>CM064573.1:39563417-39801144 GCA_032716605.1 Paralithodes platypus | reverse complement strand
ATAGCGAGGTTGGTCCGTAGAGATCTGTTGCCCCATAAATTATTTTTTTCTTTAACTTACAAAAACATAGCTATTTAGTTGCGCAGTTGGGTCTGAGGGCTATGATTAGATTGATATCCCGTTATTCGATAAATGGATATCAAAATAGTAGTCACGTACTTAACATTTTTAACTGTCTTTGAGGGTGGTAATGGTTAGCGTGTTTAAGATTTGTATGTGGTGAACCAGGGTTCGAATCCCGGGAGGATCACATGTTTTAATTAATTTCATGGGGAGGTGTTTGGTGTTTGGAGTGAAATTATTACTATTAGATTATTCCTCCTATCACACCTGTCTCTGTATCCTCTACTTCTAATTCCTTGTTATAAGAGCTTATACAGTATATTTTGCTCTGCATCTACCCTTCCAGTTATGATTGATTAGGTAATTACTGAAAAAAAAACACCACAAAAAAAAAACGATAGTTGTAAAGTTAAATGTTGGTTCATTTGTTAGATTTGTGATCGAACAAATCTGCATTAAATAAAGGATATTTAGTTTTTACTGTTTATGTACCATATACAAAGATAATCTTTCAATGGCGTGATAATATCTTCTAACTGCCGAAACTCACTCTCTACTTACACTTATAGCTTATGTACGGCTACAGTTGTCGGGGCTTGCGGGCCTCACTAGCAAGACTCCGTGACATGTTGTCATTTTAGGGACCGCGTGATGTATTGTTAGCGATGGGGCTTCACTGTGGCACAGTTGGCCCCGTGTGGGAGGAGCGTGATGCCGCAAGCTATAGTCCATTCAGTATAGGTAAATCTTGAACAAGTATTGATAATGATAATAATAATAATAATAATAATAACCTCAATAACTCCCAAAACGAACTAAAGTAATCGAACCAATATTTCTTCCCATTCAGGAAGGGTCAGACATGGAATAGGTGCGGATAATTACAACTACTTTTTTCGAGGCCTTTTGGAGTTACAGAGGTTAAGGGTCAGAATTTCTAGCCTACCTATAATGGATGGACTATAGGACGGTATGCATGCGTGGCACTGCCGGATAATGCAATAGCTTCGTATTCCGGAGTGCAGGTGTTGCCAGTGAAATTGCTTTACTTCTTTGCTTTATTTTCTTATACGTTTAGATGAGCACAAACTATAAAACCATCTTGTTTGAATATCTGCCCCAGCATTGTCATTCGGTGGTATTAATTTGTTTTTTGCGAGTTGTTTATTCAGTAATTATTCATCGATACTCCAGACAAATTGAGTCGGAGTATGCCCAGAGGTAGTTGTTGCCACCTAAACCCCTACTAGGCCTATACGGGTTATCATGATGTGTGCATTGGTGTGAAATCTTATTATGTTGAGCACCTCAGTCATTTTCCCCTTGAAATATGACGTATTCTAAAACTTCTTTATTTGTTTTAATTACTACTTTAATGGCAAGCATGTCAACGCAACGCAGTTACAATATAGACCAGATCTGTTTAAGTATGGCTTCACTGAGTTTAGAGAACACTCTGTAAATGTCAGACCTCGATGGTTTCCAGTGCCTTCAAGTCCTAGCTATTGAAGGATAACAAATTGAAGTGCCGTTTGAGCTCAGTTCATCCAAATTTCACCGGAAAGGAAAAGAAAGTGTTGGTTAAAACGAAGGCGGATTGATGATCCCAGCTCATCATCTATTTCTCTGGAGAAGGCTTCATTGGCGTCCTTTGAAGGAACAGGGAATATTGTGAGATGTAAAAAGCCTCATATGACAGCTGGTGAAACCAGCTGCAGGGGCAATGGCGAAAAATCTATGTGGAACATATTAATACTATAATGTATGAATATACTGTAAATAACTGTCTTGTAAAATAATTAGGAGTATAAACACTCAATAAAAATATAAAACATGAAATGACGGGGTTGAATAGAACGGGGTTGAGGAACACCTGTAGCCTACAGGTGAGTAGGAAGGAGAAAAAAGAAGAAACAAGCAACAGAGACGCAATTCCATACCAGTTTCTCATGATGCAGAGGAACAACGAAACAGAGGAGTGCCCCATATTACCAGGTCATTCCCGTTTTCTTATTACCAGGAAGACGGGTCACCTAGGTCAGTCACCCCTACAAAAAAATGGGAGTTTGAGCAAAATCACCATCCAGGTTTCAACCCTCTCCACCAATCAACCAGCCTTCATTGAACCAGCAGCCAGATTTGCAGTACACCGAACAAATGTTTATGCAAGTTCCGCATCAAAGACCTGAGTGCTACCGACATAAGTGGGGATATTAGGATCTACAGTGCAGTATATTACAAGAACTCTGGATCAACCCAGGAACATAGTGAAGACCAGAGTTATCCACTGAATCACCAATAACCCTTAATTATATTAAAATCACAGACTTGCTATTATATCCTTCCTAGACTTAGTAACTCCCACCAGAGTATTAACACTTAAAGAGCGGGGCCGACTTAAGTCCGTATCTAAAAAGCAGCAAGATAGGAGCATTATTAAGGCTTTTCAAGGGTTAAAATCGAGTGCAAATGGCCGGGAGCGCAGCAGGTCACACGGCCGACACCCAGGGCTTACCGCCGCCCACTGACTCACGCTCCCTCTGTTCTCGAGAGGCCGGCAGTGTAGCCAGTAGTGAGCATAGCTGGAAAAAATATGCCGCTATACGCTAAACTCCCATGTTAGTGGTAGCACTGCATGAAAATGACGAGTGCTACGTAGCTCGTTCTGGTCTCATTTTGAAGCTTGTAGCACCTAGTTTTTTGCTGAATACATTTCTTTTCATGCAGATACTTGATTAATCATTCAGGAGGGCCTGAATATGCCCAAAATAGCCCAAAAAAAAAAACGCTAAACGAGGGTTAAATAAAATACTTTAAATGATTAGGTACCAAATGATAACTACCATGTATTTTTTAAGTTAAGTATTTACTTCACTATTGATGTCACAACGATTCACTATATCCCTTTAACATTGAATCACTATAAGTTTAAGCTAAGAAAATATTTGAACATAGTCTCAATGAAATTGTTGAGAAAGCAAGCACTTCCACCTCGGTAATGTTCTTAAGTCTGTAAAGTCCGGAGCATCTAACTAAAAGTGGTAACTGCCTCCCCCTCCTCCTCGAGACTACGAGCCCTGTTGTGTGCCTCTGACGTCTGGATGTGGGATTCCTGACGGTGAGAAGCAGCTAGTCTAGTCTAGTCCAGGCGAAACCTACGCTCTACATCGGCCAGACTTGCTCTCGAGCATAAACCCCCCCACCCTTAGTGTCTCTGAGTGTCTTACGTTGTGATTATTGTTGTGAAGGTAAGGTAAAATATGTGAATATTTATTGCTAACTCCTTTGTAGATCTGTTCCCAAGATCATTAATTGTTGCGTATGCGTTTATCCTTCAGAAACCTTATTAAACCTTGAGTAGATCTGTGTCCAAGATCTAGTGTTAATTTCTCTTCTAAAGTTCATATAAAACGTTCTACGCATACGTCACATACTTGTGTAAATCAATAATCTAGCCGAATACTCACAGATTTTCCTTGTGTATGGCCATTCTATTTATGTATGTACCAAGTGAAGCTGAAATGTATACTGTAAATTGATTCCCTTCTGAAGTCTCACTTTTACCTAGAACCTACGCCCAATTTCATATCTAATTAAACTCAGCTCTCCATCCTTTAGAAGAATTGTATTGCTGATTTATTATTATTATTATTATTATATGAGATGCCGAAGTCTCCAACCAGGGTGCAGAAACACCATCAAGATCAATCCACACAAAACACCCGGAGGCACTGGAGAGAGACTATGGCAACTTAGGAAAAAATAAAAACATACACTGTATACTGTACTGTACATATACATATATTAATACTATCACATACTAGTGAGGCCAGTAAGCCCAGACAACTGGAGCCGGACATAAGCTATACTGTAAGTGTAAGTAGAGAGTGAGTTTCATGTCACGGGGTCTTGCTAGTGAGGCCGCAAGCCCAGACAACTGGAGCCGTACATAAGCTATACTGTAAGTGTAAGTAGAGAGTGAGTTTCATGTCACGGGGTCTTGCTAGTGAGGCCAGCAAGCCCAGACAACTGGAGCCGTACATAAGCTATACTGTAAGTGTAAGTAGAGAGTGAGTTTCATGTCACGGGGTCTTGCTAGTGAGGCCAGCAAGCCCAGACAACTGGAGCCGTACATAAGCTATACTGTAAGTGTAAGTAGAGAGTGAGTTTCATGTCACGGGGTCTTGCTAGTGAGGCCAGCAAGCCCAGACAACTGGAGCCGTACATAAGCTATACTGTAAGTGTAAGTAGAGAGTGAGTTTCATGTCACGGGGTCTTGCTAGTGAGGCCAGCAAGCCCAGACAACTGGAGCCGTACATAAGCTATACTGTAAGTGTAAGTAGAGAGTGAGTTTCATGTCACGGGGTCTTGCTAGTGAGGCCAGCAAGCCCAGACAACTGGAGCCGTACATAAGCTATACTGTTAAGTGTAAGTAGAGAGTGAGTTTCATGTCACGGGGTCTTGCTAGTGAGGCCAGCAAGCCCAGACAACTGGAGCCGTACATAAGCTATACTGTAAGTGTAAGTAGAGAGTGAGTTTCATGTCACGGGGTCTTGCTAGTGAGGCCAGTAAGCCCAGACAACTGGAGCCGTACATAAGCTATACTGTAAGTGTAAGTAGAGAGTGAGTTTCATGTCACGGGGTCTTGCTAGTGAGGCCAGCAAGCCCAGACAACTGGAGCCGTACATAAGCTATACTGTAAGTGTAAGTAGAGAGTGAGTTTCATGTCACGGGGTCTTGCTAGTGAGGCCAGCAAGCCCAGACAACTGGAGCCGTACATAAGCTATACTGTAAGTGTAAGTAGAGAGTGAGTTTCATGTCACGGGGTCTTGCTAGTGAGGCCAGTAAGCCCAGACAACTGGAGCCGTACATAAGCTATACTGTAAGTGTAAGTAGAGAGTGAGTTTCGGCAGTAGAAGATATTATCAAGCCATTGAAAGATTATATTTGTATATGGTACATAAACAGTAAAACTAAATATCCATTATTTGATGCAGATATGTTCGATAACAAATCTAACAAATGAACCAACATTTAACTTTACAACTATCGTTCAGTAAGTACATAATCAATCATAACTGGAAGGGAGAGAGATGCAAGCAAAATATACTGTATAATATATTATAACAAGGAATTAGAAGAGAGGATACAGAGACAGGTGTGCTAGGAGGAATAATCTAATATATTAATTTCACTCCCAACACCAAACACCTCCCAATGAAATTAATTAAAGCATGTGATCCTCCTGGGATTCGAACCGGGTTCACCACATACAAATCTTAAACACTCTAACCATTACACCCTCAAGACAGTTAAAGGTTAAGTACGTGACTACGATTTGATATCCATTTATCGAATACGGGATATCAATCTAATCATGCACTCAGACCCAACTGCACACTGACTAGCGTAATTACAGACAGATAATATATAGCAGGAAAGTGTGTGTGTGTGTGTGTGTGGTTTTTTTTTAGTGTGTGTGTGTGTGTTTGAGTGTGTGTGTGTGTGTGTGTACAAGTACTGGTGGGTTTATGTGTACTACTTATATAATATATCTAGTTTTGTGTGTAAAAGTATGTTAAGCCAATGGTTTAGGTGTACACACATTTCTATAATACTTAGAAACAATGTTTTAGGTTAGGATAAGTTAAGTAGGCTAGGTTTGGTTAGGTATGGTGTGACCTGGATAATTCTATATGGGCTTATAACATGAAAGTGTACTCATAAGCAAGCATAATTGTTTGTGTATACCGTTAAGCACACAGTCACTTCTAAATATATACATATATGTGTGTGTGAATATATACAATGGAGCAACTTGGTTGAGCCCGATAACTTTCTGTCTTCAACTTTTCTTCTCACTTCTCAGCTTGTGCTTCCACTGTCCGATTACTCTGCTCTCCTACTTTACTCCTGCCATCTGGTCTGGTCTGGTGAATATATATATATATATATATATATATATATATATATATATATATACACACAAGTTTAAAGATCGTTTTGTTCACAGAGAATGTGGTTACAGTCTCATGTCCTAGATGGCGGCTTTCCAGGCAGCCCTGTCAACGGGCTGCCTCTGTTGGCAAGTTCTTTATTTTGAGATCGGAACGGAGTACCTGAACCCACGTCATTCTAGGTCTACCCCTACACGCAGCTCCCCCCACGTTCACAGTCCGGCATTTCTTCACCCAGTTCTGATCATCCATTCTTTCCATGTGTCCAAACCAACCAAGTCGGCTTGTGCGCATCACTTCACTGACAATCCTAGTGCCCAGACGCCTTCTTAATTCCTGCTCGATACCCGTCCCTGAGATTAACCCCACATATCCACCTCACCATTCTCTTCTCATTCCGTTCCATTCTATTGATATCCTCCGCTTTAACCGGCTATGTCATCGAGCTTCTAACATACGAGGTGTGCACCTTCTATTTAAGGTGGGGTGGGAGCCCTCTCATGGTCAGGAGTGGCAATAGCTCTCTAAACTTTCCCCAGCCACTTCTGACTCTAGCAATGGAGCCAGCTTCAGCGCCACCTCCGGCGGAAACCGTATCACACAGGTAGCAGAACGTATTCACTCACTCCAGCGTTACACTATCGAAATCAACACTAACAAGCGGGTCATTTAACACAAGATACATACAAAGTCTATGATTCTTGTCAAAGGTCCTCTAGCTCCATTACATCTCTTGTAACCCAGTCACTACAGACACAATATTGAATTGAGTTACTTCCCCCCCTTTCCCCCCCCCCCCAAATACTGTGCATCGATAGTCGCCGCTTCTTTCCATATTTCCACGATCTTATCCACTTATCATGTCTTTGTTTTATCTATGTTAACTCTTAGAATGTAGATAAAGGAAGCAGTTCGAATGGCTTTGGTATGTGTGCTAATAGTCTGCATACGTCGTCGAGGTGTCCCCTGACTGGGTGCGAACATAATATACCGGTACATGCTAGGACGTACTACCACACCCACTAAATGTCCGCCTTGGCTGGGATCGAACCCAGGTCAAGCAGATTCACACGTGAGTGTGCTCTCCACTCGACCGCCACGGCTATCTAAACCCATTTGCTATCAACATCATCTGGCCTAGCACCCATTCTCCTTTCAATTTGCATCATTTTGTTGTGGAATCTGCCTCTGCACTCCTCTTTTTTCCAACAACCATACTTTCCTTTTTGGCAAATGTACTTTCTTTCTAAAAGGAACTCTGCTTAGGCACATATAACACACTATAGTCTATTTGCTGTAAGTAGGCGAGAAATAATTACCTCTATCCTCTGTAACTCAAAAAGGACAAGAACAAATTGGCTGCAAATTTCCACGTCTATTCCTTGTCTGACTCTTCTCAAATGGTGGTAATAGTAGTTCGATTACTCTAGTCGTTTTTTAAGTTACAGAGGTTAGAGGTCATGATTTATCGCCTACTTACAGCGAATAAACTATAGGAGTGTGTGATATGTGCCTAAGCTGAGTTTTATATATACTGTATATATATATATATATATATATATATATATATATATATATATATATATATATATAAGACATCAGTAGGGGGCCGAGGGCACCGCAGTTTCCATAACAAGAGGAAGAATAGAGATAGAGCTGCGCCATACATACGCCATGTTTATTACTCGAATTTTCGGCATCAACAAGGTGCCATCTTCAGGTTATACAGACTGATCCTAAAAATATACAAAATAAGTATTATACTATTGGAAAGTAAAATGGATCTAATGTAATACATTTTATCACTTAATAAGCTGAAATATACCTAGTGAAAAAGCTCCCAAATACATACAAAACAACATTAATCAAAACCCACTGGCCTCAAACTCCATCTTGTAAACAATGAACATCAAACAAAAAAGCTAAAATTCTTTGATAATTGATAAGCACACAATCACAAAATTACAAAAAACACCCATGTACAGTACCTCAAAAACCTAAGAACATCGAAAGAGATCCACACCCCATGATAGCTAAGGGACAACTAAACTAACCGAACTCAACCAAATATAACTGTTCATACAACCAATCCCCAAGTTTCGGACACTAATTGCAGAGAATGATATAAAATAAAACATTATGAATTGTGTGAAACGTTAAGTTCAGGATTGATCTTTTTTTATTAGTAATTTTTCACCAATAAGTGCTTCATAGCGGCTCCGAAACTTGGCAACTATTTGAAAATCCTCAGGAGTGTAGGGATGGTTTTGTTCTCTAGCACGATTACGAATGGCAGAAAAAGATTTGTTTTGCAAAAATTGACCTGATTGATGACTTTTACGAATGTGCTCGAACATTCGCACTTTAAAGGCACGTCCAGAAACATCCTACATACCTGGTATGACAACCAGGACAAGTAAATTTATATACGATGTTCGAGCACAATTGGTCAAGCACTCGATCTTTAAATGAGAAGAAATTTCTTATGGTAAACTCATTCGTGAATATAATTCTAAAATTAACAGCGGGGAAACTAGTACTCAACAATTTTGATATGTATTTTCTGTGCTGATAACTTACTTTACCGTAAAAGGGCATTTTAATGTATTTTATCAATTTTGGAACACTGGATTTAGCCTGATCAGGAGCACATAGTTTACTGTAAAGGAACCTCTTCAACACCTTGTCAAATAAATCCCTGACATAATTATTGTTAACAAAATAATCTCTAAGTTTGCCTATTTCTTCATGTAAAAGATGATACATGGAACATATATCATACGCTCTATTTAACAGGGTTTTAATGGAATTTAGCTTGTATATATCTGGAGTGAAACTTAACCAATTGAGTCCTTGATTTGTGAAGCTTGGCTTTCTATACACACCCGTTGTGAGTCCCTGTTCCGTTTTATGAACATTTACATCTAGAAAAGCTAATGAACTATTTTCTTCTAATTCACAAGTAAAATTTATATTCTTGTGTTGACTGTTCATATATTGTAAAAATTTGGTATTAGCATCATCATTATCGAAAATAAAAACAGATCATCAACGTATCTACGGTAATACAAAGGTTTGCAATCTAAGGGACAGTTATTAAGCCAACTCACGTCTTTGGTGCATAGGAAGGCTTCAGAAAACAAGGGAGCTAAGCAAGATCCCATGCTTAAACCATCTACCTGATTATACAAAGTACCATCAAACAAAAAAACAAGATTCAGATGTGGCAAACTTAAGTAATTTCATATACTGTATACATATATATATATATATATATATATATATATATATATATATATACTGTATATATATATATAAGCACATACATTAAAAATAGTGTGTTTTATGTGTATATTTCGTTGTGTATGAATGTATATTAGTTACATAGCAAGCCTTCCAGTCACCTCAATATTCAGACACCTACCATATGTATGTATGTATGTTTGTTTGTATGTATGTTACATAGCATAGCCTCCAGACACCTCGATACAGGCTCCCACCATGTAGCTACTACGGTCACTCAGCAGAAACACCGCCACCTCAGCGACCTCTGAAATACAAAAAAAGGCGTATATACTGTATAGGGAGAACATTTATAAGCTCTGAAAAGTTGACAGAATGGATGCAAATACTATGTGAGGAGGAGCACTTTATTGGAAACGTTTTTGCAAATAGCTTCATCAGGTCAAATTGTATCTTGACCAAAGGAAGCTATAATTATACGAGACGTTGTCAATAGAATGACCTCATAAAGTGCTACAATTCAACTTTATTTCAAAACGATAATGACGACAAAAATAATATTAGTTGTAGTAAATATTATTGCTATATCTTAGATGGATATAAGACAGCCAATCGTAAACAATGTTTTATTCGCAATCTGTTACTGTACAAATGTACACTTCCTTCATATTCTTCATAGCATCTACGAAGAGAAGAGAGAATCCTCTCAAGTTGTACCCTGAGGAAGTCCAGGCCTAACCAGACGCCCAAGATAGACGAGTGTCGTAGCAAGAGCCCTGCATGCCAAGTTCATGAAAGTTCATTAAGTCCCCCTCCGACACCAGGGAAATCGCTAAATTATGTAGTAGTAGTGCGTCTCTAACTGTTAGTCCCTTATTGATAAATAGTGTACAACCCTGTCTACTACCACTAACTCGAGTAAAGTTCATTCTATATTTCTAATTGTGAATTATGTACATTTAAGTTTTGTGTATTATTCCTACCATTATTGTATGAACCTATATCTAATTTAGTATAAATACAAGTGTTGTTCTTACTCACTGTATAAGTTGCCTTTGTATTTGATTGTAGTTATATATACAATACTTATAATATATCTCCCTGTTGGTAGAAACCGCCAATAACAAGATTTGCTCTAGCATATTACTGGTGGCTAGCGGTGGTACTAAACAGAGAAATCTTATGGATTCTGTATATTTCTATCAGAATGTACAAACAGGTATACCAGACAGAATGGCACAATAACGCTCACACATTCCGATACCTAACTTCAACCCAGAGTTATACGACATTGAATATATTGAAAGGGGAGACTTGCCTTGTTCCAATCACCACCCCAACACCTTCTGCTACTACCAAACACCCATTCATCGTAATTGACTCTACCTGCAACAAATATGATGGATATCTAGGATTAGACCTCCTAGAGAAACTAGGCGCCCACATTGGCTGCGCGCCTTGCCAGTTATCCTTTGGTAAAAAAAACAAAAAAAAAACAAAAAAAACCCACACACCAAGACTCCACTACTGACAACAGCATCGATAATTAATATGACACCCCAACTTATTGCACAGGCAGCAGTGCAAACGACCATGAACATCCCAGCATATCATCAGACCTGGATCACAATCAACGCGATGCACAAAAGAAAAAAGGAGGGAGTAATCACAACACTCCTCCCTGAAATCCCAGAACATTTCACTGAAAACCAACGTCATAAACTCCGACTTTTGTTGTGATTTCATAATGTATTTGCACAAAGTCCAGAAGACATCGGGCGAACACATGTGCTTGAGCATCCAATTTACATCATGGGTCCACCCATCAGACATCCCTCGTGACGTAAAAACCTGATACAATGTGTAGAAGAAGACTGACAGGTAGAGTAAATGTTGCAAGCAGGGTTCATAACATCATCCACCAGCCCTGGTCCTCACCTGTGGTACTCGTAAAACAAAAAAAAGGTGAGCCACACCAACTGGCTCCGGCCTGTCGGTGTGGCTTTTTATAACCGGCACCCTCCGTGGCACTGCGCCCTGATTGCCTGGTGGCTCCCAGGTGTTTTTAGGATGCCAGTTTTCCTTCTTTCCTTCTTATTTCATACCGTTGCCCGTATTTACACTATTCTCTCCATAACAACAACAAGGGGAGGACAGCTCTAGGTAAATTTTCATAACAGGGAAGTTGCCCGTTATGAAAATATTTCGTATTGAAGCTGTCTGAGCAAGTAATTGTCAGCATGTGCGCAGTGCCGGATTGGTGGGGAGTGTTTGTAGGATAAGGAGCAGCCGACTATTCAGCGTAAGACAGAGGTGCACTCACAGCTACCTGGGTGAGGCTGGTACCTTTACTTCCACACCAGAGATCACAATTTGAAACATTTAATTTGGCTCGCTGATTTGTCAATCTTAGGGAAACTCATGGTGCTCGTATTTCTTTCTTTTTTACTCCCACAATAACAATAATATTAATAATAACAATAATAATAACAGGTAAGCATCAATAATAACAGTATTTATAAGAACAACAACAATGACAATCACAACACCAAGAACAAGACAAAAATCAACAACTGTATCAATAACATGAATATGATTAATAGCATAATCAGCCAGTACCACAACAATAGCAAAATTAACACCAACAACAACTTTCCCTTCATAATTGTTAAGAGGCACAGGGCCTTGTGTGGGGCTTCGGTGTCTCGGGCGTTTCCGCACCCACCTCAGCTCCTCGCCTGGGAGCAGCTTCCGTCACCTGGGCATTCTTAGTGGCAAAGAAGGGAGGGTTCTGTGGGGGCGCTCAGTTGTGGCCTTGCTCAGGACCTTGGGGCTGTTCGGTCAGACAACCTGGGGAACAGCAACAATAACAACAACAAAAACACACAAACCAGATAACAACAATAACAAAGAGATACAAACACACACACACTAACCTTGAGGCTGGCCTAGTCTTCCAAGCGGTGTTTTGTTGACCCACAGTTTGATTTGTTTTTCCCCTGCAACGTTTGTCATGGGAGTGCTTATGTAGCCAGGGAGCACGGTATTCACACGCACTCCTTTACTGTAAAGTGATAAATTCTGCTTTGTAATATACAATAAAGTAAATGTGCAGTTTTCACATAAAAAAAAAAATAATAATAAAAATAACTGCATACCCAACTCTGCGATCTAGAATTCTGAAATTGGTGTTTATCCTCTGGTAAAAACGGTTTATATATATAATATATATATATATACCGGTATATATATATATATATATATTTTTTTTTTCTTTAATACATACGAGGTTGAAAGAAATGGCAATTTCTGCGTTGGAAATTTTATTATTCAAAGTTTCCAGGTCTCTGATGAGTTTTCGCTGGGTGGCAGGAAGTAGATGAATGAGATGAGCAAAATTCGACCTCATTCCTATATTGGCATGACGCAGACTCGTCTTTCACGTCGGTTAACTCTTCACCTTCAGGCTGGAGCCATCAAAGACCACTATCTCACCCCAACCACCCCCACCTCACACGCAACGAGTTAGAGAAACACACCACCATACTCGATAAAGAAAGTGACCCAAGGAGATTACCTATACTCGAAGCATTATATATCCAAGCCTTACATCCTAACATCAACAACCAAACTCTAGACCTTCAGATCCTTCCTTCTGCCAAAAGGCACTACCCTACAGGACCTAACGCCCCTCCTCGCCCCCCGGTGCCCTTGACGCAGCCCCCCGCGCTACCTCCTTCAGCTTCGTCTTCTGCCGGCGCCACACGGACCACACAACTTAGGCCACGCCCCTCGACACGCAGCCAATCAGCTTTGACCCCACCACCCGACCAACACCATCCCGCATCCAGTGCGCCTGCGTGAAGCGGTTCCCCTTTTTGCACTCCTAGAATACCCCTCCACCAATAGGAGACTTTTGCCCCCTGATTTTCGCCTCCTCTGATCCTCCACCCTATATAATATTATACCCTTCCTGTACATTCTCTACACTAATGACATGCCAGATCCAATCAATAATGACTCTCTCACAATTTCCTACGCTGACGACGTGACGCAACTTGTTAGGGCAACTACCATAGACGGTTTGACGAACAAAGCCAAGAGAGAGCTTGATCGAATAGCACAATGGGAACAGAAATGGCGGATTCAGGCTCATCCTCGAAAATCCTTTATCACCTACATATCCACTGGTTACCTACATCCTAGACCACTATTCCTCAACTCCCGCGCACCTCCTCCCGATCGCATCCCAGTAACTGTCTCACCCACTAACAAAGTACTCGGCCTAACCTTTGACAAAAAACTTCTCTTTCATCGTCATGCAAATCAGATTATCCCCATTGCTTCAAAAAAAACTTCAATCACTTTTCCGTTTTCGAAATGCCTCCATCAAAACTAAAACCCATTTGTACAAAGCCCTAATTAGACCGCTACTTTCATATGCCCCACTGACCAGCACTCTTTTGGCAAACTCCCACAAAATTAAACTCCAAAGAATTCAGAACAGAGCACTGAGGTGGATCCATGGAACTCGGTGGTATGAGTTCCAAACATCGGAACACTTGCATGAACTCTCCCGCATCCCTCCACTTAATGTCTACAACAACTTTCTGGCAAATAAACAACTTGAAAAACTTGAGACCTTTAATAACTTTGTCCAAATTTTTAATAATATCACTCAACCCATCCGTCCCTGGTCGAACCTCTTGCATCCAATCAACAGAGAGGCTCCCAATCCCCTATTCACATAATAACTTTGTTACACCACAAACTCACACTCAATTTTCACCATTCCTTTTACTCACCTACCAGCCAAAATTTCTAATTCTTTCACAAATACACAATAAAAACTAAAGTAAATTAAGCTCTTCACAAGACAGTGCAATCTTCTCGAGACTCGGCAGTTGACAACCATGCCTTGCTGCCCCACTTTAGACCCTTACCATCCAAAATTGCCAGACCATCATTAAAACATTCTCCATTACCAAATTTTATATTCAAATTCACCCAGACTCATCTGATTCGTCCAGACTGGTGGAGATGGTGGGGCAT
The DNA here is from genome assembly GCA_032716605.1 of Paralithodes platypus. Taxonomy (NCBI): domain Eukaryota; kingdom Metazoa; phylum Arthropoda; class Malacostraca; order Decapoda; family Lithodidae; genus Paralithodes; species Paralithodes platypus. The sequence goes on along the minus strand of CM064573.1, from coordinate 39,786,829 downwards.
GCCGGCTCGTCCACAGCCCAGCCTCTATGCCACTCTTGACCGATCAGAGCTTCTGAAGCTCACTTCACCAAAATTAACTTTTACCACCCAAAATTAATTATCTTTTTACCTTACCACCCATTTTTATCTCCAACCCTTCTTGACGTGCCATACTGAAGCTCTCGGAAATATGTCTCAATACCAACAGTGCCTCCCCAAAACCCCCAAACTGAAATCAACAACTCACGCAAGTTGGGTCAAGCCCCGACACTCTTTATCCTCCTACTTTTTCACTTTCTCTCTTACTACACCAATAAAAACTTCCCTTCTTTCACCCTCACCCATCTTTTCTATATTCATTTGATTGATTGATTGTTTACCTTTTATATCATTCTACCCTTACTTGATAATGCTGGTTGTCCAGTGAAACGCGTAGTATATCCTGTATCATCATGTACATTTATGTAACCCTGTACCACCATGAATTTTGCTCATCTCATTCATCTACTTCCTGCCACCCAGCGAAAACTCATCAGAGACCTGGAAACTTTGAATAATAAAATTTCCAACGCAGAAATTGCCATTTCTTTCAACCTCGTATGTATTAAAGAAAATGTATTACCTGGCTTTACTAATATATATATATATATATATATATATATATATATATATATATATATATATATATACTGTATTTGTGTAAGTAGGCAGTATGTTTTCATTGAGGCAAAATTTATTAAAGACCAAGGCATATTTGTTTTTTACTAACTGTTTACTTGTTTTTTCAATATTTCTCACTGTATGTCTGATTTCATCGTTCAAATGATATATTAAGTTTCCAAAGTTCATTATTTTCAATTAGGTGTTGAATAATACGTCAACTTTAATTTTATTTGTCCTATTATTTATTCACTAAACGTTTCGTGCTTTCTTTGCACATCTTCAGTAGATTTATATGTGTAAAGAAAAAAATATAAATTAATATATGTTTCTTCCAAATATGAAATAAATAGTTAACATTTGTTTAAAAGAACAAGTGAGTGTTCTCAGGCATTAAAAGAAATATATAAATATCACTTACATATCGAACTACGCTAATGTAATTAAAACACACTAGTTGTATAACACTGGGTCAGAGTTGAAATAAGATTGTACAAATGTCACTAAAATACACAGGGGTTAATTATCAGGACTTACGAGCTGATTGCTAGCTCAACTGTGACTGATGTCTTAGATTGTATGGGGGGCTCTCTGTGTGAGTGTGTGTGCGTGTGTGCGTGTGGTTATTGGGAGTGTTCATTGTCTCGGTATAGCGTTGCATATGTGTTGTTCGTGTAGTTTGGTTAAACAGAGTCAGTACTCGATCTTGGCCTATGGTTTGGTTGTTTAGTGTCGGTTTTTTGTCTCGGATTAGTAAGGCTTCTGTTATTTGGAGTCGTGTAGTGTCTTGGCAATACTTTAAAATCTTTGTGTGATCTGTTAATTCTTTTCTACTGAGGGTTGGAAGAAACATATAATAATTTATATTTTTTACTTTTACAGATATAAATCTACTGAAGATGTGCAAAGGAAGCACGAAACGTTTAGTGAATAAATAATAGGACAAATAAAATGAAAGTTGACGTATTATTCAACACCTAATTAAAAATAATCATGAACTTTGGAAACTTAATATATCATTTGAATGAAGAAATCAGACATACAGTGAGAAATATTGAAAAAACAAGTAAAAAGTTAGTAAAAAACAAATATGACTTGGTCTTTAATAAATATATATATATATTTATTAGTGGCCCCTCCATCATTGACGAACATGCCTATTACATAAGGCATCCTCTTCAAACACTAATCCGCCGTAGTTTGAATCTACCGCGCAGAGCATTTAAAAACTGAGGAGCCTTCATCATGAGCGCACGCGACCTCACTCATGGCTTCAGTCATTATGAATTGGGTTCTCACTACGAAAAAACTTCGTAAAAAATAAAAACAAAAAGAAAATAAGAATAACTATCCAATAAGCTTTCCATCATATCGTGGATGTACTTGTGTGGATTTCTGACCAGACGCTGAATCAGGCGTCATTCCTCCTTCTTTGCTCTGCGCTCAGCCTGCCCGGACGTACCTTTCAGGCTCCGCTGGTTCCGCATTCGTTGCGTCCCTAGTGAGTTTTTTCTCATTTGTTTACTCTAGGATGTATCGAGTAAGGTTAGGATAGGCGTAGCAGGAGTGTCCTGGGCTGGTTGCCCGCAGTGCAGTGTATTTTGGGTCGTATGTATGGGGCATCTATTTCGGATGTACCCTCGTGGTCCTGTTGTGGACACGTGAACTTTTCACAGTTGTGTTAGTTGGTGATGCAGGCGGCTTTCATTACGCGTTAATTATTGCTGCCTTTTATCCTTCTGATGAGGTAAGCTGTGTGTTTGCTGACGTTCCCAGCGTATTTTTCTTCACTTTTTTTTCTGGGTCCGTGTCAGGCTTCCCGGGGTGGGAAGTTATCGCTTCGGTGGTGTGTTGGCGGTGGTTCCTGTTGTGATATTCCAGTGTGTGTTTATATTTCAACTATTTTCATGCCGTCTACCTAGGCCTAGCCAGCCGCTCGTAGCTTTGCCACATGTCTAGTGTTATTATTTATTTTATAAATATGCCCTACTGTGTCATGTGTATCCGGGTTTTAGTTGTGTATTGGCTAATTCCTCGGACTATATTTGTTTCCTGGTTTAGTTGTGTATTGGCTAATTCCACGGATTATGTTGTGACCTTGGTTAGTCGTGCGTGTCTCTCCTCGTGTCGTATTGTTCAGATGGTGTCTGTTCAGGGTGGGGTTTGCCTTCCGGCGGGTTTTTCTCGGTTTCACCATGAAAAATCCTGACCGATGAGCAGTGTTGGGCCACACATGGTTTTTAACTCTGGCTGGTTCCCCGGCGTGGGGAGGTGTCTGTGGCTCTCCAGGACTGCGTCTCTGTGGGTGCCTGGTTTCAGGCCTCCTTTAAAATTCCCGGCGGGATGGCTGTACCCATCCTTACATATATATTTAGATATATATAAAGAAACGACGTTCTTGAGAACACTCGTTTTTTTTTTTTTTTTTTATAGGTTTTTCTACCTGGTTTACGACAACCACATGGAAAACCTAGCTGTTGTTTAGGCGTTCCTCCCCGGCGATCTTTTACAAAGAAGTGGGGTCAGGAACTTGTGGGGTTAACTTTTAGACTTCTCACCCGGCGGGTGCACCTGAGCAGGGTGGGATAAAACGACTTAGGTCTCTTATAGTTAACCAATCCATTTGAGTGATACTCTGTGTATCGCTGCCTTTACTCTTACGGCAATTGAAGGATCAGTGAGGTTTAACCAAATCGATTCCCACACCCGGCGGGTGCCCCTAAGTGGAGGAACTAAGGAATTTATAAACAAATTCAATTTCGATTAACCTTAATTGGGTGATACTTTCAGTATCGCCGCCTTCTATTTTACGACGATCGTTTGGGACAATTCGTTAAAAAATCAGATCTCGTATATTCCTGCCCTGGGCTATTCTACTAAAATATTTCAAGGGCCGCCGTCTTTATGAGGGGGGGCTTTGTTACAAAATTGAATCTTGAGACAGTCACCACCTCCTACAGACTATAAGTGCCATACTGGACCATTATATCAGAGGGTATTCTTCATGTTCTTTAGCTAAGAAGATTTGTTTAGCCTCTTTACACCCAGCCGCGTAGCGAGATGTGTTAGCTGTGTCTTTGCATCCCGTTACCCGGCGGGTTATTAACACTTGTATGCGAACACGTGGGTTAACCTTATGAGCATTAATTCCTGGAAATTTTTCTTTATTTTTCCAGAGCTGAGCTCCGGCGGACCAATACAGACCCGGCGGTAGTTTCCTCACACCAGTCTCTGTCATGGCTAATGTGGCCCCAGTTTTTGCCCTGTGCATTACCCCTACTTGCGCGGGTATCCCAATTTTTGCGCATACCCTTTGCATAAGGTGTGTTAGATGTCTAGACCGTTCAAGGGGTCTCTGGGTTACACTTAATTGTTCATTTTGCTCCCAATTAGCCAATAAAGTCCTGTGTGACAATGACAAGACCGCGGCGGGAGCGTTGAGAGAGGTCAGACAACAAATGTCGGCCTATACTACCATTGTCGCACATAAGTCACTTCAATGTGACAACGTCCCACTTTGGGATAAGTTGCTGTCAGAGCACCCTCCCCCTAAACGTACCTCTAGAGTAACGGGTTTTAAGCCGACAGAGACTAGCCAGGGTTCTGTATCGTCTGTGGATACGTTTAAACGCCCGAGAGAGCCTACTCCCCCGGCAGCCACCTCCTCGTCGCAGGCGAGATCGAGGTCAAGGTCACCCCTCAGACAGCGGTCTTCAAGTCGGGCCTCTTCCCCGGCTAGTAAGAAGTGTAAGACTGAAGCTTCCCCCAGTGGCCATGGTAGTGATTCTTCCAAACCTAGGTCTAGTTCGCGGTCACACCGTAGCCACAAATCCTCCAAAAAGGATTCCCATAAGAAGTCCTCTCGACATTCTACTAAGTCTAGTGCATCTCATCGTACCTCTACACCTGAAAATGTTTCTGTTACAGCCTCAGAGTATAGTGAAGCGCCTGTCCCTAAACAAGATTTACCTATTGATATTTTAACCCTAGAAACGGAAAGTTCAGGAAATTCAATAATTGAGAATGTTTCAGACTCTCAAGAGAGCGTAGGCCAGAGCCTCGGTGTTTGGCGGTTTGCTCAGCCAGGGTCTGACCATCCACGTCCGACTCATACGAGTCACACAGTAGCCGATGTCCACAGGGACGCGGCGACCCCATCCTCTATCCCTGATTTATCTTGGAAACAAGGTGCCCCTGCCTCGGCGGGGTCTTCTCAGGAGGATCGGGAGGAACAAGATGAAGTGTCATTAATTTCAGAGAGGGAGGGACAAGGGTCAGGCTCAGGCCTGGACGCCGCCCATGATAATACTGATTCACCTGAAAGTTCTGCATCTAACCAGTTTGTTACAGCACAAGAAATTGATGGGTTACTTACTCATGCTCTATCAAAATTCTTTAATCAACAACGAGAAAACCCCACAATGGACTTGGGGGCTCCCTTGACAAGTTCTGCGGTACGGCCTCTGATAACGTCAATCGATTTATCCTACTCTGTCACCGGCAGGGAGCTCTAAGCCAGCTACGGCGGCATTCACTACGTCAAATGTCAGGGTCATTACGGATGTTAATCCACCCCCTCTAGACAAAGCGCCTCTTAGAAAGGTAGCTATGCCCCTGCTTTATGGGCCAGACGAGTCATGGGTCCCTTTGAACCCCTCTAAGCCAGAGCTTGCCCAGCCTACCTTGTCAGGGGAACTCCCGGTACCACGTGAGTGGTTTATCCAGGGAAATAAGTCTAAGAAATTAAGGGCATTGGATGCCTTGGGTAATGTTTTGGACGTAAATATCAAGGCTATACCTAGTTATTATCATCAGGATTATTTTGTTTATGCATCTAAGCCTGCTTTACCCCCTGCCTCAGCTTCAAAACTTTTTTCAGACTGGTCTAAGCTGGATGGGTTTAATGATATTAAGGCTCTGTCGGCTCTTACTCCTGAACTAGATTTACAGACCGTCACAGACGAGACAGCTAATCCAGTGTTGAAGGTGGGACAGTTGGGACCAGGACCTTGGGTGGATTGGGAGGTAGAGGCTCAAAACTTTGCAACCACTTTCACTTCTAAATCTTCCCACCAGATCCCTCAGGATACACATTCATGGTTCTCCATGCCGGTAGGTTCTGCCGGCGGAGTTCCGTCAGCTTTATTTTCTTTTTAGCTGCCCCTAAGATTAATCTTTGTGAACTAAAGGAACCATTCACTACCCCTACCCCTTCTCACCTAGACAGAGAATTTAGGCTAAGGGGAAAAGCTTTCCGCCTGTTTTCACAGTACATAGTTTCTCAACAGGTGGCTAAGTCTTTACTCAGGTCTACTCAGGCAATCGCAGACGCGGATGCTCGAAGATCAGTTGAGTTATCCCGGCGTCTGATTCTTCAGTCGTCGATTCAATCCTTAGGTGACATACGCACAGCCTTACTTGAGGCGGTGCGAGCACGACAGGATCTTAGGATGTCATTAGTTCGCAAGCTGCCTGATCGCATTGCTAACCAGGTGGTAATGTCCCCAGTACTTACACCTTCTTTAATGTCCCCTGATGTATGGCGAACAGTGTTTAACATGGCACAGGCCGTGAAGCACAGTCCCGCACAGGCTAAGAAACCCGCATTTAACTTCCCCAAACCTAAGCCTCCTCCTAAAGCTCAGCCAGGGGGTTCTAAGCCGTTTCTTCCGCCTAAGTCCTCCCAATCCCCCCTGGGTCAGTTCAGGCATAGACAGAGAGGGTTTTCAGGACAGAGGGGACGCGGCCAGTATAAGCCGGGGCAGGGCCAGTCTTCGGCCCACACCAGCCAGCCGGCGAAGCGTCCAACACCACCAAACCCACCATCAAAAAACTAAAGTCTTTCTCACTCCCAGTGCCTATCTTAGAGCCGGAGGAACCGAGGGAAGTACAGCCGGCGAACCCTTGTCTGCTAACTGGGTCGTTCCGAACGTGTCACCAAGCATGGCCGTTAAAAACCTGGGCACGGATGGTGGCACGCAAAGGCATCACTTGGCAGTGTCTCCGGCGACCTCGCTTACGTCAGCCGACAACGGCAAATTGTGTTTCATTAGAGGTGGAGTTGCTGGTCCAGGAGATGATTGCCAAGAATGTCATCATCCCGGTCCCTCCAGATTACCCTGTATTCACGTCAAAACTGTTTTTGGTTCCCAAACGGGACAGTGTTCAGATGAGGCCGGTCGTAGACCTGTCTTATCTGAATCTTCACATTTACAACGAGTCTTTCAGAATGTTAACAGTTCATCAAATCAGGCTAACACTTCCGCCGGGAGGCTGGATGTGTTCCCTAGACCTGACAGACGCCTATTGGCACGTGTCGGTCAACAAAAGATTTCAAAGGTTTTTGGCCTTTAGGATCAGGCACCAAAATTTTGTTTTTCAGAGGATGCCGTTCGGTTTGAACCTAGCACCTCGATTATTCACGAAACTAGTCCGGCAAGCCCTGATGCCGTTGTTAAAACAGGGAATCAGAGTGTTGTGGTATCTAGACGACTGGCTGGTGGTGGCAGAGACACAACAATTATGCATAAAACATGTCAATATCATTTTAAATCATGTCAAAACTCTAGGCTTCAAGGTAAATCTGGTAAAGTCAAAACCTTGTTCCCTCAAGAGTAATTCAGTGGATAGGGCTGGTCTGGGACACCGCCGCTCTCACTCTGAGTCAGAGTGTGGACAATCGCAACAGGTTTCGCAGGAAACTGTTCAGGTTTCTTCACAGTCTGACTACGACACGAAGAGTCTGGGAGTCTCTGGTCGGCTCTCTCAACTGGATTCAGCTAACTGTCAAGTTGGGCCGGTTGAAAGTAAAACGATTAATATTGGAAGGCAACAAATATTTCCCACTCTTACCGGCGGGAAAATTATGGCCCATACCAAAATTAATCCACACCTTACTAGCGGTCTGGGCGAAGAGGGAAACATTGCACTCAATCATGTCATGGACCTCTCCTCCTCCAACGGTATGGGTAGACACGGATGCGTCAGGCACCATAGGGTGGGGATTTCAGTCAAATCAGGGGCACCAGGGTCAGGGACTTTGGTCCCACTTAGAAATCTCTCACATAAATGTCAAAGAGTTACTAGTCCCCTTGTATTTCCTTCAGGCTCACGGCCCGGCGTTACGGGGCAAGTCAGTGGCCTTCAGAATGGACAATCTGAATGCAGTTCACTGTATTCAGAAACAAGGGTCAACGAGGTCAAGGAAGTTGCTACTCGTGTCGGAAGAGATTTTTGTTCTAGCCACCAGTCTAGATATTTATCTTCACGCATCTTATCTCCCAGGCGTAGCGAACGTCTGGGCAGACGCTCTGTCCCGGAGACAGAGCACGACAGTAGAATGGGAGCTCAAGCAACCCATTTTCGACCTAATGATTGCGGAGCTCTCCCATCCACAAGTGGATCTTTTTGCGTCACAAGCTCCCTCTATACCTCACCCGCCGGGCGATAACGCCGGCAGGGGGGCCAGACGCCCTAGTGACAGACTGGAACAGATGGAGCTCCATCTATCTGTTTCCGCCGCCAGATGCGTCACTAATGTGCCACGTAGTGAACAAACTACGAGTTTATCGAGGCTTAGTCTCGCTAATCGCGCCCCTGTGGCCGGTGCAGGTGTGGTACCAGCAGTTAATAATGTGGTGCCCGGACCCGGTATCGCTCCCGGTCGGGTACTTCCACTTAGACACGATTGGCAACGTAGAGACCTCGCTGACTTTTGCATTATGGACATTCAGGAGGCCAAGTGGCTAGCACCATACGGTAGGGATGTGACCAATAAATTGCTCAATCAATATACTCAGTCTACTAAGCGACAATATCAATCTCATTGGAAAGCTTTTACTTCTTGGATTGTTAGAACGGAACAAACTGTACCTCAGTGGCATTGGTTTTTAATTACTTGAACTATCTGTTTGAGCAGAAACGTTTATCTGTGGTTACTTTGAAGAATCACTTAACTGCGATTAGAGTGCCCTTTTTCGACCTTACAGGTCTATCCATACCGGTGGCGGAGGAAACAGGATTTATGAGAGCGTGTTTTAAACTCCGCCCACCTCCCCGTCAGCTCATGCCTACTTGGTCTCTGGACAAAGCTTTGTCTTTACTTCATTCTCGTCTGTATCAAAATACTGAAGACTTTGCTTTAATCTTAACCCGTGGAGCCCCGGCTAGTTTTGTAATGTTTGCGCACCAGAACCCGGCCGGTTTTCAAAAAATGGTTTTATTCCAGAAACAATAGCGAATGGGTTAGGAATGAAGGAAAAACCACGAAAAACCGCTCAAAAAGCTTAAAAAATGGTCCTACAGAGCCCCCGAAAATGGATTTTATAAGAGTAAAAAATTGAAGGCAATTATCCCAAAAAAACAGGTTATTGCACGCTCGCGCGTACGCACGTGGACTTTGAGAGTTTTCAACCATCGGCACGGTTGCGTGGGATACGTACACAGTTCCCATACAAATCTGAGCCCTCTTGAGTGGCTACACCTGAGGTTACGGTCGGCGCAATTAGGGTGACGCGCCAGGCGCGTCTCTGGGGCTGTGCGTTACATACATCGCCGACGCGTCAGGCGCGTCGCTGGGGCTGTACGGGTTAAAGAAGGCAGTTTTCCTTTTGGCTTTGGCCACCGGAAACAGAGTGTCTGAGCTGGCGGCGATGAGCAACACACCTAATTGTCTTAGGTTTGGTAGACTTAATGATTCAATTTCCATTGCACCCTCCCGGCGTTTGTAGCCAAGAATGAGCATAGTGCACACGTGTTTTCTGAGTTCACGGTGCCGGCGTTAAAAAGGGGAAAGGTGCATCATAATTTATGTCCAGTGCAAGCTCTAACCAAATATTTGAGAATAGCTCCTCATAACCCCCAAGGTGCTTTATGGGTAGCGAGTACGGGTAAACGCTTACTTAAACGGCGATTAGCCTCTCTTCTGGTAGAAGTCATTAAAGAGAGTAATCCCGGCGTTGTGGGTAGGGCCCACGATTTACGCAAGTGGGCGGCCTCTTTACGTTTCCTGAAAAACTTTTCAGTTGAAGATATTGCGTCCACACAGTTGTGGGCGTCTAATCATACGTTTCTCTCTAGATACTTGTCAGTTGCTCTAGACAAACCTTCCTTACCATGTATAGCTTTAAGGCAGAGGGTCTAGGTGGCCCTGCAGTCACTTATGTTTATTTTCAAGGAAGGGGGGGGGGGGGGTGCAGTCAGTTGACATAGGACACCCTAGACCCCGCCGGAGTATGAGAGCTGTGATACAATTTAAGGTTAAAATGTGATATGAAAATTTCTCTGCGAGAATTTGTGCTAGTACAAAGTTTAGTACAAAACAACGGTGTTGTTATAGTAGTTTTAGCTGCGAAAGCAATGTAACATTAGTTCAATGGAGTTCATTAGCAATTGATCTCCACATGTATTTTGGGGTTTATGATGTGCACATATAAACTTATAACTTATTATTTTTGTCACCACTCGTTGAGTGGGGTGCCTTTTGTAACTACAGATCTGTGTTCAGAATCTTCAGGGTTACCTATTTTTGTCGGGCAGGCTTCTTTGAAGCACGCACCTGCCTGAACCCCTTTTTCTTGTATATTTCCGGCCTACGCCGTATTAAATACATTTTTTCAAAAAGTAAGAATACTATGTGGTTGTTTTTATTATCTGCTTTTCTAGAGTTATGATATGATTACGAATGTCCCCCTCCAGTCTTAGATATCAGGCATGTTCGTCAATGATGGAGGGGCCACTAATAAATTATAGGTTTGACTCCTGTAAGGAGATAAAGAAAACCTAATATTTAGTAGTGGCCCCGTAATCATTGACGACTGGGGCCCTCCCGACCGTCCCCTTCCCATTCGTTGATGTATTAAGGATTTTGGTTTACTTGATATGTCAGTGAAGGAGGAATGACGCCTGATTCAGCGTCTGGTCAGAAATCCACACAAGTACATCCACGATATGATGGAAAGCTTATTGGATAGTTATTCTTATTTTCTTTTTGTTTTTATTTTTTACGAAGTTTTTTCGTAGTGAGAACCCAATTCATAATGACTGAAGCCATGAGTGAGGTCGCGTGCGCTCATGATGAAGGCTCCTCAGTTTTTAAATGCTCTGCGCGGTAGATTAAAACTACGGCGGATTAGTGTTTGAAGAGGATGCCTTATGTAATAGGCATGTTCGTCAATGATTACGGGGCCACTACTAAATATTAGGTTTTCTTTATCTCCTTACAGGAGTCAAACCTATAATACTGTATATATATATATATATACAGTATATATATATATATATATATACCGTTATATATATATATATATATATATATACCGGTATATATATATATATATGTATATATGTATATATATAATATATATATATATATATAATTATATGTATATTCACCTTTGACTTTAGGAATTGGAATATTTATCTAAGATTTGGTCAGCATAACACCAATTTTAGCATTATCAATTTGGTGTGTTTCGAATTGAAAATATAAGAAAGAAAGAAATAGTGACCATAGTCTGTGACCTTCACCTCTCACCTTGACCGTAACTATTAGAATAATAAAAATATGAAATTGATATATTATATATTATTTAAGTATAATGAAACTAACACAGTCAGGTTGCCGAAATTTTAGTAATCTTTTTAATTATGAAAGTTGACAAATGACCTTGACCTGTGACCTTGAACTTTATGTAGGATTAAATTTTTTAGTTTGCATTGATGTAGTCTTGGAAAATCAAATAATCGTGCCTAATTTCATTAAAGCTCGTCAGTTAGTTTCAGAGATATTAAAGGAATAGTTGACCTTGACCTTTGACCTTCATGATGTCTGATAATTTAACATTGTGATTTTCATTTAAAGTACAACTGTCAGCAAATGTTGTTAAGTTTGCATGAATAGTATAGAAATGAGCATAATGACCTTATAATTGACCTTGACCTGTGACCTTGACCTATCAAATGGAAATATATTTATTTTTGCATGACCTTGGCCTAGGTATTTCGTATACACATGATATGCCTAGTGAGAATCTTGCAGTTAGTGTGAAATACTAGTAAAACTCATATTTTGACCTTTGACCTTAGAAATTGGAATTATTATCAAACATTTACTCAGCTTAACACCAATGTTAGTATTAATTAGCATTATGAATATTGACCTTTGACCTTGACTTTACCCTTTAGAATATTTATCTCAAATTTGGTCTATAAAATATCAAGGTTACCATTAACTTGCATAATGAAAATTAAGAAATTTGAGTAAAAACTAAACATATATGTGAAATATTGACCTTATTTTTAACCTTGACCTTTGACCTCAACCTTTAAGCTAAATATATAATTTCTTTTTGACTGACCTTCGCATTGACCAAATGAATATACCTGTGAAGTGTGGTGAAAATCCATCAAACTGTTTAGGAGGAGTTTTTAACTGTAGGACAAATTGGAAAACAATAGAAAAAACTGCCTAAAATTGAATAAACTATTTGATATGCCAGAATGCCAGGTTGCAATGATGCCAGAATGAAGAATTGCAACAATTGCCACCAACCAACTTCCAGTATTGCTGGGGCCCTTGTCATCTAGTATTCCCTTGGAGGGACACCCTGTCCCTAATATCTCCCCTGCCAGAGACACCAAAAATTAGAACAGTCTCCCACCAACCGCTATCATCAAAGAGAACGAAAGCAGACAGTCTTCCACAGCCAGCCAACAGAAAACGAGAGCCTCCACTACCTGCGCCACCATGCACTAGGCCTACAATTAACACCTCCATGATAGAGGGGGTCACTTTTGGCCCTATCATAAGCACCACCACTGCCCTTCTTCCCCGAAAGCCAGCACCTACTGACCAACACCAAAAAAGAATAGAGGCTAGGATGTGGGAATTGCTAGGCAGCTCACATTCAACGCTTATCCGGGCTGGAAGGGGAACCAATAGGGTTCTCCATTGTTCTTCACTTACCCAGGTGAAACAATCAGTGCTGCTTACCCATGAAACTGATGTAGTAACGCTTACCCAGGTTACTGCGACTTCATTATCCCCTAGGCATATAATACCTTCACCAAGCCAGCCACCAGCCCAGCTGAACGAAAGCGAGAATCTGGCACCATGACTACCAACCTCTTCCCTGGTCGGTATCTTCTATTAAAGTTGAACTCTTCCAAGGTCTCTCTCCATATAATTAATATGGCGTTGGTGGTCTCGGACGTGTGTTACCACTGTAGTGAGTGATGGTCGGTGATGATTATGGCGAGTTTGTCACCTAACAATTGTGACTTGAAAAGCTGCAACGCCCAGATTAAGCTGAGGTACTCCCTCTTAGTAGCTGCTTAATTTATTTCTGATGAGGTTAAGGATCAACTAGCACAGGCAATTATGTGTTCTTTGTCGCCTTGTACTTAAGTTAGAACTGCTCCTATGCATAGTAAAGATACATCAATATATAGGCAAAATGGCTGGGTATAATCGGGAAAAAGCAATAAAGCAGGTGCTGATGTAAGGGCGTCTTTCAGTTGATGGAAAGCTTGCAGGCGTTAATCAGTCTATTAGAATGCTTCTTCTTTCTTGGTCCAGTCGTGTAAAGAGTCCATTAACCTAGAGAACATGGCAGGGACATTACACAATCCAAAGGGTACAACATTGAATCAATAGTGTCGTCCGTTGCTGGTGAATGCCGTTTTCTGTTGGTGTGGTGTATGGACCAGAACCTGCCAATACTGCGATTACAATTCTAGGGTAGAGAAGATTTGGCTCCATGCAACGAGTCAAGTGAGTCGTTGATTCGGGGCAGGGGTTTCTTTGATGGATTTCATCATTTGGTTGTCGATAATATACACAAAATCTTAGGGAGCCATCTTTGTTTTTACTAACAACAGGTGAGGACCATGGGCTTATTAGAAGGGTTGACAAGGCCAGCATCTAGCATTTCTTTCACTTGTTTCTCCTCTTCCTGCCATTGTATTGGGTTCTTATGCCTTGAAGGTTGACAAATGGGTGCCTGCTGGCTAAGAATGTGAAGCTCTAAAACGGTAGTCTGTCCAATGTCACTGGACAATATTGAAAAAATGTATCTGGAAATTAAAAAGTAATTCCTGCAAATCATGTTGTGATGGTGGGAGGTGTGTGGGGATATCTGGCAACTGTGGCTGGGCTTTTGGGAGGATGGCGTGTGTGGGGTTTGATTTCGTCGAACGACTCAAGGTCACAAGTTAGCCTATGATTAACTACTTTGGTAGGGTGGTTGGGTGGGGGTGAATGTTTACAAGTTGGATTGAATCTAATTGGGGGAAGGAAGGAGGGGGTGAGGAAGCAAGTAAAGAGAGGATACCGGGAGGTAGCTCAGCTGTTGAATAGAAGAATGATTAGGAGTAACGTTTCACTCTTGAGTTGGAGAGTTGTACAGAGTAGGGGTGGGATTGTGTTGCAAGATGGGTACTATGTACCCTACGTAGAGGAGGTGGTTTGCACTGAGAGAGCTCTGAGGAACACTGATTATTGTAGTAGCGATAGAATAGCGAGAGAGATGCAACATTGCGGCGAAGAGAGAGAGATTGCAGAGAATCGGTAAGTGGATGGGATTTAATGATACAAAAGGCATTCCTTTCTACTTTGTCTAAAAGTGCTGTGTGAGAGGATCCTCCTCACACATGTGAACAATACTCAATACAAGGATGCACTGTGCCCCTGTACAGACCAAGAAGCTGAGCAGGTGTAAAGAACCCCTTGAGGCGGTTGAGCACACCCAGCTTCTGGGAGGCCGCCTTATCAAGACTGGTAGTATGGTCCTTCCATGAGAGAGCAGAAGAAAAAGAGACACCAATAATTCTGAGAGAAGATGTAGGAATAATTTGTGTATTGTTGAAGAGTAAGGGGTACTCTGGGAGTTCACGGCGGGTAGATAGATGGAGAATTTGGGTTTTGGAAGCATTAAAGGTAACAAGGTTTTCCCTGCCCCAATTGGAGATGGTAGTTTGATCAGAAAATAAGTGTTGTATGGCTTCATTATGTTTGCTTTTGAGGGATTACTGGCTGGGGCGTTCTGGGAAACTAATTGAATAGTGTAAGGTAGAGTTGTCTGCATATGAATAGATAGTCTGGAGGTACAATTGAGAAGATCATTTATGAAAATTAGAAAGAAAATAGGAGATAGGACAGATCCCTGAAGAACACCGGAGTTGATAGGATGAGGAAGAGAATGATGGCCGTTCACAACCGCAGCTATGGAACGACCAGAGAGGAAATTAGAGACAAAGGCACAGATGGAGGGATTGAAACCGAAGGTTAGTTTAGAAATTAGAGATTTGTGCCAGACTCAATCGAAGGCCTTCGATATGATTGTCTAACACATTAGAAAAGGTCTCACCGAAGTCCCGAAAGGAGGATGACCAAGAGTTAGTAAGATATGAAAGAAGACCAGCAGTAGAGCGACCCTTAACTCGTAAAGTGCGCAGCCCCGGTAGTATACACCAAACCCCTGTGTGTAGGTATTCTGATTAATTCCTCACTAAAATTGTTAATTTACCATAAATGTAATTAATACTTATCCACATGCGCCTATTTTACGTTTAATATGAAGATAGTAACATGTAACAACAATAAAACAAGTGGGAATAGTGTTTGGATGGTCAAAATCGCGAATCATTACCGAGCGGTTCATTCATCAAATGTGAGCCAGCCGGCCGTACACCCTCTCCTCTCGAGGGCTGAAGCCTTCCTGACTTACTCCCTTACACTCTCCCAGTCTCTCCTTTACGCAACACACTTGCTAGTCACATGACAACACCATGGAATCGGCCTGGAGATGGTGACACAAAAATATACCTATGAATAAGGGAATAACACGGAAAATAGGTGATAATTGAAGGGGGGGGGGGGAAGGAGGGGACTTTGACACATGTGAAGGAGTGATTGGAGGTATGGAAGGGAATTATCTCAGTTAAACACCATTTTTTTTGCTTTAAGTGCCACTGGGGTGTTTTAAATGATTTTTTTTTAGGCCTAAGATCTTAAGTCTCCCCGCAGTAGCCCAGTAAAACCTCTTAACCCGGGAACGGCGAGAACACTCTTAAGAGGTTTTGGAGGGCAAGGGCGAGAACACTCATAAGAGGTAAGGCCTAAAAAAAAACTTTTAAAAGGCCCCAGTAGCACTTAAATATAATGAAATGTGTTTAAGTGAGATAATTCCCCTCCATACCTCCTATCACTCCTCCACATGTGTCAAAATCCCCTCCTTACCCCCTTTCCCCTTCAACTATCACCTATTTTTCCTCTCATTACCATATTTATCAGTGTATTTACCGTGCCAATATCTCCAAACCGGTTCTAAGGCATGGTCATGTAACTAGCGAGTGTGTGGTTGTAACAGAGAGTGTGAGAGAGTAACTCAGTCTGGCTTCAGGCATCGAGAGGGGAGGATTTACCTCGCCTGTGCTTCACATTTCATGAATGCCCGGTCGGCAATAATTCGCAATTTTGACCATCGAAACACTATTTCACTTGTTTTATTGTTGTTACATGTTACTATCTTCATATTAAACATAAAATAGGCGCATATGAATAAGTAATAACAATATTTATCGTAAAATGACGATTTTAGATGGGAATGGGGTCTAATATCGTCCCCCAGTTATAGGGTGTTCATTACACACAGCTCGCCGTTCAAAGGTTAAGAGTCTCCCGGCAGCTGCCGGGTTAAGGGAGCCATACTGGCGATCTGAGAGTAGATTATGAGAAGATAAATACCTAAGAAATTTGACAGTAAGAATAGTTTCAAAATCTTTAGAGATACAAGAGATGAGAGCAATTGGACGATAGTTGGAAGGTTGAGAGCGGTCACCCTTCTTTGGGACAGGTTGTGTTACGACTGGGACTACGAATAAAACAAGGGCACTTAATGATTGGACTAGTAATAGGGCACTATGCAACAACGGTACGCTAGATCCAAACCCTCGAACTTATATGCCGGCGAACAAAAACACCTATACCCTCCAGAGTTAATCTGCGATAACGGGGTATCCTTAACTGGGCATAAATGTACTCTACTTCAGGTTAACCCTTACTGGTATAGCCTGATAACAAACAAGATGCAAGTTACGTTAAAATGAATAAAAAGGAATCTATGGAAAGATCAATTAAATCACTGCAAGATTTAATACAATAAAAAGATGCTTCAATACAGTTACTCTAAACAACAATAAACTCTTCACTCCTATCTGAAAGAAAGTGAAGTATAGTCTTACAGCATAGACCTGGAAACTTCTGAAGAAAGTCTGATGCTCATAAGATGCTCGTATCTTAAACTATATAAAGGCAGGAGGCAGGACACCACACGTGTAAATTGAATACACTAAAAGATAGGACATATAATGTTAACTGACACGAGAATACTATAAATGCACAACGGTAGCAATGCTCGACACTAAAAGAAGTACTTCCTCATCAACGAAACAGTCTGCTATGGTTGTGCGGCTCAACAACAACCTAGACTAATAAATGCTGTGAATAATAATGTGTACATATCAAAGAGCTTATATTAAATACTAACAAGTGTCTACTCGATTAATAATGTCTAGCTGGGATACTCTAGGTAAGGAACTGGGGTTGAGCAAGACAGGATCGTAGCCTAGCGATGTCCTTAAGACTGCATCCTTTAAGTTACGTTAATTGACTAGGGTGCTCTCTTGATAGATCCAGATCATAAGTATCTGGTTCTATCCTGGCGACCCTCTAAAGACAAGCAAAGAGGCAGCAAAGTGTGGAACTGGTACAGGCCAAAACCCTCAGTCAACACAATGCTGCATTCGCAAAGGACGCAGCCAAAAGACAACCCCGGCTACCACAGGACCGGTCGAAGTGATGTAGGTATAAGCAAACTGTACACACATCGGAGACAATGACTACAGTTACCTTATCCCAGTCTAGCATTAAATAAAAGAGCAGAAACACTAAATCAATAATGGAGACACACACAAAGTTCTTAACCTATACTAACTAAGAACCCTCAAACCTATTCTAAGTACATGTAAATGTCTCAGAGGACGGCGCATGCAATACAATGGGCCGGCTATGGAAACCGTATGCAGAACCCAAGGGGAGAGTTGTGCAGTTAATAAAGATTAGAGTATGGAAAGAGAGAATTGAGTGAGAGAAACAGTGGTAAAGGGGGTGATCGGGAGAGAGTATGCAAGGGGATGTTAGAAGCACGCGCACCAAGCCTGTCCTGAGGAGAACATCTCCTGGGAACCGTCATGGAGGAGGTTAGTTACACAGGAGCCCGCAAAGGCGCGATGGTCGGCCAATCACGGGCCGAGATGTCACAAGGCAGCAGGCGTCCTTAGGACGCACCAGGATCCACCAGCCAATCAAGGGCGTGGGAAAGCCCGCGAGCGAGCGGGAAAACTCCTCCGGGCGAGGGAGGCAGCACATACATACACACGCACATATTACCACCACGCTGCGTACATCGCTCTTTCTCCTTAACTTTACACAATGCATCTTATATTCTATTAATGATATAAAATACTTCCCGTTGTCCCAGACAAAAATAAAGACCACCCCTGGACTGTCTGTGACAATGTGAGTACTATGAAAGAAAGAACAACATTCTCTGATAACTGTAGCCCATTTCGATGTCCCTGGCGAGCGCTAGTGGCTAACGAGAGGCGATTCTGCCAACGCTGGTAGACGTCACACCCCGCCCAAGATATGGGACGCTCAACATTAGGCGAGCACCATATCTGAGAAGGCAGAATGCCGACAAGACCCGCTACACCTAGCCACTCCACCAGAAATGAAATGCAAAGCTCAATCTTAAATAAAACAACATATTAGCATAAAGAAAATCTTATAACCCCTCCCAAACACAATAGTATAATTTTAGCCTGCTATGCTCCCTGATCGAGCTTCACAGAGCCCAGCCTACTAAGTGAAAGACAGGTTCAACTTAGGACTTTAGCTATAACATTGGCAACTTACAATTAACTATCAAAAAGAAAGAGTTTTTATGTGATTTTTGTATTTAATTTTAATGTTGTTTTTGACGGCTGCTCTACAGGGGCAAGCCTGATTTTTCTCCACTCAAACCCACACACCTGTGGTGATCTACGCCGGATCCTCCACCCTTGACAAACAGTCTGCAATCACATTCTCACAACCGGCAATATGGCGAATGTCTAGATTGTATTCTTGCAACATGAGTGACCAACGTGTCAGCCTCATATTCCGGTTGTGGAATTGGTTCACAAATTTAAGAGGGTGGAGGTCGGTGTAAATCACCACGACTGGCCCGTAGGCAGGAACATATACTTCAAAGTGCCTGAGCGCCAACACTATTGCCAGCAGTTCTTTCTCCACCACAGAGTAGTTTTTCTGAGCGGAATTAAACTTCTTGGAAAAGAATCTGACTGGATGCTCCAAACCTTCCTCGTCTGTTTGCATTAAGACGGCACCAGCCCCTACACCGCTGGTATCTGTTGCCAGCTGGAATGGTCTTTCAAAGTCAGGGGCCCTGAGGATGGGGTGAGTGCATAGTAGGTGCTTGACCAGCGAAAAAGCCCTTTCACACTCAGGTGCCCACTTGAACTTTTTCTCTTTTGCTAGTAAATCTGTCAGAGGAGCTAACACAGTAGAATAACCCCGAATGTAGCGGCGATAGTAACCGATCATGCCCAAAAATCTCATGATCTGCCGCTTGGTGGACGGCCTGGGGAACTGGTTAATAGCTTGTATCTTGTTTTGGGTGGGGCACACCTGGCCTAACCCGACCACAAACCCAAGATACTGCACAGTTGCCCGGACAAAGTCGCACTTGCCCAGATTGACCACCAAGCTGGCCTCACTGAGCTTCCGAAACAAGGCTTCTATGTGCTCACAGTGACTCTCAAAGTTGTCATCGTAGATTATAACGTCATCTAGGTAGACAGTGCAGTTAAGGATGTGAGCTACTAACTCATTCATATGACTCTGGAAGGTTGCTGGGGCATTTTAAAGGCCATACGGATCACATTACAACGGTAGGTGTTCCCATCAACCACAAACCCGCATACCCCCTTCGCCCGCTCAGACAAGAGCACCTGCCAGTAGCCTTTCACTAGGTCAACCTTAGTTAGAAACTGTGCCTTACCAATCTTGTCTACACTATCGTCAACACGGGGAGTATTGGTGGGAGTCAACTCGTTCAATCTCCGAAAGTCAATGCAAAAGCGAACCTTCCCGTCAGGCTTGGGCTGCAGAGTGACAGGAGATTTCCACCTAACTGCCCCCTTCTCAATCAGCCCCCGTTCTAACATATTATTATACTCTAACTCCGCTCTGAGGGCTGGGAGTTTAATGGGTGGAATTCTGTAGGGTACTGATTTAAAGGGGGGGTGATCTCCCACGTCCACGTCATGCACCACTCGAGTTGTGAGGCCTGGGTGCTCTGCAAACACAGTGGGGAATGAAGCAAACAGGCACTGCACGGCTGCACGCTGTTGCTCAGGCAGGTGCACTAGAGCATCGTCAGCCACCTGTCTGGAGTTCCCCGCCCACTGGTCAGCAGAGACATGACACTCCCAGTTATCCTCCACCTTGGCTTCACTGTCCCTCACTCCTTCTCCACCATGACCGCTGCAGGTCAACACAGGGACAGCAAGAGGCTCAGGGGGGCGCCTCACAAACTCTTTCACCAGATTCACATGGCACAGCTGGTTCTTTTACGCCTATCTGGAGTAGCCACAAGATAGTCTAGGTCAGAGATCTTTTTTACCACCTTATTAGGACCAGCGTACTTGGCAGACAATGGATGACCTGGCAGAGGTAACAGAATCAACACCTCCTGCCCCACCTTAAACTCCCGGAGTTTTGTCTTCTCATCGTACCTGTCCTTCATAAGTGCTTGCGACCCTACCAAATTCCTACCTGCCAACTCTAGGCTTCTCAGCATTCTCTCTCTGCTCTCGAGGACATACTTTAACATGGAACATGGTTTTGCTGTGCCCTCCCAGATTTCTCTAACCATGTTGAGGGGGCCTCTGACCTGATGTCCAAAAACTAACTCATTGGGACTGAACCCCAGGCTTTCACCAGGTACCTCCCGAGCAGCGAATAATACATAGGGCAACCCAAGATCCCAATCCTTGCCGTTCTCAACACAGTAACAACACAGCATGCTTTTCAGAGTCGAGTGCCACCTCTCCAACACCCCTTGACTCTCTGGGTGATAGGCTGAAGAGACAACTGTACTGATACCGTGCTGCTGCATGGTCTGTTTGAAAAGGTTAGAAGTAAAGTTGGACCCTTGGTCTGACTGCAATTCCTGCGGGTACCCGTACCTAGAACAGTACAATAGCAAGTTACGAACAACAGTCTTAACAGTACCATTTTGCATGGGGTATGCATCCGGATAACGAATGGCAACATCCATGATTGTGAGGAGGTACTTGTTGCCTGCACTAGTAGGGGGTAGAGGGCCAACCATGTCGATTATAACCTTACTGAATGGTTGCCCGATTACAGGAATAGGTTGTAACGGAGCCTTGGGAATACTCTGGTTTGGTTTACCTACTGTCTGGCAGGTACTGCACATTGCCACCCATGATGCCACATGTGCCTTCATACCTGGCCACCAAAACAATTTCGCCAATGCTGCTACCGTCTTACGTACACCCAAATGCCCTGCCAACGGTACATCATGCGCCAACCTCAGTAGGCTATCACGGCACACACTAGGCACTACCAACTGGTCAACCACTCTCGACCCACCCTCCCAACTCCGTCTGGGATCTAGAAAACGCCTGTACAAGATACCCTCCACACGAAAGAAGTCCCCCGGCTTTACATCCCCGTCCTCCTCAAGTTCGATTGCACCGTTACAACACTTCTGAAGCTCAGGATCACCTAGCTGCAGCCGACAGATATCCGAAGGAGCCAATTTATCGAGGTGCTCCCAGAGCAACTTATGGCCTCCCCCGGTACTGGACTGTTCGATCCTATCTTGCTTGCGTGTGTAACGGTGCTGTCTCGGAGTTTTCTCACGCCCTACCTCCTCACCAAGTGTGACAGGTTCTGGGGCCACTCCGGACCTTAACATTGGTGCTAATACTGAGTCGCCAAGAAGAGCCGCTGGATCAAAACTCACAAAACTTCTCCCAACTTTAGCTTTCTCCTTCCGACCGTTCCTCCGCTGGTCTAGAGACTGAGGAATAGGCTGTGACATCTTAGATGCACGAGATCGGGTGACAACACACACCATCTGCTGTAATTGACACCTCTCGACCAACTCCTGCCCCTCCCTACTCACGTCGGCCGCCCTCTCGGCAACGACTAAGGGTGGAACCTCAGAAGTAGGCACCGCAAAGTCGTTGCCGAGAAGAAGGTCGACGCCCTCTAGTGGCAGTTTCTCCACACTTCCAACATCTATCTCTCGTGTCACACCATCAACCTCCAGCTCCACTTGAACCAACGGGTATGACCGTGTAGCATTAATACCCTGCACCACAACTACCCGTGCCGCGTTTATAGGTTGGCCTGTAAAGTTTTTCATCAGAGTCTGGGATGCACCTGTATCACGCAACAACTCCAACCCATGCTTGCACCAGCCCAACTCACGCAGCCACGCCCTCTATGGTCGCAAAAAGCATTGCGGACAGGTTTCGAGCCTTCCGGACACTCCTTCACTGGCTGTGCCCCCGCATCTGACATATCACCCCGGGTAAATGCAGAAGACCTCAGAGACACCCCAATGTTGCTAGCCAAAGACACGACTGCTGTAGATTGGTTACTAGGGCAGGAACATGCAAAATGCCCCTTTTTATGACACTTAACACTAGATTAGCGGGCTAGCGGTTTATTTATATGTACTGCCCAGCGGGGTGTTTTTAGCCAAAATAGGGCTGTTTATGTGATCATTTTCATGCCTAAATAAGACCCAGAGCGTAAAACAAGTATCTATCCCTGAAACGGCATAAACAGAGCTTTCCAATGACACCATAACGATCCTTTTATGATGGCTAGTTTTCTTGCAACAACCGCGCAACGCAAGTGCAAAAAGCATGTAATTCGGCACTTTCCCCATACAATTCCGTATGTAGCGAGTGAGAGAGGGAGGGAGGAGGTGGGATTCGTGTCAGTAGGTTCGCCGCGGTGGTCTGGAGCAGTCATACGCTCGCTACTCTCCTGCCACCACTTGTCTCTCTCTCTCAGCAACATTACGTGCTGAAATTGCCACACGACCTATGTCGAGCGCCGCCAGATAGTCCAGATTTATTATACTCGACTTATGTTGCGCGCCGCTAGTTAAGGGTTAAAACACTCTACTTCACTCTTGGACTTCCCCTGAGGTGGGGAAGGGCCCTGACCTTTCTTAAACGGGACGGTTTTTGGTTTGTGATCAAAATTAGTATCATTGCTCTTTCTTTTGTTATTAAATGTTGCATCACTGACTCGGGGGGGTGGAGTGTTGCGCCCCTTGATAACTGCATCGGTCCGTTGTGCAGACCCGCACCCACGAATCAGCGATAATCTCAGGTCAGCTAACTCAGCCGCCTCTTGTAGAGTTTTAGGACGTTTCTCTTTGAGGTTCAAAGTCAGGTCGCCGCCTGTGCATTTAAAAAATTGCTCTAGAAGGACTAACTGCTCAAGCTCTTCGAACGTCGTCACCTTCTCTGACCTCAGCCAATTTCTCAAAGCATCAGACAGTTCCCGGGCATGTTTTAGAAAAGTGCACTCACGACCCTTCGTAACACCCCGAAACTTCAACCTATATGTCTCTGGTTGTAACTCGTACGCCCGCAGAACAGCTTCCTTCAGTACCTCATAATCGATGCAAGACTCCAAGGGCAACGCATCATATGCCTTGAGTCCTTTGCCAACCAACCTAGAGGAAACAAGGGCTGCTCACTTAACCTCTGGCCATTGGTGCTCCCGGCACTTCTTATCAAAACGCAGGAAAAACTCGGTGACACCCGACTCGTCAAATGCAGGGACTAACTTAAGAAGGTGCGATAAAGACTGATCAAGACCTCGATTCCCAGAACCGAGACGCTGCCCTGTCGACTCCACCCGAGACTTCTCAAGCTCTATGTCTGCACAGTACATGGCCTTTCTCTCCTCAGCCTGAATCTTAGCCATCTCAATCTGGTATTCCTGCTGCTTAGCCATCTTAGCCATCTCAAGCTCAGATTCCCGCTGCTGCTTAGCCATCTCAAGCTGGAAGATCATATCTGGAGTTAAACCTTGAGGAGGAGGAGATGCAACAATTGGAGACCCACGCAGTGATCCACCCAGGGGCAAACCACGCTGCCAGTGACTATCGGCCTGCGGGAACGTACTCGGATACGGTGTTCTAGAGGGCATGATGGGAGTAGAGTGGAGGGGGGGGCTTGGCCGAATGTGCCAAAGCACCCGCTCCACCCTGTGCACCACGCACCCCGCCCAGCACACATGCCACCAGGTCACTTCTCGTCATGCTGCTTGTGCCAACATGCCACATGACCGTCGCCAAACACTGGAGACCATACCGATCAATCCCCGACTCCCGGTCAACAGTAATAGGCATTTCCAGAAACTTTCTTGCATCCTCCTCACTAGTTACTACTCTAATGCCTTCTAACAAACCCAGCTGCTGCACCTCAGAGCCTGCTTCCCGTACTGTGTCCTCACTGTGCACTGATCCGTCGTTCGACATAGTGTCCACCGGAAATCCTCAACATTTATAAAAAAAAAAGTACCTAAACTCTCATGTAGCACTATTCACTCAAAAAATGCTTGAAGACAACTCAAGTGCTATGCTACGTTGCCAAAAAAAAAATTCCAACGTGTCCAAAATATTCCTCAAAAACAAATGTCCAAAAATCCTGCAATTATTTCTTAGTTCACTAAATCCTAGACTAAGGTCGCCGTTTGGTATGACAACTAAGATAAGATACTAGGCAAGGTCGCCATTTGTTACGACCGGGACTACGAATAAAACAAGGGCACTTAATGATTGGACTAGTAATAGGGCACTATGCAACAACGGTACGCTAGATCCAAACCCTCGAACTTATATGCCGGCGAACAAAAACACCTATACCCTCCAGAGTTAATCTGCGATAACGGGGTATCCTTAACTGGGTATAAATGTACTCTACTTCAGGCTAACCCACACTGGTATAGCCTGATAACAAACAAGATGCAAGTTACGTTAAAATGCATAAAAAGGAATCTATGGAAATATCAATTAAATCACTGCAAGATTTAATACAATGAAAAGATGCTTCAATACAGTTACTCTAAACAACAATAAACTCTTCACTCCTATCTGAAAGAAAGTGAAGTATAGTCCTACAGCATAGACCTGGAAACTTCTGAAGAAAGTCTGATGCTCATAAGATGCTCGTATCTTAAACTATATAAAGGCAGGAGGCAGGACACCACACGTGTAAATTGAATACACTAAAAGATAGGACATATAATGTTAACTGACACGAGAATACTATAAATGCGCAATGGTAGCAATGCTCGACACTAAAAGAAGTACTTCCTCATCAACGAAACAGTCTGCTATGGTTGTGCGGCTCAACAACAACCTAGACTAATAAATGCTGTGAATAATAATGCGTACATATCAAAGAGCTTATATTAAATACTAACAATTGTCTACTCAATTAATAATGTCTAGCTGGGATACTCTACTGTAGGTAAGGAAATGGGGTTGAGCAAGACAGGCTCGTAGCCTAGCGATGTCCTTAACCCAGTGAGACCCAGCGTCGCACGTGATGCGTCGGCAGTGTTTGATCACCAACTCCCAGCGACGCATCACGTGCGTCCGACATATAAAAACACTTACGTGGCTCGTAAGGTAGGAAATGGCGGGAGAATAGGAGGGGGAGGTACCGTAGTGTGTGTGGGAGCCGGGCCAGTAGGTGTGAGCGGGCCGAGACAGCCTCGCGGCTGGTGGTGGTGGGCTTAATGGGGATACTTTACACCCTTAGTTCACCGCCACTTTGAACCTTCATTACTCCGGTCGTATGGGAGCTAGAGGCTTGAGATTTATGTGAG
Organism: Paralithodes platypus; assembly: GCA_032716605.1. Taxonomy (NCBI): domain Eukaryota; kingdom Metazoa; phylum Arthropoda; class Malacostraca; order Decapoda; family Lithodidae; genus Paralithodes; species Paralithodes platypus. The sequence goes on along the minus strand of CM064573.1, from coordinate 39,761,169 downwards.
ACACTCCTTAGGATGTATGCCGTACAATGCCATACTCAGTTTTCACCCTAGTGCTCCCGGGCGGGTGGTCATGCGGGGGAGACGAACTTTCAACCCCCCCCCCGCCCCCCAAATGACCGAGGTGATTTTTTTTTATTTTGTTCTTCATTTCTCACCATTCTCTTCCATTTTGGCTCAACAAATTTTTTTGAGGCTCCCCCCCCCCCCCCCCCAAAAAAAAAATATCCGAGGTGATTTATTTTTTTTTATTTTTTCATTTCTCATCCTTGTCTTCCATTTTAGCAAACAAAAAAAAATAAGTGAAAATGGCTTGGGACTGGGGTGAACAAAATATTATAACTAGCCGGGGCTCAACAGGTTAAGACTGCATCCTTTAAGTTACGTTAATTGACTAGGGTGCTCTCTTGATAGATCCAGATCACAAGTATCTGGTTCTATCCTGGCGACCCTCTAAAGACAAGCAAAGAGGCAGCAAAGTGTGGAACTGGTACAGGCCAAAACCCTCAGTCAACACAATGCTGCACTCGCAAAGGACGCAGCTGAAAAGACAACCCAGGCTACCACAGGACCGGTCGAAGTCGTGTAGGTATAAGCAAACCGTACACACATCGGAGACAACGACTACAGTTACCTTATCCCAGTCTAGCATTAAATAAAAGAGCAGAAACACTAAATCAATAATGGAGACACACACAAAGTTCTTAATCTATACTAACTAAGAACCCTCAAACCTATTCTAAGTACATGTAAATATCTCAGAGGATGGTGCATGCAATACAATGGGCCGGCTATGGAAACCGTATGCAGAACCCAAGGGGAGTGTTGTGCAGTTAATAAAGATTAGAGTATGGAAAGAGAGAATCGAGTGAGAGAAACAGTGGTAAAGGGGGTGATCGGGAGAGAGTATGCAAGGGGATGTTAGAAGCACGTGCACCAAGCCTGTCCTGAAGAGAACAGCTCCTGGGAACCCTCATGGAGGAGGTTAGTTACACAGGAGCCCGCAAAGGCGCGATGGTCGGCCAATCACGGGCCGAGACGTCACAAGGCAGCAGGCGTCCTTAGGACGCGCCAGGATCCACCAGCCAATCAAGGGCGTGGGAAAGCCCGCGTGCGAGCGGGAAGACTCCTCCGGGCGAGGGAGGCACCACATACATACACACGCACATATTACCACCACGCTGCCTACATCGCTCTTTCTCCTTAAGGGGAGCGTCCGGGAGCGTCAGGCTTTTACTCTAGAACGTGTCAGTGGATTTTGTCTGTATTTCATAAGATTTTGTACACGTATAGGGGACCTAACAACTAAGAAATTTCCAAAATTTTAATTCTCTAGGACAATTATTTTTTGAGTTAGGTGTGTAAATTTATGACTTTTTGTAAAATCAAAATCTCATTTAAATGTTGTTCTTGATTGTTTTAATGCATTGGGGGTACTAACAATAGGTGTAGTTTCAATTGTACGTTGATACTTTTTTCCATTTTGTATCTAATTGTAGAATTAGGGCATTTACAATTAGGTACAAATTAGGTGACAAATGTCTCGGGGTGCTGTGTCGAAATGGGAAAGAAATAAAAACAAATGGCGACGTGGAGTTGTAGAGAATTTCATGCCCTTTCCAATGACACCAGAAACATTGTTGTAGCATGTTTGGTTACGTCAGAACTGCGCCGACAAGTGAACTTTCTTACGTGAGGTACTAAGGCACGAGAGCTGTTGCAAGCCAGCCGGCCAGCCGCACCCTACCTCTCTCGCGGCTTGGACCACACTGCTCTTTCTCCTCCACCACCACCACACCCTTCGTTGTTACCCGGGTTGAGTACCAGATACTGTTAGGCAAAATATCTAAGAACGTCATATTTTCACCAAAAATTCATGGTTTTATTTTTTATTTTTTGCAGATCCGAAACCCATAATGCATTTTCTACGCGTCTGCGCGACCCGCGACCCGCGGAAACTTTAAACTAGCCCAGAAATAACATGCTTCCAGACGGAATATTGCCTCAGGATTTTAACTGAAGACAGAGGGATGGGTGATGATGCCATATATCGGGTTGCGCAATATTGCCGTTTTGAGCACTATTACGTGTATGAGCCGGACGCTCCCCTTAACTTTACACAATGCATCTTATATTCTATTAATTATATAAAATACTTCCCATTGTCACAGACGAAAATAAAGACCACCACTGGACTGTCTGTGACAATGTGAGTACTAGGAAAGAAAGAACAACATTCTCTGATAACTATAGCCCATTTCGATGTCCCTGGCGAGCGCTAGTGGCTAACGAGAGGCGATTCTGCCAACGATGGTAGACGTCACAGTTGAATGAGAGCAAATTTCCAGCAAGAAAAGAAGACGTTAGAGGAGAGACAGAGACGAAAGAGTTTGCCTAGGCAGGGAGTCAGCACGGAAGCACAGTTTTTTAGTACAACAGGAGGAACACCATCCGGACCGTACGCCTTCTTAGTATCAAGGCCAGAGAGGGTAGAAAGTACATCTTTAGAAGATATTAGGATATTAGGCATAAGTAGGAGAGAGGGGGGTGGAGAGGGAGGAATAGAACCGGAATCATCCAAGGTTGAGTTTCTAGCGAAAGTTTGCACGAAGAGTTCAGCTTTGTCAGAGGAAGAAGTGATGGTTGTGCCATCAGAGTGGAAAAGGGGAGGGAAAGACGAGGAAGAATTTTTTTTTTTTTTTTTTTTTTTTTTTTTCTATGTGATTGAGGGAGGCAAAAGGCATAACTGCCTATAGCGAGTGCCTCCCCCATAGTTGAAAGAGTGACAGGGCCAAAATCAAGGGACGTTCGAGCCAAAATGCCTGGACACACGGAGTTTGAAGCAATTTAAGTCATAGGAAGAAGGAAAGACTGATTCTGGGAGAGAGTTCCAGAGCTCAGATGTTGAGTAGAAGAAAGTTTGAGAGTAACGTTTCACTCTTGGGTTGGAGAGTTGCACAGAGTAGGGGTGGGATTGAGTTGCAAGACGGGTACCACATGCCCTACGTAAAGGAGGTGGTATGCACTGGGATAGCTCTGAGGAACACTGATTATTATAGTAGCGATAGAATAGCGAGAGAGATGCAACATTGCGACGGAGAGAGAGAGATTGCAGAGAGTTGGTGAGTGGACGGGAGTTAATGATACGAAAGGCCTTCCTTTCAACTTTGTCTAGGAGAGCGGTGTGAGAGGAACCTCCCCACACATGTGAACAATACTCAATACAAGGGCGCACTATGCCCCTGTATGGAAGTGAAGAAGTCCTTGCATGACAGTGTGGTAATCCCGACACTGACTTACGGAAGCGAAGCATGGACGTTGGTTGAGAGACTCAGACCAAGAGTGAGAGCAGTGGAAATGAATTACTTAAGGAGTGCGTGCGGAGTTACATGGAGGGATAGACAGACTAATGAGGAAGTAAGAAGGAGGTGTGGTGTGGAGGTAGATGTGCTGGAAAGTGTGAAAAGGAACAACTTGAGATGGTTCGGCCATATGGAACGTATGGAAAGCGAGAGAATGACTAAGAGGGTGTACGAGAGCGAGGTGGAGGGACAGAGAGGGAGGTAGACCGAATATGAGGTGGAAGGATGGAGTGAGGAAGTACATGAACGAGGGCGGTGCTGGTTGGGGGGAGGGGCGTCGACTGACTGGGGACAGAGGTGCATGGGGGCGGTTCGTTCGTGGCCACCCTTCGGGGATCACGGCGTCAGGCAATAGATAGAGACTATGCCCCTGTACAGAGCAAGAAGCTGTGCAGGGGAAAAGAACCCCCTAAGGCGGTTGAGCACACCCAGCTTCTGGGAGGCTGCCTTAGCAAGACTGGTAATATGGTCCTTCCAAATGAGAGCAGAAGAAAAAGAGACACCAAGAATATTGAGAGAAGATGAAGGGTTGATTTTTGTATTGTTGAAGAATAAGGGATAGTCCGCTGGGAGATCCTGACGGGTAGATAGATGGAGAAATTGGGTTTTGGAAGCATTAAAGTTAACAAGGTTTTCTCTGCCCCAATTGGAAATAGTATTTAGATCAGAATTTAAGAGTTCTATGGCTTCATTACGTTTGTCGTTGAGGGATTGCTGGCTGGGGCGTTCTGAAAAACTAATGGAGTAGTGTAAGGTTGAGTCATCTGCGTATGAATGGATGGGAATAAGGTACAGTTAAGGAGATCATTTATAAAAATTAGAAAGAGAATAGGAGATAGGACAGAGCCCTGAGGAACACCGGAGTTTATAGGGTGAGGAAGTGAACAATGGCCGTCCACAACCGCAGCTATGGAACGGCCGGAAAGGAAATTAGAGACAAAGGCACAGATGGAGGGATAGAAACCGAAGGAGGGTAGTTTAGAAATTAAAGATTTATGCCAGACTCTATCGAAGGCTTTCGATATGTCTAGTGCAATAGAAAAAGTCTCACCGAAGTCCCGAAAGGAGGATGACCAGAGTTAGTAAGATATGAAAGAATATCACCAGTAGAGCGACCCTTAAGGAAGCCATACTGGCGATCTGAGAGCAGATTATGAGAAGAGAAATGCTTAAGAAATTTGGAAGCAAGAATAGTTTCAAAAACTTTAGAAAGACAAGAGATAAGAGCAATTGGACGATAGTTGGAGGGTTGAGAGCGGTCACCCTTCTTTGGGACAGGTTGAATGTGAGCAAACTTCCAGCATGAAGGGAAGACGTTAGAGGATAGACAGAGACGAAACAGTTTGCCTAGGCAGGGAGTCAGCACGGAAGCACAGTTGGAGATGTAACTGGCAGAAATAGGGCTAGGTATGATATAAAGTGTAAAAATATCTGTTACATGTATTTTTTGTATCTAAATGTATAATTATATACCTTACCAGTGCTGTCTTACTTGAACGGTTGGGTGAAAACTAAACTAAACTAAAACTAAACCCCCCCCCCCTACCCTACAAAACCTATTTGGGGGGTAACCAACCCTACACCCTACCCCTCCTTGCTCCCCCCCCCCCCCAACCTTCCCCCCCCCACCCCTCCCCTACCTAACCTAACTTAACCTAACTTACCTAACCTAACTTACCTAACCTAACTTACCTAACCTAACCTAACCTAACTTACCTAACCTAACCTAACCTAACTTACCTAACCTAACCTAACTTACCTAACCTAACCTAACTTACCTAACCTAACCTAACCTAACTTACCTAACCTAACCTAACTTACCTAACCTAACCTAACCTAACTTACCTAACCTAACCTAACTTACCTAACCTAACTTACCTAACCTAACTTACCTAACCTAACCTAACTTACCTATTATTACGACTCATTACTCTCTAGGGAATGTGCGTGTGTGTGTGTGTGTGTGTGTGTGCGGATTGCACGTATTGTATCGCTCGTAAAATTCTCTCCTCTCTCTCTCTCTCTCTCTCTCTCTCTCTCTCTCTCTCTCATAACACCACCTGTTTTTGAGGGTCACCTAAATCACCTGCAATTAATATATCTGCAACTGGTCTCTCTTTAAATAGTTGCTGCATAGTTTTTCTTTCTCTCCCTTATTTCTCTTGCTCGCTCTCGCTCTCTCTCTCCCTCTCTCTAGGCATGCACCAGTAATGTAAAAGATGTAGAAAATGCTTATCTGTACTATACTGGGTACTTTAAATTGTTAATAAATATATATATATATATATATATATATATATATATAGTAATAGTTATAGTTATTTTCTACTGGGATACAATCTTGTGGTTAAATTTATATGCTGGAGCTCGCCATTCCAGTATATCTCAAAGTACATGATCAAAAGTCGGGTTCCACCTACACAACTTACATTGTATATTCCTTTCTTGACACAAAGAAAGAAAAATAATCTTTGACAAACTGATTGAAATATATCCACACCAAAAACACTTAGTGACATATACAAAATTGTTGATTCATTTTCAGATCGCCATTAGGGAGCAGTGGTGCTGTTTTAGTGAGGCATTAGCCCTTGTTGACCCCAAACACGGGTATAATTTTTTTCATAGGGAGCATTCTCTACAAGGCAGCAGGGGTTTGTCAATTTGGGGTTGTCTCCACTAACCTTTGCTCAAAGAAGCAGGTATTTGTTTTACTAGTTAACATAGAGTAGAGTTAAATATTGGGTAGGAAGTCCACTCATCTGCCGTGGGACACTGTTGAGGTGCTGTCAGTACCGTTGGTGTCCTTCCTATGTGACTGAGGTTAAGCAAGAACGCTACACCATGAGATGATTAAATACCAATCAGCTAACAGCATAAGCAATACATATTCTTTGTTATTGAGTTCCAAGGATTATTTTTCTTTCAAAGATAGCCAAATTGTCAGTTATGGAGGTGGGCCATCACTTTTGTGTATGACTAAACAATCACCTGGCCAGCTCTGCAGCATGTGACTTGGTGAGCGCTGTGACTCCTCCTTTGAAGCCCCATAAGCACCCGACAGAAGCATGCCAATTTTGCTCACTATGCTGCTGATGTTGACGATGGCTCCTTTAGCAGGCTTGTCATGGTCCACGAGCCTTCTAGTGAACATCTGACTCACCAAGAACGTCCCCTGGGTAAAAGGATATTAAGCAGTATAAGAAGCATCCATTATTCAATCTTATTTTTATAGCATTAGATCGTTATATTCAAATTAGAAAGAACTGTTTGGAGTTAGAGTTTGATGGAGAAAGTATTAACCTCTTTTATTCAATGCTGAGTAAAATCATCTAATGTTATCCAGAATAAAATGAAACTGAGCCAGTATTGCCTCCAATTGTGATTAGTTTGATGATGGCTTCATTGGCATAAGGCTTCTCGTGGTCCAAGAACATCTTATGTGTCAGAGATATGCTAAATATTTAACCTTATATCTTCCCTTTATTTTGTATATTATTAGACGATGTGATGCAGAAAAGAAGATCTGTTGGGTCAGAGGGTTATGCCCCTTTCCCACTTATGCGACTTCATACGATTTTCGTCGCCGAGGACATAGTCTTGTTAATTCGCAACGAATGTGTGCGACGTCTACGATTTTGACGTTACAAACAGATAAAAAATTATACTCGGCGAAGATGTTGCCGATGAATGCGACGCAATCGCCGACATTCTGCGACGTTATCGGCGAAGTGAGCGATGTTTTGCCGATGATCTCTGCGAGGAATGTCACATTTTCAAAAATATCTTGCGATATCATGCGATGGTGAAAGAAAACTCGCCGAATGTTCTGCGACGTCTTCGGCGAATTAAGCGATGGTTCGGCGAATACCTCGGCGAGATTATCCGAAAACTTTTTGCATATATTTCATGGCACAAACATAAAAAACGGGAGTCTGCAGAAAGCCGATCGGGCCACACAAGGCAGATCCCTGTCACACCCAATGGGGTTAACCATGAGGAAGAAAGGGGACCAGAAAAACGACCCATCTCCCCTTAATTCGGAGATTGGAAATGTCCGGCTTCGCCGGAGACATTTTTCTATCAAATAATGTACAAATTTAGCTTGCTCTCAAAACAAAAAATATATATGTTGGCTCACTACCGCTCACCAGGAAAATATTGAAACCTGGATGGGGGAAAACGTCTTAAAACAGTAGGCTGAACGGGGCCGAACGGATACAAGGCAAAGAGAGAGGGAGAGAAATAGAAAAAAAAAACGAGGAGAGAGGGAGAGAAAGATAAAACAAAAAACAGCGAGGTGGGCTCAATGTTTGCGTTACGGCTTAAAAATTGAGCCCACCTCGCCTTTTATTTCTCTTTCTCTCCCTCTCTCCTCGTTTTTTGTTTGTTTTCTATTTCTCTCCCTCTCTCTTGCCTTGTATCCGTTTCAGCCTACTGTTTTAAGACGTTTACCCCCATCCAGGTTCCAATATTTTCCTGGTGAGCGGTAGCGAGCCAACATATAAAAAAATTGTTGAGAGCAAGCTAAATTTGTACATTTGTCGATAGAAAAATTTCTCCGGCGAAGCCGGATTTCTCCATATAATGCTGCTTCGCTATCGCGTGCCAGGAAGATATCATACTTGGATGGGGATAAACGTCTTAAAACAATAGGCTGAACGGGCCGAACGGATACAAGGCAAAAAATGGAGAGAAAGAGAAAGAAAAAACAACGAGGAGAGAGGGAGAGGGAGAGAAAGAGAAAACAAAAACAGCGAGGTGGGTTCAATGTTTGCGTTACGGCTTATTGAGCCCACCTCGCCTTTTTTTTTTTCTCTCTTTCTCTCGCTCTCTCCTCGTTTTTTTTTTCTCTTTCTCTCCCTCTCTCTTTGCCTTGTATCCTTTCGGCCCCGCTCAGCCTACTGTTTTAAGACGTTTACCCCCATCCAGGTTTCAATATTTTCCTGGTGAGCGGTAGCGAGCCAACACATATCATTTTTTTTTGAGAGCAAGCTAAATTTGTACATTTTTCGATAGAAAACTGTCTCCGGCGAAGCCGGATTTATCCATATAATGCTGGTTCACTATCGCTTGCCAGGAAGATATCGATACTTGGATGGGGATAAACGTCTTAAAACAGTAGGCTGAACCAGAGAAAGAGAGAAAAGGAGAGAAAGAGAAAAAAACAGGTGAACCCCGAAGAGAGGTGCATAGAAAAAAGGGTTGACAGGTTCACTATAGGCCTAATCATTTTTTTTTACCCACCTCGCCGAAGGTGCATTTTGGCATCGTCGATGATGTTCTCGGAACAACTGAGAGCATCGGCGAGCAGAGCATCTGAGAGCATCGGTGAGCATCCGTGCAGCATTGCAAAGGTTTTTATGTGCAAAACCCTCCGCGATGCCTCGCCGATGTCGCCGATGGTCTCAGAGGGCCTCGCAGATCCCTCTGCGATGCTCGACAATGCTTGCGAGGGCTACGAACCCTCGTGAGTCCTCGTCTAAAATTTTGAACTAACCGAACATTTGCGATGACCCGCGAGGGCCCTTGCGAGTCATACGATTATTATGCGAGGGTATACGATTGCTGTGCGACATGTCACGAATATGCCAATTTATGCCCCTTTCCCACTTATGCGATTTCATACTATTTTCGTCGCCGAGGACGTAGTCTTGTCAATTCACAACGAAGTTGTGAGACGTCAACGATTTTGATCGTTAAAAAACATTGACAAGTTTACACTCGGCGACGATGTCGCCGATGAGTAAGACGACATCGGCGACATTATGCGATAGTATCGGCAAATTAAGCGATGCTTCGCCGATAACCTCGGCGAGAACCGTCACATTTGAATAAAATAATGCGAAGGATGAACGAATCCTCGGCGTATGTTCTGCGACGTCTTCGGCGAATTAAGCGATGGTTCGGCAAATACCTCGGCGAGAGGAAGAAAGGGGACCAGAAAAACGACCCATCTCCCCTTAACCCGGGAACTGCCGGAAGACTCTTAAGAGTTCCCCCGGCGGACTGCGGGAAGACTCTTAAGAATCAGAGAAAAAAAAAATCAACTTTAAACATCGAAAAAAAAAAAAAAAAAAAAAAATGTTTTGCCCCTGGGCCATGCAAAATATCACTCCTCTACCTCCCCTCCTTTCCTCCCCTCCAGTTATCACCTATTTTCCCTGTTATTCCCTTATTCTGAGGTATATTTTCGTGCTAACATTAGCGAGTTGCAAGCAGGGCATTGTCATCACTGTTAGCAAGCGAGTGCAAGAGAGAGAGAGAGAGTATCGATTGACTGTGTCTCAGTGGCCTTGGGGGAAATTGGCGGGAAAGCAGGTTGCCTCACCCATACATTATATAACTCGCGGCCTGTATCTCCGATTTTGACCATCCAAACGCTTTTTTCACTCGTTTTATTGTTGTTTCAGGTTAATACCTTTATAATCAACCCATAATAGGCGCGTATGGATAAGTATTAATGCTATATATAGTAAAATGAATATTTTAGTGATGGCAACAGCTCAAATACGTCAGCACAGGCAGAGGTGTCTAATTACCCCCATGCGCACTTCTTAGGTTAATTCGGAGATTGGCAATGTCTGGCTTCGCCGGAGAAATTTCTCTATCGAAAAATGTACAAATTTAACTTCCTCTCAAAAAAAAAACATATATATGTTGGCTCGCTACCGCTCACCAGGAAAATATTGAAACCTGGATGGGGTAAACGTCTTAAAACAGTAGGCTGAACGGGGCCGAACGGATACAAGGCAAAGAGAGAGGGAGAGATAGAGAAAAAAAAAAAAACGAGGAGAGAGGGAGAGAAAGAGAGAGAGAAAAAAAAAGAGAGGTGGGCTCACTTAGGCCGTAACGCAAACATTGAGCCCACCTATGCTGTTTTTGTTTTCTCTTTCTCTCCTTCTCCCTCTCTCCTCGTTTTTTTTTCTCTTTCTCTCCCTCTCTCTTTGCCTTGTATCCGTTCGGCCCCGTTCAGCCTACTGTTTTAAGACGTTAAATCCCATCCAAGTATCGATATCTTCCTGGCAAGCGATAGCGAACCAACACATATATAAAAAATTCCGAGCAGCTAAATTTCTCTATCGATAGAAAAATGTCTCCGGCGAAGTCAGATTTCTCCATATATATGTTGGCTCGCTACCGCTCACCAGGAAAATATTGAAACCTGGGTGGGGGTAAACGTCTTAAAACAGTAGGCTGAACGGGGCCGAATGGATACAAGGCAAAGAGAGAGGGAGAGAAAGAGAAAAACAAAAACGAGGAGAGAGGGAGAGAAAGAGAGAACAAAAAAAGGCGAGGTGGGCTCACTTAAGCCGTAACGCAAACATTGAGCACACCTCGCTCTTTTTGTTTTCTCTTTCTCTCCCTCTCTCCTCGTTTTGTTTTCTCTTTCTCTCCCTCTATCTTTGCCTTGTATCCGTTCGGCCCCGTTCAGCCTACTGTTTTAAGACGTTTACCCCCATCCAGGTTTCAATATTTTCCTGGTGAGCGGTAGCGAGCCAGGACATTGCCAATCTCCGAATTAAGGGGAGATGGGTCATTTTTCTGGTCCCCTTTCTTCCCCATGGTTAACCCCATTGGGTGTGACAGGGATCTGCCTTGTGTGGGCCGATCGGCTTTCTGCAGACTCCCGTTTTCTTATGTTTGTGCCATGAAATATAATTATGCAAAAAGTTTTCGGATAATCTCGCCGAGGTGTTCGCCGAACCATCGCTTAATTCGCCGAAGACGTCGCAGAACATACTCCTAGGATTCGTTCATCCTTCGCATTATTTTATTCAAATGTGACAGTTCTCGCCGAGGTCATCGGCGAACCATCGCTCAATTTGCCGATGTCGTCGCATAATGTCGCCGATTTGTCTTACCCATCGGTGACATCGTCGCCGAGTGTAAACTTGTCAACGGTTTTTAAAGGTCAAAATCGTTGACGAATTGACAAGACTACGTCCTCGGCGACGAAAATCGTATGAAATCGCATAAGTGGGAAAGGGGCATTAGGTGTCAATTTTTTTCTTGGCGAGAGATAGCGAGCCTCTAATTTTAGAAGGAACCGGCCTGGATATTTTTCTACCGAAAAATGCACAAATTTATCTTAAAAGGGGGTTAAGGGGGTGTTTTTCTACTTTTGATGGAGGTTTAGCGAGGAAACTCAAAAATAAATAAATAAATAAATGTATAGACCAAAAACCAAGCACTATCCCCCTTAAAGGATCCGATGACTTTTAAAACATTCCCAATGATTTTTTTTTCCGAATTCGTTCTGATTTTTTCCCTTTGATTTTTTTCCCATTAGTACATCAGTGGGAAGCAAATTAAAGGTCCTAATGAGATATAATATTTTTGTGTGATTGGTGTTTTTTTCCTCCTTGGAGTTCTGTGATGGATAGGTAAATAATAATTATATAGATAAGTAAATAGTTGGATATTCAGAGATAGGTAAATATGTAGAGATGGACAAGTAGTTAGATATTCACAGATAAATAGATACATAGATGGATAGATAGATAGATATTAAGAGAAAAATACATACATAGATGGATAAATAGATGGATATTCAGAGATAGATAAATACATAAATGGATAAATAGATGGATATTCAAAGATAGATAAATACATAAATGGATAAATAGATGGATATTCAGAGATAGATAAATACATAGATGGATAGATAGTTGGATATTCAGGGATAAATAGATATAAATGGATAGATAGATGGATATTCAGATAGATGAATATAAAGATGGATAGATAGTTTAATATTCAGAGATAGATAAATAGATAGATAAATTGATGGATATTCAGAGATAGATGAATACATAGATGGATACATAGATGGATATTAAGAGATAGATAAATAGATGGATATTCAGAGATAGCTAAATATTGATATGGAAAAATAAATGGATATTTATATGGATAGATATATTGATGGATAGATGGTTGGATATTCAGAGATAGACAAGTATGTAGATGAGTAAATAGATGGATATTCAAAGATATATGATTATATAGATGGATAGATAGTTAGATATTCAGAGATAGATAGATATACAGATAGATAGATAGATGGATATTCAGAGATAGGTGGATAGATATTCAGCGATAGCTGGATATATAGATGTACAGTATATTCAGAGATAGATAAATATATAAATGGATAAATAGATGGATATTCAGTGATAGATAAATATATAAATGGATAAATAGATGGATATTCAGAGATAGATATACAGTATATATGGATAAATAGATGGATATTCAGAGATAGATAAATATATAGATTGATAGATAGTTCGACATTCAATGATAGATAAATATATAGATGGATAAGTAGATGGATATTCAGAGATAGATACAAATAAAGAAGAACAAACAGTTGGACATTCAGAGAGTTAGATAAATGCTTTAACCCTTTGAGTACCAGCGAAGTGTGTAATATTTTATTCTAGATATATTTAGACGATATTATGCAGCTTAAGAAGGATTTGTGGTAGTTTAGAGGGTTGTTGTTGTTGTTCCCTAAGCTGCCTGGCCGAACAGCCCCGAGTCCCTGAGGAAAGCCATGGCCACGATCGGGCTTTCCCACAGAGCTCTCATTGAATGTAGATTGTGTTGTTGGATTAAGTCTATCTATCTATTGCCTGACGCCGCGATCCCCGAAGGGGTGGCCACGAACGAACCGCCCCCATGCACCTCTGTCCCCAGTCAGTCGACGCCCCTCCCCAACCAGCACCGCCTTCGTTCATGTAGTTCCTCACTCCATCCTTCCACCTCATATTCGGTCTACCTCTCCCCCTCTGTCCCTCCACCTCGCTCTCGTACACCCTCTTAGTCATTCTCTCGCTTTCCATACGTTCCATATGGCCGAACCATCTCAAGTTGTTCCTTTTCACACTTTCCAGCACATCTACCTCCACACCACACCTCCTTCTTACTTCCTCATTAGTCTGTCTATCCCTCCATGTAACTCCGCACGCACTCCTTAGTAATTCATTTCTACTGCTCTCACTCTTGGTCTGAGTCTCTCAACCAACGTCCATGCTTCGCTTCCGTAAGTCAGTGTCGGGATTACCACACTGTCATGCAAGGACTTCTTCACTTCCATACTGACCACCCTATTTCTTGTTACTGCTTTTAGCGTTCCTACAACCCTCTTCCCCTGTTGTACCCTCGCACCCTCATCCATAGTCCCATCTTTACTCAACACACTGCCCAGATACTTAAAAGAGTTGACGATCGCCATAGCCTGACCGTTCAGCTTCACCTCACACTCTGTGACTTCACCCCTTTCGAAGACCATAACCTTGCTCTTCCCCGTATTAAGTGGTTGTGTGAAATGCAGTCTTCTATGATGTGTTAAATGGTATGGGGTGCTGTGTTACATCCCGGGCAGGCGTCGACAACGGAGTCATCCAGTCTCTTCTGATAGCTCAGGAGAGCTGGATGGTGTCCGCATCTCAGCCTGGCCAGGTGGACTCTGTCCTCGCGAGGAAGGGAGGATTCGGAAGGATGGATTTCGGGAGGTCGTGCATGCAGCTGCGTGTTGTCTGTGTGTGAGTGGATGGATCGGTGAGAGATATGAGTATGGATGTGCTTCTGGAAGTTGGTTCGGGGTGGGCAGGGAGGGAGAGAGGACAATAATTGTGTGTGATACCGTGTGCTGGGTGTTGTTTTCATATTTCTTGGTGTCTGTGGGTGTGTTGCCATGTAGTTTAGTGGGTGGTCTTGGTTCGTGGAGGCTGCTGCCAGGAATTGAGTGCCTCTCATGTCCAGATGGTCTTTGACTTTGAGGAATTTGGTTTCTTGATGTAGGTGATCTGTGGGTGCAGTAGCTGTGCAGCCTGTAATGATCTTCAGGGCTTTGTTTTGAATAGTCTGTAAGGTCTTCTGATGTGTTTCAGCTAGGTTAGAAGCCCAGGCTGGGCTTGCGTATTCCATCACTGATCCTATGTATTGTTTATATACTGTGGTGGTAGTTTCTTTGTTGTGTCCAAATTTTGTGTGAGCAAGTGACCTGAGGGTGTTAAGTCTGGGTGTCAGTTTCTTTTTAATGTTTGTGGTGTGCTGTTTGAATGTCATATGAGTATCATATGTTACTCCTAGGATTTTGGGTGTGTGTGTATGTGTTAGGGGTGTGTTGTTTATGGTGAGTTGAGGGATGTATTCGTGTTCTGTCCAGCTTGTGAGCAGGGTTGCGGTGGATTTGGCTGGGGCTAGAATAAGTCTGTTTATAGTGCACCAGCCATGTAGTGTGTTGAAATAGGGTTGAAGGAGATCTGTTGCTCTTTTTGGGTCATGGTGTGTGCATGTGAGTGTTATGTCATCTGCATAGGAGGCTAAGTTTATTTGGGGCGTATTGGGTGTAGTTATATTGTGCATGTACAGATTGAAGAGTGCGGGCGATAGGACGGATCCTTGTGGGACTCCGTTTGGAAAGTTTCTGATTTTAGATGACTGACCGGCAAAAGATACGTGTGCACATCTGCCTGCTAGGAAGTTGGCCAGCCACCTTTTTGTGTTGTTGTGCATGTTTGTGTTGTAGATTTGTTTGTTAGGTTGTGGCGGGGGATGGCATCGAAGGCTTTACTAATGTCGAGTGTGGCTAATAGTGATCTGTGTGGTGGTCTAGCTGAGTTGATGCCGTAAAAAGCTCTTTGTGTAAGGTCTGTGAGAAGAGTGTTTGTGGAGTGCAGTGGCCTAAAGCCATGTTGTGTTGGTGCTAGGGGTAGGTCAGGTGTAATTAGTTGTAATACTAGGCGTTCCATGACTTTGGAGGGGGAGCAAAGGAGTGTGATGGGGCAGTGCGAGGAGGGTAGCGTGGGGTCTTTGTTGGGTTTTGGGAATGTGATGATGATACCATGCTTCCAAATGTCTGGTATTGTGTTGTGTGAATAGCTGTAGTTTGATATGTTAGTGAGTACTTGTATGCCTTGTGGTCCCAGGTGTCTGAGGTGTATGTTGCTTATGTTGTCTAGGCCACAGGCGGGTGAGTGCTTGAGATTGTTGATGATATGCTTTGTCTGGTGATTGGTGAAGGGTGTATAGTCAGGGTCTGTGGGGAATTGTCTCTTACGTCGGATGACACGTCGGTCGTCTTTGTGAGGTTTTAGGTGGCTGACATGTGAGAAGTGATTGATGAGAGTGTTTGCTTGTTGTTTACATGAAGGAGTAGAGTCTGTTGTTGAGATTGCAGCATGTGATTGTGTTGTGTTGCTGTTGGAAAGTGTGATGCTGTCTAGTGTTTTGTAGAGTTTTTTGGGGTTTGTTTTGTGATCAAGTGTTTGTAGGAAGTTATTCCAATTTAGTTGTTGTTGTTCTTGTATTTTGTTGTTAGTTTGGGTGTTGAGTGCTTGAATTTGTTGTGTGATGTCTTGTGTGTGGGGTGCTGGGGAGTGTTTCAGTATGTCGTGTTGTCTGATGAGGTTTTGAATTTCTGGTGTGAAGTTCGGGTTGTGTCTTTTTCTGTTACCTCTTGGAATGTGTTTCTTGTCAGCGTTTTGGATAGTTTTATTGAGTATGTGTACAGCATTGTTGATGTTAGTGATGGGTGTACTGTTTAGAGTTGTGAAGTGTTGTTCTGTCTCATTTGTGAATGCTTCCCAGTTAGCTCTTTTATAATTGGTGTATGTGTGTTTGTGGCTAGCTGGTGTGAGTCTGGTTTTGGTGGTGATAATGATCGGGAGGTGGTCAGAGCCTAAGGTTCTGACCACCCTCCAGGATGTTGTGGGGGCGAGTTCTGGGGAGCAAAAGGTGATGTCTGGAGATGATGGGTTATAGAGGGCTTGGTGAGGAATATGGGTATGTTGATGGATGTCGTTAAGGATGATGAGGTTATCGGTTTGGTTTTGTAGTACCAGCCCTCTGTCTGTGTCGGGGTTGTCGACAAACCAGGCCGACGTCTTGGCGTTGAAGTCACCACCCTGGATGATGTGTGGGGTGTGTGGGGTGTTTGTGATGTGTTGTAAGTGTGGTCTGTATTCATTTGGTACTGTAGGGGATGTTTTGGGAGGGATGTATGTGTTTATGATGGTTATGTTGGAGTTGTTGCCAGTGCATATTTTAATTGATTGTATTTCTGTTGTGTTATCATTTGGGGGGAGGAGGGATTTGGTTTGTGCACTGGTTACTATGTATGATATTTCTTTGTGTACCAGGGTGATGAGTCCACCGCCCCCGCCGACAGCCCGGTCTTGTCTGATGGTGGTGAAATTATGAAATGTGGGTGTTTTTTGTGTTGTGCGGAGTTTTGTTTCTTGTAAGATGGCAATGTGTATGTTGTGTTGTTTGATGAAGTGTGAGAGTTCGTGTTTCTTTGTGTTGATGCCATCTATGTTCAATTGAAGAATGTTAATGTTATGTGCACGATGAATGTTGGGTGCTGCTGCACGAGGATGGGGTGGGGGTGGGGGTTCGGGGAGGGGCTGGGGGTTGGGATGGGTGGGGGGGGGGTGGGGATTGGGGAGCAGGAGATGGGGGTTGGAATGGATTAGGATGGGGTGTGGTGTGTTGAGTTGAGGATGTGGATGGTATGGGAAGGTTAGGTGGGTTAGGGAGGAGAGGTGGACGGGTTTTAGGGGGGTGAGTGGATGATATGGGAAGGCTAGGTGGGTTGGGGAGGAGAGGTGGACGGGTTTTAGGCAAGGGATTTGACTGGGAGAGGGAGGGGCATGAGGAACAGGTCCAGGTGTTTGTGTAGTGTTTCTTGGAGGCAAGTGTTGTACAGGTGAAGTGGGTCCAGTTCCTGCATGAATTGCAGAGAACTAAACCCTTAGTGTGGCAACTCGAAGTGATGGGTTTTGAGCAAGTTGGACATATGTATGTGTACGTGGGTCCTGTGTTGCTCTCAATGTCTCCGGCTAGAAGAAGTCTTCGAGAAATGACAGCCGGAGAGTCATTTCTCGGTGTAGGAAAAACTGTGTGATGTGTGTGTGTGGTGTGAGAGGTGTGGAAATTCCCGGCGCGACCGAAGCCGCTCCAAGGACCCGTGCCCCCAGGGAGGGGGCAAGGGGATGGTTGTGACGGTTTGGCTCCCGAAACTGCTCCCCGCGGCCGGCATCCGGTTGTCCTCCACTGGTCGTTGATCTTGTCTCCGGCCGTGGAGGGTCGGCAGCCATTCGCGGCTGGCAGCTCCTGGAGGTGGTCCTACGGCGTAGACACCGCCACATCAGGACAGTTTAGAGGGTTGGTTGTGATAGTTTGAAGCCTTATTATTTGCTAGAGGTCTTTCCTAAGCTGATTAAAATTGTCTAATAGCTGCCAGAATATAATGCAAAGGACGTCACCGGTACTGTAAGGGTACTACTGGGTAGAAAATCGTATGCATATAAGATTGAGTAGGGAGGGCTTGTTTTAGCATATATTGATTGTATAATGGTTAGAGTGTTTAAGATCTGTATGTGGTAACCCAGGTTCGAGTCCCGGTAGGATCACATGCTTTCATTAATTTCATTGGGAGCTGTTTGGTGTTGGGAGTGAAATTGATATATTAGATTATCAATAGGTTCAAGAATATGTCGTAGCGAGGTCGGTCCAAAGGGATCTGTGCTACATAAAATATTATTTCCTTTCGCCTAAGCATTAGGCTATTCATAGTGCAGTTGGGTACAGTACATGATTAAATTGATATCCAGTATTCGATAATTGGATATCAATCGTGGTCTTGTGCTGTACTTATAACTGTCTTGATGGTGTAATGGTTAGTGTCCACTCACCGATTCTCTGCAATCTCTCTCTCTTCGCCGCAATGTTGCATCTCTCTCACTATTCTATCGCTATTACAATAATAAGTGTTCCTCAGAGCTCTCCCAGTGTATACCACCTCCTATACGTAGGGTACGTATTACCCGTCTTGCAACACAATCCCACCCCTACTCTGTGCATTGGCATCGGAAACTAGATCGGAAGTAGATTATGTTTGGTTGTTTTATTCCCACAGAACTTGAATTTTGAAGCTGCCAGACAACAATTGCTCGTAAAAATTGACAGAAAAATCGCTCGTGTGACACCGGCTTTACAAATGTTCTCCCGCCATCTCCTCGGCAAGGATAAAGGGCCAAACCCCGCAATAAAAGTTTGCTATCGGCCGGAAGGCACTCTAGTTTGGCGATTTTAAGACCTTTCACCCCATTTCTTTGTCAATATTAAGACTTTTCACCCTATTTCCTTGTCAATATTAAGACTTTTTGTGCCATTCAGGTGTCGATTTTTTCCTGGCGAGCGATAGCGAGCCTGTAAATCAGGAGAAAGCGGCCTTCGGCCAAGACATTTTTCTACCAAAAAATTACAAATTTATCTTGTCTTGGGTGTTTTTTTTTTTTTTTTTTTTTTTAAAGCTTGATGGAGGTCTAGGGAGGAAACTAAAAGAATAATCAATAAATATATGAATCGACCAATAAATAAACCCTTCCCGCTTAAAAAAAAAAAAAAAAATCCTCCTGACCTCTCCTCGATAAAGAAGAAAGACCCGAAAACCGCAATAATAAAAGTTAGTGGTTGAGGGCTATCGGGCAGAACGAAGGGGGGGGGGGGGTGATTGTATTACTGAAGGTTGAGTACACACACGCAGACAACAATTATAATATCATCTTGGTATTGTGTGTGTGAGTGTTTACTACTACACCACTACTATCAATACAGCCATCATCACTGCTATTACCACCACCATCATCACTATTACTATCATCATCACTACTATTACCACCACCATCATCACTATTACTATCATCATCACTACTATTACCACCACCATAATCACTATTACTATCATCATCACTACTATTACCACCACCATCATCACTATTACTATCATCATCACTACTATTACCAGCACCATAATCACTATTACTATCATCATCACTACTATTACCACCACCATCATCACTATTACTATCATCATCACTACTATTACCACCACCATAATCACTATTACTATCATCATCACTACTATTACCACCACCATCATCACTATTACTATCATCATCACTACTATTACCACCACCATAATCACTATTACTATCATCATCACTACTATTACCACCACCATCATCACTATTACTATCATCATCACTACTATTACCACCACCATCATCACTATTACTATCATCATCACTACTATTACCACCACCATCATCACTATTACTATCATCATCACTACTATTACCACCACCATCATCACTACTACTATCATCCCACCTCCACACACACCACCACCACCAGAATAATATCAATAATAACTACTATCAATAATGTTATCACCACTACTTTTATCACCATCTCCATCACCATTATCACTCCCCCCCCCCCTCTCTCTCTCTCTCACACACACACACACACACACATACACCACCATCACATATCGTCGTTTAATTATAAAATATCTGTGGCCCTGTATTTCTGACCCCGGCCTGATATGAGGGGAAGGAAGAGGCTGGCTTTGGGAGTTTACCGGGGCGGAAGTGATGAAATACTGAGCCTGTGTGTGTGTGTGTGTGTGTGTGTGTGTGTGTGTGTGTGTGTGTGTGTACGTACCACCAATACCGCTCCTTATGACCTCGGCTATGTACTGTACACTCGGATACCATAGTCTCTAGCCCAGTCATAATTACTCGTCGACTTCACCTATTTCTAATTATAGAAGTATATCTCTGGAAACGATTTTATGAATATAATTGTCCATGCATCAACTACAAAACTATAAATACAATTTATTATAAAGGAAGTTCTATCCAAAAATCAATCCAGATAGATATATTTGCATAAAGAAAAACACAGGGGGTCCACGAATTCTTATGAGTGGGCTAGAAACTAAGGCATCCGAGTGTACACGGACGGGGAGGTAGGGTGAAGGAGGGGAGGTGGTCAAGTAAGGGTGGGGGGTAGTGGAAAGACGGAAGGGGTGGGATGTTTGTGGAGAGAGAGGGAAGGGGGGGAGGGTATCGGAGATAAGGAAATGGGGTGATAAGGAGTGGGGGTAAAGAAGGGGAGAGGGGGTTAAGGTGTTTGGGCAGGGTGACGGGAGTC
Organism: Paralithodes platypus; assembly: GCA_032716605.1. Lineage (NCBI taxonomy): Eukaryota > Metazoa > Arthropoda > Malacostraca > Decapoda > Lithodidae > Paralithodes > Paralithodes platypus. Next base: position 39,740,791 of record CM064573.1, on the reverse strand, counting down.
ACGGGTGGTTATAGGGGGGAGGGGGGAGGTGAAGTGGGGGTGGGAGATAAGGTTTTGGGGAAGGAAGAGGTGGAGGGGGGTTATTTGATGCACATTTGAGGGATACATACATACATATACACACATGCATACCGGACGTGCACACACATCTACAAACACACACACACACACACACTAAATCAGCATCAAATATATTATCCACATATTATAATCAAATACATTCCTGGTTTATTATTGTACAGATATAGTCCTACCCTCTCTCTCTCTCTCTTTCACACACACTCTATTGTAGAGCTATGTGTTGTTGTTGTTTTTTGTGAACGTCTATGTCACCTGTCTCCAAGCTGTTTACCTGTTAGATGATTTAGTCAACAAGGTTCAGTTACATACAAAACATTGGTGTATACAGGGGTTTCATTCACTGTTATTATTTACCTCACGTTTTTAAGGGGGGATGGTTGCTTTTTTTTCTGGCCCTTATTCTTCCTTATGTTTAGCACCATTAGTTTTGAGATTTTAAGACGGTCCTCCCATTAGTTTGGCGTATTTTTAGACCTTTCACTCACCCCATTTCTTTGTCAATATTAAGACCTTTCGTGCTAATTAGAGGAACTGGCCTTTGGCCGAGACATTTTTAATTTTTTTTTTATCTCGAAATGGGGTCTAAGGGGTGTGTGTGTGTGTGTGTGTTTTTTTTTGTTATTTTATTATTAAGCATGATGGAGGTCTAGCGAGGAAACTAAAAAATAAACAAGTAAATATAAAAAGAACGACAAAAAAAGTCTCCCCCCTTAACACCTTAGGAGCGGATGGTGGAGTATATTTCACTGTGCCGCTCAGCGTTTTTTTTTTTTACCATAAATGGGGTTGTTTCCGTGCTCTTTTTCATGCATAAACAAGACCCAGAGCGTAATACAAGTATGTATCCCTGAAAGGGCGTAAATTGAGCTTTCCAATGACACCCGAACCATCCTTCTACAATCACTGGTTGTCTTGCAACGATCGTGCAACCGAAGGGCAAAATCGCTAAAATACGGTAATTTCTTTATATACAGTCAGCTTGCCTAATACGCGCCTTCCTAATTCGCGCTTGGGGGTCGAAAAAACACAAAATTCTCAATAAGCGTCTATGGTTCCTAATAAACGTTTAGGGAGCACAAAAGTGGCCAAATCCGCCCTTTTTACCTAATACGCATGGACACTCATCATTTCGTGTGGCACCAGATATGATCATATTATGAGGAAATTACTTACCACATAGACTTTATTTGAAACCATAGTCATATTTAGCTTAGCCTAACTCATCGTCATGTTTCTGCGACTTTCGTCAGACATGGCACTTGACTTGATTCTGTGTTGATAGTCCTGGGCATTTAATTCCTTCATCATTACCACCAGGCCCACCGTCAATATCGCTGAATAAGCAAGTAAAAGGCGGGTGGACTTAGAGCGTCTGCCTAGTCTTGACAACATTGAAGATGGCGGCCGAAACTTGGGAAAGTGACGTTCCGATCGTCGGATTCACCGGATTCACTCACAAACATTGACAATGGCAATTTCTTGGAGTTCAGTTCACTTGTTTGTTTATGTATTCTAGTTTGATGTAGAGTCTTTAATTATGTTTGCTCTCGTTTTCGGTGTATTTTCTTATTATTGTATGTCTTATTGTTTATAATTTTATCCACTTTTGGTTGGTATTTAGAGCAAAAATGCTAAAAATTAGGCCATTGTTTTCGAGGTGTCCACCATAAGCTATTTTTCCCATAAGGTATGTTGTTCCTAACATGCATTGTCCTGTGTCGCCCATATAGGCGCGTAATAGGAGAGCTGACTGTAATTACGTATGTAGCAAGGGAGTGAGGGTGGATGTAAGTGGAGTACATCTCAGTTGGTCCACACCGGCCGTGGCGAGCGGTCATGATGTAACCCATGCTCCTCCCGTCGCTCGTCTCTCTCTCAGAGCCAATATTGCGCCAAAATTGCACACAGACTTAAGTCGGGCCCCGCCACATAGTCCAAATTTTTCGATACGGACTTAAGTCGGGCCCCGATAGACAAGGGTTAAAGAATATAGCATGTCGATAGCATGTGCTCCACTACGCTAATCATCTGGTGTGTACAGCTCGGTTGGGTTGGCATCTCTACCTACAGGCTACAGCTATATCCATCTATACATACAGACTAACACACATAACAAAGCCACTCCAACACTTCCTCTCTCTCCAACACCCCTTCTGCCCTCTCTACACTCTTCAGAAAAAAAATAGGAAAAGTAGAATGTAGATACGAGGTGCCGTTGTAAAGGCTTATCCCTCAATACCTTCATCTGATCTGATCTGATCTACCTATACTACCTAAGACCTACGACCTACTGTATACTGCCGAGCTGTATACACTAGATGATCAGCGTTGGGGTGCACATACTTTTTTAACCGAGTGTACAGTACATTGCGGCGATTGGTAAGTGATTGGAGGCAGTGGTGGAGATGAGGATAGTTAAGGGGAGATGATTCACTTTTTGGTAGAGTTTTTCATTTATTGATTATTTTCTTTAGTTTCCTCCCTAGGCCTCCATCAAACTTAAAAAAAACATCCATCAGATTCCCCTTCTAGATTAATTTGTAAATTTCCCGGCCAAAGGCCGGTAACTCTTAAGATTACAGGCTCGCTATCGCTCGCCAGGAAAAAATCGACACCTAAATGGCACGAATGGTCTTAAAATTGACAACGAAATGGGGAAAATGGTATTAAAATCGGCACACTAATGGTCTGAACGTCATAAAATCTGAAAACTGATGGGGCTAAACATGAGGGAGAAAGTGGTCCAGAAAACCGGCCCATCCCCCCTAATGAGACAAAGTGCGTCTGATTCTACTCTGGTGTAATTGTGTGTGTGTGTTTGTGTGTGTGTGTGTCTGTGTGTCTGTGTGTGTGTATGTGTATATATGTGTGTGTTTGTCTGTGTGTGTGTGTGTGTGTGTGTGTGTGTGTGTGTGTGTGTCCCCATCAAGCAGTGTTGGTAGTTAAGTATTGCTTGTATTTTGTAGGCAATCTATAAAGCATCTTCTCCTCGTTAACCCCTCTTTGGCGGGGCCCGACATAAGGCGGTCTAGAGAACCAAGGACTATGTGGCGGGGCCCGCCTTAAGTCGGTAACAATTTTGAGCACATAATTGGCTCTGAGAGAGAGACGAGCGGTGGGAGGAGCGTAGGTTGGCTCTGACCATTCGGCACGGCTCCCGCGCCACGACAGCCCTCCCCTCCACACACATCCACACCCATTGCCTCGCTACACAGGGAATTATGTAAGGAAATTACCGTATTTTAGCGATTTTTCCTTCGTGTTGCACGATCGTTGCAAGAGAACGTGTGGTCATAAAAGGATGGTTCTGGTGTCATTGGAAAGCTCAATTATCGCCCTTTCACGGATACATAATTACGCTCTGGCTCTTGTTTATGCATGAAAAAGAGCACGGATATAAGCTCGTTTAGGGTAAAACTACCCACTTGGCAGGTAGTAGAAGTTACCGACCTAGCCGCTCCTCGAGTGTTAACCCGGCAAGCGCGATAGGCCTCACGGTAGGCTTCCTATAGGGAACGCGATAGGCCTCACGGAAGCAGGACCATAAAAAAAGCCTTCCATAAAAAAAAAGGGCCTATCAAAACAAAGGAATTTGTCTCTAGGTGAGATAATTCCCCTCCAGTACTCATCCATGTAAATCTCACCCACCCCCCTCCCCTCCTTCCCAACCTTATTCCCCCCTCCCTCCCCTCCTCAATTATCACCTATTTTTCCTCTTATTATCATCATTTATCGGTTATTTTTCTCTCCCGCGATAATGTAGCACAAGTGGGTTGCATAAAAGATCGTTATGCAACACCCAGACACCGGCACACACCGCCCCGCTCGTCTCAGTTGACTCCCAGACAGCGAGAGGGGAGGGCTGCCTGTGTCTCTCTCTCGCCTGAGATTATGACCGGGTGGCCAATATCTTCGTTTTTCACCACCCAAATGCTTTTCCCACTTATTTTAGCACTCTTGAAGGTTCATATATACATCATATATGTAAAATAAAAGCATACCGAAAACAAATAATGGTTTATATTGTAAATATAACGAATTCTGTCAGAATCCAGGGCTAGAAATGCACAAATAACTACCCTAGCACCTAGGTCTATATCGCGCTTGTCAGGTTAAGGGGATAGTGCTTGTTTTTTGGTCTATGTATTTATTTATTTATGTATTTTTGAGATTCCTCACTAGACCTCCATCAAACTTTAAAAAACACCCCCTACACCCTCTTTCAAGATAAAATTGTACATTTTTCGGTAGAAAAATGTTCCGGCGAAGGCCATGGTTCCTTCTAAAGTTACAGGCTCGCTATCGCTCGCCAGGAAAAAAATCGACACCTAAATGGGACGAAAGGCATTAATATTGACAAAGAAATAGGGCGAAAGGTCTCAAACCGCCAAACTAATGAAAAGAGCGTCTTAAAATCTCAAAGCTAATATGCTAAACATGAGGGAGAAGGGGGGTCCAGAAAAAGCGATTACCACCACCTTAAGGGGAGGTTTTTAGTTTGTTTCCTACTCCTCCAGCAATCTTAAAATTTCACCCCCTTGACCCCCTTTCTAGATAAATTTGTACATTTTTCGGTAGAAAAATGTCACGGCCGAAGGCCGATTACTCTAAAATTACAGGCTCGCTATCGCTCGCCAGGATAAAATCGACACCTAAATCGCAAGAAAGGTCGTACAATTTACAGAATGGGGCGGAAATTCTTAAAATCACCAAACTAACGGGGCAAACGTCTTAAAATATCAAAAGCAATGGGGCTAGACATGAGGGAGAAAAGGGTCAAGAAAAAAGTCCCTCAAGTGGAAATCTCCCCTTAAGGGGAGATTTTTATTATCTAGTATGATTCATATTATTAATTGTAATGTTATCATTGTAGTATTTAATATTAATTCTGTTATGCTACTACTACACGGGGGATAATTCGACAGTCATTTAGAAGTTCGTATATTTTATTTAACAGACTTCCTAACTACTCTAATAATAGGTTAGTGGCTCGGGCCGAGATGAGTTCAAGACGCATATTGAATATTACGTCGATTCATGCTAGGTTGCACTTTGGACCCCTAGAGTTCCCGTTACTCCCTAACTGAATGCCCGCTATTAAGGTATTGACTCAAGTCGGCGTCGATCCTACTACCCGTTACTAGTGATTAATCCTAAATAATTAAATCGAAACCCTGCTGTGTCTTTTATTGAGACCAGGGCCTAATGAACCATTTACTTTTTGCCTAACTAAAACAAAAGTAATATTCTTTCCTCTACTCTTTAGGTTTTCCCACGTTTACTGAGCCTTCTGGATCCTTTCTCCATACCAAGGCTATAACACATATAGTCTATCTCCTCAATACATAGAATCTATTTACTCCTTTGACACAACCGTCGTTACTACACAAGTACCTCCACAAAAACATACAATCGTACAAATTACCGAATGAGATTACAAGGTCTCTCTCACATATAATATGGGTTCCGCCACTCAGTTACTTCACAATCTAGGTTTACAATCTTTACCTCAATAACTGTATTGGGTTCCGTCATCCAGTTACTTCACAATATAGGTTTACAATATTTATCTCAATGACACCTTCCAAACTTACCCTCAAGTAACCCTATTACAAACACGCTATGTTACCTTTCACCTTAATCAATAATCGTTCTAACAAAAGATGAACCGTGCCTCAAACGCATACACGGAATAGCTCTTTTAGACTTAATAATAACGTAATTAACATTGGACTAGTGTCCTTCTTCACAGTTTCCATTTTCACAACTTAATGAATGATTCATATGGACTAGTGTCCTTCCCTAGCTATAGCTAATCTATTAGGCAACTAAACAACTGTTTCCATTTACTGGTTGCCTCATTTATTAACAAAAGTATTCTTTCCCTCCCCTCTTTACTTTTACTCTTTTAATCTTTAATCTCTCCTATCAGATCCTATATACTCTTTCGGCATGACGCCGTTGCTAACAAAGATAACTAATTAATAACTCATCATCATCTTTATGTATTCAGGTGAGTCTAAATTCTTTTTCCTTTAGTCTTGTCCGAGAAGGACACATCAATTTTTATAGAAACCACCAGGTTAGTCAACCATATCTCTCTTTCTTTCTTTATCGTATGCGGGCCCAATATGGGTCCATAAAACAAATATATTCTGGTCTGCTGGATCAGGTGTGTGTGTGTCTGGAACTGTGATTTACCACCTCAGAGCTGGCCAGTAGCTCTTCTGGAAGTCCTCACTTCCGTCCACCTTCTGTCGTCCCTCTTGAAGCGCTTGACTGTATGAGTGCAGACTACTGACGTGACGATAGGCGGCAGGATACTGATGGTGCATCCTCCGAGTGGGCGAAAGTGAGGAGAGGTCAGGGGTGGTCTGTGTTGTGACTTTAGGTGAGGGCAGGGTAACTGGAAAAGTGGGTTCCTGGTTCTCCTTTATGCCCGGGCGAGAGAGAGCAATTTTTTTTTTTTTTTTTTTTTTTAAAGAGACAATGAACGGAGGAAGGAAACACACAGATAAAACAAAAAGGTCCATGTGCCTGAAGGCATCCTCCATTCATAAAATGTTTGTAACAACTGGATTTAAAGTTTTGTAGATTGTAAGTTTGTGGAAAGCAACTCGAGGGAAGTGAATTCCAAAGAGTAGTAGTTCTAGGGATAAATGAATTTTGATAAGCAGAAGTTCTGCATTGTGGAGATGAAAGTGTAAATTCATGGGCGCTCTCAGCTGCCCTAGTTCTACGGGGAAAGATGTGGAGAGGCGGCACAATTGAAGCAAGTTCCTCGGAACAATTGCTGTGAAAATATCTGTAGAATAATGCAAGGGATGCAACGTTCCTTTGTATGGATAATGTAGGAAGGTCCTGTGTGATTGCAGGGTTATTGATTAATCTAATGGCTTTATTTTGAATTTTGTCCAACTGCCTCAATGCAACCACTCCACTTCCACTCCACAGAGGTGAACAGTAATCCATCTGAGAACGCACATGACTTATATATTACGGCCAACTGCTCGTCAGTGAAGAATTCTCGAACTCTGTACAGGAGTCCCAGTTTTTTAGAGGCATTATTAGCAATGCTTCTAACATAATGTGTCCAGCTCAAGTTAGTAGTTAATATTACACCGAGAATGTCAATACTAGGGGAAGTGGGAATATTTACATCATTAAAAAATATATGGGAGTCAGTGAGATTCTGTCGGTTAGAAAATTTAATGTACTTGGTTTTCTGTGCATTAAAGAAAACTAGATTCTTTTGTCCCCATTCATTAATTCTAGAAGATCCTGGTTCAGAGAAATTGCAGTGTTTATTTTTGAATTTATAAGATCGGGTTGGGTGAAAGAATTGGTAAATGTGAAGGAACTGTGGAGTGTTGAGTCATCTGCGTAGGAATGTATTGGATTATGAGTGGTAGATATGAGATCATTGATATGAATGAGGAACAGAGTTGGGGCCAAAACTGATCCCTGGGGAACACCAGCATTTATTGAGTGAAATTGAGAATAAAGGCCATCCACCATTACACATATTTTTCTGTTATGAAGATAAGAAGAAATTAGTGGAACTAATGATGCAAGGCCGTAGTGTGACATCTTCGACAATAAGGATTGATGCCAGACTCTATCAAATGCCTTTGATATATCCAGTGCTATTGTATGTGTTTCACCATGTTGGTCTGTAGCTTGGTTGATTTGATGTGTAAGAAGGCAAAGAATGTCTGCAGTTGATCGACATCGTCTAAAACCATATTGCGTATCACTGATTAATTTATTATTCTCAAGATGCTTAATTATGTAATTATTTAATATAATTTCAAAGACTTTACCAAGAGTGGAAGTTATAGCTATTGGTCTGAAGTTTGATGGATCTGAAGAGGCACCTTTTTTAGGAACTGGATGGATGTTTGCTTCTTTCCAGGGTACTGGGAAGGATGAGGTATGAGTACACAGACGGAAAAAATTTGCCAATACAGGAGCGAGCACCAAGGAGCAATTCTTAAGTACTATTGGAGGAATTTCATCTGGACCAGGAGCCTTATCTACTGAGAGATTCAGCAAAATAGTTTTGACATGTCATCTTAAGTGATGGAATTTCAGGCGAATTAAAATTAAGTACAGGGACATCTTGATTTATTTCATCTAAGGTTGAGTTGGTGGAGAACATATCCGCAAGAAGGTTAGCTTTACCTCGTGGGTCACTTACAAGATTGCCAGTCGGAGATTTTAATGGTGGAATGGATGAAGCAGTAGTGAAGTTGGATTTGAATGAGTTAAGAGCAGACCAAAATATGTTGTAATCATTTGGATTATTTAGAAGTTTATTTGCCTGCTTGTGGAGAAAGTTTGATTTAGTTAGGTTTAATACAGTTTTGGCATGATTTCTGATGTTTCTAAAGTAATTAAAGGCTTCATGTGTTTTTAATCTTGTGTATGCATTGTAGGCTATTGCTTTTTGTTCAGTTACTCTAGCACAATTATGGTCAAACCATTTAGGTGAATTAGATCTTTTACTGTACTTTTGATGAAGAATAACAGTTTCCATTCCAATTTTTACAAAATCTTGTATGTGGCTCAAGGTGTGTGCATCATCAGAAAAGAAAGAGGTCCAGGGAATATCAATAAAGAAACCTTGAAGACCCTCCCAGTCTGCCCTATCGTAATACCATTTAGTCACCAAAACAGGTTCAGAGTGGGAAGGTGTGGTAGGTGATAGACAGGTGGCCTGTATCAGACAGTGATCAGAAGATCCAAGCGGGGACCTCACTGTAACATCATAATTTTCTGAATTGGTTGTTAAAAATAAGTCCAGTAAGTGGGAATTATGATTAGGATTATCTGGTACATGGGTAGGTTGGTTGACTAGTTGAGTGAGATTAAATGAGTCTGCAAATAGCTCACATTCAAGACCAGCATCATCAGTCCTGGCTGAATGAGTGAGCCATTCAACATTATGGACATTAAAATCACCCAACACAGTGATTTCAGAAGAAGAATTTAAGTTGAGGACACTGAGTTGTGAGGATAGAGAATCAAAAAGACTTTGCTCTGGAGGAGTATTTGGGGAACGGTAGATGCAACATTTGTATTTAAATTTACCAGCAGAAATTAATTTGTATATAGAATAATCAAAATAGGGACAATTGAAACTAGTAACCTCCTCCAGGGCAATTTCAGATTTTGCGAAGCAACATACACCTCCTTTAGGTCTGAAATTTTGGAGCAGTTGATAACCTGGAAAATTTAACCTAGACGTGTCAGATGTGGATGTTGCTTGAGTCTCTGTCAAAAAAAGGAGAGTAGGTTGCAGTGTGGTAACCCGGTGAGCTCCGAGGGGTGAGTGACCCCTGTAGCCCGCACGCGGCAGCCTCTATAGTCACGCCTCCCGCTCTCCCACGCTGTGATTGGCTGGCTGACACGCGCAGGGACACGCTCGCTCTGAATTCTTGCTTTCTTCACCTCCTCTTTCTTCTCTTCAAAATAAGTCCCAGGAAGCTGATTATAAACCTCTTTTGGAGGCTTACAGGAGTACAGGGCTGGCACCGAGGTATTAGTTAGTGGATAATCAGAAGGAACTCCTCGGGAAGAGAAATAGAGTGACTTTTGAGGTGGAGTAAGAAGTTCAGCTTCGCGCTCCGATAATGGAGGCCGCTGATTGGCTGGTGGGCAGGGTGTGGCACGTTGCAGCCGTGAGCTGTCAAACTCAGCTGGCTGTGCAAGCAAGTAAAAGGGAGCGCAGTGATTGGCAGAGGGCTTATCTACTTTATCACCCCCCACTGATTTTAGGCGAGCTCCTGATCGCCGCAACACCGTTCCCCTAAAGTTTATGCCCTCAGGCTTCCACTCCACCGGTCCACTATGCTCAAAGAGATATTTATGTAACTGGAGTGCAGGATTCTGATTTCCCACGATAGTTTTGGCTATTAAAACTTCCCCAGGCTGTCTGAGAAACTGTTTGAGAGCTCGAGTGATGTTAATTCTTTGCCTCTGCCCGTCGACTATGGCTACCAGTCGACGGAATCGGTACTGAGGGTCAGAGGAGAGAGGCATGGTGCCTTGCAACTGACAGGCACGTGCCCCGGGGGTCCTATTTATAGCCTCGTCCGGGTACCTGATTGGTGGGCGGCTAATCCTACCACTACGAGTGAGAGTTTTGGTCGGGCCCGGGAACTTGGTCGCTCTCGCGAGAGTCTTATCCGGAACGTTAAGCAAGGGAATTCCTTTGGATTCTTTCACTTTAGCTGTGGGAGAACCGTTTATCCGGTTGCCGTCAAAAGATACGCCTCGCGGTTCTACCTCATCTCGAGGACACTCTTCCTCACTACCTAAAGTCCTACTTAAATCTCTCGGGGAAACTGAAACTTCGCTGTCTGGGACCATAGACTTTTCCTCCTCAGTAAGCTCATAGAAATCATCTTCCCCACTAGACACGATCTCTTCGCTTCCTAGGTCTCCTTCTGGCTCAACCTCAGGAAGACCCTCTCATTTTTTTTTACTAAGTGACCACCAGAGTGGAGAATCTTCTAGGTAGTCCCGAGTCGGAGTAGGACCTCTAACATTGGGTCGAGCTGAGGAAGTATCAGTGTCGTCGACCCTGGATTCCGTTTCCTCTTCGCTCCCTTCCTCGCTACTCCACTCGCTCATCTCTGGGGGATAATTACCCTCATATCGTTTGGTATGACAAATATCAGTAACTGACACGATATCTCCATGATGTAAGTATAACACTTGATAGGGCCTGTTTGTCTCGACAACACTGAAAGGACCCTCGTATTTCTCCTCCAGTTTACCAGCTTGGGTGGGGTCAAAATATACTCCCCCCGGTAATAAGGATTATTTAGAGAAACTTTCTTAGGTTGTTGCTGAGCAATATGATCATGCACTTCTTGTCGTCGCTCCCCTTGTTCCTTCCAATATTTTCCGGGTTGGGAATGCTGCGTGTAGGAACGGGGGTAGGGCAATAATCGTTCTTGAGGCAATTTCGGTATGTTGCCAAAGATAATCTCATAGGGAGAATACCCCGTAGTCCTACAGACCGTGGTATTTATTCCCCAGACAATTTCAGGCAAAGGTTCTGGCCAACCCCGGACGACTTTCTCCCCTTGTGAGCACAAACTAGCCCCGGATGCAGTTGGCTAACTCCCTACATATGATTCCATTGACAGACAGCATTTCCCTGAGGGTAATACGGGGAGGTGTGCTGTATCTGGTACCCCAAGGTTTCTCCCAAGTGTTGCCAGATCTCATTATTAAATTCCTTTCCTCTGTCACTCAGAATACCTCCAGGGGTGCCATACACAAAACTGATCTTCTCCAGGATAAGCTTGGCCACCGTTTTAGCTTTCTTGTCCGGGATAGCGCAAGCAACCGTGTATTTAGAGAAAATGTCGACACAGGTCAAGATGTACCTTTTGTTTGTCTGTCTGGGCAGAGGTCCCATAATATCCACTGATAATTTGGCCCAGGGTATACCAGCGGTAATATGTCCGGGCAACTGTCTAGGTCCCCTTCTATCTTTGCCCCTCTGGCATCCCAAACAATTTTGAACGACTTCTTTAACAATCTGGTCTGCCCTCTTGGTCCAGTACCTTTCATTGAATTGTTGGAGAACCCTAGACTGTCCCAAATGAGCCCCCCTTCCCTTTTGTCCGTGGAGGATTTGGATCATGTGTTTTGCCTCTGAATAATCAAGTACGATCCGATCTTGAGAATCCCTCCAGGCTCCCTCCGAAAACTTTACTCTATTACTAGGTCTAGGGTCATGTATTTCCCCGTGAGGTTCAGTGGGTTGAACGGGTGCTACCGGTAGTCGAGACAAGCCATCGGCATTAGTGTGTAATTTACCGGGTCTATGTCTAACTTCAAAAGAGTACTTTTCCAAAATCCCCTTCCACCTGACAAATAGTCCGTCTTCCGTTTTCATTTTTCGGAGCCATTGTAAGCTATGGTGGTCCGTAATGACTTCAAAGTGGACCCCGGCTAGATACGGACGGAAATATTGTACAGCCCACACTAGAGCTAGACATTCCTTTTTCGTAACGCTATAATTCTTTTCGCCCTTATTCAGTGTCCGGCTAGCACAGGCCACTATGCTTTCCTTTCCGTCCACTTTCTGGGCCAGAACGGCACCGAGCCCTTCATCAGAAGCATCGGTGTATAGTTAAAACGGCTTGGTGAAATCCGGATGACAAACTACGAGGTTAGAAGTTAATTTTTGCTTCAAGTGATCAAAAGCTACCTGACAACTCTGATCCCAGTCGAACCTCCTCCCTTTTTCTAGTCTCTGAGTCATGGGGCGAGCAATCTTAGAAAAGTTAGGTATGATCCTTCGATAGTAGGAGGCCATTCCCAGAAACGCTCGAATCTCTTTGACAGAGGACGGAGGTGAGATTTCGGCAATAGATCTCACGTTATGTGGGTCCGGTTGAATACCTTTACTTGAAACCACATGCCCTAGATATGCCACCTCACGGGCCCCTAATTGGCATTTTGAAGATTTCAGTTTAAGTCCTGCCTTCCTGATTCTTTCTAACACTTCTTGGAGTCGGTGAATATGGTCTGCCCAACTAGCGGAAAAGATTATGATATCATCTAAGTACGCCAAACAAGTTTTCCAGGTTAATCCCCTCAATACTTCGTCCATGACTCTAGTGAAACTGGCAGGGCCATTGCAAACTCCAAACGGTAAGACAGTAAACTGGTAGAGTTTGCCTTCGCTCGTGGCAAATGCGGTTTTCTCTTGATCCTCGGACCTAACTGGTACTTGCCAGTATCCACTCTGGAGATCTAGGGTAGGGAACCAGGTCGACCCATTGAGGGATTCTAACGAGTCGTCAATACGAAGTAGGGGCTGCGCGTCTCTGATGGTGACATCGTTTAAATTTTCGATAATCTATACAGAACCGAGTAGACCCATCTTTTTTTTTAACTAGGACTACCGGAGATGACCACGGACTGTATGATTCCACTACTATCCCCTGTTTAATCATGTCCTCAACTTGTTCCTTTTCTTTTTGTCTCATAATAGGTTTTTGTCGTCGGTATGGTTGTCTAATAGGAGGCCCTTGCGTGTGTATCGCATGGGTGTGTCGTGTTCGAGCCGATCCGTGGTCCCCTTCGTTTTGAGCAAACACATCCCGGTACGTCCAGAGCAATTCATGTAAGGTACTGGCTTGACTTGAGGTTATTTTTTTCGGGATTTCAGGTAAGTTCACGGGTCCGTCAGTTCCAACAGTAGTGGGTTGAGCGGGTGTGACTTGTCCTAAAAGTTTCCCTTTTTGATAACTAATCGTGTCATCACCAAAATTAGCTAAAACTAGTTTCCTCTGGTCGGCAGTAATGAAGGTGGGAGATATTCTCACCCCATTCTGCGCATCGGGTTCAAAAATCCCGGCAGTCATGCCTGGGTTTGGGGGAATCTCTATTATTTTCCAAGATCTAGGAGGAATAGATAATTTTCCTGTGGTAGTTACTATTTGAGGTTGGAGAGTAGTCGTTGTGTCTTTCGGCCCACACTGAATAGTTACTCCCAACTGACTCATGAGATCTATTCCCAGATACCCATCGACTCCACTACTTGCTTTTCCCGATAAAACACAAAAATCGGTGGTGAAGGTAATTCCCTTCCACTGCACTACCGTCACGTTAGTTTTTCCTAGGATTGTCAGTGGTTGACCCCCGGCTCCTGACAACTGAATACTGGTTTGATTTAATGGGCCCATTTCTCGCTGATTTTGTTTTACGAAATTCTCTAGGAGACAACTACGGTTTGCCCCCGTATCAATCAACATGTTCGCGGCTTTCCCATTTATGACTACAGTTTTACAAGGCGTTTGTCTCTCTAAGATATTGACCTCACTATACCGCCCTTCTATGTGAGGGTTCACAGAAAATTTTCTCTCTCTTCCGGCATCGTAACTTTTGGCTGGTTTTCTGTCTCCCGGTAATCTACCAGAAGCATTCCTCTCCGGTTCGGATCGGTTCCCCTGGCTAGAGGTCGATCGTTTGGGAGTGCGAGTCTGGGGTCAAATCTAGGGGTTGGGGCTTGTGGACGGTTGGTACAGTTCCTAGCTAGGTGTCCGGTCTGTCTACAAGCGAAGCATCAAATCAGGGCTTTCGGATACCCTTTCTTTGGGTTCTCCTCTTCCCCTTTTTGTTTTTCCTCTTTTACTTCTTTAGCCTCCATAATCTTTTTAATAACCCTCCATCAATTCCTTAGTAGTGTTAACCTCATGAATGATGCAGTGTTTCCTAACTTCTACCGGGCAGGCTTGGATCATGATCTCCCTGATCTCAGTTTCCTTGCTCTCTTGGTCCATATGGGGATACGCATAGTTTCACATTCTTAGAGATTTCCCTCCTCAGGGCTCTCATATTTTGGCCATCAAGTTTCAAACTTCAGTTTGTCTCTGGCTTTTCTGGTGGAAGTCTCTTGGCCAAATTCTTCGATTAAGGCGCTCCTGACTTCGGCCCACGATACTAGTCCTTTCAGACGGACTCTCACATCATTCAGGGCCTTACCTAAGTGTGCCTTTCCATAGGCGATTTTCTTTCCATTTTCCCCTACGTCAAGTAGTGTGAACTGACATTTGAACTGCTCAAGTGAAAGCTCGATTTCTTCCTTCCCCTCTTCCCATAATCTGAATGGTAACATGCCCGTCATCATATCTGTTCTGTTAGATAATTATACTCAATCCAAATGATTTGTCGAATCCCACCGCATGCCACCAAAATGTAGTATTAAATATTAATTCTGTTATGCTACTACTACTACGGAGGATAAATCGACAGTCATTTAGAAGTTCGTATATTTTATTTAACAGACTTCCTAACTACTCTAATAATAGGTTCTTGGCTCGGGCCGAGATGAGTTCAAGACGCAGATTGAAAATTACGTTGATTCATGCTAGGTTGCACTTTGGACCCCTAAAGTTCCCGTTACTCCCTAACTGAATGCCCGCTATTCAGGTATTGACTCAACTCGGCGTCGATCCTACGACCCGTTATTAGTGATTAATCCTAAATAATTAAATCGAAACCCTGCTGTGTCTTTTATTGAGACCAGGGCCTAATGAACCATTTACTTTTTGCCTAACTAAAACAAAAGTGATATTCTTTCCTCTACTCTTTAGGTTTTCCCACGTTTACTGAGCCTTCTGGATCCTTTCTCAATACCAAGGCTATAACACATATAGTCTATCTCCTCAATACATAGAATCTATTTACTCCTTTGACACAACCGTCGTTACTACACAAGTACCTCCACAATGACATAAAATTGTACAAATTACTGGAATGAGATTACAAGGTCTCTCTCACATATAATATGGGTTCCGCCACTCAGTTACTTCACAATCTAGGTTTACAATCTTTACCTCAATAACAATATTGGGTTCTGTCATCCAGTTACTTCACAATATAGGTTTACAATATTTATCTCAATGACACCTTCCAAACTTACCCTCAAGTAACCCTATTACAAACACGCTAGGTTACCTTTCACCTTAATCAATAATCGTTCTAACAAAAGATAAACCGTGCCTCAAACGCATACACGGAATAGCTCTTTTAGACTTAATAATAACGTAATTAACATTGGACTAGTGTCCTTCTTCACAGTTTCCATTTACACAACTTAATGAATGATTCATATGGACTAGTGTCCTTCCCTAGCTATAGCTAAGCTATTAGGCAATTAAACAACTGTTTCCCTCTTTAACTTACTGGTTACCTCATTTATTTACAAAAGTATTCTTTCCCTCCCCTCTTTACTTTTACTCTTTTTATTTTTAATCTCTCCTATCAGATCCAATATAATAACTCTTTCGGCATGGCGCCGTTGCTAACAAAGATAACTAATTAATAACACATCATTATCTGTATTTATTCAGGTGAGTCTAAATTCGTTTTCCTTTAGTCTTGTCCTAGGAGGACACACCAATTTTTATAGAAACCACCAGGTTAGTCAACCACATCTCTCTTTCTTTCTTTATCGTATGCGGGCCCAATATGGGTCCTTAAACAAATATATTCTGGTCTGCTGGATCAGGTGTGTGTGTGTCTGGAACTGTGCTTTACCACCTCAGAGCTGGCCAGTAGCTCTTCTGGAAGTCCTCACTTCCGTCCACCTTCTGTCGTCCCTCTTGAAGCGCTTGACTGTATGTGTGCAGACTAGCGACGTGACGACAGGCGGCAGGATACTGATGGTGCATCCTCCAAGTGGGCGAAAGTGAGGAGAGGTCCTAGTGGTCTGTGTTGTGACTTTAGGTGAGGGCAGGGTAACAGGAAAGGTGGGTTCCTGGTTCTCTTTTATGCCCCGGCGAGAGAGCGCAAGTAGGTTGCAGTGTGGTAATCCGGTGAGCTCCGAGGGGTGAGTGACCCCTGTAGCCCGCGCGCGGCAGCCTTTATAGTCACGCCTCCCGCTCTCCCACGCTGTGATTGGCTTGCTGGCACACGCAGGGACACGCTCGCTCTGAATTCTTCCTTTCTTTACTTCCTCTTTCTTCTCTTCAAAATAAGTCCCAGGAAGCTGATTATAAACCTCTTTTGGAGGCTTACAGGAGTACAGGGCTGGCACCGAGGTAAGAGAAAGAGAGTGACTTTTGAGGTGGAGTAAGAAATCCAGCTTCGGGCTCCGATAATGGAGGCCGCTGATTGGCTGGTGGGCAGGGTGTGGCACGTTGCAGCCGTGAGCTGTCAAACTCAGCTGGCTGTGCAACCAAGTAAAAGGGAGCGCAGTGATTGGCGGAGGGCTTATCTACTTTTATTATCATTATTATTATTATTATTATTATTATTATTATTATTTTATGTTATTCCTCCTGTTTCTCTCTTTCTCCCCTTTTCTCCTCCCCCTCCCCCTCCCCCTCCTTTTTCTTTCTCTTCTTCTTATCCTCTTTCTCTCTCCCTCTCCTCTTCCTCTTTATTTCTCTTTCTCTTCTTTCCTCCATCCCCTCCTTTTTCTCTCCTACTCGTCTTTCCTCCACCTCCACCTCCATCTCCTCCTGTTTCTCTTCCTCTTCTTTCCTCCAGCTCTGCCTCCATCTCCTCCTACTCTCTCCCTTTCTCCCTCTCTCCTCTTCTCTCCATCCTTCCTCATCTCCACCATTAGTGGAGCAGATAACTGCAAATTTCAGGAGAATCGTTCAAATGGTGATGCAAGCATGAAATTTGGTACATGTACCCTTCAAGGTCCATTCTTCTCAGAAATACCGCTGACCACGCGAAAATCCAAGATGGCGGTCATTTTTCAAGATGGCTGCCATGCCTGACCAAGTTGCTTAATTTTTGTTTAATTATTACCTGGTGAACATTTTAAGAGAAAACGGTTTCTTGCTAACCAGATTAATGAGAAGCACTGTTTTAATCATTGTCATAGTCATTGTCATTGGAATTGGAATTTTAGAATGCATCCAAGATGGCGTCCATTAATTTCATATGTTCATATCTAAGCAACTACTGAACATATATACATGATTTTTGGTGTGCACATACATTCTTTGGGTCAGATAATCCAATGGATCCATTTTCACATTTGTTAGTAAGGACTGAGGCAGTGATGAGATCTTGCAAATATAATAGAGTGATGTCAACACACAACCAGGGCACACTGGTAACATCGCTGCTGTGCAACTCAGCATGGGGTTCAGTGTCAGCTTATTTTACTGTACTATACTATAAGTTGTAGTGTAGTTTAATTTAGTGTCCCAAATGCTTTCTAACAGCCCCATATCAATTAGCTACTAGACAGTAGTTGGTAGTTAGTAGATAGAGTTAGATAGCCGCACCTGAATTGACAGGGTGTGCCAGCGCGAGAGAGCCGAGCCAAGGGTAAGGGGGCTATACATGACTTGCTCATGTACTTACCTGGATGGTGTACAGATCACACGGGACTTAAATGGCACTGGATGAATGATCGGGCTAGGTGTAGGTCACCCGAACCTAGTTGTATCCCATAAAGTAATGTGTGTGTAATTTCGTTAAGGTGGTAAAAGGATAAACCCTCGGCCTTAATCAGAAAGCAAAATGGCAGATTCAAAATCCATTTTTCCCATAAGACAAACTGACTGGTCAAAATGTTGTCTTTGCCAGAAAGACAAAATAGATGAAGATTTAACATCACCTAGAACCCATTATTCCCTTGAACATGACGGTTATGACATGCTGGCTACCAACATACCGATGTTTTATGAAATCCAGGAAATACCATTGATCGTGGATCCAACAAGGCTTGATGAAGGTGACGGCATAGATGCCACTTTGAGAAGAAATCAGGCAAAATACCATGTCAACTGCCGGTTGTTGTTTAACAATAGCAGACAGTGTCAGAGCAGACAGTTTGATCTGCAGGAGTTCTTCAAGCATGAGAATCAGGCATTCCCAGCTGCATTGAGTGAGGGTGGAAGGCTGTACACTTGCCAGAAGTCTCAACTGACCTCTATCTTGGAGACTCATGTTACATCAACAGACGAAAAACCAGAGACCGATGTCCTGATTGTAGATGGGTCTGCTTTGGTCCATGTCTTGCCACCAAAGAGAGGAAAGACCTTTGAGGGCTATGCAACTCTGGACTTCCTGCCATTTATTCACAGCTATGCTACGAAGTACAAGACAACACATCTTGTCTTTGATGTGTACAACCCATCCAGCCTCAAAGCCGAGACCAGGTCTCAACGTGGCCAGGGAGGAAGACGCAAGGTGACAAACAAGAACAGCATTCCATCCAATTGGCGTAACTTCCTTAGGCATAATGACAACAAGACGGAGTTGTTCCAGTTCCTGGCAGACAGGGTTGCCCAAATGTCTGCACCAAACTTGGTAATTGTCACAAAGGGATCTGCAGTCCTCAGCACTCATGAAACTGGTCTTCAAGGACTGGACAAGTGCTCTCATGAGGAAGCTGACAGCCGCATCTTTGTGCATGCCAAATATGCTGCAGAACATGGGAGCAAAGCCGTCATGGTCAAGGCAAATGATACAGAGTTGTGGTCATTGCAGTGAGTGCCTTTCCAGCTCTTCAGAGTTTGGGGCTAGAGCAGTTATGGGTGGCATTTGGTCACGGTCAAAGCCGGCGCTGGATCAGTGTGCATGGCCTGTATCGCTGTATGGGGCAGGAGAAGGCTAAAGGCATGTTATTCTATCATGCCTTCACAGGGTGTGACACTGTTTCAGCCTTCCGTAACAAGGGAAAGAAAACTGCCTGGCAGACACAGGATGTTTGTCCAGAGGCCTCCCCTGTCTTCTCCAAGCTGAGCCAGTACCCTCTTACAGTGGAAGATGGTGACCTGGAGATACTGGAGAGGTTTGTCATACTGATGTATGACAGGTCCAGCACTGCTACCACTGTGGATGAGGCCAGGCTTGACATGTTTGGCAGAAAACAGAGGCCTTATGAGGCCATTCCACCAACAAGAGCAGCTCTGCTTCAGCACACTAGACGAGTTGCCTTCCAGGCTGGTTGTGTTTGGGCCCAAGCAACCCAGTGTCAACCAGAAGCAGAGAGTCCTGCTGACTGGGGATGGCAGAAGGTTGGTGAAGAATGGCACGTCTTCTGGACAGCCACCTCCCCCATAGCCAAGAGTTGCGAACAGCTGACCAAATGTGGCTGTAAATCAGACTGTCGTGGCAGGTGCAAGTGCTACAGGCTGGGTCTCTCTCCTGTACAGCTCTGTGCACTTGCAAATGTGAGGTGTGAGTCTTTGATTCTATGGTATTTTTACTAATGTTATTTGTACTCAATGGATATGTATAAATTGTGTGAATTAGGCCGTTTCCTACGATATAATCTTCCTTCACTTTGTCTAGTTACTTATGACCTTGATGAGTTAATAATGTGACAAGTCTTTCTAATTCTCTGACCTCAAAAATGTAGGATTAGATGAAAAAATCATTTGTCTAGCTCTACTAATAGCCAAGATATCACAAAATTTGTCTTTAACCCCAGAAGGCCGATACACTACTCAAATAGCACGGCTTTAAATAGCCTTTAAATAGCCTGCTGATGGCTGCTATTTACTTGTATGACGTCACGGTACTTTTGCGGTAATTTTCACCGAGTTCCAATATCACCGAAAGTACCGTGATGTCAACACAATGGGTTTAAGGAAATTTCACTATGGCAAAGGTGCATAAACACGGAAAATCAAGGAAAAATTACCTCACGAAAACAAGCAATAGCTCAGTAACTACTGGGCCTATGGAGCTGAATTTTTTTACGAGACAAAAGCTGAAAGTGACCTCTCTCACATGGTTTATGACTTCTCTATCTTTATTCTTTGATTAGCTATTAAGCCATAAACACTACCGAAAATCGCCAAAAAAATCCGGCCTCCTCGGGTTAATGGCGGCCATCTTGGACGCCATCTTAGTTAAAGTCTAATATGCAACTGCTTTGGACAAAATTACCTTCACTTACCACGTTAGAGCCAAAAAAAAAAATGGAGTGGACAGTATTCATGTCCTTTTTTCTTTCAATTAACTGACCCATAACAGTAGGGCTCAGTCAGATGTGTCGGCCATCTTGAAAAATGGTCGCCATATTGAATTTTTGCGTGGCCAGCGGTATGTGCTTTGAAAGTGAGCTTTGAAGAATACCTGTACCAAATTTCATGCTTGCATCACCATTTGAACGATTGTTTCACTTATCTGCTTCACTACATTCCCATCAGCTCTCTCTCTCACGCACACACACACACACAGTCAACAGTTTTCCGGTGATTGTGATGTAAATTGCGTTCCACTATGAATGCCGAAATAGGGGTCTGAACTCCTAGTAAATTGCATTAGAGACGAGCTCTTGCACCACCACCCCTCTTTGTGTCTCCCTCCCTCCACCCTTCCTCCCTCCCTCCCTTACCCCCTTTGCTTCTCCTTCCCTTGCTCCCCCCCCCTTTTTTTTTGGCGCCCCCCATGCTCCCCTTTCGAGCCCTCACCCCCCTTTCTGGACCACTCACGCCCCCTCCTGAGTCCCTGCGCCCCCAAGACTTAATTAATACCATGGGTGAATAACCGGAGGATCCATTTTGGCCCA
Source organism: Paralithodes platypus (assembly GCA_032716605.1). NCBI lineage: Eukaryota > Metazoa > Arthropoda > Malacostraca > Decapoda > Lithodidae > Paralithodes > Paralithodes platypus. The sequence continues at coordinate 39,719,688 of CM064573.1, read as the reverse complement.
GGTAGGAAAAAGAGGAGAGGGAGCACTTGAGGTGAGAATTATGTGTTTGGGTGGTGGTGGTGAACCCCTTCTCCCTCGCGTTTAGCCCCATTAGTTTTCAATTTTTAAGACATTTTGGCCCATTAGTTTGGCGATTTTAACACCTTTCGCCCCATTTCGTTATCAATGTTAAGACCTTTCGTGCCATTTAGGTGTCGATGTTTTCCTGGCGAGCGATAGCGAGCCTGTAATTTAAAAGGAAACGTCCTTCGGCCGGGACATTTTTCTACCGAAAAATGTACACATTTTTCTTGAACGAGGATCTTGGGGGTGTAATTTTAAGCTTGATGGAGGTCTAGGGAGGACAGTAAAAAAAATTATAAAAAAATCCATAAATGAGCAAATAAATACGCCCCTTCCCCCTTAAGAAGTAAAAATATCCCCTGAAACTAACCAAAAAACTCAATTGGCCCCTCCCGTTCGTTATCCATCAAAAACTTTTGTCCACCCGAGCTAATGTTCATGAAATATAAACTTCGGAACGTTTATTTATCTTGTATGAAATAAACCCATGACATTTACACGTTCGCTAAAGGTTGGGTGTGGGCAGGGATGTATAATCTGGACAAGGTGTTCGTGGTGTATTTATGAAATATCTGTCTCTCTCTCTCTCTCTCTCTTTCTCTAAAGGTTGCGTGGTGGGCAGGTGCATAATATGGACATGGGGTTCTTCTGGGTGTTCGTGGTGTATTTATGATCGCTCTGTCTGTCTGTCTCCCTCTCTCTCTCTCTCTCTCTCTCATTCTCTCTCTCTCTCTCTCTCTCTCTCTCTCTCTCTCTCTCTCTCTCTCTCTCTCTCTCTCTCTCTCTCTCTCTCTCTCTCTCTCTCTCTCTCTCTCTCTCTCTCCCCCTTTTTGGTCCCTAATGTAATTTCCTGGGCTAAGAGGGATAGTCTGTTGCCTTACACACTCTCATTTGGGGGGCTTTTAAAATGTCGGTGGCAGCTATATAGAGTGTGTGCGGGAGAGTGGAAGGGTGGGGGCGGAGGGGTGGGGAGTTGTTTGTGGGGGTCGGGGTAGTCTGCTTTGGATATGGGAGAGGTGAGTGGGGGTAATGAGGAGTGTTTAGGTGGGTCAGGGGTGAGAGGGGTTAGTGGGGTGGATGTGGGAGGAAGGGGAGAGTGGAGGGAATGAGGGGAATTGAGGGGGGATGGGGGGGGACTTGAAGAGTGCTTGTAAGGTTCGGAGGGTGGTGAGTTGGTTGGGTGTGGGTGTAGGGGGGGGGGGGGGGTAGTCTGCTTTGGGTAGGGGAGGAGTGTTTAAGGGGATCGGGGGAGGAGGGGGGTTTGTGGGGGGGAGGGAATGTGGGGTGTTTGTGGGGGTTGGGGTGTGATGGGTTAGTGGGGTGGATGTGGGGGGGGGGGGGGTAGGGAAAGTGGATGGAATGAGGGGGGTTTGTGGGGGTCGGGGACTTGAAGGGTGCTTGTGGGGGTCGGGTTCTTATGTGTGGGGGTGGGTGTACAAAGGAGTACAAAGGAAATCAAGCAACAACAGATAGTGACCCTTCTAGGCTGCTTGTCCTCCAAAACACTGAGGATCAAGTGTCCAAACAGTGGTTTAGAGTGGGTAAAGGAACATTAGAAAGGGAACTACTGCCCTGGAACTAATGTCCGTGGCAGGATTAGGAAGTTAGTAGGGGACAGATGGGTTAGTAACTGAGGGGAGGATAAAATAAAGTTATTAATTTACAAACGCAGTCAGTCGCGGGTTTGATGCGAGATATTTGTCTAGGCGAAGTTTAAATGAATCAACGGCGCTGCAGTCTATAATATCTCAGGGAAGCCCATTCCATAAGTTGACAACTCGATTGAAGAAGAAATGTTTAGCTTCGTGTGAGTTAAAAGATGTACCAATAATTTTGCACCCGTTTCCCCGCGTGTAATTAGATTGGTCGATAGTGAAGCACTTACTACAGTTCATATTGTCGATGCCTGGGTGGTGGGGATGAGGTGTAAGCCACGCACACATTTGAAACAGCATCGAACCCAAGCGAGACAATACTATGCTTGATAAATAGTTAGTTATAATAGGACTTCAGAGGCTATCAACCCTTCAGGATTATTAAGCCAGCACACTGTAAGTCAAGAATAGCATCAGGAATTTTTTTCTCGAGAACTCCAGTCCCTTGGTTTATGAATGAATGATTTGCCTCATCTCGACTGCAGAACGAATTCCCACCCTCGCTCTGTGACAGGGAAAAACACAATACATTTTCTCAGGATTTGAATTTTTCAGTAATACTTGGGACGCGAAATTGGATCATTTTTACATTTGTGCTCTCTCTCTCTCTCTCTCTTTCTCTCTATCTCTCTCTCTCTCTCTCTCTCCATAGACACACATATATAACCAGATAGAGTGTGTGTGTGTGTGTGTGTGTGTTAGAGTTAGAGAGAGTGTGTTAAAGTTATAAAAAGATAATGCAACAGAATGAAAACTTTAAATAAATAGGAGAGCGGGAAGAAGATAGAGAGAGAGAGAGAGAGAGAGAAATGATCAGTCAGAACCCACACACGAGCTTCCAATATTTCGCGTATTACCAGATTTTATGGGGGAAATGAATTGGAAGCATAGGGTCATTTTGTGTTTATATACTAGTCTATTGTATATACTTAGGGCCAATCCACACTTTTCATTTTTTTTTTTTTTTTTTTTGGGGGGCCACTCAAGATTTTTTTGGGGGGTGGGGGTAGGGGGGGGGGCGACTCAAGACAGGGCCAGAATAGGGACAACACAACATAAACAAATGAACACACACACACACACACACACACACACACACAACAAATGCACACACATCTAGGTCATATGGGTCATTTTTAATTAAGTTAATTTAAGATTAATTCCTATTGATATACCCCTGTTCATTTCCAATAATATATTTAATTATATCATTGATTATTGTAGTTTAAATTAAGGGGAGATGGGCTATTTTTCTGGGCCCTCTCCTCCCTCACGTTTAGCCCCAATAGTTTTCAGATTTTAAGAAGTTTGCCCCATTAGTTTGTTTGATTTTAAGACTTTTCACCCCATTTCTTTGTCAAAATTAGGACCTTTTGTGCCATTTTGGTGTCGAATTTTTAACCTGGCGAGCGATAGCGAGCCTATTTTTTATGAGGAACCGGCCTTTGGCCGGCACATTTGTCTACCGAAAAATTTACAAGTTTATCTTGAGGGGGGTCTAAGGGGTGTTTTTTTTTTTTTTTTAAGCTTGATGAAGGTCTAGGGAGGAAACTAAAAATATAATACAAATATCAATACAAAAGGCAAATAAATACGCCCATGGGCGTATTTATTTGCCTTTGTTATTGATATTTGTATTATATTCTTAAGAAGACATTTCAACTTGGTGTACTTAAAACAAATTTGACTATTAACTCTTTCACCACCAATACGTAATTTTCCTCACATTCTGGTTACCATCAGACAATTTTTGTATTTGTAATCTACCTATACGACTCAAATGGGTCAATACGAGCTCAATAAACCCTCCTAGTAACATATGTTGTTCTTAAGCTGCATTAAATCATCTAATCTTAGCCAGAATCAAAGGCAAAAAGGTGTCATGGTGATGAAGGGGTTAATATATTGGACATAGCATATCCAGAAACTATCCGAGAATTTGCTAGACTTTTTTTGTTTAGGGGGAGGGGGCTGAAATCGTACCTATTATGGATCAATCCGTGTTTAACACAATCTGTTCCGACGTCTTGTGGATTATTATGATATAGTTTGTTTATTATTGAAACACCTACTTGTTTTTGCAATTTTCGAACAATGTATTTAATTTGTCCCCTAGGCCAACAAAAACACCTTCCCAGACTTCCTTCAAACTAAGAAAATGCCCACCCAGTCCCCTTTCAAGCTGTCCTGGCCGAAGACCGATTTCTTCTTAAATCTGTGTGTGATAACCCGGGTTCGAATCCTGGTGGATCACATATTATGCTTTCATTAGTTTCATTGGAGGTGTTTGGTTTTGTGGTGAAATTAATAAAACATAGATTATAGGCTCGCTATCGCTCGTCCAAATGAAAATGGACACATGTATGGGGAGAAGCGTCTTATTATCGGCACACTAATGGGGTGAAACGTTATAAAATCTCCAAATTAATGGAGCGAAAGAGGTGAGCTCCAAAAAGACCTCCCTCGGACCAAATAGTCTTAACATGTATACAATATGATATGCATGTATGTGTGCATAATATTGTGTTGCACTGTATATTGTATGTATGCAGGTATGAATGGTATACTCTGTTTCTTTTCAGCGGACGATAAATCTAATCCCTTAGTAGCTAATTTCTCGATACTTAATGGAAGAATTCATATTATCACCAACCCACCAATTAAATTACAAATATACCTAATTAAAGAAATCAATGAAACTAATGAATACATGTGGTACTCCAAGAATACATGTGGTACTCCAAGAATACATGTGGTACTCCAAGAATACATGTGGTACTCCAAGAATATGGAACTAACATGTCATTGCATTCTATGAAAACCAAGTTTCTATAATCAAGCCACCTATTCCACTACAAAATCTTCAATATAACGGAACAATCTTGATGGGAACTTTGCAATTTACCGCCAGTTGAAGATAAACAGAGTAGCCTATAGTGATGCTTTGATGTATATTGTTTTGTTGTTGAGGTGGTGATGGTAGTAATAACGTTACTGAGGCCTGAAGATATCCATTACGTCTGATATCCGCTTATTAATGAAGACTTTATGGAGGGAAGGGTATATTTATTACTCTGTATATATATTTTTTTAACATTGTTTTAGTTTCCTCCCGAGCCCTCCATCAAACTTAAACAAAATATCCCCAAGATCCCCCTTCTAGATAAGTTTGTACATTTACTGTCCCGGCCTAAGGCCAGTTCCTCCTAAATTACAGGCTCGCTATCGCTCGCCAGGAAAAAATCGACACCTAAATGGCACGAAAGGTCTTAAAACTGCCAGAAACGGGGTGAAAGGCCTTAAAATCACCAAACCAATGCAACGAATGTCTTAAAATCTCAAAACTAATGGGGCTAAACCCGAGCGAAGAGAGTACAGTAATAGTGTAGTTAGTGTTGATGGTAGTGGTAGTAGTAACGGTGGTGCAGATATCGTAGGTCACGTTACTGAGGCCTGAAGAGATCCATTACGTCTGATACCCGGTTATCGATGAAGCCTTTAGGGGAGGTGGATGGTAGTGGTGAAGATGGTAAAGATGTTGGATTTGTTGATGGTGGTGTTTGTGGTGGTAGTGATTGTGCTCGCCAGGATAAAAATCGACACCTAAATGGCACAAAAGGTCTTAAAATTGACAGAAACAGGGTGAAAGATCTTAAAATCACCAAACAAATGGAACGAATGTCTTAAAATCTCAAAATTAATGGGGCATAACATGAGGGAGAAGGAGGACCCCAAAAAAACGACCATCTCCCCTTAATATGACATGAAGATAACCATTACGTCTGATATCCGTATATCGATGAAACCTTTAATGGGAGGTGGAGGGTAGTGGTGGTGGTGGTGTTGGTGGTTGAGTGGTAGTTGTGTGGTAGTAATTATGATGGTTGTGTGGTAGCCTTGGTTGTTGTAGTGATGTTGGTGATGCCGTTGAAATGTATGGTATTGGTGATAGTCGGAGTAGCGATTGTGGTGGTGTTAATGGGGATAATGATGGTTGTTCCCTGATTAAATAGCACTATATGAATATTCCTATATTCAAAATATGCTACAGGGGGACAATGCCTAGTGAGTTCACTGCTCAATAGGTGGCATTCTGAGAGTGAGGGTCTGAGTCTAGAGGGTAAGGCAGTGAAACACTTGAACGAAGCAAGCAGCGGCTTCAGAGATGGAGCTGCTTCGAGCCATGAATGGATGCTTCACATGTCTCACTCCCCAGACTGGAACGAGACCTCACGGTCTTCACCATGTTGAGTGGTGGATTGTAAGGTCTCTCAGCCTATGCCCGAGAGGGAGTAGTTGGAATATAGAAAACAAAAACAAAAAAACAAAAGTTGTAATGGTGGTGCAGATAACGAAAGTAATTTTATTGAGGCCTGAAGATATCCATTACGTCTGATATCTGCTTATTTATGAAGTCTGTAGGGGAGAGTGGAGGTGTTAGTGGTGGTTGTGGTAGTAAAGATAGTGATTGTGGTGGTTGAGATGGTGATTGTGGTAGTAATGGTTGTTGTAGTGATGTTGGTGATGCCGAAGAAATGTATCTTATTGATAGTAGTTAGGTAGTGGTTGCGGTGTAGTCAATGATGATAACGATGGTAGTAGTAAGGGTGGTGCAGATATCAAAGATCAAGTTGCTGAGGCTTGACGAGATCCACATCGTCTAACATCCGCTTATTGATGCAGACCAGAGATTATATACTAGGAGATGGGAAACCTGCTATCTAATGTACTAATAAAATCGTGCTCCTAAAGGTTGCCAGATGCCACCACAAAATAACGCCATCCTGTTGTTGCTATCCACAACTAATTGTGAACAAACTCTACGGGATCGCACTTCTTTCATTAGTGCACTCCACAGTACTGTATGTAGGCTACTGTATAGTAATCACAAATTTTACGTAATGGCAAGACCTACATTATGTAACCTCTAATTTATCCTGTTACAACATCTATATGTAGGCTACATAAGTAATGTTCTCTGACATGAACGAACTATATATATATATTTATTATACTGTAAAAGAACATATTATATAATTAAAACCATTGTTTGAGGTCACGTCACCAACTAAAATAATTATTCCATGCAATAATGAACGCTCACCATATGGCCTTAGCTGTATATACATTTCAAGGACAAATAAAAACAACATACTCAATATACTTTATTTCGTCCTGTTTTTCGATTAATATATATTTCATTCTTCCACTGGACGAAGGCAACGACTACAAATAAAATTGATCCATACATCATCAGAGAGGACAGCTATCCTACCTTACCCCAAACTAGATTGATTAGGTTCTTCAATTTCCCTGCGGAATATAAACGAAAATCGGTATTCAGGGAAATGACATCACCGTACCTTTCTTTCATGATTTCCTACTATTACTGTCGGAATAAGAGGATACGCATAGGCCTATCCCAATATAAAATAGTGTAGGCTATGATATGGTTGGTTATGGCTTGCTTGTTAAAGTTATTTAAAGAATAAATCGTGTTATGATAGCGAAACGACTAGGGAACGAGTTGATTTGTGTCCGGAGTCAGTGAAAATAGACTATTTACCAGCTGATTTACTTGAAATTATCAATCAATATTGCATATGTCACATCAACAATGCTTTCAGACCATGCCAGTGGAAGAATGAAAGATAACTGATTGATTTAGAAAAAAAAACAAAAAACTGATTTGTCGTTCACAAATCCAGTAGCTGTTTCGTGTTGTTTTGCAAGCTGATCACTAGTTCGGCTTTTAACATATTCAGGCATTCCGGGTAAAATTAGCAACTATCTCATAATAAATACCACATAATAATTGTATACCATTGAATACATAACCCTTATTTCTACTCCAACCTCAATATAAATTATTTTGCAATAGAAAGCCAATTATAACAATGGCAAACCCGATTGTCCTTGTCTGCAAAGGACCGAAAATGCAAGTGTGTATTTCGTGTACCAGGAGGCAATAAGTGGTCAGGAACCAGACTCTATAGTGTAAATGCCCTAGGGCTTGCCCTAAGGCCAACTAGACGCTAACGCCATCTGTTGTTGCTATCCGTCAAAAAGTGGTGGGGTTCCAAGTACTCGATAACGCCAATAACTGTTGGTTGCCAGGGGTTGATGCAGACTTCATGGGAGGTAGTGACTAGTGGTGGTGGTGGTGTTGTTAAAGGCGGTGGTGGTGGAGCTAAGGGGAGATTTTTAGTTGGATCTCTAGACTTCCATTAAGCTTAAATATAATAACCCCCCCCCCCCAACATCCCCATTCGAGATAAATTTTTACATTTTTCGGTAGAACTTTATTTGTATAGCCAATATTAAATGAAGGTGGCGTCACACGAGCAGTTTAGAAAGGAAGGTTAGAAAGGCAGCGCTACCAATTTTCTGCCGGGATAGTTTGAATACATTTTAGTGATTTTTTTGTTTTGTTTATCTGTTATAGAAATCGCCACCTGTAAGTGGCACCGATTAGCGTGTAGCCCATCGGTAATTTATGTATTTTTTTCCCCCCTAGATAGGTTGCCCTCCAAGGCTATCGAGAGAGAGAGAGACAGGGTGTATGTTATTTTTATTGACTGCACACGAGGAAGTGGTTCATTAATGGTGGAGATATTGATTCTGGACCCTAGAGCAGGGGTGTCAAACATGCGGCCCGCGGGCCGCATGCGGCCCGAGAACCAGTTTGGCCAAATAGTGTCAAATATTGTATTTTCTTCTAGGCATAAATAATATTTCTTAAATATATTATATGTTGGTACATAGACTACGGTAGATCTGGACTGGATACGAAAATTAAACTTTGCAGTATGGGACCCAACATCAGAGAACGAACCCCCAAGTTCGAACCTCGAAACCGCGAAAATATCACATATTCAAGGTTTCGAGGTCTGAACTTGGGGGTTCGTTCTCCGATTTTGGGTTCCTTACTGCAAAGTTCCATTTTCGTGTCTAGTCCAGATCTACTGTATTCTATGGTTGGTACTATATTAACTTAAGTTGTAATTCTAGAAGTATTTTTGAAATCAAGAAGCTTAAAGTAGATTATATACTCATTCACCATTAGACATTCTCCTTAATAAAATCGTCAACGGGTTTATGATATGCTCAATTCGGGGCCAGTGGGAGCCAGTGCAGTCATGCTCAGTATGTGGCCCAAGACTACGGGGATAAAACACACCTACTGTATTGCGACAGGTGCCACAGTTGCCGTAAATTCATATTTAAATAATATATTTTAATGTGTTTTGAATATTTTCTGAATTGTTAAACTGGATAATATGAAACATTTATTTTAATTTATATCAGGGCGGATGGAGGCACTACCGGTATACCTTCTGTACCGGTAACGTCTTTTTAACTTTTATCTTGCTACTATTTGACGATTTTATTCAGTTTCAAAAGGGCCTCCAGCAATTGATAGGCTTCGAACTATCACACTTATTCCTTTTCACTACCACCGATCCTTCTTAAACTGCACAAAATCCTCTAAAGTTAGATGCTTATGTTCTGGGTGTGGTGTCCCGAGTTCGAATCCCTGAAGGACCATATACTTTCATTAGTTTATTCAAGTGTATTGAGGTTTGTTACTGATGATTAATGTTAAGAAAGAAGTGTTACTTAATATATGACTGGATTATTGCAATTCTGATATCCGCCACTGCAGAGATGGGCTGGGAGGCTTTGCAGAAGGGGTTAAAGAAATGTCAACGTAGTCTCTCTCGTATATTTATTTGTGTAATGTTTATGCAAAGCAAAACAAAATCCGTTATAAAGTTACTTTCGTATAAAAAGTACCGATTATTTTTTGTATTTTTTGTCTCATGTATATGAAGGAGACAAAAGGCAGGTTGTTTGTAACGAGTGTCTTCCCCAGAGTCAAAAGAGTGACAGAGAGCCAAATTCAGGGGACGTTGTGGTCAAAATGCCTGGACACACAAAGTTTAAAGCAGTCTAAGTCATAGGATGAAGGAAAGATTGATTGAGGGAGAGAGTTTCAGGGTTCAGTAGTTGAGTAGAATCAATCTTTCGGCCTTCCACATGTGATTAACCCATTCAGTACCGGTGACGTCCCTTTCATTATATTCTGGCAACTATTAGATGATTCTATTAAGCTTAGGAAGGAACTCTGACCATGAACAGGCTACAAACGCTCCTAATCAATCCTCTTAGCTACCACACGTCATTCTCAAGCTGAATAGAATAATTAAAATAATTAAACAACATAAATAAAGAAAGAACGATAAATATATGTACACAAATATAATGTTGAGTACTCTTATAATATATGTACACAAATATAATGTTGAGTACTCTTATAATATATGTACACAAATATAATGTTGAGTACTCTTATAATATATGTACACAAATATAATGTTGAGTACTCTTATAATATATGTACACAAATATAATGTTGAGTACTCTTATAATATATGTACACAAATATAATGTTGAGTACTCTTATAATATATGTACACAAATATAATGTTGAGTACTCTTATAATATATGTACACAAATATAATGTTGAGTACTCTTATAATCTCGATTTTGCATAGCCTTATAAAGTATAATCCTTACAAATAATCTGCAATTGAAAGGGATTATTTAACCTTCTACGTTATTTTTCTTTTCCTTTTTAGTTTTGAGAGTCATCGTAAATGGCACTCGGGTTAAGGGGGGTTACCGGCTTTTTTGTTATCTCTCTCCTTTTGTTCTCTTTCCCTGGGTTGTATTCATTCGGCCCCATTCAGCCAACTGTTTTAAGACGTTTATCCCCATCCAGGTGTCGATTTATTCCTGGCGAGCGATAGCGAGCCAGCATTGTATGGAGAAATCCGGCTTCGCCGGAGACATGTTTCTATCGAAAAATGCATAGATTTAGCTTACTATAAAAACAAACAAAAAATATATGCTGGCTCGCTACCGCTCGCCAGGAAAATATTGACACCTGGATAGGGGTAAACGTCTTAAAACAGTAGGCTGAATGGGGCCGAATGGATACAAGCCAAAGACAGAGGGAGAGAAAGAGAAAAAAACGAGGTGGGCTCCATTAAGAACGATCTTAAATGGCACTCGACCTTCAATTTATTTCCCCCAGCAGTTTTGGAAAATATGCGAACTATTGGAAGCACTGGCATGAATTCCAACTCTGATAATGCCTCTCTCTCTCTTATTTGCTATCCTTTCCTTCCACTGTACCTTACTCTCGGGTTAGATATCTCTATTAGAATTATTAAGTCCTGACCACCTCGCTGGGATGGTAAGGTCTGTGTGGTCAGTGTATCTAGCCTATGTAAATCTCATATACTACAGTATATACAATTATACTGTATAATGAATGCGGACACTATATACTGGTACCGGTACTTCTTGTTTAATGTTTATTTATTATTATCATCATCATTTACCCGAAGGTTCTAGCGGTAACCTACAACACTTCGATGGCATTCGTTCCACACATCGCATGCATACATAGGAGCTAAAGAAGGACATATTAAGTACAGGCAAGACTGCACTGGGGCCACTATCCAACTCTCAATAGATCAATAAAGATTTAACATATCAGTAAACCAATGCCCCCCCCCCTCCTTCTCGTCCGACTAGTAATACAACATTGAAGGAGTCGGCACTTCGAACTATTATACAACGGTAGAAGTGGGCTAAAACTTTGGAGGCTTCGCGCTCAAACTCGTTGAAATCCCGCAGTCGTTGATAGTTGGTAGCCTCCTTCCGTCCCTCTCTCTCTCCCTCACCCCAACGACGCCCAGTCGCTCACAGCCACACCTTCCATCCTCTCCCCATCTCCTCCCTTCCTCTTTATTTGAATGATTTCCCTCTTCTTTCCTACTTTCGCCTCAATGCTCTCCCACAACCATCTTCTCCACCTCTTCCCATCTCCTCCCTTCCTCACTATTTCCCTATTCGTCAACGGTCCTATCTTCATTCCTGCCTTCCTCCTTTCGCTCCCATCACCAATATCGTGTTTTCCTATCCTCCCCCCTTCTATCTATTTCCCTCCCTTTCTCTTTCCTCCCACCTACTACGTTCCTCCCTTCTCTCATTCCTTCGTTGTTTACTCTTCCCTTTCCTTCAATATTCTTCCTCGTCCTTTTCGCTATTAGACAATTTTATTCAGTTGCAAAAGGGCCCCAGCAATTGATAGGCTTCGAACTATCTCACTTAACAGTTTTCACTACCAGAGATCCTTCTTAAACCGCACAAAATCCTCTAAATATAGCTAGAATAGATAATAAAATGCGTCGCCGGTACAGAAGGGGTTAATCTCATTCCGGCCGCTCTATCTCCCTATCCATTACCTCCTTTCTCACCTCCCTATCGGTCTTGTGTCCCCTTTATTCGTCCCCCTCCCTCCTCCCACCCCACATTTCCTCCTATGCCTGCGCAGAAGGATGCACAAAGTTTCCTCACCACTAAATCTACTTTATTCTCCAATCTATCTGCTTGAACGGCATCGTATATATACGTTAGCACGTAAAACTGGCTAACGGAGGTTATGTTAGATTGGGTACGTTAATAGATTTCGTAATTTAGGACTATTGTTGGTGGGAAACACAAGGGCGAGAGGCGTCAACATGTGTCCGAACGTGATGTTTGCAACTTGGATATTTCAGATCTATATTATGTGGCTATGCCTTCCCACTAAGCACATAATGCAACTATTATACTAAACATTATGTAATACTGATATAACCTAGCTACACCTGCTGAAATGTATGCTTAAAGAAGACTACGATTATTTTAGATTAGAGGAATACTGACAAAGTCGGTGTTAACAATTATTGACATTCGAACACAGAGGGGTTTCAAGATCGTCCATCCGGGTTATTTAATCAGTCTGCCTGTGGCCTTGGTTGTGGGTACTTCAAACGCGGTCAAGGACGAACTTAATGTGTACTTCACGGATTTACGGTCTTTAAAATGACGGCCCAGGCACCACGGACAGCTAACGGATTGCATGATAGTGTTTGCGTAATATTAGTGAAGTGTTTAGTTGACGAGAGTGTGGTTTTCCAGTGAACTGACAGATGGAATGGCAGTCACTTAGCAACAAGAGAGACCAAAGCAACACGTGGTTTGGCGGTGCAAGGTCTGTATTTAAAGTACTTTAGGTATAGGCCTCTCTCTCTCTCTCTCTATAATTATATATATATATATATATATATACATATATATATATAGGGACCTGGGCTTCCTGCCCAGACACTTGCAACAAGAAGATCAATGCACAGACAACAGATGTTATATAAAATCATCAACAACTTAGTAGACATAGACAAAGATATATATTTACATCCTATAAGTATACGATTTACGAGACGCAGCCACAACCTAAAATACCACACATATCAGGCAAGCACGGATATATTTAGACAATCATTTTTTCCCCGCAGCATCCAAGAGTGGAATCACCTCCCATCTCATGTAGTTAATAGCCCCACCCTTGATTCATTTAGAACTAGGATCACCAATCATTACATCCCTAATCCTGATCCTGTCACCAACCATTAGACCTATAAAGCACAACCCCCGCATATCATGCCGCCCGAGAGCGGCCCTCTGCGGGTCCCTCAACGTAAACGTAAACATACAGTATATATATATATATATATATATAGGCTATATAAAACTGTATATATAACTGTATATACAGTATATATATACTATATATACAGTATATGTACTGTAGGCCTATATATATACCATACAGTATACAGTATATATATATATATATAATTACATATACCGCAAAATGTGAATTGTGTTATCATTATGGTTTATTATTTTGTTATCATTATAGCGCGACGGAGCGGCGAGCGCCTAAGGCGCGAGCTTTAAAGAGGTCGGGGCATGCCCCCCAGGATTTTTTTTGAGAATTGAGGTGTCTAAAACAGTATTTCCTGCAATCTAAAAGCAATCAAGATGGAAAATATGGAGACTAAAATTGTGACAATTTAGGCCTACTTTTTTTTTTTTTATAATTAGGCTTGGCCTAGGCAGCACTAGGCTAAGCCTATTCCAAAACTTAAGAGTAGGCTTAGGCTAGGACTTAGGTTAGCCTAAGCTGACCGTTTTGGTGGGGTCAGTACTCAAGGTATTAGGGAGATGGGTCTATAATTGGGCCTTGTAATTGGGGTTGGGTGTGACAGGGATCTGCCTTGTATGGGCCGATCGGCTTTTTGCAGACTCCCATTTTCTTATGTTCTTAGGCCTAGGCTATGTAGCCTAGTCTTTAAAATAAATAAATACAGGTAATAGGAATGTTAGGTTAAATACGCCTAGGCTTGGCATAGGCTAGCCTAGGTTAGGCTAGCCTAGGTTAGGCTAGCCTAGACTTAAATCCAAAGGTACCGGTAGGTTACGAAACAAAATTTACGATAAAAATATATTAGGCTATACCTATAGCCTAGGCTACTAGGCTAGCCTAGGCCTATTCCCACAAGTAGGCTAGGCATGGTCATATCTGTAATCTAAACTCCAAGGCTAGGCCTAAATAACACTTATCTGGCTAGCCACTAGGCTTAAATTCTTCCACTGTCCACCTACACAATCAGGGTACCAAAACAGAAAATATCAAATTCTGGCTCATTATTCTAAGCTTACAAGTATCAACTTTGCGCAGGGGGTGCGGGGGGCGCAGCCCCCCTCTACATAACAGGGGGTCCGGTGGGCGTAGCCCCCCGGCCGCCGGAGAAATTTTGAGATGTGAAGGTAAATATACGCACAATACATCCTCAAAAATTATTAAAACGAATGAATAATATTGTAAGTAAAAGGGATGTTAATGTTATGTATGTTTACTGGTGTTTAATCAGGATACTAGGGGACCTGGCTGCCTGTACTTCAGTCTCAAAGGGATTCACTTCAGGTCCACTAATATAGGCATTGAAAACAGGTTTTAAATTATTCTTAGCAGTCCCTGTTTTAGTTTTGTAACTTTTGTCCAATAAAGATTTCATGTATAGGCTATTTGTTGTTGCATTCCAAGAACTATTACATACTTAATTTTTATCCTTTCATATGATACATGAGTTACTATAGAGTACTGGTTAAAATACATACCGGTACCAAGTTTCAAGAATAAACTTTGATTAGAACATTATTTTGTTTGTCTATTATTTTCCCTGGGCCGAGTAAAAAATACCTGGGTAGGCAATTCCCATCTCGGGTTAAGATAATATATATATATACCGGTATATACCGTATATATATATATATAGCGCAACGGAGCGGCGAGCGCCAAAGGCGCGAGCTTTTTGTTTGAGAATTGAGGTATCTAAAACAGCATTTCCTGCAATCTATATATCTTGTATATCTCAAGAGTAGCCTAGGCTAGGTTAGCCTAGCTGCCTAGCCTAGCCTTACAAAAAAAAAAAAAACGGAATGTTGGTCTAGGCTAAGTTTAATATACACTTCCCAGGTCATTTTAACAGTTCTATTTCTTCTATATATCATATAATACACCATAGAGTACGTTTTTAAAAACTAGAAAAAAAGGTCATCTTATAAATAATTACCTTAATTGAGGACCTTTGCCGTTCCCGGGTTAAGAGGTGGGGGCTCTGAGAGTCTGAGCCTACCAGAACCAGATTCCCAGAAATAATGAGAAAATCTCAGTAACACTAAAACACTGACATTCAGACATTACAAATTTTACAATTTACACAGTCCATTAGGGCCTTAGGGCCCTATCATAACAATTAAACAATGGGGTCGACTTCTGGAATCTGGTCATCGTGCCCGCCCTGATAATCCTGATAAATTTAACACTATATTTTCAGGTCAGCATACACATGAATATCACTAATCACTTGTCAGGCAATAGTCTCCAATATCTAGGTGATTTCGGCCTTATATAATATGTAAACACGGTCAATATACAGGAGGCGCTACAATATTGGTAAAAAATTAAGCTCAATAGCATGTGATTAAGCAATTTTTCTCCAAATTTTTGGTGTACCGGTAGGTGTCATTCCCAGGAAACTAACATAATACATATTATATGGATATTTACGTTTTAAGGGTTTGTTTACACTTCTTCTTTTTCTTCTTCTTCTGGGAGACCTCTTTTGCGTGACTGTCAGTCAACAACTGAGACATCTGGTGGCGAATGCAATGAACTATACTGGTGGCGTCGTGGCCAAAGTAATCACCCTACCTAATTCATGCCAAGAGTACTCAAGTTCACTGATGCGTGATGTCTATCGACCAATCAGGTGATGCCATGATTTGGAAAACAGGTGGCTCGGGATATAAGCTGTCAGTTTGACTCTGGCCAGCTTGTGTAGAGGGTGTGAGCCGATCAAAGCTTTATCCACCGTCTTTAAAAACACTGAGGCTGCTTAACCCTTAATTAGCGGCGAGCAACATAAGTCGAGTTAAATAAAGCTGGACTATGTGGCGGCGCTCGACATAACTCGAGTGGCAATTTCAGCACGTAATGTGGCTGAGAGAGAGAGACAAGTGGTGGCAGGAGACTAGCGAGCGTATGACTGCTCCAGACCACCGCGGCGAACCTACTGACACAAATCTCAGTGCCCTCCTCCCTCTCTC
Source organism: Paralithodes platypus (assembly GCA_032716605.1). Taxonomy (NCBI): domain Eukaryota; kingdom Metazoa; phylum Arthropoda; class Malacostraca; order Decapoda; family Lithodidae; genus Paralithodes; species Paralithodes platypus. Next base: position 39,703,395 of record CM064573.1, on the reverse strand, counting down.
ACGTCGCTACATACTCATTATGTACTGAAATTACCGAATTACCTGCTTTTTTGCACTCGCGTTGCACGGTTTTGTTGCAGGTTAGAAGAAAACTATCCATCATACAAGGGGATCGAGTATGGTCTCATTCGAAAACTCTATTTATGCCCTTTCACTGATAGGTACTTGTTTTACGTTCTCCTTCTTATTTACGCATGAAAATGATCACGTAAAAATAAGCCCTAGTTTGGCTAAAACACAACCCCCGCTGTGGCGGTACACTAAATAAAACCGCATAGGCCGCTCGTAAGGTGTTAACCTCTGAAGTGCGCATTAATTGGAAACGTCCCCCTGTGCTGACGTATTTGAATGTTTTTCCGTCACTAAAATATTTTCTTGTGCCATTAATAGCATTAATACTTATCCATATGCGCCTATTATGGTTGATTATAAAGGTATTAACCTGAAACAACAATAAAACAGAGAAACAGCGTTTGAGATGGTAAAAATCGGAGATATAGCCCGCGAGTTGTATAATGTATGGGTGAGGCAAGCTGCACCCGCCAATTTCGTTCCCCAAGGCCACGGTGAGACACAGTCGATCGATACTCCTCTCTCTCTCTCTCTTGCACTCGCTTGCCATCAGTGATGACAACACCCTGCTTGCAACTCGCTAATGTTAGCACGAAAATATACCTCAGAATAAGGGAAACAGGGAAAATAGGTGATACTGAAGGAGAGGAGGAAAGTGGGGAAGGAGGGTAGGTAGAGTGACTGAGATTTTGCATGGCCCAGGCCAATTTTTTTTTTTTTATTTTTTTTTTTCGATGTCAAAAGTTGATTTTTTTTTTCACTCACTCATAAGAGTCTCCCCGCAGTCCGCCGGGGGAACTCTTAAGAGTCTCCCTGCAGTTCCCGGGTTAAGACCTTTTCGCCTTCCAATAAGTGTAAACTGTCCAAAGTGCAATAACCAGTGTTCCCAATACAGCTGACGAGGACAGCTGGTGTTGAAATGCACATACACTTGTTTTACATGGAAAAATTCGAAACAAAAATCCACCAGCTGTTGACCAAGATGAGTGGTGATCGAGCCTCCAGCGGCCAGCCAGGCAGCCCAGTACCGCCTCTGTTCATTAACCCTTAAAGTGCGGCGCTCGACTTAAGTCATGCAGCAAGTTAGGAGCATTATTAAGGCTTTTAAAGGGTTAAAATCGAGTGGAAATGGCCGGGAGCGCAGCAGGCCACACGTCCGACACCTAGGGCTTACCGCCACCCACTGACTCAAGCTCCCTCTGTTCTCGAGAGGACGGCAGTGTTACCATTAGTGAGCGTAGTGGGAAAAAATATGCTGCTATACGCTAAACCTCCCCCTGTTGCGCATGGCACCACTGCATGAGAACACGAGTGCTACGTAGCTCGTTCTGGTCTCATTTTGAAGCTTTTAGCGCCTAGTCTTTTGCTGAATACATTTCTTTTCATGCAGATACTTGATTGATCATTCAGGAGGGCCTGAATATGCCCAAAATAGCCCAAAACACCTCGCTAGACAAGGGTTAAGGTAGTTGGATGGTTGGGACAACATTAAGGAGCCGGACCACAGCTAGCTCGGGAATCTTAATGGGTGATCGCAAAGTAACATAAAGTAAAAGATTTTTTTGCATAGGATTAAACTGGCATGCAAGGGCTAGTTGGTCATACTGATGTTTTGGACTCGCTAATGTTAGCATCGATCTTTTTTTTAGGCCTAATAGGTCCGGTAGAGCATAGGCTATACATCATTGCTATACATGTCATTAACCTAAGAAGTGCGCATGGGGGTAATTACAAACGTCCCCCTGTGCTGACGTATTTGAGCTGTTTCCATCACTAAAATATTCCTTTTACCATAAATAGCATTAATACTTATCCATACGTGCCTATTATTGTTTTTATAAAGGTATTAACTGAAACAACATAATAAACAACGAGTGAAAACAGCGTTTGGATGGTCAAAATCGGAGATACAGGCCGCGAGTTATATAATGTATGGGTTAGGCAACCTGCTTTCCCGCCAATTTCCCCCAAGGCCACTGAGACACAGTCGATCGATACTCTCTCTCTCTCTCTTGCACTCGCTTGCTAACAGAGATGACAATGCCCTGCTTTTGCAACTCGCTATGTTTAGCAACGAAAATATACCTCAGAATAAGGGAATAACAGGGAAAATAGGTGATAACTGAAGGAGGGGAGGAAAGTGGGGAAGGAGGGGAGGTAAAAGAGTGATATTTTGCATGGCCCAGGGGCCCAAATTTTTTTTTTTTTTCGATGTTTAAAGTTGATTTTTTTTTTCTCTGACTCTTAAGAGTCTTCCCGCAGTTCCCGGGTTAAGAGCTGAAATGTATTATAAAGGAGAACAAAAATATAATAAAATACATAGGCCTACTGTAAAACAATAAGTTTTTCAGCCAGTTCCCAACCAGCGGGGGTGTGTGGGCGGCAGCCCCACCAATAATACTAGGTTAGGTTAGGTAAGGTTGTTCGGTTAGGCTAATGTTAACCCCATTCTTACTAGGTTAGGTTAGGTTGGGTTGTTAGATTAGGCTAATGTTAACCCCATTCTTACTAGGTTAGGTTAGGTAAGGTTGTTAGGTTAGGCTAATGTTAACCCCATTCTTACTAGGTTAGGTTAGGTTGGGTTGTTAGGTTAGGCTAATGTTAACCCCATTCTTACTAGGTTAGGTTAGGGAAGGTTGTTAGGTTAGGCTAATGTTAACCCCATTCTTACTAGGTTAGGTTAGGTAAAGTTGTTAGGTTAGGCTAATGTTAACCCCATTCTTACTAGGTTAGGTTAGGTAAGGTTGTTAGGTTAGGCTAATGTTAACCCCATTCTTACTAGGTTAGGTTAGGTACGGTTGTTAGGTTAGGCTAATGTTAACCCCATTCTTACTAGGTTAGTTTAGGCTAATGTTAACCCCATTCTTACGGTTGTTATGTTAGGCTAATGTTAACCCCATTCTTACTTCGTTTAGGCTTAGGCTAATGTTAACCTTATGAAAACCCAAACAAAGATTTTATTAGGGTTACTGTGTAATTTTAACATGAACATTAGTAAAATCAGAGCCCCAGTTCGTCAAAACCTGGCTCGTGTTTTTCGAAATGTTGGGTTATATGGGTATGGAAAGTTACAAAACCCAAGCCAACATGTTAATAAGGTTACTGTGTTATTTTCATTTTTACATTTGTTAAATCCGAGCCATGTTTTTAAAAATTTGGGCTCGGGTTTTCAAAAAGTCGGGTTTTATGGGTCTGGAAATTGACAAAACCCGAGCCAAATTTTGGTTACAAATGTGTATTATCGTGTTCTATACGCTTTTTACCCCTCAATTTCCCTGATCTTCATAGCCCTCCCCACTATCGGGGGGCGTGTCTTTAGATTGATGGATAATGGGTAAATGCTTAATTCCCATTCAATTTCATCACTAGATTCGACTAAAACACCAAAAACAAAATCAAAATACTAAAAAAAAAAATACCTGAAAAAAACACATTGTTGCGTCTCCTGTATATTAACCGTAAACACTACTAAAGTCTATGACAGTTTAAAGCACACACACATGCTATTACAACTACTGTCTACACGAACATTCAGCAATATGGCGGGACTGGGGAAGAACCGAATATTATTGAAGCTGGAATAAACTGATATATAACTGATAAGTTATAACTTATCATTTCACGCAAATCTCCCTCGCCAGTCTCTGATAGCCTTCAGTTTTAAGGCTATAAATCCTTAGATTATAGAGCACAGTAAAGTGTGTATACAACTATACATGAATGATGTCTATAGGCCTTACAGATTCCGTGTGTGATATAATTATTGATACACAATCCTTATCAAAACTTATATGACGGTATGCGTGTTGCTGCGAGCTTTTTTGGCGAGCTATCCAAATTAGGGTCCATTTTCTGTTTGTTTACATTCGTCAACATTATTCTGGGGACAATAATATGAGGCGAATTTAATTTAATATGTCCATATTTACCATTTTAAAATAATTATATATTAATAGAAACTATTTAGAGAAACTTTACATGCATTCTTACAATCTATTGTATATTATATGGCACTATACATTATTTTTACAAGAGAACAAGTTTAAGTGTAGAATATTATCCTTCATCAGTCAGCCATATTGGCTTATACAAGGCGCCAATTTTAAATAACCATATATAAAAGTGTATGTGGCAAAGGTTTACCCAACAACTATTCGAAGCTTGACCTAAACTATTAGAAATTGACAAATATATCGGAATGAATAGGAAACTATCCCCTTGTGTAAAAAATGAACACTGAATGAGGAAATTGACCACTTGCGAGATTCGTTCTATAAGGAAGTTGGAGCTGTAGTCATAGATATTTAGCAGAATAACCAGCTATAATATTTGTGTTTTATTATCGATGTTTACATGCCGAACTTCCTTATATAGCCTGAAACTCACAAGTGGTCAATTAGCATGCATATAAACAAGGCACATTTTGACGTTCTCTTCATTTTGATAAGGAAAAAGCCAATTAAGGGTTATCCTGAGACAGCATAATGTGCGGGATTTGAATAAAAGGATTAGGAAAAGACGTAGCATATGTAGGCCTATATTTATTATTTTATCCAACTGGATATCCTCATACAGCCACCATAGTGTACGGTAATTGTCGCACCTTTAGGAACGAAGTTATTCAATAGAGTACGAGTTTACTTTTCCCTTAAAAGATGTAGCTAAAGGGAATGATACTAAGGTACTATATATAACCAGAATAGTCAAGGCTCTGCCAGTGCTTGTCCAATATCAAACTCGATTCGATCATAAGCTGAATGAAAAGTTTATGGCTACCCCCTCGGGGATTGGGGCGTCTAGTAATTTGCTATAGATATGCAATAGGTTACAGGTACATAGACTGAAAAAACACATAATTGGTGGGATATCATAGACATTTATCTTTAGGAGTAAGAAGTTATATCATTTTGGATTTGGTAGAGCACATGCCTCCGCCAACATATAGGCGGCTCACAATTAAAGTTATGAACCAATGTTCCCGAAATTTGGTGGCCAGGTAAGATATTTGTCACGGAAGTTTTTCCTCCCTGGATTTTGGAGATTAATGTTGTTTGAGAGGCCTCTATTGCAGCAATTTCCAGTATATTGTGTGGAAACTATAATGGGCCACATGCAGTAGGCTTACTATAGTCTTGGGAACACGTCTAGATAGTCTACATAGGCCTATTTCCACAGGGTCTTTATGCAGTAATGAACGTTCTATAAGCCCACTCACTCATACTTATGGCTGATTAAACCGTTTTGGTGATATGGTACGTGGGTGAAGGTTGTGTTATCGTTTGTTCATCAGTTACTAACTTACTAGTAGCTCTGGGAGATAATTTATTATTTTTTTTTTTTTACCTTTTGGCTATTTGGGTTATGAAGAGAAGTGGGACAACTACTGAGCCTGGCGGTACTTCACTCAAATGCTCAACACTTGTCTTTAGTCAGACAACTCTCCTCGGAATGACACTCGTTCTGTCCTCCCTGTCAGGCAAGTTGGTTCATTGCTTACTGGGAACTGAGGTATGCCACTCTACCTATTGTCACCAATAAGGAATGTCTTTTTCGTGATGAATATACCTGGCCACAACATTTCGTGAACCATTGGTGTCATAACTTTTTGAGATAGGTCTATCTCCACCAAAATGGACAGGTCACACAGGTGTTGGTTGGATTACCTGACCAGTAGTGACCTCACCTATCATACCGGGATACCCCAACCGTCATCACAATACCCTGCCCAGAAAATGTAGCTAGCCAGTACTAGTGGCATGCTTTTAAAAATAGTTATGACAACTACACTACTTAAAGAATCCCTGAGAAGCGGCAGCCCTATATGAGCACAACTCCCTAGCCTCATATCCATCACTAAAGGTAAGTTTCTTCCCGAATTTGATTCTCCTAAATATTAATATCCTTGTGATATTCCACTGATGACTTTTTTAATCTACAGTATGTACAGCCGAGGTTAATAAGTGTTGTCAGATATTTCACAAAGTTTCGGCCACTGACTAATACTCTGAGGGATAAGCACTTTTCCCAGTAACTATAAAGATACCAATTACACTTGTTGAGCGAAAACCACTGGAATCTATGACAACACTTAATACCCCCGATCGTACCTACTGTGTATTACAGCATAGCTAGGTTTAATAGACGCCCCAATCCCCGAGGGGAGGGATAACATTTTCATTCAGCATATGTTCAATATCGAGTTTGATACTGAACAAGCATCAACACAGGAAAAGCTTATATTTTCATAAATATGCATAATAAGGATTAACTGAAGTTAATCCCACTTCTCTTCATAACCCAAATAGCCAAAAGTTAAAAAAGAAAACATAATAAATTATCTCCCAGAGCTACTAGTAAGTTAGTAACTGATGAACAAACGGTAACACAACCTTCACCCACGTACCATATCACCAAAACGGTTTAATCAGTCATAAGTATGAGTGAGTGGGCTTATAGAACGTTCATTACTGCATAAAGACCCTGTGGAAATAGGCCTATGTAGACTGTCTAGACGTGCTCCCAAGACTATAGTAAGCCTACTGCATGTGGCCCATTATAGTTTCCACACAAGATACTGGAAATTGCTGCAATAGAGGCCTCTCAAACAACATTCATCTCCAAAATCCAGGGAGGAAAAACTTCCGTGGCAAATATCTTACCTGGCCACCAAATTTCGGGAACATTGGTTCATAACTTTAATTGTGAGCCGCCTATATGTTGGCGAAGGCATGTGCTCTACCAAATCCAAAATGATATAACTTCTTACTCCTAAAGATAAATGTCTATGATATCCCACTAATTATTTGTTTTTTTCAGTCTATGTACCTGTAACCTATTGTATATCTAAAGCAAATTACTAGACGCCCCAATCCCCGAGGGGGTAGCCATAAACTTTTCATTCAGCTTATGATCGAATCGAGTTTGATATTGGACAAGCACTGGCAGAGCCTTGACTATTCTGGTTATATATAGTACCTTAGTATCATTCCCTTTAGCTACATCTTTTAAGGGAAAAGTAAACTCGTACTCTATTGAATAACTTCGTTCCTAAAGGTGCGACAATTACCGTACACTATGGTGGCTGTATGAGGATATCCAGTTGGATAAAATAATAAATATAGGCCTACATATGCTACGTCTTTTCCTAATCCTTTTATTCAAATCCCGCACATTATGCTGTCTCAGGATAACCCTTAATTGGCTTGTTCCTTATCAAAATGAAGAGAACGTCAAAATGTGCCTTGTTTATATGCATGCTAATTGACCACTTGTGAGTTTCAGGCTATAAGGAAGTTCGGCATGTAAACATCGATAATAAACACAAATATTATAGCTGGTTATTCTGCTAAATATCTATGACTACAGCTCCAACTTCCTTATAGAACGAATCTCGCAAATGGTCAATTTCCTCATTCAGTGTTCATTTTTTACACAAGGGGATAGTTTCCTATTCATTCCGATATATTTGTCAATTTCTAATAGTTTAGGTCAAGCTTCGAATAGTTGTTGGGTAAACCTTTGCCACATACACTTTTATATATGGTTATTTAAAATTGGCGCCTTGTATAAGCCAATATGGCTGACTGATGAAGGATAATATTCTACACCTAAACTTGTTCTCTTGTAAAAATAATGTATAGTGCCATATAATATACAATAGATTGTAAGAATGCATGTACAGTTTCTCTAAATAGCTTCTATTAATATATAATTATTTTAAAATGGTAAATATTGACATATTAAATAAAATTTGCCTCATATTATTGTCCCCAGAATAATGTTGACGAATGTAAACAAACAGAAAATGGACCCTACTTTGGATAGCTCGCAAAAAAAGCTCGCAACACGCATACCGTCATATAAGTTTTGATAAGGGTTGTGTATCAATAATTATATCACACACGGAATCTGTAAGGCCTATAGACATCATTCATGTATAGTTGTATACACACTTTACTGTGCTCTATAATCTAAGGATTTATAGCCTTAAAACTGAAGGCTATCAGAGACTGGCGAGGGAGATTTGCGTGACATGATAAGTTATAACTTATCAGTTATCAGTTTATTCCAGTTCCAATAATATTCGGTTCTTCCCCAGTCCCGTCATATTGCTGAACGTTCGTGTAGACAGTAGTTGTAATAGCATTTGTGTGTGCTTTAAACTGTCATAGACTTTAGTAGTGTTTACATATACAGGGTGTTCAGAAAACATGTGTACAAAATTAAATAGGTGATAGGGAACACAGAATTAAACATTTTGTACTCCATGGAGGTATGTCCATAAATGCTTCCTTGCGGTGCTACAGGGTAGACAGTTCCAACGTAATTTCCCTAAATTTGTACCCAACGTAATTTCCCTAAATTTGTACCCTAACTTCTCTGTGAGTAATCCGTTTACATACAAATATGGTAATTTAATGTACACAACAGTATGCCATAAGATATCTTCGTTCAGTAAACAGTTTTGACTGATGATTAATGATTGTTAATCTTCTCTTCAATTTAATGTTCTTTTGTTTTTGCAGTGTACTGACATTAATAAAGTAATGTTCATACTGTTGTGTACATTAAATTACCATTACCATTGGCCACCAATGCCGCCCAGCGTTCCCATGGCCGCTCGAACTCCGTGCTTTCTTTTCAAATCGCTGGAACCATCCAGTGACTTTTTCCTCGTCAAAAGCAGGAACGAGCTTCAGGTTACGAGACAACTTTAAGGTTATGCTCTCATTAAAAGGACTGGGTGTGCGCGGCGGAGAGCGTGCAGGTGTGATATAGCCTCCTGCCGGTACAGTTGTTGGCTCAGCCTCCTCTCGAACATCATAATAATACTGCCATATATACTGCTGACATGTTTCCCTCGTGGTAAGAAGAGACCCCTCTACTCCCAACACTGATTCAATCAACCTCAATTCCTCCACACTTCTCAACTGCATCTGTGCCCATTCTGGAGAACTCCGAAGGAATACTCTTGGATCCTCCTCACTGGTAATATGCAACGGCACGACACTCTCCCCCTCCTCTCTTGCTTGTTGTTCAGACATAGTAAAATAAAATACTAGACACCTATTCTAAAAAAAAATCCTCTGATCGAAATAAATCTTGTTAATACTGCTGGTACTATTCTGATTATCCTAGGCAAGGTCGCCACTGTTACGCATCTGGACCTCAGTTGCTTAGAGACGGTATACACAAATAATGACTAAACCAAATGCACCTTGTCTCTCTACCAAGCAACACCACGACGTTACAGGTAAGAACACTATAAACGCTTCCAGGCTCTTCTCAGGGCTTAATATGCACACTGCCCTGCTCCTATTCTGAATAATATGTAGAACAGAAATAATCATGTAACTTACTAGCTACGAGAACTCTAAACCAACACCGGGATTAGCAATGTTGGGTTGGATAATCAAAACAGTTATATACATAGGCTACCAGCAGACATCAAAGAAAGAAAAGTAAAAAGTGCAGATGTACTTCGAGCATAACAGGCTATGCGCACCCTCGACAATACTAAACCATGCGCAAACCAGCCACCGGTAATCCACTCCGAACCCAAGAGAGTTGCACATAATATTTTATACATTATTATAATAATGGTCCAACAATACAAGGCAGTTTCCTAATATGACTACTAACCTCGGGGCGATATTAGTGGAAACAAGTTGCCCTGACCCCCTCTATCACACAAATATATCCTGCTTCAACCTGGGCCCCCCAGTGAGTTTCCGCCCGAAACAATGAACTCTTAGAGTCCACCTCCCACACTCACTTAACTATGGGCGGGGGGTCCAGACTGAAGCTGGATTCCTAATTAATATTAAACACTCCATTGCCTCAGTTCGAAACCCGAGATAGGGAACACACAATTGCTGGGGCAGAACCGTCAAGGTTGCTATCGGGTCCTAAGCACAAACACGGGGAAATTATGTAGGGATTATGGAGGTGTGTGTGTGTGTGGACTGTATGGGATTAACGGTGCTTAGTATTAAGGACCCCCGACAAGCCTCCCAGCTCTCCCCTATCACGGATTCTGACGTAGCCACCGGAGGTACTGAATATATAAAACAAAGGGAAATATAATAAAATACTGATCAGAGGAAAAGGATAGTTAAAAGAAGAAATGAATATCTAGGATTCTCTGTTAATTATGTTACGTTACTATTATGCACGCAAGGACAAACAAAAGGGGGCCGACTGATGGGTCACAAGAGAGAAAAAATAAGACCCATCTAGTCTGACCGCTGAGCAGAGAGTGAGGGGACCGGATGTTGCAGAGCACGGCGTAGGCCAGCCTCAAACAAGAAGTTGCAATATCTCACCACACGATATGATAAGACTAAGACACTTCACAAGAATAACTTATACTAAAGTATTCCTGTGTTAGCAACTTAACTAAAACAGTGTGGCAGATAAAATAAAGTACATCTTTATATTGTAACAACTGAACTTGCAATCATCAAATAATTACTTAAACTCATGTTGCTTAGAAACCTTACCTCCCGCGAGGCAAGAGCAACAATCTTTCAACACCTCCCTCGCCAGCCACACTAGCTAGCAAACTACACGTTGCCGCTTAACTAACAACTGGTTAGACGAAACTGATAACACTCTATGGGCTCATTCTACACAAATGTTTATTGAGACAAAAATGCTTAGAGGCACGGCAAAACTAGTCATGTGTAATTGGAAGGGTATTGGAGTGAAACTCACAATACCAGGTCTTTCAAATAGACTTGGCACAGCTGCATCTAAAAACAGCTAGGCGCCACTACGGTCTAGCTACTCCTAAAAGACCCTATAGACCCTGGTCATTGTGACAATATATACAGTATATATATTCCAGTGACTGGAAATCCACAGAAGAGTACAGAACAAATACCTGACTCTGGAGCCAGCCACTCTTGCAAATTTGTATAATAACTGAAGATCTACGAAAGTAGAGAAATGCATTTTAACACTTTTACATAAACATTATTTTAATATGTACACAACAGTCCTCGCCTTCTAATAAGATACTTGGACATACTTTTTAAACCCTTATTTTGTGCATGCAATATATTTTAGATGCAATTTAATTTTAGCACTAACATTTTTTAAACTTTGTGCAGTGAACCTACCGTTTTCTACACACCTTTAGTGTGGAAGCATATTCGCATATATATATATATATATATATATATATATATATATATATATATATATATATATATATATATATATATATATATATATATATTACACGTAATTTATTGATTTCCAGTACATGTTTGAATATATATTTCTCTTAATACTGATATACATGCATAGGTTTAGATCGGTGTATTTTATTAACTTGTATACCGTATGTGTGTGTGTGTGTAATTGTGAGTTTGTGTATGTGTGTGTGTGTTCGAGTTTGTGTGTGTGTGAGTTTGTGTTTCTGTGTATGTGCCTGTGTGTAATTTTGAGTGTGTGTGTGCGAGTTTGTGTGTACGTGTGTGTGTGTGAAAAGTTGCAAGTATTGAATGCATACACCCGGCAGAGAGAGAGAGAGAGGGAGATCATACGAACGTGAGGTGCAGGCCGATGACACAAACTTAGACTTAACCCCTTCTGTACCGGCGACATGTGTGTTCCTGTGTAGTGTGAATACATATGGTGATGTGTATTAATGGAAGCACGTGTGTAATTATGGCCCGACGTGTGTGTGTGTGTAACCGAGCGTGTGCGTTAATCTGAATAGGCTACACACACACAGGTAGGTTAGGCTGTGTACGTGACTCCCCAACATAAGAATCTCAACATGGGTTTAAAATGTTTCTATGAGAGAGAAAGAGAGAGATGGTGTGTGTGTGTGTGTGTTTTTTTTATAAATTTGACCCCATTCAGCCTACTATTTTCAGTTGTTTCGCCCAAATAGGTGACGATTTTTTCATCGCGAGCGATAGCAAGCCACCATTTTGGGGGAGACATCTGGTTTTGCCAGAGAAATTTTTCTACTGACAAATTTACAAATTTAGATAACTGTCTAAAGAATTTAGGCTCGCTGTTACTCACCAGGATAAATAGTCAGGTAAATGGGGTGAAACGTCTTAAAACAGTATGCATAATGTGGGCCGAATGAGTACAGAGAGAGAGAGAGAGAGAGTAAGAGAGACATATTAATGTTTTTGCCATGACAAGTATAAAAACACGGCTCTGGGTGTATCACATATTTTATGGCGGAGTTGATCATTTGATAATTTGCTCTTCAGAATCTTATATTTAATTCATATGATTTTCATAGATGAATGTATTATATTGCAGTTTGTAATAGGGAGGGTGTGGTGGAGTGGTCTTGCTACTAGACTGATAATCTTAAGGAACCAGGTTCAAATCCCGATGTGTCAGTGGCTTGATATATCAGGAATAGAGTTTGTGTTCTACTTAGTTTCAGTGTATCACCACAAACCCACCGACAAGTCATAAAAATACTCGCGCAATTTCCAATAAAATAGCATTGTATGCATATTCTTTGATATTGATCTTGATTTAAGGGCTGTGTGGGCATGCCCAATAAACCCTGTCAAGGTGTAGGTCAGGCTGCAGCAGCCTCCTGGGAAGGAAACACAAACGTTAACGACCCAGGAGGGGCTGCAGAGGGGCAACAACACTCCCAGAATGGAATGGGAAAGTAGAGTGATGAATGATGACACCCGGCAGGAAGAAAAGGTATGGTGATGAGAAGAGACGAGGAGGTTGGAACCAACACAACCCTTAGAGGCGGAAGGCGACCCAGGACACTGATGGGGAAGGTAAAGCCCATAAAGGAACCTCGAAAGAAAGCCGAAGACTGCGCTGGGTCCAGAGCCAATCACCGTGGAGGCCACATCCCTCCAGCGGGCAAGCCATGGGTCACAGGTCCAGGGAGGTGCCAGACCTCACCAACCAGGGAGGAACAAAAAGGGTGCAGGTTGAAGAAACCGACACTGATGGATGAACAGAGGATGACGAAGGCAAAACAGGGCAGCATGGAGGAAGGGGATTAAGCCGGGAGGAGAGGCTGCAGAATCACCGACACAGCAGACGGTCACTGGACCAAATAAAGTTCCTCCAAATACAATCATATAGGTTGCGCTGGACAAGGGGGATGTCTGCACGCGACCACGGAATAGCAGCAACTCGTGTATGCATATTCCCATATTCAAAATTAATATTTTATGGGGGCAATGCCTAGTGAGCTCAATAGAGAGAGAGAAAGAGAGGCTGTTAGCCTATGTCTGGAAGTAGAGTTGGAACATAAAACAAAAACATAATAATAAATAAAATAGACTGGCTAATAATTGATTGTTGCCATAAACGTAACCGATAAAAAAAAGTATACTGGCAAAAAATAGACTTGCCATAAACGCGACCTTAATTGTGTTCCAGGATCCGGACAGGTAAAGTGACCAAACTGTCGGAGGTGTTGTTGGTCATGTTCACATTACCGAGTCTCTGGTCACCTTAATAGTCCGAGAACCATTTTATTTTATTTTTACCTGAAGTGATATTAACAGAAAATTTATTGATATTTACTTGTAGGTTGTTTGCCTCCGTTTGTCTCTTTTTGTCTGTTCATCCATTTGTCTGTAAACTAGATATCTCAAAAGTTACAAACTGATTGTCACAAAGTTTGGTGGACAGATAGGAAATGTGATTCCATTTAGAAGGCACTCGGTAGAGTGCGTATCTATGCCAGCGTAGGCGGAGGTATGCTCTCTCCCGAGTGCCCCTCTAGTTCTAAATGTTATCTTAACCCCTTCTGTACCGGCGACGTCTGCTTAGTTTAATTCTAGCTATATTTAGACGATTTTGTGCAGCTTAAGAAAAAACTGTGGTTGTAAAAATGGTTAAATGAGGTAGTTCGATGCCTGTTAATTACTGGAGGCCCTTTGTAAACTGAATATAATCGTCTAATAGTAGCCAGCATAAAGTTAAAAGGACGGCACCGGTACTGAACGGGTTAATTGTGTTTAACCCTTTGAGTACCAGCGACGTCTGTTATAATATATTCTAGCTACATGTAGACAATTTTATGAGGCACATGGCCCTTTCCCACTGATGCGATTTCATACGATTTTCGTCGTCGAGGACGTAGTTTTGTCAATTTGCAACAAATTTGTGCGATGTCAACGATTTTGACTGTTAAAAACCGTTGACAAGTTTACACTCGGCGACGATGTCGCCGATGGATACGATGTAAACGGCGACATTATGCGATGTCATCGGCAAATTGAGCGATGGTTCGCCGATGACCTCGGCGAGAACTGTCACATTTGAATAAAATATTGCGAAATAATGCGAAGGATGAACGAATCCTCGGCGTATGTTCAGCGACTTCTTCGGCGAATTAAGCGATACCCAACCTATCTTGTCGAAAATGTACAAATTTATCTTGAAGGGGGGTCTAGAGTTTTTTGTTTTAAGTTTGATGGAGGTCTAGTGAGGAAACTAAGAAATAAAGGAATGAATGACCAAACAAACGGTCCGTTTCCCTTTATTGGGGGATGGGCGTAATATTTGCTCATTTGTTTATGATTTATTTAGTTTCATCCCTAGACCTCCATCAAGCATATAAAGCACCCCCCAACACCCTCCTTCAAGATCAATTTGTACATTTTTCGATAGAAAAATATCCTGGGCGAAGGCCGGTTCCTCAAAAAGTACAGGCTCGCTATCGCTAGCCAGGAAAAACTCGACACCTACATGACACGAAAAGTCTAATATTGACAACGAAATGGGATGAAATGTCTTAAATTCGCCAAACTAATGGGCCGAATGCCATAAAATATGAAAACTAATGGGGTTAACCATGAGGAAGAAAGGGGACCAGAAAAACGACCCATCTCCCCTTAATTCGGAGATTGGCAATGTCCTTGCCGTATGTTTACGGCTTAATTGAGCCCACCTCGCTTATTTTGTTTTCTCTTTCTCTCCCTCTCTCCTCGCTTTCTTTGTTTTCTCTTTCTCTCCCTCTCTCTTTGCCTTGTATCCGTTCGGCCCCATTCAGCCTACTGTTTTAACACGTTTACTCCCATCCAGGTTTCAATATTTTCCTGGTGAGCGGTAGCGAGCCAACTTATATATATTTTTGTTTTGAGAGCAAGCTAAATTTGTACATATTTTGATAGAAAAATTTCTCCGGCGAAGCCGGATTTCTCCATACAATGCTGGCTCGCTATCGCTCGCCAGGAAGATATCGATACTTGGATGGGGATAAACGTCTTAAAAAGTTGGCTGGATGGGGCCGAATGGATACAAGTCTAAGAAAGACAGAGGAGGAGAGAAAGAGAAAAAAAAAACAGGTGAACCCCCTTACGAGATATGCATAGAAAAAAGGGTTGACAGGTTCACTATAGGCCTAATACTTATTTTTTACCCACCTCGCCGAAGGTGCTCTTTGGCCTCGGCGAGGTGTTTTCCGAGCATTCATCTACGTTGCACAGCCCTTTGCACGCCTCTGCAAAGTATACCCGTGGTGGGTATACTCTCGGTGACGCTTTTTTTTCGTACGACACCTTCGTCGATGTCTAGCCGATGTCGCCGAGGATCTCCGAGGGCCTCGCCGATCCATTGGCAATGTTCGACGATGCTTACGAGGGTTTGGACCCCTCGCAAGTCCTCGTCCCAAATTTCGAACAATCCGAACATTTGCGATGACCCACGAGGGCCCTTGCGAGGCCTTGCGAGTCAATCGATTATCATGCAAGGGTTCAAGATTTTGTTGCGACATGTCACGAATGTGCCCATTTCTTGGTGTCTGCGATGAAAATCGTATGAAATCGCATCAGTGGGAAAGGGGCATTAGGAAGGATATATGGTACCTACATGGATTATTTGAGATAGTCGGTAGCGTTTTAATTGGTAGAGGTCCTTCCTAAGCTAAATAAAATCGCATAGTAGTTGCCAGAATATAATGAAAAGAACGTCACCGGTACTGTACGGGTTGAGGATATATTTTCTTGATTAGGAGATTGAAATATGTTTATCATTTGTATTTCAGGATCTGTTATCCCCTTCAATGAATTGAGGTGAATGCTTATCTGTTGCCAGACACCTATGGTCCCCTAGGGGGTGGCCACGAACAAATCTACTGT
This sequence comes from Paralithodes platypus, assembly GCA_032716605.1. NCBI lineage: Eukaryota > Metazoa > Arthropoda > Malacostraca > Decapoda > Lithodidae > Paralithodes > Paralithodes platypus. The sequence goes on along the minus strand of CM064573.1, from coordinate 39,687,220 downwards.
ATATCTGCGCCTTATAGATATTAGGTTTTCGTAATTAACAACATATGTCTCTACAAAATCTTTGTAATGGCTGACCATTCAAGATGAGGACATGCCATTTTACCGTCACCTGAAAATAAACAGGCTGTAGTAATTATAAGCATGACTTTATAATTATGTGTTTGAGGCTGTCACCACCAGAGGGGCCGAGGTGTCAGGGGCATGACGACATTAACAAGTCTCCCACCACCACACCTGAGTTACCTGGTGGAGGGGAGGAGGGGGGCGTCGTCTCCTCCAGATGGGGTGGCATTGTCTCCTCCCGGTAAAACAGCCCCCAGGGGAGGGCCTAACACAGGTGAGATTGGCTACCTGTTGGGATATTCAGGGCTGGTGACTTGTTCCAACTCACCAACTTCTGCAGGGCCCATGTTTATTTGCGTGGAGTTCGGTTCTAGCCCTCTGGGGATTTTTTTTTTTTTTTTTTTTTTTTTTTTTTATATATTTATTTATTATTGTTTGCTTTTAGCCTTACGGAAAAATAATACTGATTTATTATTATTTGAAAGAGGTCCTGGAAGTTTTTAGTGAATGCCAGGCTGGATGTATGTGGAATGACTGAGACCAAATTTAATTTAATGGAGGGGTACAGATGTGAGACAGTGGGAGTGTGGATTGGGTGTGTGCTGGAGTGAGTGAGGGAGCAGCGAAAGAAGGTGTGTGTTTGATTGTAAGTAACAAATGGAAGGAGCGTGTAAGATACTATGGGTCTGTGGGTTCAAGATTTGTGTGGGTGAGAATGAAAGTAGAAATATGAAAGTGGGTGGTTGTGTGTGTATGCTCCGACAGAGGATAAAACTGTAAGCGAGAAAGAGGAATTCTGGGTGAATGTGGAAGCGTGCCTGGATAAGTTTGGCAAGAGCGAAAGAATAGTTCAGATTGGGGATATGAATGGGAAGGTGGATGAAGGAAAGTTGATGGAGTGGTGGGAGGGTGGGGTGTACCGTCAGAGGTGAATGGGAATGGTAGTGCACTTGTGGACGTATGTGTGGGGAGGAGGCTGTGGATAGCCAACACCTTCTTCCGACACAGAATCAGTGGTGTTTCTAAGGGAGTACAAAGGAGTACAAAGGGAGTACAAAGGAAATCAAGCAACAACAGGTCTAGTGACCCTTCTAGGCTGCTTGTCCCCCAAAACACTGAGGATCAAGTGTCCAAACAGTGGTTTAGAGTGGGTAAGGGAACATTAGAAAGGGAAATACTGCCCTGGAACTAATGTCCGTGGCAGGATTAGAAAGTTAGTAGGGGATAGATGGGTTAGTAACTGAGGGGAGGATAAAATAAAGTTATTCATTTACAAACACAGTCAGTCGCGGGTTTGATGCGAGATATTTGTCTAGGCGAAGTTTAAATGAATCAACGGTGCTGCAGTCTATAACATCTCGGGGAAGCCCATTCCATAAGTTGACAACTCGATTGAAGAAGAAAGTTTTAGCTTCGTGTGAGTTAAAAGATTTACCAATAATTTTGCACCCGTTTCCCCGCGTGTAATTAGATTGGTCGATAGTGAAGGACTTATTACAGTTCATATTGTCGATGCCTTTGATGATTTTGAACACTTGAATTAAGTCGCCTCTTAATCTGCGCTGGGTTGAAGGAAATAGATTTAATTCTCTAAGACGCTCCTCGTATGGTTTGTTCTTTAGGCTAGGTATAATTTTGGTAACTCTACGTTGAACTCGTTCTAGCTTGTCTATATCTTTTTGGTAATAAGGGCACCAGGATTGAACGCAGTATTCCAGAAGAGGGCGGACTAAGGAATTGTAACGGGTTAGGATAACGTCTTTGGATTTATGCTCAAATGACCTGCCTATAAAGCCAATTATTTTGTTTGCCTTCTTAACAACTTCTGAACATTGTTGACTCGGTTTAAGGTTACTCGATATTGTTACTCCCAGATCGGTTTCTCTGTTTACATTCTTAAGCTGAGTGCCATTCATCAAATAGTTTGCTTTCTCATTTTGGTATCCGATATGTAGTACTTTACATTTATCCGCATTGAAACTCATTTGCCAAATTTGGGCCCAACATGACAACTTATCTAGATTGTGTTGCATATCGTCAACTTGTTATTTTGAGAGTACGCTATTTGCAATTTTTGTATCGTCAGCAAATTTTGAGATTGTACAAGTGAGACCCTCATCTATGTCGTTGATCTAAATTAGAAAGAGAATTGGTCCTATTACCGATCCCTGGGGTACCCCGCTACTTACATTGGTCCATTTAGATGCCTTAGCGTTTATGACTACTCTTTGCTTTCTGTCGCTTAGCCAATTTTCAATCCATTTCAACTCACCGTCTTGTATTCCATGCGCTTTTAGTTTTAGCAGTAAACGTTTGTGGGGAACTTTGTCAAAGGCCTTTTGAAAATCAATATCTACAGCTTTACTCTCATCGTAGAGGTTGAGGATATCGTGGAAGAAGTCTAAGAGGTTTGTTAAACAGGAACGTTTTTTAAGAAAGCCGTGTTGAGTATCTTTAAGTATGTTATTTTCCTCGAAGTGATTTACGAGTCTGTCTCTTATGAGTATTTCTAGCATTTTACATACAACTGAGGTTAAGCTAATTGGACGATAGTTACTGGGTAGGGGATTTACTGCCTTTTTTGAATATCGGTGTTACGATGGCTAGCTTCCACTGATCAGGCATAGTTCCAGACTGCAAGGATTTATTGAATAGCAATGCCAGTGGTTTAGAGACCTTATCCTTAGCTTCCTTTAGTACTCTAGGTGAGATTGTATCAGGTCCAGGCGTTTTATTTACCTTAAGTTTATCTAAACAATTCAATACTTCTCTCTCTGTAATGGTGATATTGCTTAGAACATCTGAATTATCAATCTGAATCGGCGATGGTGTAGGGATATCACTGAGGTCTTCCGTTGTAAAAACTGATGCAAAGAAGGTATTGAGGGCATTACTCATTTGTACTTCGTCTTTGGTTTATTCTCCATTTTCATCGACCAATTCATTCGTCCAACAGTTGAAGTAACTACTTTTTTCTTTCTGATATAACTAGAATTCTTTCGGGTTTGTTTTACTTTGATACGCAACATGTAACTCCAGGGTCTTTTTACTTTGCTTATGTCGGGAATGTAGATAAAGGGGTTAAATTGCATATCACTGGTACATGAAAATATCCCAACAAATAGTTAAATGTTAATTACCAATATGGCGAAGTTAATAGATGGAGTCCGGTCCTATTTCACACTGCTAATTCATCTGCATGACATGTAGGAATGTTTACATAGTACAATATCGATACATATTGAACTTAGCTGATAGGACTGGTGATGTAGGACTGTTGTTATATATTATCAATGGTAGTTCATGGTGGACTAAAGGTGAGTCAAGAGCCGAGAGGAAGTTGTTGGCTGTATGGTGGTTATTGAGAGACTAAAGGGCCGGCGTCCGATCGCTTCGCGAAATTACATATGGCTGCCGGCTCATAATAATAATAGCCCATAACTTGATTTCATGATACATCTAGAGCTGATGTAGATATTTATACATTACAGTTAATATTTAACCTACACTTAATAATAAACTACAATACACAAAGAACTAGCCAAAATCGTACATGCGATACGATACCGCCAAATTCAAATGCCCTATTGGACCTAAAACTGTCGGGATCTTTACCCTATTCCCGATATACTGCCTGCCACCAAAAACAATATACAGTAGCTATATTCAGTAAACAAAAGGACATCGTAGATTCAAAGATCACCTTGTTTGATCTTAGATCTCCAAAGATCCACAGAACTCATAGCCGCCCTCCTTTTGGGGCGAGCGCCACCTGAAGCCAGAGGAGGATCATCCTTCTCATCATCAAATGCCCCACCCTGAGGAGCACTGTCACCAGCACTCTCCCGCGGAGGGGTATCAGTAGAGACGCCAGTATCATCCGGCAGTTCTACATCCTGATCCAAGGGATATAACCTTACAACTGGGCGAATAGTAACCCCAGTCGAAGTTCGTAATCTAGCAACCCTTATAAGACCATCAATGCCCTGGAACAAATCGACAATCCTCCCAAGCTTCCAAAATAACCTAGGACGCTCATCATGAATCAGTACGATATCCCAGATACGAGGCCATCGTTGATTCGTCTTTTTGATCATATTGGAGTGACGCTCGCGAAGAGACAGCAAATATTCTTGGGTCCACCTTTTCCATAGATCGTCCGACACCTTGTTCACATACTGGAAGCGACGACGGGTGGCGTCAGCATCGCCGAACGTAGGGTCTTGTAGATCTTCGTCGGTTACTGACGATCTAGGAAAGGTATTAAGGGTTCGTCCATGTGTTAGCATAGAAGGCGAAATGGGTAAGAGGTCATCAACATCTGCCGAGGTATAGGTCAAGGGCCTGTCGTTGACTGACATCTCAATCTCTATTAAGATGGTTTGCAACTCCCTTCTGGTCACCAGTGCCCTTCCTAATACCTTCTTCATGGCAGATTTGACAATACCGATTGTTCTCTCCCAAATCGCCCCGAACCATGGTGCACGTGCTGGTATAAATTTCCACTGACAACCCTTTCCAGTGAGGGTAGCCACAACTTGCGGGTCATCCATTAAACTCTGGAGATATTTAGAGGCCCCAACAAAACAAGTCGCATTATCGCTCATAATAATTTGAGGGAAACCATTGCGGCCTGCAAAGCGTCTTAGAGTATGCAAAAACCCCTCACTGGATAGGTCGTCAATCAATTCAATATGAATCGCTCTGGTTACCGCACATGTGAATAGAACGGCATATACCTTTATGATATTACCGGTCGATTCTCTAACTTGAATCGCTCCGGTGTAGTCTACCCCGGTTACCTGAAATGGTTCAGTTCTTTGTACCCTGAACTCAGGTAAGGGAGGTAGATCTACTGGGGAGTAACGCTTACCCTGTAATCTTTTACAGATAGTACAGCTATTGTGGATCCCTTTAATTGCTTGTCGCATCTTAGGGATCCACCAACGTTGTCGCATATACGCCAGAACATAATTTATGCCAAAATGTAGGCAGATCCTATGGCATTGGCGAATCAACAGTTTGGTAATCAAATGAGAGGAGCTAAGGAGGACAGGATATTTCGCAGAATCAATAATGCCCGCCTTTTGTATCCTGCCTCTACACTTAATTATGCTTCCTTCCATATATAATCCTAGCTGCCTCATTAAGTTAGAGGGTTTGGCCTTTGACTCCTTGCTCAGGATTTGATGTTCAGTAGGATAAGATTCCCTTTGTACTAAACATATTAGTTTCCCTTCTGCTAATCTCAATTCATAGAGTCTGATATGCTTCGAATCTTCACTAAGGAAAGACCCGTGAGCCCGACTTCTCATGTTGTTAATGAAACGGTATATCCATGCAAATACCCGTATTACTTGATCATAGCTGCCAAAACGTTCCCACTCTACCAACTTGTTATCCTGATGTGTAGTACTCACAGTCGAACTACTTAACACATCACCTTGGGGCCGACTTGAAGGATCAGATATGCATTCCCTGAAATCCTGAGACCATTCAGTTGTGTTACGATCCAGGTTCTCAAAGACACAGGGCTCTTCAACATCGGACTAGATAATGGCAAAAAGCAACAACGGTAACACTAGACCCAACCCCTGCCTTAAACACTGGAAAACAAAACACCATTACCGCCCTGAGTCGTGCCTGGACAACGAGGTATCCTATGACTCGGTAACTGGTGCACACACACTAGGCTGACGCTCAATAAAACAGCCTATTCTCAAACAGTAAAAGATTACTCGATTATGTTACACAAAGAAAAGATAGTTAACGTGATTAATTAACGTTACGGTAGATACTCAAATAACTGGCACTCCTGTATTAAAGAAATTGCAATGCTAGTCCTGCAACATCAACTGGAAACTTCTGAAATAAGTCTGATGCTGGGAAGATGTTCGTAAAGAATCTTGAACAATTATAATGCAGAATACGGGTCACAATAAATGCTAGGACATACAGTAATAATAGGCAGGCGAATAATAAAGACTGCGCAAAGGTAGTAATGCTCGACAACTAAAGAAATGCTTCGTGACACAACACAGCCTACTCGGGTTGTGCAACTCAACAACAACCTCGGCTCAAAAGTGCAGTGAATGATAATGCTGCATACATATAATAATGGGGCTTATCTCTAACCAGTGTCTGCTCAGTTAATAAAGTCTAGCTGGGGTATCAAGGCAGGGCAACAATGGGCGAGCATGCGGCTCGTAGCCTAACGTTGTCCGAGGGTGGTATAATGAAGATTACGTTATATGACGGGGATGCTCTCTTGATAAATCTAGGTCTCTAGTACCTAGCTCTATCCTGGCGATCCCTCAGAAGTCAACACAAAGAGGCAGCACTATGTTGTGAGGGATAGGCTATGGCCCTCTCACACCACAGCGCTGTGCTCGCAAAGTAAACCAACCCGAAGACAACTTAGGCTCCCACAGTACCTGTCGATGTCGTGCAGAGCTTAGCTAACACTGCACACCTCGGAGACAACGACACAGTAACCTTACCCCTAGTCTAGCTTTAGATAACCAAGCAGAATCACTCAACACCTTGCAAGGGAGACATATACCGGTCTACAACCTTCCCGAGAGAGGACACATACGGAAAAGTCCGTCCCTCTAAACCTCAATAAAGCATAATACCTCCTTAACCTAATACATGGAAATATCTGAGAGCTTCGCGTACAATACGACTGGTCGACGGTGAACGTCTATGCTGAAACCAGAAGGGATGTTGAGTTTAATAAAGATTAGAGAATGAGAAAGGAGAAGTCGAGAGAGAGAAATAGTATGCAAAGTAGCGAGTATGGGGGACAGAATTGCAAAGGATGTAGGCGATACGCGTGTCAGGCAAGCTCTGAGCTGGTAAAAAACACGAGGCCGTGACGGGAAGGGACTAGTTGACCACCCGGCCGCCAACGCCGTCAGCGCCCAAGCGAGCCGCGTCATAGCTCACCTCGCTGCCGGGTGTACTCCCTCACACTCTCTCGCTCGCCTCCCACACAAGCAACATTTATATTATAGCGAATATAAAATATAAGGCGCGGTCACAGACCAAAACAAAGACCATTTCTAGACTGTCTGTGGCAACACGACACTAATGAAATAAAGCAGATCATTCTAGGACAACTGTAGCCTATCCCCCCATCCTGGCGAGCGCTAGCGAGCTGCAGTGCCCCACACAACCATTCTGCTAACGCCGGGAGGCGTCACAGTTGGAGATATAAGCCATGGAGGTCCATGCCACCAAATAGAGGACGACATAAACTGTTGTGCCGAGATCCCCCAGGAAACTATGTCACTGGGGTTATCCTTGGTGCTCACATAGCGAAATTTAGCTGTAGGAACTAAGTTACGTATATATCTCATCAGTGCGATTAGAAACATAAACAGGTAACACTTTCTGGCTGTGTACCCATGAAAGTGCTATTTGACTGTCGCTCCAGACATAGACGTTATTAATCTGCAGTATGTCTGTATAAGCATCCAGTGTAAACTTTATTAGACGAGCAGACAGAAGCAATGCAGTAAGCTCTAATTTAGGAACTGTAATTTTCTTTATAGGGGCTACTTTGGCCTTTGCTATAGCCAGTTTCGCTTCACTACCATTGCATATGTATATGGCAGTACCGTACGCACTATTACTAGCATCAGAAAAGGCATGTAGATCCACCTGTTGACCACTGTTTACACCTGACGATTAAGTTGGACCTTGCAACATGTGGAAAGGTCCGACCGAATCAACTGCCAAGTATCTTGTAACTCAGTCGGGAGGGGCGTGTCCCAATCTAGTTTTAGCCGCCACAGTTGCTGTAAAAACATACGACCACGGATAGTTACAGGCAGCAAAAAACCTAGGGGATCAAACAACCTCGCTGACAAGCTTAACCCTCTCACGACCACATGACGCAGAGGTTGCCAGATTAGCAATATTAAATAGAGTTCTCTCACTCTTATAATTACCTCTCCAAAATTAGTTTTCTGCCCACAGCTAACTCAAAGACAATTGCAGAGGTTGAAGTAACTAACTAAAGGTTTCTAAATACCCCTGATGGTAACAAAGGATTTAAAGTATCCGTAATAAGCTCAAAATTGCGTCAAGAACGTGAGAGGGTTAAGCAGTTTCGTTTGGTCATAAGCTCACTGCCACATGGGGTGTGACAGAAGGATATACAATCTGTGGTAGTGTCCCATTTGTGGCCTAAAAACTTCACCTCACTATTCTCAGTAGCTACACCGTCAGAAGCAAATTGACCTTTCAAAAGATCACTATTAGTGGCCCATTCTCTCAAGTATAGATGAGCCTTGGCAAATATATCGCGTATCTCCCAGCATCTTTCGAGCAATAAATCTTCATCGTATCCAGTGCCTTGAAGATTGTCCACATAGATCACCTGCTTGATCTCATTCTTGAAGTCAGGATCTAGTCCAGCCTCCTCAAGATGTCGCAAGCTAGTATCGTTGAGAAGGAACTGGGAACAGGTTGCCCCGAATAAGACGACTCGGAATCTGTATACCAGATACTCTGAATCTAGATCCATTGGGTCCCGTGGCCATAAAAATCATGTCGAGTCCCTGTCTTCACGATGAAGTTGAAGCATCAGGAAGGCCTTCTGAATATCGGCGACCCATGCAAAGTTATGACATCTGAAGCGTAACATAATTTGCGCGAGATCAGAGACCAGGGATGGACCCGTGTACAGACAATCATTCAGGCTATAGGAGCGATCACTGGATTTAGCAGAGCAGTCATACACAATACGAACAGGAGTGGTGGAACTGTCCATTTTAATCCCATGCTGAGCAAGGTAATGGATGTTATCCCCATACTCACTGAGATCTACTCTTTCCACAAATCCACGTTGTACCTGCTCGTGTAGTACTGACGCGTAAGTCTCGCAATACTTTGGATCCTTGACAAACTGCTTCTGAAGGCCACGTAATCTACCAAGTGCTAGATGGAAATTAGTAGGTAATTTACTCTTATTATCATTCCAAGGGAGCCTTACCACATACTGACCCCTGCCAGAGTCATACGTTATAGTCTCTTCATACGAGCTCAACGCTAGCTTGGACTCCCGATCAAGTTCATGTGGGTCAATTCCAATATTGTCCAAGTCCCATAGCTTATCTATATCAGTACATGTATTATCATGCACATTTGGCCTAATATATTTATCTATGGGGCTTACTGCTACCTTGAGGACCGTAACCACCTCCACCGTCTTGAGAGGAAGTGGCATAGGATCCAGAAATGGCGTACCCTTGGATCGTGGGGAGCATTATTAGCTTATCTACTCGCCGATATCCAGGGTTAACCAGGTCGTAGTAATAATCAGTTCCGACCAGTAGCATAATTCCTTTGTTAGCAGAGAGTTGATCATCAGCCAGTGTATAACCCTTGCTTCTGAGATATTTCAAATGTGGTTAAATCTCTTATGCTATATAGAAACTGGGTAGTTTGTCGACCCCAACAGCCTTGATGGGACATGCCTTTCTTCTATAAACATAGGAAATCTCCACTATATCATAGTCACTGGAATCTACTTCACCAGTGAAACCATGGAGACGCAAATTCTCTTGACCCTTGCTGGTACACTTGAGCTGGGGTAATGATGACCGCAGAACGAATGACCTCTGTGAGCACTGGTCGAGTAAGGTGCGCGTCATTGTAGGCTTATTATTACTCCCCACTACTGGCAGCATCATAGCAGGAAGCAATTGACATTCTCGAGAAGCAATGGACATGGCAGATACTTTATCACCCTCGCTCTTACTTTTCTCATGTGACTCTTTGGTGGTTCTCCCCTTTTCTTTGCCGTCGTGCCGATCAGACTGGGTGCAAAGGGAAAACCAATGTTTCCCCTTGCAATACTTACAAGGTTTGATGTAGGAATTGGTGCAAGTACTGTTGAAGTGGTCTCTTGCCAGACAGCTGGTACATAAATTAAGCTATTTAGCCTTGCCAATTTTCTGTGTAGCCTTAGGATACTTAGGACACTGGTACCACAGATGACCGTGGACACTGCACAACTTGCACCTAATGATATTGGCCTTTTCTGTTTAGGAGAAGTCTGTACCGGGAAAGCTGCAGTGGATGGTGACATCTCCACGGGTCAGTAGTGTCCAGTACTCTCCATGTTAAACACTTCAGTCTGGTACACCTGCACCAACGCTTCCAAGTTTAGTGGAGAGTCGCTTAGTTGTCGTCTTACGATTTCCTTTAGGGGAGAGGGTATCTTGTTCAAGATATTTACACTAAATATTTCCTCCTTGGTGATGGCTATTGTCTCCATAGATCGGAGGAGGCTCTCAAAGGAGGCATAGTACTCCTTTAGGTCCGTCACATCATAGGATGGAGGATCTAGAGTGAAGAATTTAGTAATTAATGCGGTCTTGATGACTTCCTCTCTCCCGTAAGTTCTTTTCAGCAACTCCACTGCAGACTCGTAGCTTGTAGCTTCTAGCTTGTACCCATCGATCAACTTCAATGCCTCCCCTTTCAATTGACCATGGAGATAGGTGAACCTTTGGATGGATGTGAGTGTTTTATTCCGATGGATGGAACACTCAAAGATATCCCAAAATCCAGTCCAGGTAGTCGAATCCCCGGAAAAGGTAGGCAAAGTAAGCTTCGGCAGGTTAAAGCCAGTCGCCTTTGGTGTACCGGTATCCTTAACAGGGTGTGTTTCTTGTGTGGAAGATAGTCTGGCTAAGGCTGTATTAACGTCCTCAAAGTACTCAAGATCTGCTTACATTTTCTCTTCCACCTTGTCAATAATTGTCAATAAACCATATACCTGCTGAGCATAATTATCATAAGTGGCTAGCGATTTAGTTACAGTAGCAAATTTACCCTTAATTTGATCAGCCGAGGCACTTAATAAAAATTCATCAAGATCTCTTAAACACCTATTTAAACTTCCCTTCTTCGCTCCCTTCAGAATCTTAAGTTTCTTTAAATATGTCATCGTTAAGGTCTAATTTTCAGCAACTTAAACTACAATGAGGTTCGACTACAAACCGTTAATCGCTTAGGAATCAATAGCGGCAAACTCCCATTACTTAAGAAATGGCGGGTGCCCAACCCCGAAAGAGGTTGAAATAGGGGAGGTATCCCCCCGCCAAAGGCGGCTTTCTAGGGCCGTTCCTAGCTGATGCTGAAAGGATTGGGTTCTAGTCATGTGATGATGGGCTGGTCTATCAGAGTGAGAGCTGAGCGATCTCTGCCATACCCATAGCTTACTCTGACTGTTCCTTTTACTTACTGTATATATTTTTTAGATCTCAGGTGACGTCGTCTCTTCCGTGGATTGACCTCCCAATCTCCCAACCTAGAGGTTGGCAGATTGGAAGCCAAAGCGTCACATTTTTCCTTTGACCCTCAACTTTCTCTTCATAATTGCTGAGGGGAACAGGGCCCTGGGTGGGGCTTTGGTTTCCCGGGCGTTTCCGCGCCCTCCTTAGCTCCCTGCCATGGAGTGGCTTCGGTCACCCAGGCTTTATTGTGGTAGGCAGGGAGGGATCTGTGGGGGCGCTCGGTTATGGCCTTGGCCTTGCTTGGGGCCTAGGGGCTGTTCGGCCAGGCAGCCTGGGGAACAGCAAGAACAACAACTTAAGAAATTTACTCAAAAAGAATTACATAGTAGGTTCATCCCCCTTAATATAAGCTATGTAAAGGAAATTATCTAACTGGACAACAACATAAAGTACACTGGGGCTATCAATGAGGAGACTGGACCCGGATTCACTAACGGTCGTAGCGTGCGATGTCGTACAGCAACCTACAATCGTTCTTAAGGGAGTGCGGAAGGTGTATTCACGAACGCATCGTTGAGCTCCCTTACGGCTCCCTTTCGGTTATTTTCACCGAGGCTTCTCTTGACCAATCAGGCGCTTGGCCTTTGTAAATAAACAATATGTCACCCACATGACCGAAGCGCCAAGAAAAACCTATTATAATGTAATTTATGAGCTATTCATTGTTTAGCATGGCTAATTCGATCCACCACAGCCAACAGGAAGAAGAATAGAGTATCTTGTGAATGGGGGACAATAAAACATTTGTCTGCTATTTTTCCCGCCTTTGGTTCGCACCAACCTAAATTTGTTGCCATCGAGTGAATTGAATTTCTTAAATCGCAGTCATCAAAATATCACTGGATTTCTATAGTCATGAATGTTACAGACATATTACTCTAACATTCTATTCAGTACATTGTCCAATATACAAAGTATTTATGATTAATAAAACATATTTGATTAGGCCCACAAAAACACATGGCAGTCATTCGAAAAATAGTCCTGTTAATATTTTAATAGATAGGTATCCATGTCCTAAAATTAAAATGACATGTATAAAAACTCGAGATGAACTTATAAAATAATCGTCATTAGCCACTTTACTGGATATTAGATTATACAATATTATAAACTAGTTTCAGATCTGGCAAGCGCATAATAAATTGATGCCAGTGTTTGCTACCCATAATAGTCATTATACAAAACATCTCGGACAGTAAACATCTCTTCCCCACTTAACTTACTTTGTTAAATTTGACATTAGTTGTGCATCTATGTGCACATTAGCAATAATGGTGGTAGATATTTGTTTCTCACAGATGGAAATCTTAATATAATAGTCTTAATAAAGGTAAAATGTTCAGTTATAGATTGTGTCGTGCGTGCGTGTGTGTGTGTGTATTCCAAGGTTGCCAGCGCACATCACATCTCCAAACTCGCCCAAAAGTTTCCCAATCACTTAATACCGCACAACAGACAATTTCAGCTATTTTAATCCTATCACACACATTTTCTGATATGTTTATCTTTAACAGCCATGCATGCATGATACTATGAGTTCCCCAACTATAACTAGGCCTAGTCCCATATAGCCTACTGTATGAGTAGTGGCCTACGTGTCACATCAATTAAATATTAATGAAATACCACATACATTATTATCACAATCATGCACTCATCAAATCTGCATCAATGTCCCAATCCACCCTCACAAACAATCACTTAATTAGGCTATTCAGTCACCACCACATAGGCTACCATACATGTATAGTACAACCAACAGAAAGCCATGATGAACGTTTGTGAAATGCTGGGTGTGAAGGGAATTCATGGTCTCCTGAAATATCCCCAGGCTACCTTTAGGATCAACTTTTCCTGGTACCTGGCGCGGGGTACGAACCTCTGAAGGGAATTTAACCCCCCTAAAAACCCACAGGTTTTGAGATGCCTTGGGTGGGGTTCGAACCCTGGTTAGTGACCCAACCATCACCACCAGGCCCGCGCGCTAACCCACTGTACTACCACGGACGTACTAAAAGTATAGCAACCTTAGTCCGATTTTTAAGAACCAGGTGATAGTCTCGTGGTGTTATCACGTGATGAGTTTATTGGACTTACCATCTACGACTATTTTACGCTATACCTGACGTCAACTCGGATTAGTATTATTGTGGGTGCGGGACATTTTCGAGGGCATTACAGTTTGTATGAAATGTAGCCTAGCTATAGGCTACTCAACACTCGACACCTCTACAACTTTAATAGTATATAGAAATTGCCCAATTCCGCTTTCCTCAATGTTAGTTAGTTAGTATAATACTTCAGAGGCTATCCACCCCATCACACTGTAAATCAAGAATATAATATCGTTTGAAATGGAAACTCACAAATCTACGCTTCTGAACGAATCCTAACTAGCCCAATGGTGCGAACAAAAGAAGACCTTGGCAACACTGTGTACGTATATCCCGCCGCGGTCAGCTGACGACCTAAACAGTCGCCCGTGGAAAAGGCAGTGTTGTAAAAAAAATTGTCATCATCTTTTTCGAATTTCCTGCATCTCCACGTATGTAATTTGCTGCCTCTGAGTTCTATGACATTCTGATTCCCATTGATTGATTTCCTGTCACTGGTCTAATAAGAAATATAGCCGGTAACATATTTAGCTGCCCGATTTGATAGTGGATTATAAATTGGTAACTTAAAAGCGCAGGATAGCTTGTTTTGTAGGAAAGAATCTATAGTGCGCAGGCGCAGACATTCAACCTGCCAAATTCTACAGCTACAGAATATAATACCGTATGTTCAGCCAATTTCTACTGAAACACGTATTTGTTAGTAACTAAAAAGGATGTAAATACAATACTTCAACGAGTATTAAAATTTCGCCCAGCCTATCACACCACATTAGATGAAACTAAATTTCTTGTTCAATAAGCTGATATTTATGTATCAAATATTGTTAATTATTATATATTCACTGCATTAACGAGTATATAACCATCATATTATGAATCTAGTAAAAATATACTACACAACTATGTGTCATAGAGTGTTGAGAACTGTATTAAACCTCTTAAATCACGAAAACCATCAAAACACCTCAATGGTGTATCACACACGATAGTCATTTGAATAAGACCCCCAGCGCCATCTGGATTTTTAGTACGGTTTTCCCTCATTGATGATAAGAAATTAGCCTAGCTAGGCTACAGGGCAGCCTGTTAGTGGCCAAAGTTAAAGGATTTCTGACGGATTGATCATTGATAATCATCTGTTAGGCTATATAGTTGGGAGATTAGTGTATTATTTATACCTTAACCACAGTATATTGTATAATTGTTCTACTTTACCATGTCTACACCTAGACAGGCTAGCCAAACCAAAATGCCAGACTTTACTATGTCTGCCTACACAGGCAGTTCTAGCCAAGCCAAAATGCCAGACTTAGCCTAGGCCTAATTTTTCAAAATAGTCCTAGGGTAATATTTTTGTATTCACAACACCTCAAGGCCTATCTACCTTTTCAAAATAGGCCTAGCATAGGCCTATATATATATATTTGTGTATCCCATGGTTGGTAGCATAATGATGTACCCAACATCTGGCCATGGGATACAATAATGGGGTGAGGGGGGCTTAGACCCCCCCTACCCCTCATGACATTGTCATCATCGTATATTTACCAGCAGAGGCAAATAAGAGCAGTCAAATTAGATGCGAATATAACAGAGTGTGCGACTATGTAAACAAAGCAGACGGTACACGCGCTAACACAACTCTTACCTTGGTAAGGGTGGTGTTAGCGGGCGTACTGGGTAAGAATGTTAAGTGCGGGCGTACCGCCAGCCTTGTTTACACTACGTGTAGGTGTGTCGGACCTTTCCCATCATGTTCCCGTCTATTTTGACTGCCTTTGGATATAAAAATACATTAGCCTAACCAAACAACCTAACCTAACCTAACCTAACCTAACCTAACCTAGTATTCATGTAGTAATGACAGGGGGCAAATAGCAGAAAATATATCGTCGAAATAGACGGGAACGTAACTGCGAGCGCACAACATGACGACCGTACGCCCGAAAACTACATCCATCCCACGTACTGTCCTTGTTTAGATCAAGTTGCAGGCTCAGTTATCTTCGCATCTAATTTGACTGCATTTAATAACAAAATTATCACACGGCCAGCTGTTATTTGCCCCCCTTGCTGGAAATATATATGGTGATGACAATATGTCATGGGGGATGAGGGGGGTAAAGCCCCCCTCAACCTATTACCCAACAGTTGGCCATGGGATATAATGATAGGTTGAGGGGGGCTTTGTCCCCCTCACCTCCCATGACTTAATGCCATCAAATATATTACCAGCATGGGACTAATAGCAGCTAGGCTAGTTAACAAGGAGGACGGTGTCACGGTACGCCTGCAAACATCATCTTTACCTTCTAGGCTTCTAATCTTTTTTTTTTTTAGGCTAGGCCTAGGGTAATTCTTTTCATAATTTTTTGCCTGTGATACTTTCAAATTTGAGAAAATAGGCTACCCTAATCTAACCCAGCTAGGCATTGCTAGCCTAACCAAAATACCATACATAGGCCTAACTTTTCTAGCCTAAATAGCCTTAACTTTTTCAAAATAAACTTAGGTTATAGCCTAGGCTAGGCTAAACAAAATTATTCACACCATTTATTAGGCTATTTCTTTATTTTTTAAGCTAGGCCTAGGGTAATTCTTTTCATCATTTTGTTCCTGTGATACTTTCAAATTTGTTGAGGAATAGGCTACCCTAATCTAACTCAGAGGTGGTGGGGAGTTGGAATAAAACATTTCTGCAATAAATGAGAGTTAAAATCTACTAATGGTAGGCTACGTGTTGTCGCAGCACATGAATTTGTGCATCAATTAACCTTGACTAGGTCTAGGCTGGCATATGTAGGCTATTCATAGCTTAATTCGGCCTGTCATAAGACATTAAGGTTACAAATATATTCATACTTTGTATTAAATGCCTTAATGGTGTTGTAAACACAAGTTAACAATCATATTGCGCTATTATTGCCTCAATAATGACAGTGTGTCGTAAAGAGCTATACTGCAGACGAATTTGTTATGGTCGCGGGTTGTGTTATCGATATTTGTGTACCTATATCCGGGTCAAATTCATGAAAGGGTGGTCTGGATCCCCATTTGAGAAAGGGGCTTCCTACGATCAAAGATGGCCGCTACGACGCTTCGTGAATACCAGCGTTGAGACGTAAGGGAACGGTAAGGGAGTTTTCGGATCGTACGACCGTTAGTGAATCCACCTCCTGGCTACTGCGACGCAAGATAGTCCCTTACCATCTTTACGACCTGGGCCAACAAACGATCGCTGCCTTCATGGGTGAGGTGGACGCCGTCCTCGGACATGTATTGGCTCCCGAAACTATATGGAGAAAATCGACCACCAAGGTGCCTGTGCTTCCTCTTGAGGAGAGCATTGACCGAGTTCTTAACCTTGTGGTACTCAGCTGCCGGAATACCCCGAGGAGACGCCCTCTGCTCTAATCCCAATACAAGGCAGCGACCGTTCGTGGATGCCTCAATCTCAAAGGTCAACTCCTTGATCTTAGCCGCTAGCTCCTGCGGGACTACCCCAGAGACGACGTCGTTGCCGCCCAACACTAATACAGTGATTTCGGGCCTTAGGCTCAAAAGACCATCCCAGGCTGGTTTGGACTTAATATTATCGAGAGTGGCTCCTGGGGCACTAAACACCCTCAATACAAAACCCAGGACGTAAAACTCTCGGCGGGAGACTCCTAGGCGACTAACATAACTGTGGCCTAATATGCCCACCACTTTCCCCGGGCTCTGATTGTATGAGGAGGTTGGTATAAAATTCACCCCAATGCCACTTCCCGATGCAGATGTGGGATGGTTCCTTTGAGCCATGATGTACCAAAAAAAGAATTAAATACTAAATCCATTCAAATAAAGGGTAAGGTGAAGCACTAATTATTGAAAGCCCTTTATAGCTAAGCCTAGTTGGTCAAGCTACAATCATGAGGTCTGACTATTGACTGTCAATCGCTTAGGAATTAACAAAGACCGACACTCATGACCGCCACTATAAGCAACTAGGCCTAGGCTCTTTTATGAAATTGAAATATAAAAGGTCACATGAGAACCCTCCCCACCAGCATAATCAATAATGAGTCTCACAATGACAAAACACAATGAACACCACAGGCCCACCACCAAAGCGAAATGAAAAGCTACCACATACACCCGCAGGCCTAGCCTAGCCCAACCGCGCGAAACGGAACCAACGAAGAATAACCCACACACCCAGCACGAGCCCAACAAACCCTCCAAGAACGGCAAGGAGCACAACGCCCAAAAAACCAGGAAACTAGCCCCAAAAAATACCGTGACGGCGCTACCCAGAAAAAAACTTGAGGGAAAAAGCTAGGCTAAGAAACCAGGGAAAGGGCAGTCGGCCCAACAAAGTACGAGGCGGCAGCCATTTGCAATACCAAGCGAAGCAGTAGTAAACAAAACACTTATGGTAAAATAATAAGCACAAGGGCACGAAGGACCATTATTTGTCGGGAATTTAGATAAAGAGGTTAAATTGCATATCACTGGTACATGAAAATATCCCAACAAATAGTTATAATATAATTACCAACGAAGTATTCGATGGGTTTATTCCAGTCCCCCACACACGGCTAATTCAATTGCATGACATGTAGGAATGTTCACATAATACAATATCGATACAATGAACTTAGCTTAGAGGACTGGTGATGTAGGACTGTTGATATAGATTAGTAATTGTAGCACATGGTGAACTATGGGTTGAGTAAGAGCCGGGGTGAAGTTGTTGGCTGTATGGTGTTGATTGAGAGACTAAAGGGCCGGCGTCCGATCGCTTCGCGAAATTACATATGGCTGCCGGCTCATAATAATTATAACCCATTAATTAGTTTCATGATACATCTAGAGCTGATGTAGATATTTATACATTACAGTTAATATTAAACCTACACTTATTAATAAACTACAATACACAAAGAACTAGCCGAAATCGTACATGTGATACGATACCGCTAAATTCAAATGCCCTATTGGACCTAAAACTGTCGAGATCATTACCCTATTCCCGACACCAAGGGAGCCTTACCACATACTGACCCCTGCCAGAGTCATATGTTACAGTCTCTTCATACAAGCTCAATGCTAGCTTGGACTCCCGATCAAGTTCATGTGGGTCAATTCCAATATTGTTCAAGTCTCATAGCTTATCTATATCAGTACATGTATTATCAGGCACATTTGGCCTAATATATTTATCTATGGCGCTTACTGCTACCTTGAGGACCGTAACCACCTCCACCTGTGTGTCTTGAGAGGAAGTGGCATAGGATCCAGAAATGGCATACCCTTGGATCGTGGGGAGCATTATTAGCTTATCTACCTGCCGATATCCAGGGTGAACCAGGTCGTAGTAATAATCAGCTCAGACCAGTAGCATAATTCCATTGTTAGCAGAGAGTTGATCATCAGCCAGTTTATAACCCTTGCTTCTGAGATATTTCAAATGTGGTTGAATCTCTGATGCTATATAGAAACTGGGTAGTTTGTCTACCACAACAGCCTTGATGGGACATACCTTTCTTCTATAAACATAGGAAATCTTCACTATATCATAGTCACTGGAATCTACTTCACCAGTGAAACCATGGAGACGCAAATTCTTTTGACCCTTGCTGGTACACTTGAGCTGGGGTAATGATGACCACAGAACGAATGACCTCTGTGAGCACTGGTCGAGTAAGGTGCGCGTCATTGTAGGCTTATTATTACTCCCCACTACTGGCAGCATCATAGTAGGAAGCAATTGACATTCCCGAGAAGCAATGGACATAGCAGATACTTTATTACCCTCGCATTTACCTTTCTCATGTGACTCTTTGGTGGTTCTCCCCTTTTCTTTGCCGTCATGCCGATCAGACTGGGTGCAAAGGGAAAACCAATGTTTCCCCTTGCAATACTTACAAGGTTTGATGTAGGAATTGGTGCAAGTACTGTTGAAGTGGTCTCTTGCCCGACAGCGGGTACATAAATTAAGCGATTTAGACTTGCCAATTTTCTGTGTAGCCTTAGGATACTTAAGACACTGGTACCACAGATGACCGTGTACACTGCACAACTTGCAACCTAATGATATTGGCCTTTTCTGTTTAGGAGAAGTCTGTACCGGGAAAGCTGCAGTGGATGGCGACATCTCCACGGGTCAGTATTGTCCAGTACTCTCCATGTTAAACACTTCAGTCTGGTACACCTGCACCAACGCTTCCAAGTTTAGTGGAGAGTCGCTTAGTTGTCATCTTACGATTTCCTTTAGGGGACAGGGAATCTTGTTCAAGATATTTACACTAAATATTTCCTCCTTGGTGATGGCCATTGTCTCCATAGATCGGAGGAGGCTCTCAAAGGAGGCATAGTACTCCTTTAGGTCTGTCACATCATAGGATGGAGGATCTATAGTGAAGAATTTAGTAATTAATGCGGTCTTGATGACTTCCTCTCTCCCGTATGTTCTTTTCAGCAACTCCACTTGTGACGCCTCCCGGCGTTAGCAGAATGGTTGCGTGGGGCATTGCAGCTCGCTAGCGCTCACCAGGATGGGGGGATGGGCTACAGTTGTCCTAGAATGATCTGCTTTATTTAATTAGTGTCGTGTTGCCACAGACAGTCTAGAAATGGTCTTTGTTTTGGTCTGTGACCGCGCCTTATATTTTATATTCGCTATAATATAAATGTTGCTTGTGTGGGAGGCGAGCGAGAGAGGGTGAGGGAGTACACCTGGCAGCGGGGTGAGCTATGACGTGACTCGCTTGGGCGCTGATAGCGTTGGCGGCCGGGTGGTCAACTAGTCCCTTCCCATCGCGGCCTCATGTTCTTTACCAGCTCAGAGCTTGCCTGACACGCGTATCGCCTACATCCTTTGCAATTCTGTCCCCCATACTCGCCACTTTGCATACTATTTCTCTCTCTCGACTTCTCCTTTCTCATTCTCTAATCTTTATTAAACTCAACATCCCTTCTGGTTTCAGCATAGACGTTCACCGTCGACCAGTCGTATTGTACGCGAAGCTCTCAGATATTTCCATGTATTAGGTTAAGGAGGTATTATGCTTTATTGAGGTTAGAGAGACGGACTTTTCCGTATGTGTCCTCTCTCGGGAAGGTTGTAGACCGGTATATGTCTCCCTGGCAAGGTGTTGAGTGATTCTGCTTGGTTATCTAAAGCTAGACTAGGGGTAAGGTTACTGTGTCGTTGTCTCCGATGTGTGCAGTGTTAGCTAAGCCCTGCACGACATCGACAGGTACTGTGGGAGCCTAAGTTGTCTTCGGGTGGGTTTACTTTGCGAGCACAGCGCTGTGGTGTGAGAGGGCCATAGCCTATCCCTCACAACATAGTGCTGCCTCTTTGTGTTGACTTCTGAGGGATCGCCAGGATAGAGCTAGGTACTAGAGACCTAGATTTATCAAGAGAGCATCCCCGTCATATAACGTAATCTTCATTATACCACCTTCGGACAACGTTAGGCTACGAGCCGCATGCTCACCCATTGTTGCCCTGCCTTGATACCCCAGCTAGACTTTATTAACTGAGCAGACACTGGTTAGAGATAAGCCCCCATTATTATATGTATGCAACATTATTATTCACTGCACTTTTGAGCCGAGGTTGTTGTTGAGTTGCACAACCCTAGTAGGCTGTTGCGTTGTGTCACGAAGCATTTCTTTAGTTGTCGAGCATTACTACCTTTGCGCAGTCTTTATTATTCGCCTGCCTATTATTACTGTATGTCCTAGCATTTATTGTGACCCGTATTCTGCATTATAATTGTTCAAGATTCTTTACGAACATCTTCCCAGCATCAGACTTATTTCAGAAGTTTCCAGTTGGTGTTGCAGGACTAGCATTGCACTTTCTTTAATACAGGAGTGCCAGTTATTTGAGTATCTACCGTAACGTTAATTAATCACGTTAACTATCTTTTCTTTGTGTAACATAATCGAGTAATCTTTTACTGTTTGAGAATAGGCTGTTTCATTGAGCGTCAGTCTAGTGTGTGTGCACCAGTTACCGAGTCATAGGATACCTCGTTGTCCAGGCACGACTCAGGGCGGTAATGGTGTTTTGTTTTCCAGTGTTTAAGACAGGGGTTGGATCTAGTGTTACCGTTGTTGCGTTTTGCCATTATCTAGTCCAATGTTGAAGAGCCCTGTGTCTTTGAGAACCTGGATCGTAACACACTGCAGACTCGTAGCTTGTAGCTTCTAGCTTGTACCCATTGATCAACTTCAATGCCTCCCATTTCCATTGGCCACGGAGAAAGGTGAACCTTTGGATGGATGTGAGTGTTTTATTCCGATGGACGGAACACTCAAAGATATCCCAAAATCCAGTCCAGGTAATCGAATCCCCGGAAAAGGTAGGCAAAGTAAGCTTCGGCAGGTTAAAGCCAGTCGCCTTTGGTGTACCTGTATCCTTAACAGGGTGTGTTTCTTGTGTGGAAGATAGTCTGGCTAAGGCTGTATTAACATCCTCAACGTACTCAAATCTGCTGACATTTCTTCTTCCACATCGTCAGTACTTGTCAATAAACCATATACCTGCTGAGCATAATTATCATAAGTGGCTAGCAATTTAGTTACAGTAGCAAATTTACCCTTAATTTGATCAGCCGAGGCACTTAATAAAAATTCATCAAGATCTCTTAAACACCTATTTAAACTTCCCTTCATCTCTCCCTTCAGAATCTTAAGCTTCTTTAATTCTGTCATCGTTAAATTATTATTCTAATAATGGTATAAACTACTATGAAGTCCGACTACAGACTGTTAATCGCTTAGGAATCAACAGCGGCAAACGCTCATAATGAAAAGTTATAACTCAAGAAAATTATTTAATAGTTGAATCCCCCTTAATCTAAATTACTTGGCAAAGGAAGTTATCTACTCGGAAACAACATAAGGTACACTGGGGCTATCCACGAGGAGACTGTCTACTGCGACGCAATATAGTCCCTTACCATCTTGATGATCTGGGCTAACAAACGATCGCTGCCATTCAAAATATATAGGGTAAGGTGAAGAAAGAACTAAGGGAAACCCTTTATAGGTAAGCCCAGCTGCTCCAGCCACAATCATGAGGTCTGAATATTGACTGCCAATCGCTTAGGAATTAACAAAGACCGACACTCATGACCGTAACTATGATCAACTAGGCCTAGGCTATGTTATGAAAATGAATCAAACAAGTTCACATGAGAACCCTCCCCACCTGCAAAATTGAAATCGGGTCTCTCAACGACAACACATCCAGAACACCAGACTACCAAAGAAAAATTAAATGTAATCACAGACACTCGGGGGCCACGCCTAGCCTAAGAGCGCGAAATGGTACCCGACGAAATTACCCCCACCCCTATCACCAGCCCAGCTAACCCTCCAAAAACACCAAGGAACACACGCCCAAAAAAACCTGGAGACCAGCCCCCAAAAAGTATAGGGACAGTGCCAATCTGGAAAAAAACACGAGGGAAAAAGCTGGGGCTACACTAGGGAAAGGGCAGTTGGCCCAACATCGCGTGAGGCGGCAGCCATTTGTAAGCCCACAAGCGTCATGGAAGTAAATAGCTTAATTAAGTTTTTGGCTTTGCGTCGTAGCTCTACATATTTCACCCGTTCTTCGTCATTTTATAAGGATTTTAATCTATCATTAGCAAACTTTTTAGCAAGCAGACAGTTTGAAATATCTTTATTTCCACCATTTGGGCTTATTATTATGGCCTGTACGCCGTATTTTCGATGGTATGCAGTCCTGCACTGCTTTTAGGTAAGTGGTTTCGAATAAATCCCAAGATGTATTTATGTCGTTATTGTTAATTAAAAAGCTCCAGTCAGTTTCTTTAAACATAGCTCTAAGTATGTGAAAGTTTGCTTTCTTGAAATTAGGGACTTTTTCGATGCTGCTATTTGGTTCGTTACTAGTAAACTTTAAATTGAAAGTTATTGTACGATGGTCGCTGTTTCTGAATTCATCACCAACATTCAAATTCTCTATTAATTCTTCTTTTGTTGCAAGTACAAGGTCAAGAACGTTATTACAACGGGTCGGCGATCGAACCAATTGATAGAGTGAACTCTCTTGCAAGTTCGCATACAAGTCATGTCCGGAGTATGAAGTAAGAGTATCGCCCCACTTGGTCACAGGTAAATTAAAGTCGCCAAAAAATACGGTATCTTGGGAGTTACTTACATCTGCAATTTGTTCGTAAATTTCTCGGTCAGTTTGCGCTGATTGAGCTGGAGGTCTGTATATTAACCCTCCCGCATTCGGTAACTTAACACTCTCGCATCCGGTAACTTAACCCTCTCGCATTCGGTAACTTATATATGTAACTTATGGTACGGCCTTCTCTAATTTGCCATGAAATATCAGGCTGGGTGAGTTTTCGAAGCCTTGTGTTTTTCTGTATTTTCATCCACCAGAATGCTGTTTATTGTGATGTATCATATGTCAATGGAAAGAGGAATATTTATATTACATGATAAAAAAACAAAAAATCAATAAATAGAAATATGAAAGTGTAAATGAATCCGGAATACAATTATTTCCCATGCAATTGTCTTCACACCGTCCTAGCTCTAAATTGTGAGTGATGACCATATATTTGTTTTTGCTCAAATAATAGTATTTTTCTCTTCTTTCCAAATCTGAAAACAGAAATTGTTTATCTTCAATAGTTCTCAAGCAGTGACCGAAAAAATAAAATATGATTTTGATTGATATGGTTTATAACATTTTCGATTTATTTCGTTGCTACGAAGTGTATGGTTTTAAATTTAGGCTGTATGAATACGGCAAATAATGCTGATGAGTATAAAACAAACTAGAAGTTCCTAGGACAAATACTTTTTGCGCTATGAATATTTGAAATGAAGAGCCAAAATGCGAATATTTACGCTTCACCCGTCTCTTTTCCGCCGATGCTAGCCGGGTTCCGAGCTGTTCCCCACCTCGGCGTTGGTTTATTTGCTCGGATACGTATATAACTGTTTATATCACCGTCATCGGAAAATTATGCTCTTTCTACTGGTGAAAACAAAAATAATATAGCGTAATTGGTTCGCGAGCTATGGACAATTGTTTCCATGCACTGTTATTGTTTTGTAAATAAATGAGAATGTTTATACAGTTGTTTATCTTTGCCACAATATACAACACTTTTATATAATTTTCCTTGCCAATAATTGTATAATGTTCATAGAAGACATGTCAGTCATGAAGGTTGTCAATTTTACTTACCTGATACGGCCACAACCCTTTCCAACGAGAAGGGAAATGGCTCCTGGGTTGACACTGAAAAAACAAAACAAGAAAGCCAGGTTATCATCAAGTAATAAATTCAGAAATAATTTTATTTTACACACAAATAAAGTAATATATAAATATATATATATATATATATATATATATATATATATACAAGGTGTCATAAATATATATATATATATATATATATATATATATATATATATATATATATATATATATATATATACACAAGGTGTCATAAATATATATATATATATATATATTAATAAATACAAGGTGTCATAAATATATATATATATATACATAATATATAAATACAAGGTGTCATAATATATATATATATATATATATATATATATATATACTGTATATATATATATATATATACAAGGTGTCAAACCACAGAAATATGCAGATTTCCAAGCCACCCTAGGAGGTACTGCATTTGACTCGTTATTTTTTTAGAGTGGTTTCCCCAGGAGGCCTATATCCACTTTGATGATGAAGGTGGGTAAATATAGGTGGGTGAATGTCGGTGGGTGAATGTCGGTGGGTGAATGTGGGGGTGAATGTCGGTGGGTGAATGTCGGTGGGTGAACGATGGTGGGTGAATGAAGGTGGGTGAATGAAGGTGGGTGAATGAAGCCGGGTGAATTAAGAAGAGAAATGGAGAAGAGAAATGAATGAATCAATGAATGAATGATTGCACATGGCTCCTGACTATAGGACACCTGCATTGTGACGATGGAAAAGGTTGAAGCAGTCGTTGACGTCAATGCAGAGGGTAACCGTGCAAGTCGTGCAGCGGAAGCTTGTGTCCTAGCGAATGCCGTTCATTACTTTGCAGTAATAGCAACGGAGTCGCTTCTTGGCCGGAATCCTCTGCCGAGAATGGTCCAAGGCCCTGTTCAACCGGACATGGTTCAGAACAATAGGACGGGGCCTTGGGACCACTCCAGGTCGAGGTCTCCGGACTCGCACCGCTCCTGCTGCTTCCAGTACTGGTGGCGGTTGGTTGGCAGCTTCAAGAGCTGCTTCCCCACCGTCACCATCAGCAGCTGCATCAGGTGCTAGTACCACGGGAGGTTGAACCAGGACATAGTTTCCCCCCGGGCCAGCAGCATCAGCAGCAGCATCATCTGGTTCTGGTGGTGGGGAGGGGTCATCGAGACGTGGTGCCCTCTCAACGCCTCCACCAGGAGCAGCAACAGGAGAGGGTGGAGTGTTGTCAGGAGCAGCAGGGGCTGGGGAGTCTGGATGGTCGTTGTCGGACGACCCAGATGATCCACCGGGTTGCCGTTGCCTGCGTGCATGCCTCTGTGGCTCACGCTGGTCACGCGGCAGATTTTGTGCTCGGTGGACTGGCCTCCCCGACATAGGCCACTCTGCAGGGTTGAAGTGAAGCAAGGAAGTACAGATGTGCTCCTGGAAGTCCAGCAAGGTCATCTTCTTCCTTGGGTAGCACTTCCTGTACAGGACATGGGCATTGAAGAGGGCCATTTGGATGAAGTAGAATGTGATCTTCTTCGTCCACTTGACCGTCCTTCGCTGGATGGGGTAGTACTGGACCATCTTTTTTTTTTTTTTTTTTTTTTTTTTTTTCTATATTCCAACTACTCCCTCTCGGGAATAGGCTGAGAGCCTGTACAGTCCACCGCTGAACACGGTGAAGCCCGTGAGGTCTTGTTCCAGTCTGGGGAGTGAGACATGTGAAGCATCCATCATGGCTCGAAGCAGCTCCATCTCTGAAGCGGCTGGTTGCTTCGTTCAAGCGCTTCACCGTTTCACCCTCCCGACTCAGACCCTCACTCTTAGAACGCCACCTATTGAGCAGTGAACTCACTAGGCATTGTCCCCCTGTAACATATTTTGAATATGGGAATATTCATACAGTGTTATTTAATCAGGGAACAATGAGGGTATTTTTTTGGCATTTCGGTGGGCTTTGTGGTAATGCACTGATACTAGGTACAGCACAAATTCAATCCCAATAATATCTTCCCATTGACATATCGGGATTTGAACCCGGGTCCATTGGATTACCAATCCAGTGGCATGACCACTCCACCACACCTCCCCTGAGATCTGGTCGAAGTGATCCACCCCACCCATGTGTATGTTGTAATCTTCAACGCAAACAGGTTTGAAGATCTCCCTCTGTCCACGACGCCACTTGCCCTGTTGGTCCTTCTCTTTGAAACTGACAAGCTTCGGGATGGTGTCCTGGTTGTGGAAAGTGGACACCACGTTGACGATGCGCTTGTCTCGCCAAAGTAGGACCATGGTTAAGCCGTTGTTCATTGCTAATGTCGCATCGCGTTCAAGCTGTTTTGCTTTAGCAATGTCGCACAACCGCTTAGGAGCTCCTCGTACAAGGTGCAGGGTGCCACACACATAGATGTTGTGTGTGAGCATTTGCTGGCACAGGTCAACTGAGTTGTAATAGTTGTCCATGTACAGCCTGTACCCCTGGCCTCTGAAGGACTCCGTGAGACCCTCCACCGTCTCCTGGAGAGATGTACCCGGACCGGTGTAGACCCGAAAGTCCCACACATAGCCAGTCAACGCCTCTGCCAGGATGTACAGCTTGACACCGTACTTCGTCGGCTTCATTGGGTTGTAAACCTTGAATGAAAGGCGACCCTTCCATCCAAGGCTGCCTTCGTCAAGGGACAGCTTTTCGGCGGGGATGTATGCCAGCTTGAAGCCTTCAAGTAGGTATTCCATCACCGTCTGAACCTTCACAAGCCTGTCCTTGTTCTGCCTGCAGACTGCCTTGTTGTTGAAAGCATGGAAATACTTCAACAAGGCTAGAAACTTAGCCCTACTCATCGTTCTCCGAAATACTGGGTAGTCGTGAAGGACAGTTGAACGCCAGTAGTGACTCAGAGAAGGAATCTTGGTGATGCCCATGAGGAAGTACAGGCCAAGGAATTTGGCCATTTCCTCCTCACCAAACAGGTGCCAAAAAGCGGCTGCTCCGTCAACGAACTTGGCGTAAGCATTTGTCTCCAATACCAGGTATTGCAGCATCTCCCTTGTGAAGAAGAGCTGGAAGAACTGGAGAGGAGTCATCGGCTTTGGAACCTGCATGCCAGGGGTCCCTGAGAACAGATCAGGCTGAAGGTCGAAGAGGGTGTCGGTCCAACCGGCATCACGATCGGGGGCAGGATCGCGAGCACGGCCACGACCACCGCGAGGACCACCGCGAGGAACACCTCTGTGGCCCCTGGGCCTACCACCTGCCCCCCTACGGGGACTTGGCCTCCGGCGTGGCATAGGTGGTAGGTTGAGGGGTTGAGTGGGGGGGGCTTCTGCATCAGATGATGCAGAAGCCGGTGCAGCACCAAGTGGTGAAAGGTGTGGAGCTGGTGAACCTGGTGCAGCTGCACCAGCTGGTGAAAGGTGTGGAGCTGGTGAACCTGGTGCAGCTGTACCAGTTGGTGAACGGTGAAGAGGAAGCCTTTGGGGAAGAAGCTCCTCGATTGCTGCTGGAGGATTCAACGCTGTGCGCGGCACCTCAGCAACAACCTGAGCACGCACTGCAGCTTCAGCAACCTCAGCACGCATTGCGGCTCGATGCTCAGACAGAACAAATGCCGAGGGGGTCAACGGTGTGTCGCTGAAGGGGGACACTGCGGGGGTGACCGTTCCCATGACATGCGAAGGCGGGGTATTCAACGTGCCCACAGCAAGTAGCGTAGCAAACAGGTGTGGGCTGCGGGCTGGTGATCCTGCTGGAAGCAAGGATGAGGCACCGCCATGCGAGGTGGATGGAAGAGGTGACGTGGGAAGTTGGGGGAAGTTGGGTGATGGTAGGAGGTAATCGGCGATGTTATGGATGAGATGTAGATGGGATGGGATGAAATGTAGATGGGATGGGATGGGATGTGGATGGGATGGATGGTGGTGGTGGATCCGCTGGGGCTGGTTCAGTTGGTGGTGGTGGTGGAGGGTCGTCCGTCGTTGCTGGGGCTGGTTCTGCTGGTGGTGGTGGTGGGTCGTCTGACGTTGCTGGGGCTGGTGGTGGATTGGCCGAGGCGGGGGCGTCGAGGCGGAGTCGCTTGGGCGGAGGTGAAGCCCAATCCTCATCGTCAGACCACTCATCCGACTCACTCTCGCTCGCTGTCTCGTCCGTCGTCGTCAGGTCCAGCACCTCGTTCACTACATCCTCCAGCTGGGAGTCCCGCAAACGTTTCTTATTATCCCTCTTGTCCGACATGGCAGCTGGCGTATGGCGGTAAATGGCGTATGGCGGCAGGCTGGCGTATAGCAGTAGGCTGGCGTATGGCGGTAGGCTGGCGTATGGCGGTAGGCTGGCGTATGGCGGCAGGCAGTAGTTAGCTTACGATGCTGAAACCAAGAAATTGAAATAAAGGAAAACCGTAATTGACGTTGATAGTTGTCATGACGCAAGTTCGCCATCACTGGATCCATATGACGTTGGTATAGTTCACCATGACGTAGTCATAGTTTTGCATTATCCTATTCCAGATGACGTGAGTATAATGGATTCATGACGGTATAGTTCCGTATTTTGTAATTCAAATTGGGAACACCATGACGTAGTCATAGTATGGCATTATAAGAATATATTTATACCTTGGGGCTCTTTGGCCAAACACCCTGGGGAACAGGAACAACACAACAGGGAAGGGGACAAGAAAAAAAATATATATATATACGGTATAATATACCTTTATATATAAAATAAATATAATCAAATAAATACAAATATATATAAAATAACAATAGAAATACTCGATCATGGGCCCTGCCCTTGCTGTGGACCTAGGGGGTGGTCCCATGGACACCCTGGGGAACAGGAACAATAACAAAATATATATATAAATGAAATAAAATTATAAATAAAAGAAAACAATATAAATAAAATAAATAAAATAAATAACAACTATAATAAATATAAATATATATAAAATAACTATATAAATACTCGATTATGGGCCCTACCCTTGCTGTGGACCTAGGGGGTGGTCCCATGGACACCCTGGGGAACAGGAACAATAAACAAATATATATATATATATATATATATATATATATATAAATGAAATAAAATTATAAATAAAATAAAACAATATAAATAAAATAAATAAAATAAATAACAACTATAATAAATACAAATATATATAAAATAACTATATAAATACTCGATTATGGGTTCTACCCTTGCTGTGGACCTAGGTGGTGGTCCCATGGACACGCTGGGGAACAGGAACAATAAAACAAAAATATATATAAATGAAATAAAATAATAAATAAAATAAAACAATATAAATAAAATAAATAAAATAAATAACAACTATAATAAATACAAATATATATATAAAATAACTATATAAATACTCGATTATGGGCCCTACCCTTGCTGTGGACCTAGGGGGTGGTCCCATGGACACCCTGGGGAACAGGAACAATAAACAAATATATATATATATATATATATATATATATATAAATGAAATAAAATTATAAATAAAATAAAACAATATAAATAAAATAAATAAAATAAATAACAACTATAATAAATACAAATATATATAAAATAACTATATAAATACTCGATTATGGGTTCTACCCTTGCTGTGGACCTAGGTGGTGGTCCCATGGACACGCTGGGGAACAGGAACAATAAAAAAAAAATATATATAAATGAAATAAAATAATAAATAAAATAAAACAATATAAATAAAATAAATAAAATAAATAACAACTATAATAAATACAAATATATATATAAAATAACTATATAAATACTCGATTATGGGCCCTACCCTTGCTGTGGACCTAGGGGTTGGTCCCATGGACACCCTGGGGTACAGGAACAATACAAAATATATATATAAATGAAATAAAATAATAAATAAAATAAAACAATTTAAATAAAATAAATAAAATAAATAACAACTATAATAAATCAAAATATATATAAAATAACTATATAAATACTCGATTATGGGCCCTGCACTTGCTCTGGACCTAGGGTGTGGTCCCATGTACACCCTGGGGAACAGGAACAATAAAAAAATATATATAAATGAAATACATTTTTAAATAAAATAAAACAATATAAATGCAATAAATAAAAACTATAATAAATCCCAATATATAAAAAATAACCATATAAATACTCGATTATGGGCCCTACCCTTGCTGTGGACCTAGGGGGTGGTCCCATGGACACCCTGGGAAACAGGAACAATAACAAAAATATATATATAAATGAGAGAAAATTATAAATAAAATAAAACTATATAAATAAAATAAATAAAATAAATAACAAATATAATAAATATAAATATATATAAAATAACTATATAAATACTCGATTATGGGCCCTACCCTGGCTGTGGACCTAGGGGGTGGTCCCATGGACACCCTGGGGAACAGGAACAATACACAAAAAATATATAAATGAAATAACATTTTAAATAAAATAAATTATATAAATAAAATAAATACAATAAATACAAACTAAAATAAATAAAAAATATATATAAAATAACTATATAAATACTCGATTATAGGCCCTGCCCTTGCTCTGGACATAGGGGGTGGTCCCATGGACACCCTGGGGAACAGGAACAATAA
Organism: Paralithodes platypus; assembly: GCA_032716605.1. Classification (NCBI taxonomy): domain Eukaryota; kingdom Metazoa; phylum Arthropoda; class Malacostraca; order Decapoda; family Lithodidae; genus Paralithodes; species Paralithodes platypus. Next base: position 39,655,844 of record CM064573.1, on the reverse strand, counting down.
CAAAAAAAAATATATAAATGAAATAAAATTATAAATAAAATAAAACTATATGAATAAAATAAATAAAATAAATAACAACTATAATAAATAAAAATATATATAAAATAACTATATAAATACTCGATTATGGGCCCTACCATTGCTGTGGACCTAGGGGGTGGTCCCATGGACACCCTGGGGAACAGGAACAATACAAAACAATATATATATAAATGAAATACAATTTTAAATAAAATAAAACAATATAAATAAAGTAAATAAAAACTATAATAAATCCCAATATATAAAAAATAACCATATAAATACTCGATTATTGGCCCTACCCTTGCTGTGGACCTAGGGGATGGTCCCATGGACACCCTGGGGTACAGGAACAATAACAAAAAATATATATAAATGAAATAAAATTATAAATAAAATAAAACAATATAAATAATATACATAAAATAAATTAAAACTATAATAAATCCTAATATATATAAAATAACTATATAAATAATCTATTATGGGCCCTACCCTTGCTGTAGACCTAGGGGGTGGTCCCATGGACACCCTGGGGAACAGGAACAATACAAAAATATATATAAATGAAATAAAATTATAAATACAATAAAATAATATAAATAAAATAAATAAAATAAATAAAAACTATAATAAATCCCAATATATAAAAAAATAACCATATCAATACTCGATTATGGGCCCTACCCTTGCTGTGGACCTAGGGGGTGGTCCCATGGACACCCTGGGGAACAGGAACAATACAAAAAATATATATATAAATGAAATAAAATTATAAATAAAATAAAACAATATAAATAAAATAAATAAAATAAATAATAAATCCCAATATATAAAACATAACTATATAAATACTCGATTATGGGCCCTACCCTTGCTATGGACCTAGGGGATGGTTCCATGGACACCCTGGGGAAGAGGAACAATAAAAAATATATATATAAATTAAATAAAATTATAAATAAAATAAAATTATATAAATAGAATAAATAAAATTAATAAAAACTATAATAAATAAAAATATGTATAAAATAACTATATATATACTCGATTATGGGCCCTGCCCTTGCTGTGGACCTACGGGGTGGTCCCATGGACACCCTGGGGAACAGGAACAATTAAAAAAAATATATATATAAATGAAATAAAATTATAAGTAAAATAAAATTATAAATAAAATAAAATTATATAAATAAAATAAATAAATAAAATAAAAACTATAATAAACTCACAATAAAGAAATATAGGCCTATATATAAAATAACAATATAAATACTCGAATAGATATATATATATATATATATATATATATATATATATATATATATATATAAAATAAAGAGAGGCCTAGCCCATGCCTAAACATATAAAATATCCCAGCTGTGAGGAAAAGGTAAAAGGTCAAGGAGTGCTGACCCGCCAAGGGCAAGTAATTATGGGATTAGCTTAGGTACTTTACCCAGACATCTGTGGCTGTCCAAAGGTTCACTGCTGTAGTGTAGTGTACAGTGGCGCATAAAAGTCTTGTATTTTTTATGTCAGGCTATTTACCGTGACATATTTGTACTTACCGTGACATTTTTGTCTAAAAAAATCGTTTATAATCTATCCACACTTCACTGTTAGTTACTTCACTCAAATAAAACTGTGTATTCACTAAAAATTGCCCAAATTGGGCATAAAAAAATGCCAAAAATGGGCAAAACACAACTATATTTCGTAATTACAGCTTTATTATACTTCGTAGGTAGTATTTATTGATAAATATATTGGTCTTTCAAGCGAAAATTAAGGTTTTAGGGCAATATATATACGACACACGTATAGCCTAGCTTATATTCGTAATCACAAACCTAACATAAGTTAGGAATGTGACTACGAATGCTTACTACACTAACCCTACGAATATGATATAAATAATATTATTATTCACAGTTCACAACACTTCCACTGGGTCCATTCTAGCTGCCTAAAAACCACATGGCTGGCTATGGAGAGGCGAACAACGAGGCACAAAGTCACAAATCACGAGTTATATACATAAATTATAAATAGATAGCCACAAATTGATGATACACTGCCTCTTAGTACATAAATAATCAAGATTTGGCCGCCTGAAACCCGCTCCATGGCGGGCAATGGAGGCAAGACGAGATTTAAAGGTCCGTGAGTACTACCTCACAGACTGGCGGCCGGCTCACAACTGGTGATACAAAGCCCCGCACTCCTCACACATGGACGCTAGGGGGTTGCCAGATATTTCATTTTGTAACTTACTGAGGGCTAACTTACCAGCCAAAAATGTGTCCAAATCGCGTCATAAACTTATTTACCACGAATATTTCTAACTTACGGGTGGCATTATGACGCGATTGCGTCATACGAGCACTCTTCGAGGAGTGGCGTTAGGACGCGATCGCGTCCTAAAAATGCGGGTGGGTTAATGCAAGTATTATTTTTGTTCCTTTATTATTCTTTATTAGCACAAAAGATGTGTCGACGTTCACAATTTGAGGTTTTGACAAGAGGGTCGGGTTAAGCCTTTCTTTGACATAAAATAAAACGCCACCTCCATTTTTATTCATTCAGCTGTTCTCAAACATTACATAACCGGGAAGTGAATACTCTGCTAAAAAGTCTCTATCTTCTGTATTGAGCCAATATTCTGTTGTTGTTGTTGTTGTTGTTGTTGCTGTTCCCCAAGCTGCCTGGCCGAACAGCCCCAAGGCCCCGAGCAAGGCCAAGGCCATAACCGAGCGCCCCCACAGAACCCTCCCTGCCGACCACAATAAAACCTGGGTGACCGAAGCCACTCCATGGGGGAGAGCTGAGGAGGGTGAGGAAATGCCCGGGAAACCAAAGCCCCACCCAGGGCCCTGTGCCCCTCAGCAATTATGAAGAGAAAGTTGAGGGGCAAAGGAAAAATGTGACGCTTTGGCTTCCAATCTTGGTAGATTGGGAGGCCAATCCACGGAAGAGACGCCGTCACTTGAGATCTAGAAAATAAATAAGTAAAAGGAACAGTCAGAGTAAGCTATGGGTATGGCAGAGATCGCTCAGTTATCAATCAGATAGACCAGCCCATCACCACATGACTAGAACCCAATCCTCTCAGCAACAGCTAGGAAAGGCCCTAGAAAGCCGCCTTTTGCGGGGGGATAGCTCCCCTATTTCATCCCCTTTCGGGGTTGGGCACCAGCCCAATCACATCATAATTTTCTGTAAACACTAGTTCCTCTAAATCTGAAAATTTATTGCATATGCTACGAGCGTTTGCATAGAAAACCTTTAAAGTTGCGGTTTTAGAACTCGCAGAACATTCTTTAATCGAAATTTTGGTTCTGGTCGGATCTACATTTACATTCATGGCTGTCCTCGGTCCTCAGTTGTTATCCCTGTCAGTTTTTAATTTGGGTCGTGTTGGTGGAGCTTTATCTAAATTCGCGGTTCTTGATGGATTAGTATTTAATTTCTTTGCAGGTTGCCGTCCTCGCTGTTTTCGGTCCTCCTTCCTGGTTGTCCTGTGCTGAGTCGATTTCTTCTCCGAAAATCCTTCACCGCATCGTTGAGAAGACGCCCAAAACGTTCTGCTCCCACCTGGTTCAGATGAACTCCATCGTCCGAAAACAAATAGTCATCGTAGTAGAAATTGTCCCCGGTGTTGACGAATCCCATGTTCTCCTTCCTGCAGAGGTGTGCTAGACAACGATATGTGCTGGTGGCTATGTTGTAAAATCGGCTCTCTACACCGAGCCGCGGGACGATTCCTGAGACGATGATCCTTGATGACTTCTCCTTAAACGACTTGATCAGCTGCTGGTACTTTAAAAGCAAATCTTCCGACCGGGTTCGATGTACATCGTTGGATCCAACGTGGATGACGTACATTGGATTAGCAGGGGCCAGCTTTGAAACTTCGTCAACTGCAGCAACTATGTCCACACCACCACCAGGGATACAAAAATGCTTCCTGGTCTTAGGTGCCCTGGTGCAAAACTCTGTGAGCTGACCACGTATCATCGAGTCTCCCACGAGCCGGACTTCTTCTATTTCCTCTTCGTCATCTGAATCTGTGAGTATCTGGAAACGGTTTTGACACTCGTTAATCGGTATGGGTTTCCTGGTCTTGGGGCAAATGTTGTTCCTCACGACACGGAAGTTGTCTTGAGGGGGAAGAGAGTCACTATTTATATCTTGAATATCAGAACCATCAGCTGAAGTGGCTACTGCAGGCGTTGAATTGTTGGCAGTTGACGTTGGGGCGTCGTTGGCTTCTGGAGTTGCGGTGACAATTAAAGTTTGTGGTACTCCAACGTTGAGTGTTACAAACTCTTGGAGTGATTCCAGCTTCATGGTGAGGACGTTGATCTTGTTGTAGGCTTCATCTAATTTCACTGTAAAATTCTCTCGTTGCTGGCAGAGCCGGCAGACTTGAAGATCGACAGTAGCAAATATGGACTCACCAAACCTACCGGCGCAGTTCGTACAAGCGCGAGGCATGGTGACAGTCACTTTCTTCAGATCACTTCACTCACTTAAAAAACACTTCACTCACTTTAAAACACTTCACTCACTTTAAAACACTTCACTCACTTTTAAACACTTCACTCACTTTAAAAACACTTCAATCACTTCAACCGAAAACATGTATGTTGAAATAGGTTATCAGGGGTGATAGCCTAACCGAAAACAAGGGGGGGGGGCAGGGGGGGCCGTGGCCCCCCGCCGAATTAGGGCTGGCCCCCCCAGTTTATATTCCTACATCTAATATTATAATATGGTAAAATTGGTAATGGCATTTTGACTCCTTGATAATAAACACAATGGATAATGTAATGATAATTTGGCTTTAGCCATTACCCAAGGTATAATGTAACATCATCATAGTTCATAACATGTAACCAACTAACCAAGACCTCGTATCACCATAATGAAATAAAACATTATAGTTATCCCTAGTCTTTCGCCTGCCATCTCCATTTTCCTTCATGATGGCATGAATATAATTTTACTTTAAAGTTTCTGATATTGTTAATTAGTGTTAGCATAATATAATATTATTCTAAATTCTTCAATGTTTATTATTATTACAGTGATTGTATTATTAGAACTATGTTCTGAATTTCACGCAGACACGAATGTTACGAGCGACGCAAGGTAAACAAAGGGAAAAAGAAAGGAACACATCTTAGGTGAAAGAAGAACATTTTGAGGCTTACAAAAGGCAGAAGAATAAAGTACAGGTAATGATAAAAGTACAGGCTAAAGAAGAACATGAACATAAGTTAGTAGAGAAAATAAAGCAAGATAAAACCAATATAAAGGTATGGGAAATAATAATAAAAACTCTAAAAGGCAATACAAATGTAAAAAATAACGAGGAACATTTGTAGGTTACAAGTGCCAGTGGAGACTGGAGAGACATCGGAATCGTCGTTTTACTAAAGAATCATGTTCCATTTTTTGTGGTTTTTCAGCTCATTGTCCTGGAGGAGAAACATTCTTGTACGAAGAAAACTTAAAGGCTTTTGCAAATGCATACTCAGTAAATCAAAGTGATTTAAAACATGAGATCCCCTGGTGAAAACATTACTCATGCAAGAACCTAACCAACCTACTGTATATACATCCTTAGTGCAATTCCTATCATTCATAACTCCTTACAAGGCCGCATTTGATTGCTTGTACAAACTATTGTTCATAGCTGTAACTCTTCCTGTTACCAGCGCTTCATGTGAAAGAAGTTTTTCAAAAATGAAATTAGTAAAAACATTACTCAGAAATTCTATGACCAGTGATAGATTGAGTAACATCGGTCTACTATCGATTGAAAGTGCTCGGGCTGAGGGAATTGAGTTGGAGAGTTTTGTTGATGAGTTTGATAGCCGACACGATAATCATAGGATTAGCTACACTAAATATATTGCTACCTATACTCTACTGAAACAATATACTGTAATTACCACTACTTGGATTTAATATAGGCTATGAAACTGAAATATTATATAGTAGTTTCATGCCCATATCAGGAAACTTTATTCAACTACATTATGTTCAATGCATGTGAGGTCAGACATTTTGTTTTGTTTTTTTGCTAACGTACAGTGGCCAAATATATAGCTGTTATATATTTAGCTCGCTCTTTGTTGTATTAATACCTGTCTGATATTGAGTAAGATATGAATGTATAGAATCATACTTGTGAGTAAAGTCAAATTATTGTTGACACTATTTTTTTATTGTTGATATTTGGTGCAAAGGCATCACTTATTTGTCTGACTGTACAATGTAAAACACTGGTATATTATCCCATGTTCATAATTTGACATCAAACTTGGTGTGGAGTGCCTTTTCTATACAATTTACGTGTGTGAGCTGAGCTTGAATTTTCACATTCCTAGACAAAAAACATTAATCTGGTACTTGCAAATCTTTTTTTGTTCTACATCCCAAAATGCTCTCTTATAAAGCCATATTTTTTAGCCAAGGTCATGGTCTTCCTCTATTATTTTGCCATTACTGCTAAGCTGAATATCATATAATTAGTCTCTAATAATATGCCTCAGTAGGCCTCAGAATGCACCTAAAACTGCTTATTTTTCAAAAAAAATCCCTGGGGGGCTTACAGCGCCCCCCCCCCCCCCCCCTCAGACGGAGAGGCTTGCTTCGCTCGCCACCCACCACCTTTAGCCCCCCCCCCCCCCTCACACACACATTTACCTTGGCCTTAGCATGGCCCCCCCACTTTCTGAGTGCTAGAAACGCCACTGCACAGAATGATACACAGGTACACATGGAAAGTGGTGTGGAGGAAGAAGGACGAGACAGTGGTATAAAGAAAGGCACTGATTGATTATATATGTGTGGATGAACAAATAAAGAAATCTGTACTGGATGCTAGGGTGTATAGGGGTATTGGAGGGGGTCTGTCTGACCATTATGTAGTAGTAGCTAACATTAGGATACAAAAGAAGTGGGTGAGAGAGCTGGGGGGAGGCGAGAGGAAGGTGGAATGGCGAGGAGGGTGGAGAGGTTGCAGGAGGCGGAAATCAAGGAAGAGCTAAGGAGAGCAGTACAAAGATGACTAGGTAGGTTTGACCTGGAAGGTATGGAGGAAGTTAAAGGAGGTGAGCAAAGTGTTTAAGGAATAGATCTGTGCAGCATGTGAGGAGGTGTGTGGAGTAAAGAGAAAAGAGAGGGGATTGAAGGGTACAGCATGGTGGACAGAAGAGGTAAACATAGCTGTGGAAGAAAAGAAGAAAGCGTATAGAGAGTAGTTGGGTAGTAGAGGGAATGAAGATTTAGAGAGACAGAAAAGAGCGAGGTACTTGGAGAAAAAGAGAGTGGTGAAGAGAATAGTGAAGGAAAGTAAGAGAAGAGTAGATGAGGAATTTGGAAGGAATCTGAGTGTAAAGTGGAGGGAGTGTAAGAAACTGTTCTGGAAAGAAGTCAAGAAAGTTAGGGAAGGTAGCAAGGGAAACAGTAAAGGTGTGAAAGATAAGAATGGGCTAGCCGAAAAGCAAGAGAGAGTCGAAAGATGGAGGGAGTACTTCAACGAATTGCTGAATGTAAGGAATGAAGCGCCAGCAAACATAGTTGGATGGGGTATGGGAGGGAGAAGAAGAGAAGTAGTGGAGGAGGAGGTCAGAAGTGTGTGAAGCCATGAAAAGAGTGAAGTTGGGGAAAGCACCAGGAATAGATGGAGTGTGTGGGGAAATGCTGAGGTATGGTGGTGAGATAGTGATCGAATGGGTATGGAAAATGTGTAAACTAGCATGGGAGAAGGGGAGTGCACCTGATGACTGGAAGACAGGCATAATAGTCCCCCTATATAAGGGTAAAGGGGAAAGAGGAGTGTGTGGTAACCACAGAGGAATATGTCTTCTAAGCGTAGTAGGGAAGGTGTACAGTAGGGTAGTGATTAAATTAAGAGAATGAGAGCGAGAACGGAGAAATTTATAGGTGACGAACAGGGCCGGTTTAGGAAGGGAATAGGATATGTAGATCAGATTTTTACCTTGAAATGTGTTGTGGAGAAATATTTGGAGAAGAAACAAAAGCTGTATGTTGCCTTTATGGACTTGGAGAAGGCCTATGACAGAGTGAATAGATAAGGTATGTGGAAAGTACCGTACTGTACTTAGAATATACGGAGTAGATGGCAAGTTGCTGAAAACAGTGAAGAGCATGTATGAGGGTGCAAAGGCGGCAGTACGTGTAGAGAATGAGCAGAGCGAGTTCATTGATCTGAATGTTGGGTTGAAACAGGGGTGTGTGATGTCCCCGTGGTTGTTTACTGTATATATGGATGGAGTCCTGAAAGAAATGCAAGGAAGAGCAGTGGATTTTGGTGTATCGCTGATAAGGGAGGGAAACGAGTGGAAGCTACCTGTACTGCTGTTTGCTGATGATACAGTTCTGATGAGCGATAATGAATGGGAGTTGCAGGGTCTAGTAAATATGTTTGCAACAGTGTGCGAAAAACGGAATCTGAAGGTAAATGCGGGGAAGAGCAAGGTTATGGTCTTCGAAAAGGGTGAAGCCACAGAGTGTGAGGTGAAGTTGAACGGTCAGGCTATGGAGATTGTCAGCTCATTTAAGTATCTGGGCAGTGTGCTGAGTAAAGATGGGAAGAGTATGGATGAAGAAGTGCGGGAGAGGGTGCAACAGAGGAAGAGGGTTGTAGGAATGCTGAAAGCAGAAACAAGAAATAGGGTGGTCAGGGGGGGGGTCTGGATGGGCATTTATTTTAGATTGAAGGAAGTCCGGGAAGGCGTTTTTGTTAGCTTAGGGGTCAAACTGACAACAATGAACACACAAAAACAAAATACAAATTCACACACATCCAGGTCACCCAGGAGAAGATCCAGAGACCAGGTTCACCAAGGTCCCTCCAGCACTCCCCCGGCCCCCGACCAATATGGACGTACACACATGATATTCTTAACCATTCCAGTACCGGCGACGTCTTTTTCACTTGATTTCAGCTAGATTTAGACGATTTTATGAAGCTTAGGAAGGATGTATGGTACCGGTAGCTAAAAGGCTTATTTGAGATAGTGTGTCCTTTCGAATGAGTCAACAACTGAGTGGACTACATGGCTTGCAGATTAGAATGGGGTGTAGTTCGTTCATTCTAGGTTGGGCAGAAATCGTAACCTCTAACTTCTGTAACTCAAAAAGGGCTAGAGCATATGAGGTGTCAATTTCCACACCTATTCCCTAGCCAAGTCTTCTTATTTGGTTGAAACATGAGCTCGATTACTCTAGTCCTTTTTGAGTTACAGAGGTTAGGGGTTACGATTTCTGCCCAACCTAGAATGAACTGACTAGTAATTAGAATCATTCACTAATCAGCCTTTGCAGCAACATAAATAATGCGGTATATACAGGTGCTTGAAGTATGCCATGGTTCTCAAACTTATCTTATGAAATTGAGAAACAGTAATGTTTGAGGGATATATTTTTTTCTTTTTTCCGATAGTTTTGATATGCACCTCCCATGTCCGCCCAACCCTTATTTACTTCAGCGAATCTATGGGGCAGGTGAGTGTGTGGATGTAAAGCCCTTGCTCCTACCTGAGAATGCTTGTATAAACTTTCCCCCCCCCCCTTATGCAATGACAATACATGTCATGTAGGACAGCTCGCTCTCAGGTTTTGACTGTTTCACTTTTTGTTCGACATGGTCCTTCAGATCTGATTGTTTCCCCTTCTCAGTACAATGTGATGCTTGGATTTATTATTTATCTTTTATTTTTTCAACTTTTTTTCTAGGGTGTTTTAGATGGTTTTATTTAGTTCCTTCCCTTTCCATTGACAATACGTGTAGAACCGCTCAGACTTCTATGTTTCACTGCTACACCTTGTGTTCGACATGGTGCTTCAAATCCGAAACTTTAAACTCTTAGTCCAAACCAATGTTTTTAGATACATACACGATTTTTATTCAGCCCCTCCCATTTTCATTGATAATACATTATACTGTAAGTGTTGCACGCTGTTGTTTCACTGCATCGCCTTATGTTCGACACGTTGATTCGGATCTGAAGCTTTAGCACTTTTCAGTATCATGTTATGTTTTGTTTTTCCTCCTTTCTGGTGTGCATTGAATAGTTGTTTTTATTTGTTTATTTGATTATATACTATTATTATTATTATTATTATTTCTATTAGTAATAATATTAATATTATTATTATTAATATTAATTATTATTGCTGAATATACCCCGATAAATTTGGAAGGAGTATAATCAGGCCTATGACAGAGTGGATAGAGAAGGTATGTGGAAAGTACCGAGAATATACGGATGGCAAGTTGCTGAAAGCATTGAAGAGCATGTATGAGGGTGCATAGGCGTCAGTACTTGTGGAGGAGCAGAGCGAGCTCTTTGATCTGAATGTTGGGTTGAAACAAGGGTGTGTGATGTCCCCATGGTTGTTCAATATATATATGGATGGAGTCATGAAAGAAATACAAGGAAGAGCAGTGGATATTGGTGTACCGGTACTGCTGAAAAGGGAAGGAAATGAGTGGAAGCTACCTGTACTGCTGTTTGCCGATGATACAGTTCTGATGAGTGATCGTGAATGGGAGTTGCAGGGTCAGGTAAATATGTTTGGAACAGTGTGTGAAAAACGGAATCTGAAGGTAAATGTGGGAAGAGCAAGGTTATGGTCTTTGAAAGGGGTGTATCCACAGAGTGTGAGGTGAAGTTGAACGGTTAGGATATGGAGAATGTCAGCTCATTTAAGTATTTGGGTAGTGTGTTGAGTAAAGATGGAAGTATGGATGAAGAATTGCGGGAGAGGGTGCAACAGGGGAAGAAGGTTGTAGGAACGCTGGAAGCAGAAACAAGAAATAGGGTGGTCAGCATGGAAGTAAGTCCTTGCATGACAGTGTGGTAATCCTGACATTGACTTACGGGAGCGAAGCATGGACTTTGGTGGAGAGACTGACCAAGAGTGAGAGGGGTGGAAATTAATTTCATGAGAAGTGCATGCGGGGATACATGGAGGGATAGACAGAAGAATGAGGAAGTAAGGGAGAGGTGCGGTGTGGATGTAGATGTGCTGGAAATTGTGAAAAGGAACACCTTGAGATGGTTCCGCTATATTGAACGTATGGGAAGCGAGAGAATGACTAAGAGAGTGTACGAGAGCGAAGTGGAAGGACAGAGGGAGAGATATACCTGATTGAGAGGTGGAAGGATGGAGTTAAGAAGTATATGGATGAAGGCGGTGCTGGTTGGGAGGAGGTGTGTCGACTGACTGGGGACAGAGGTACATGGGGGCGTTTCGTTCGTGGCCACCCTTTTGGGAATCACGGCGTCCGGCAGTCGATAGATATATAGATAATCAGTCTTTGCAGTACCATAAACAGATGTGGGTGGTGGAAGTACGGGATGCCATGGTTCTCAATTTCTCAAACTTATCTTAGGTGAAATTGAGAGAAAGAAATGTTTGAGTTTTCTTGTCCGTTAGTTAAGGTTGAGATGAGTATATTTTTTTGTTCGATTATTTAATTTATTTATTATTTTCTTAGTTTCCTCCCTAGACCTCCATCTAACTTTAAAAAAACATCCATTAGATCCCCCTCCTCCTATGTCCGCCCAACCCTTACTTAATGTGGGAAGGAATAGATTGTCTAAATATGGCTATAAACTTGAAAGGACGCCACCGGCACAGACGGGGTTAAGGGGGATGGGCTATTTATTTGGTAATTTATTTACGTGTTTATTATTGTTTAGTTTCCTCCCCAGACCTCCATACTTAAAAATCATCCCCTTGACCCCCCTTCGAGATAAATTTGTAAACATTTTCGGTAGAGTCTAGGCCAAAGGCCTGTTCCTCCTACAATTACAGGCTCGCTATTGCTCGCCAGGAAAAAATCGACACCTAAATGGCACACAATGTCCTAATATTGACAAAACAAATGGGGTGAAACGTCTTAAAATCACCAAGCTAATGGGTCGAACTTCTTAAAATCTGAAAACTAATGGGACTAAACATGAGGAAGAAGGGGCCCCAGAAAAACGATGCATCTCCCTTTACGGTAACTTATCATGATAATAATATTATGCCTGTTGACAAATCGCCAATGGAGTCTATAGATATCATCAAAATACCCTTACCTGATCATATAGCTAATAAGTAACACCCTGTTCTTAACATTAATCATCCATTACGTACCCCAATGTACTTAAAGGGTTAAATAAATTAATGAAAGCATATGGTCCTTCCGGGATTCGAACTCGGGACACCACACCCAGAACATAAACATCTAAACCATTACACCACCAACACAGTTACCCATAACGCATCCCTTCATGAGTCAAAGCTATACCTTGTTCCAAGTAATTAGGCCAAAACTCCTGAACATTAACCTCTATAACTCACAACCGACTAGAGTAATCCAGCTAATATTACTACCATTTGGGAAGAGTCAGCCAGGGCATAGGTGGAAATTTACAGCCCATTTGCTCTAGCCAATTTTAAGTTACAGAGGCTAGGGTTTACGATTTCTGGCCTACCTATTTGGAACAGAGTATAGTATATACCTTAACCGATCCCATTGCTTACCCAGAACACATTCCTTCATGAGTCAGAGCTATTTTTGGGAAGGATGTAGTATCTGGGCGTATCATTAGCAGAAAAGTGGTGGAAATATCGCTTGGGTGAAGGAAAGCGTGCTCCGTGTCTGTGCCTTCAATGCTAATGGCATAAATGACTTTGGAAAGAGAGTGTTTGATGCAAGAACTCGAGGATGGATGTGTGGATGTATGTGGGGTGGGTGAGACGCACCTGTTGGGTTCCTGAGTGTGGGACGGTGAGAGTGAGCATGATTTGTGGGGTGGGGAAGGATGGGTTGTCTGGTCTGGATTGGATGCAGGATATAAACGTAAGAAAAAGGAAGAGGTAGCAGTAATTTTGTCAGAAAGGTTGAAGAAGTGTGTGAAAAACTGGATGCGTGGACTCAAGAATTGTATGGTGTGAGTGCAAGATCGGGATAGATAGGTATACTTTTATGTGTGTCTATGCAATAGTCAACCAAGACACTGGGAAAGGTGTGGAAGAAAACAGACAATTTTGGAATAAAGTCAACAAATGTATAAGAGAAAGACAAGAGTGTTCACAGGTAATATTAGTAGGTGACATGAATGGTAGAGTTGGAAACGAGGAGATAGAAGGTATAGTGGGTAAATGGGGTGTGGAGGGTAGGAATATGAATGGTGACTTCCTTTTAGAAGTATGTGCGGAGAGAGAAATGTTTCTGGCTAACACATTTTTTGAACATCGTCACATACATAGATATACATGGCACAGAGGTGAAGGTGAGCAGGAACAGAAATCTCTAATTGACTACGCCATGATGGACTCCGGACTAAATGGAAGAATTTTAGATTCAAAAGCTGTAGGAGGTATGCTGACGGGATCAGACCACTATACAGTGCTGACAAAAGTGAGGATAAGGAAGGAGTGGAAATATGAGTGGAAAGAGAGAAACCTGACAGTAGAAAGAATAAATGTGAGAACATTAAATGAAGGATGTAATGCAACAAAATACAAGGATATCCTGAAAGAGACCATAAAGGACATGGATGTAATGATAGATCTGGGAAATACCATAGACGAATTATGGAAAGGTACAAGAGACTCTATGATTAAAGCAGCTGAGCAAGTATGTGGGAAGAAAACTTTTAAAATGTGGAAGAAGAAAGGTAACGCATGGTTTAGCAAAGAGATAGAAGAAATAGTGAAAAAGAAGAAAGAGTTGAGAAAGAGTATGCTGCAAAAGAATATACCTAGAGAAACTAGAAATGCGAGGAAAGAAGAATATAAATATTTGAAACAAAGAGTGAAGAGGACGATACAAGACGCTAAAAGGAAGGCAGATGAGGAATATGGGAAAAAGATTAGTGAACAGTTTCTGAATGACAAGAAAGCATACTACAAAGCTGTTAAAGAAGTCAGAGGGAAGAAGACTGAGAGTGTCTCAGGTGGTAGAATGAGGAACATGAATGGGAAGGTAGTGGAGGGTGATGGTGTGGTGAAAGTATGGAAAGATCATTTTAGTAGCTTAGCTGTAAAGAGTAGGGGGAAGGCAAAAATCTCATCCATGGGAATGGAGAGAGGTAGAATAAACAGGGTAGTTGAAAGCCAGATAAGCAGAGAAGAAGTAAAAGAAGCAATCAATAGACTTAAAATGGGCAAAGCTGCTGGAGTAGATAACATCCCAGGTGAAATGCTGAGATATGGAGGAGAAGAAGCTGTTTACATAATGCATAGGTTATGTAAATTAGCATGGGAAAAGGAAAGTGTACCAGAGGACTGGAGGAAAGCAGTGATAGTACCCTTGTACAAAGGGAAGAGTAGTAAAGAGGAGTGTAAGAGTTATAGGGGAATTAGTTTGCTTAGCATACCTGGAAAGGTATACGCAAAAGTAGTAACAGAGAGACTGCAGAAGATAACGGAGAACAAAATAGGCGAGGAACAGGGAGGTTTCAGACAGGACAGGGGCTGCGTTGACCAGATAGCCTCCATACGTTTGTTAGTAGAGGAGCATCTGGCCAAGAACAGAAAACTCTATGCAGCATTCATGGATTTAGATAAAAGCCTATGACAAAGTAGACTGGGAAGGTCTGTGGGATGTGTTAACAGTATATGGTGTGGGAGGAAAGTTGCTAATGGCAGTAAACAAAACAAATATAGGAATGCAATGGCAAATGTGAAGGTAGGAGATAAGCTAAGTGAAAGTTTTGAGGTCAATGTAGGAGTAAGACAGGGATATGTCATGTCAGCTTGGTTGTTTAATATATACATGGATGGAGTGATTAGAGAATTTAGGGCGGGATCAATGGGTGTTGGAGCTAGACTGGAATCAGAGGGAAGAGCGTGGAAGATTTTAACATGCCTATATGCGGATGATGCAGTCCTGTTGGCGGAAAATGTAGAAGAACTTCAGAAAGTGGTGTGACGTTAACCACTCCGTTAGAACCGCATGGCTTGTCCTACAGTGACTCGCTAGGATCGCCAGGGCAGTGGATGTGGCTACAGTTGATGTATTGTTGTGTGCTTTATTTCATATGAAAGCTCGTGTCATGGGCAGTCCAGAAAGACTCTTTGTTTTCACCCATGTCAAGGCTTTATATATTAAATTGCAAAGTATATGTTTTATCATTAAGTAGTAATGATAGGATTTGAGAGAGAGAGAGAGAGAGTAGAACAGTGTGGGGAGGCGCGCAGTGTTTTGCTATACTCGATGACGTCATAGCTGGCTGGCCTCGTGGGGATTCGTTGGAGGAGTTTTTTACCATGCTTGGTGACGTCATGTTAGGCAAGCTTCTTTAGCATTGGCTAGAGGACTTGTTACCCTTTTTCCTACGCGGTTCGAACTAGTGCTAGTATATATACCGCTCTCTCGCTACTCTCTCCCTCAGATCTGGTTTCTAGAACGCATCCCTCTTATCCCTTTGATACCTGTTCCCCTCTCTGCACCTGAGAACCTTTTCCTCTGCCTATCTCTCTCATTTTCCATATCTTTCACCACCTTTTATTAATATTATACCCCCTCTGGTTAACTCTGCATAATCAGCTTCATGCTGGCCAGTTGTATTGTGCGTTAAGGTCTTATATAACCCATGTATGTTTAGTTGTTAAGATAAGTTGATCACGAAGCATTGGTTGGCATTCATATTGTTCAGTACCGCTTCCTATAATTATTAGTGTTCTGCTGGATTAGATAATGCTAGACTAGGAGTCTGATACTATAAGGTATTGTTTCCGATGGGTGCTGGCTTTAGTTAAAAGCTGCACGACATACCTGAGAACTGGAGTTGATTGGGTAAATTCTAGTCTGTGTGCCATTGAGAATAGAGCATGCACGAATGAGGGCTTTTTGCCTATACCATTCTGCACTGTTCTAAGCTCGTTGTTTGTCTTTGAGGTACGCCAGGAGAACGCTTAATACTTCGGTATTAAGGTTTCTCAAGAGAGCTACCCTTCCCTATAACGTAATATTTGACGCACAGACTTGAGATTTGCACTAGGCTATGCGGCATGCCATGCGCACCAGTATCTCGTATCATTGACTCTAGCTAGACTTTATCAGTTATAGTAGACATTAAGTATATTAAACCAATTACTCTTTTTATGCATACCCGTTTATGATTACACAAGCATTTCGCAGCCTAGTTTGATGTATTGAGACACAAACGACTTAGGCTCTTTTTGTTGATAGGAATACTGCATTGTCGTGGCGATTATTATTATTATTGTGGCGTTTAGGATATTCTTGGCTCCGACTGCATTATATCTCCTGCCTTTTTGTGTGCATAGCCTGCACGAGCATTGTTCCGCTGCCTGCCTTTTTGGGTTCCATTTCCGATTCGAGCATCTTGATAGCATCTAACATTTAAAGAAGATTCCTTGTTTGTGTTGAAGGACTTTAGTGCACTTTCTTTCATGCAGGAGTGCCTGACATTTATTGATTAAAGTAACATAAGCTGTATCTTCTCTTACCACCTTACTTTGCATACCATAACCAAGCACCTTCGGTTATAGGTAGTAATAGGCTGTTTTCACATAACATTAAGCCTAGAGTAGACGCACATTTATTGAGAGTTTAATAACCTATTATTGCATATAGAACTCTGGAGAGTATTTGTGTTCTTTGTTCACTGGGAATATACATCAGAGGTTGGATCTAGCACTTTCCGTTGTAGCATTTATGCCATTACTAGTCCAATGAATAAGAACCCTGATATATTTAAACCTCAGTCGTAACAAATGGCGACCTTACCTAGGATTTGGTGAACCTACATTTATTAGCAGGGAACATTTGTTGTTTTGGGGAATATTTTGCGGGGATCAGCAAGATTTTTTTTTTTTTGCAACATAGTATAGCCCTTGAGTATTTCCGAGAATTTTTGTGTGTATATTGAGGTATAAGAGTTTGGGGTGCTTCTTTTCTGAATATTGAGGTGAAATTTTTGTGTGAGCATCATGTCTTATACCGGATCAGAGGAGAATGGAGACACAGTACGTAATGTCGAAACTGAGGAACAGCAGTATGATGAAATGGTTAATCAGGTGAACTGTGAGGAGGATGCTAGGATATTTTTGCAATGGCCTGTTACTGCCGAGCGGTTGGAGGGTATGGATCGGTACGGTCTTCAATGCCTGGCCACAGCTATCGGTCATGCGGGTACTAGCAGCATGACCAGGGATAACTTGATAACGTGTGTACTGGGCAGGGTGACTGGTGAGCGAGATGGGTTGAGTGCTCAGAGCCCTTCGGCCATGCTTCCCCTACACTCAACTTCCAGCCATCCCAGTGGTTTGCCGACCCCGGGTACGCTTCCACAGTTGGGTGGTGACTGGCAGGGTGGGTTGCCCCTGGGGGGACCACCGGTAATTTCAAACATTGTAGCACCTTCACCTCCTCCAGGGTTAACTCCAGAATTATTGCTTCAGCTCGAATTAGCTAAGATTCAGCAGCAAATAGAATTAGCCAAGATAGAAGAGAGAAAAAGTCACCAGCAACAAAGGGCAGGTGAGCTTCAGCAGCAAATAGAGCTAGCAAAAATCCAAGCTGAGTCGACTAAGTACTGTGCCGACAGGGACGTAGAGAAGTCGCGAGTAGAGACAACGGGACAGCGACTTGGGGCTGGTAACCGTGCTCATGATCAATCTCTCTCGCACTTATTGAAACTGGTTCCGGTGTTTGATGAGAGTGGGGTAACAGAATTTTTTGCACGCTTTGAGAAGAAGTGCCAGGAACACCAGTGGCCAGAGAATAAATGGGCAGCACTTGTATCCTCTAGATTAATAGGCAAGGGTCTTAAAGCCTACGATGCGTTACCTTTGGAGTCATGTATTGTGTATGAGGATCTCAAGGAGGCTGTCCTGAGGGCTTACGAACTGCAACCAGAAACGTACCGTTTGAAGTTCCGGGGTGTAACTAAGGGAAGAGATAGCACCTTTTTGGAACACTCCCGGGACTTGTCCGATGCTATGGGGAACTGGCTCCTATCTGAGAAGGTAACAACGTTTGATGGAGTTAAGCAGTTGATGATGTTGGAGCAGTTCTTTAAGAGCACGGGCGGTGATATAACTTTGAACTTAAAGGAAAAAAAACAAAGAACTCTAGTCGAAGCAGCAGAAATGGCTGATCGACGGCTGTCGTTGATTCGGGGTTGCGGGTCCTCACAGAAGTACGATGCAAGTGCTAGGGACCGTTATCCTCCCCCTCCCCGTAGCAATGACACATTTAAACAAAAGAGCAATGAAACTAAAACTGAATCCAAACCTAACACCACGCCGTATGAGAAAAGTCATTTTTTTTTTTACATCACAGTATAAGCCGAAACCGAAATGTATGTGTTTTAAGTGCCACCAGGAGGGTCATAAGGCAAATGAGTGCCCTAGTCGACCTCCTCCGGCAGCCGTGTCTTTTGCTCACGGCATTGGAGTGTTCAAGAGGTAAATACACTGCCAGTGCAGAAGGATCCGGAAGGCTTATTCCCTGTCCGTGATGCCTTTAGTGACCACAGGGGACTCGGTTGTGTGGAGTGGGGGGTAGAAGACATGAGGTGAGAATTTTGCGTGACACTGGGGCATCGCAAACATTGTTGAGGAATTTCACTGGTAAACCTGTAAATACGGCGCGGGTGGTTGTGGTTCAGGGAGTTAATGCAACAAGGTCATACCCGCTTGTAAGAATGAAGATGGAAGTTGATGGTGTGACTCGTGACCTGGATGTAGGAATTGTGGAGAAGTTGCCTGTTGGGGGCGTCGACCTCCTTCTCGGCAACGACTTTGCGGGGCCTACTTCTGAGGCTCCACCCTTGGTCGTTGCCGAGAAGCCGGCCGACGTGAGTGGGGAGGAGCAGGAGTGGGTTGAGAAGTGTCCGGTGCAACCTATGGCATGTGTTGTCACCAGATATCTTGCATCCAGGGAGTCACATTCTGGTCAACAGTCTTTAGACAAGCGGAGGAAAGGTACCGAGAAGGGGTTGGAAGTTGATGCGGTTGAGAGTTTAGTATCAGCGGACATTCTCGGGGACTCATTATTAGGACCGATTTTCGAGTCTGGAGAAGACCCATTAACTGTTAATAAGAAGGCAGAGGATGGGCTTAAAAAGACGAAGAGACAGCAACGATACACAGAGAGAGAGCAACGGGAGGCTAAATTCAGTGTAGGAGGGGGGCATGAGTTGTTTCGCAAACATTTAGATAAGCTTGCTCCTTCGGACATTCGTAAATTGCACTTAGAAGACCCGGAGGTTCTTGAATGTGGTACCGGTGCCGTCGAGTTGGAGGAGGACAGTGATGCACAGTCGGGAGATGTAGCAACAAGGTATCCTGACGCGTACCCTATGAGAAATGGGTCAGCGAAGACGGTGGTCCGAAGCTTGCTAGTGTATTTTTCCCGGTATGGTTACCCGCAGGAGATTCAGTCAGACCAAGGATCCAACTTCACTTCTAGCCTCTTTGTTCAAGCAGTGCCGCAGCATGGGACTATTACGGTTGTGTCATCTACGTATCATCCGGAGAGCCAGGGTGTGTTTGAGCGATGGCACTCAGCCTTGGAATCTGTGCTTCGTTATTGTTGCTTTGAGAGTGGTAAAGGTTGGGATCTTGGCCTGCCATATGTTTTATTTGCTGCATGGGAGGTACCTGGGGAAAGTTTGGGATTCAGCCCTAATGAGCTCGTCTTTGGACACAGTGCCAGAGGGCCTCTTCATATGGTTATAGATATATGGGAGGGTGCAGAAAAATCTTGTTCTATGCTCAAGTATGTCCTCGACTGTCGAGAACGGATGTTGCGCAGTCTGGAGTTGGCTGGCCGTAATTAGACTAGCTCTCAGGCCCTCATGAAGGACAGGTACGACCTCCAGGTTAAACTCAGGGAGTTTCACGTGGGTCAGGAGGTGTTGATTCTACTGCCCCTTGTAGGTTATCCCTTATCCGCGAAGTACACTGGTCCTTATAGGGTGGGTGAGAGGCTATCGGACCTGGATTGCTTGGTGGCCGACAGACGTATGCGCAATCAGTTATGTCACGTTAATCTCATGAAGGAGTATGTGAGGCACCCACCTGAGCCTCTCACTGTGCCTGTGATGCCGTTTAGCAGTCAAGGTGGAGAAGGAGAACGGGACAGTCAAGCTCAGGTGGAGGATAACCGGAAGGATAAGAAAGTCAAATGGGCGCCTGAGTGTGAGAAGGCGTTTAGAGTAGTAAAACACCTGTTGTGCACTCACCCGATCCTCAGGGCCCCTGACTTTAGCCTACCTTTCCAACTAGCAACGGATGCTAGTGGTGTGGGGGCTGGTGCCGTCTTTGTGAAAAAGGATGATGATGGGCTGGAGCATCCTGTTAGTTTCTGCTCGGAGAAGTTCAATTCGGCCCAGAGGAACTGCTCTGTTGTCGAGGAGGAGCTGCTGGCGGTTGTGCTTGCGCTGGGGCATTTCGGGGTCTATGTTCCAGCCTATAGTCCGGTCGTTGTAGTTTACCCAGATCATCACCCTCTCAAGTTCTTGGACCAGTTTCACAATCGGAATATGAGGCTGACCAGGTTGTCACTAAGGTTATTGGTATATAACCTGGACATACGCCATATTGCCGGTTGTGACAACGTGGTTGCAGATTGTCTTTCAAGGGTATATGATCCTGGGTAGATTGACACACGGGTAGCCTCCTGCTTTAGTTTGAATAGTATTTTGCGCTTGGTGCTTGTTGGGTCGCGGTTGTAGCCCAGCGTATTGGGTCGTAAAGCAGGAGTTGAGCGTTTGGTATAGAAGAAAAAAACTAGGCTTGCCCCTATAGTGCAGCCGAAATAAACAAATGAAAAACATAAAAATCAAATAAAAACTCTTTCTTTGATAGTTGAATTTTTTCAGTATGTTATAGCAGTAATTCTGAGTTGCACTCCTCTCAGAATGCTGGGCTAGAGAAGCTCGCTCTTGAGGAGCATAACTACATAATTATGATTTAACCTATTGTGTTGAGGAGGGTTATAATTTTGTAAAATGTTTTGTTGAGAACTGTGCCAGATATTTTACTGCCGCTGGGTGATGGGAAGTAGAGATATAGCATGGGTTCTAACAATCAGATTTTTGTGAGCCTTGGGCCTCTGAGAAAAATCTTGGGGGGGGGTGTGACGTTAACCACTCCGTTAGAACCGCATGGCTTGTCCTACAGTGACTCGCTAGGATCGCCAGGGCAGTGGATGTGGCTACAGTTGATGTATTGTTGTGTGCTTTATTTCATATGAAAGCTCGTGTGATGGGCAGTCCAGAAAGGCTCTTTGTTTTCACCCATGTCAAGGCTTTATATATTAAATTGCAAAGTATATGTTTTATCATTAAGTAGTAATGATAGGATTTGAGAGAGAGAGAGAGAGAGAGTAGAACAGAGTGTGGGGAGGCTCAAAGTGTTTTGCTATACTCGATGATGTCATAGCTGGCTGGCCTCTTGGGGATTCGTTGGAGGAGTTTTTTACCATGCTTGGTGACGTCATGTTTGGCAAGCTTCTTTAGCATTGGCTAGAGGACTTGTTACCCCTTTTCCTACGCGGTTCGAACTAGTGCTAGTATATATACCGCTCTCTCGCTACTCTCTCCCTCAGATCTGGTTTCTAGAACGCATCCCTCTTATCCCTTTGATACCTGTCCCCCTCTGCACCTGAGAACCTTTTCCTCTGCCTATCTCTCTCATTTTCCATATCTTTCACCACCTTTTATTAATATTATACCCCCTCTGGTTAACTCTGCATAATCAGCTTCATGCTGGCCAGTTGTATTGTGCGTTAAGGTCTTATATAACCCATGTATGTTTAGTTGTTAAGATAAGTTGATCACGAAGCATTGGTTGGCATTCATATTGTTCAGTACCACTTCCTATAATTATTAGTGTTCTGCTGGATTAGATAATGCTAGACTAGGAGTCTGATACTATAAGGTATTGTTTCCGATGGGTGCTGGCTTTAGTTAAAAGCTGCACGACATACCTGAGAACTGGAGTTGATTGGGTTAATTCTAGTCTGTGTGCCATTGAGAATAGAGCATGCACGAATGAGGGCTTTTTGCCTATACCATTCTGCACTGTTCTAAGCTCGTCGTTTGTCTTTGAGGTATGCCAGGAGAACGCTTAATACTTCTGTATTAAGGTTTCTCAAGAGAGCTACCCTTCCCTATAACGTAATATTTGACGCACAGACTTGAGATTTGCACTAGGCTATGCGGCATGCCATGCGCACCAGTATCTCGTATCATTGACTCTAGCTAGACTTTATCAGTTATAGTAGACATTAAGTATATTAAACCAATTACTCTTTTTATGCATACCCGTTTATGATTACACAAGCATTTCGCAGCCTAGTTTGATGTATTGAGACACAAACGACTTAGGCTCTTTTTGTTGATAGGAATCATTGTCGCATTGTCGACAATCGCATTGTCGTGGCGATTATTATTATTGTTGTGGCGTTTAGGATATTCTTGGCTCTGACTGCATTATATCTCCTACCATTTTGTGTGCATAGCCTGCACGAGCATTGTTCCGCTGCCTGCCTTTTTGGGTTCCATTTCCGATTCGAGCATCTTGATAGCATCTAACATTTAACCTCTGTGGAAGTGCGCATGGGGGTAATTGGAAACGTCCCCCTGTGCTGACGTATTTGAGGTGTTTCCGTCACTAAAATATTCATTGTACCATTAATGGCATTAATACTTATCCATATGCGCCTATTATGGGTTGATTATAAAGGTATTAACCTGAAACAACAATAAAACGAGTGAAAACAGCGTTTGGATGGTCAAAATCGGAGATATAGCCCGCGAGTTGTATAATGTATGGGTGAGGCAAGCTGCTTTCCCGCCAATTTCCCCCAAGGCCACTGAGACACAGTCGATCGATACTCTCTCTCTCTCTTGCCATCAGTGATGACAACACCCTGCTTGCAACTCGCTAATGTTAGCACGAAAATATACCTCAGAATAAGGGAATAACAGGGAAAATAGGTGATAACTGAAGGAGAGGAGGAAAGTGGGGAAGGAGGGGAGGTAGAGGACTGAGATTTTGCATGGCCCAGGGGCCAATTTTTTTTTTTTTTTTTTTTCGATGTCAAAAGTTGATTTTTTTGTTCACTCACTCTTAAGAGTCTCCCCGCAGTCTGCCGGGGGAACTCTTAAGAGTCTCCCCGCAGTTCCCGGGTTAAAGAAGATTCCTTGTTGGTGTTGAAGGACTTTAGTGCACTTTCTTTCATGCAGGAGTGCCTGACATTTATTGATTAAAGTAACGTAAGCTGTAACTTCTCTTACCACCTTACTTTGCATACCATAACCAAGACCTTCGGTTATAGGTAGTAATAGGCTGTTTTCACATAACATTAAGCCTAGAGTAGACGCACATTTATTGAGAGTTTAATAACCTATTATTGCATATAGAACTCTGGAGAGTATTTGTGTTCTTTGTTCACTGGGAATATACATCAGAGGTTGGATCTAGCGCTTTCCGTTGTAGCATTTATGCCATTACTAGTCCAATGAATAAGAACCCTGATATATTTAAACCTCAGTCGTAACAGTGGTTACAGACTTTGACAAGGTATGCGAAAAGAGAAAGTTGAAGGTCAATGTAGGGAAATGTAAGGTAATGGTGTTTGAGAGAAAAATGCATGAAACCATAGATTTTAAGGCAAAATATAGAATTAAGAATGAACATGAGAAAAGTTGTAAAATAAAAATGAATAATGAAGAACTGGAAGAGGTTGAAAACTTCAAGTATTTGGGAGCTGTACTATGCAAATATGGTAAAATGGAGAGTGAGATAAAAGAGAGAAAAATGCAAGGGAGAAAGGTGATTGGAAAACTTGATAGTATTCTAAAAGGAAGAATGGTTAGTCAGGAAGTTAAAAAGTCACTGAGAAACAGTGTGCTGCTCCCAACACTCTCGTATAGAGGTGAAACATGGACAGCAAGTGACGAGGACCTCTCCAAACTGAGAGCTGTGGAGATGAACTTTTTCAGAATGGCAGCTGGTGTGAATAGGCTAGATGGGCCTTGTAATAGGGAAGTGTACGAGTTCTTTGGAATGGAAGAGCAGGCTTTGGGCATTGATTGTGGTGTGGATGAGTGGATAAAGAGAAGTACTTTGAGGTGGTATGGTCATGTTCAGAGAATGGATGAAGACAGAATGCCAAGAAAGATATATGGGAGTCAGGTGAGTGGAACAGCTAGTAGTGGACGACCACCTATGGTATGGGAAAAGAAAGTGGAAAAATATATTGAAGAAAAACTTCCACCTAGTGGGAGGGGCATTGTGGCACTGGCAAAGGAGGCATGTCTTGACAAAGTAGCCTGGAGATGTTTCTGTCATGGCCATCCTTTAGCTGGGGTTTCCCAGGGGGAAACAAGGCGTCGGAGATGATGATGATGATGATAATGTTTATACTACTCGTTCGCTCGTGGTTAAGTTCTCGTCTATTTTGACAGTTTTTTTTCTGTTATTTTCCCCCTGCTGGCAATATATATGATGATGACAATAAATCATGGAGGGGTGTGGTAAACTATCAATGGAAGTTAAATATTACTAAGCTATAATGAATAAAATAAAATCACTCTAAATGAAAACTACTCCATATCTAAATTCAATTCAATCTGAAACAAGCTAATTTATATCCAAAGGTCTCATATAATACATTTATATATAGGGTAAGGTTATAAGGGTTAATATACTAGCCAGGAATTAACTCACCAATAGTTCCACGTGGCAATGAAGCAAGGGAGAACGTTTACCCAATATGGTGGTGGACAATGGGGAACGAGACTTCGGTCCCGAGACACGAGTCAAGTTAAAGAAAGAATAAATGATTACATGGGAATGGACATGAATATTATGCTTATCTGTCTGTCAGTCTTGACGTCAATGAGAGCGTCGTGATGGTGTAGCGGTTTGTATTGCTGACAGTGTATTGTGATTAGAGGCTCAAAAGCGCGATCAACTGAGGGCGGAAAATAGATGTTAACTGGTTGGTGTTCGTGAAGGCTCTGGTGTTCCTCGAAGGCACACCTTGCTGCCTTGGCAATACGCCAGGAGCCCAAATTATCGTACCGCATCTAGGTTTGCTCTATACGATAAATTATATTAATATAAACGATAAATTCATATATACTACATAAGACCATGGCAATATTGCTTAATAGCATATTAGGCATTTTATAACTTAACTTATTTACAATCTTATAATATACGATCTACTCGTCCTACGTCGTGCTGTAGGAGCGATCATGACGTCACAGAGACATACGAGATCACAAAAGAGTCATAGCCTATCGTATTTACGATACACTCCCCCCACAAAAAAGACCTGAACCCCACCTTAAACCTAAAGTTGCCCAGAGGCTATCTTCTGACGCCACAAGTCGACGGCGCCAGCAGCAGCGCGTCTGGCACGCGTCCCGGTTCGAGAATGATCACCATCAGTAAGAGGTGAGTCGTTCCTTTGAGAATCCTCGGACCCAGCAATAACAGGTGGAGCATCAGATTGCAATGCGGAATCGAGCTCCTAAGCGTACAAACGTGCGATAGGACGAACAGTAGTTCCAGTGGCCAATAGCCCCACCCGCTCTACAGAGTCTGCCCCCTTGTAAACCTCCAACACGCGGCCCAATTTCCAGTATAAACGAGGACTATCTTCTTTAATTAAAACAACTTCACCAACTGTAGGTGCCATTGGTCTACCAGAGGGAGGAACACTCTTTTCCCTCAATGCTAGCAGATATTCACTAATCCACCGTTTCCTAAAATCCTCGATTATCCTTGATATATACTGGTATCTCTTAGACACCGCTACCTCAGAGTACAACGAGGGATCCTCTAACTCTACTATGGATTGGAAATCAGATGGAAACGCAGTCAATGGTTTTCCATATAGCAAGTGAGCTGGCGTTAATGGTAGTGGTTCTTGCAGGTCGGTGTACACATATGTAAGCGGGCGATCATTCACGACTGCCTCTATCTCTGTGAGGACTGTCGTCAACTCACTTTTCTTTAATAGAGCACGTCCTACAACCGCTCTGACTCCTGACTTTACTATGCCGACACACCGTTTCCACATTCCACCAAACCAAGATGCCTTAACTGGAATGAACCTCCATTCGCACTTCTTCTCTCCCAAAAAAGTGATTATAGTAGGATCACTACTCATATCCTTTAGATATTTTGATGCTTGAACATAAGTGGGAGCATTGTCGCTAAGAATGAGTTGAGGGAATGAACGACGGGCACAAAACCGTCTAAACGTCAGCATAAATTCTTCGATAGACATATTATCACATAGTTCTAGGTGTACCGCTCGAGACGTCGCACAGTAAACAATAATATATAAACCTCATGCTCCCTCGTCTTCAATGCCCCTGTGTAATCTAATCCTACCGCTTGGAAAGGTTCTACGTGCTTTACACGGCATTCAGGTAGAGGTGGAGCTAGTCCAGTTGCATGTGGTTTACCTTTTAGTCTCTGGCATATTACACACTTTCTTACTACGCGTCGAGCTACTTGTCGAACTCTGGGTATCCACCATGTGAGACGTAAATTTGATATAATATGACATACCCCGTAGTGTTTTACTTCCCTATGTACACGTATGATCAATAGATCGGTAACGTGATGTCTTGTTGGCATAATTATAGGGCGGTTTGTGCCGTCTGGTACACCCGACCACTTCAGGCGACCCTCACACCTGATGAGGCCATTGTCTAGGTGCAACCTTAGTTGACACACTATATTAGGCATTAATGTCTTATTCGAGCTTTTCAAGGATTCTAATTCATTGGAAAAGGTTTCTACTTGAACCTATTTGATCAAAGTTACTTCAGCTGCTTTAAATTCACGAGCATCAATGTTGTGACCCCTGTTGCAGAGTTGGCCCGTTACTTTAAGCTTGAGATTGGATACATATCGCAATACCCAAGCTACAACTCTGACTAGTTTATTATAGTCACCGAATCTTGCCCACTCTACGATTGGACCCAGTGGCTCATTTGGTTGGGCTGTAACTGCCACTGTTTCCAGTGGCAGAAGTCCCTCACCAACAGCATGCCAAATCATCCATTCACTTTCATGGAGCAGCCACTTTGGACCATGCCACCACAAGTCGGACTTCACTAGCTGGCTAGCCGTTATACCCCTAGTTATGAGATCACTAGGGTTTTCTTTTGTATTTACATAATGATAAGCAACGTCTGGCAAAAAGGCTCTAATCTCATCTACCCTATGCCGCACATAAACTGGCAGAGACTTCTTGCTATGTACCCAGTTGAGTGCGACCTGACTATCGCACCAAACGTGAACGATTTCAATATTTAATTCGCTCTCGTATGCTGCGCGTTCATGTTGCAGCAGACGTGCTAATAGCAGCATTGCAGTCAATTCCATTTTAGGGATAGTTACCTTTTTAACCAGGGCTACCTTGGCCCAGGCTGTAACTAAATGTGCCCCAAATGAAGTAACAACATATATGGCTACCCCGTATGCCGTGGCGCTAGCATCGCAAAACGTGTCTAACGTAACATCACCGAACGCCGCCACTTTACGAGGTATAGGTTTAGTACATAGGATGGCATACTCATTCAACAACAATGTCCCTTGGTCATTCAGGTCCTCGGGAAAACTGTCATCCCATCCTATTTTACGTCTCCAAACCTCCTGCATTAGAATCCTAGTTCTTATGGTAACGGGCAATGCTAGACCCAAAGGATACAAAAATTGCACAAATTTGCTCAACAGACTTCTTTTGGTGTGCGCTCCTGTCTGCTGAGCAAAAGACCTTGTTTGAAAAGTTAGTATGTCATCTTCAGGTTGCCAGATCATCCCCAAATTTCTGACCTTTTCCTGGTTAAGAGATGCCGTACCATCCACCTGTATCAAACTCTGAAGATCTTTACTATTAGTAACCCACTCGCGGAGAAATAGATGTGCATCCGCAAACAATCTGCATGCTTGCCAGTATGTATATAACAAATCATCCTGACTATCGCTAGAACCCTGCAAATTGTCTATATATAATCCGCGAGATAGTTTACTTGTGTCCTCATGAGTGTCAGCTAGATGTTTTCTGATTGTGGCATTTAACAAAAACTGTGAACACGTGGCCCCAAAGAGTACAACCCGAAAACGGTACATTATGACCGGACTTTCAGAGTCGCTAATGTCGCTGAACCAAAGAAAGCGGGTAACATCTCTATCTTCCTCCTTTAGTTTGACCATCAAGAATGCTTTCTCGATGTCACTGGTATATGCGTACTTCCCCAGCCTAAACCGCAATAGATGTTGGGACAGGTCCGACACCATGGACGGACCTGTCAGCAGGCAGTCATTTAGACTGGGTAGTTGACCTTGGTGGGCAGAGCAGTCATACACCACCCGTATTGGTGTGGTGACGCTGTCTTTTCTTACCCCATGATGGGCCAGATAGTGAACCCTACCCTTCTTAATCGGTTCCTTGACATCGACTCTCTCAATAAAGCCCCTATCTTCATAACTCCGAAATACATCGTCATACGCCTGGCACGTGCTCGGTTCGTTAGACAATTTCCGCTGCAATGCACGCAAGCGACCTAATGCCAAACCATAGCTGGTAGGCAGGCTTATCTCACTGTTCTTCCAAGGTAAACTAACTTTATATTGCTTGTCTGAGGCACAGTAGCTAACAGACTCGTCAAACCTGTGTAGCGCAACTTCCAAGTCATAATCAGTCTCCATAGGATTAATGCCTATGTGATCCAATCTCCACAGTTGTTCCAGGTCGAACTCGGCAGCCATCTTAGGGTCACTAGGTTGGGAATCCTCCCTTCCCAACTCCTCTGCCGCGGTTACATTGACTCTATATATCGAGACCGTGTCGACCAGGACCTTTGACTGTGTAGTATGCACCTCTCCGCTCATGCAATATCCAAATTTAGTGGGGATTAAAATTACACCGCACATCTTTTTAAATCCAGGGTATACTACTTCATAATAATGATCCACACCAAGTAGAACATGCACCTCACTCTGATTTCCCATGGGATCTGACAAGTTAACCCCCTTGCTACGTATTGCGTGTTCCACCTTCTTTACACCTACAGATACATATTCTGGTAGGGTGTCTACTACGATACAAGTCATAAAGTACCGGTTTATACGGTAGAAATATGAAATCTCCGCTATCTCGTAGTCTTGTTTATCAGTAACCCCTGTGAAGCCCTGTAATCGAAGAGTCTCAGCCCCTACGATTCGGTGCTTCAGTCCCACTAGTACGGACCTCTTTATAAAGGAACGTTGAGACCCTTGATCTAGAAGTACCCGACAAACTTTGTTACTGTCATTACCTTCATGGGAATCTGAATTGTGGGCAATATAGTGATGTCTTCCTTGCTACCTAGTGCCACAGTTGTAGTACCCTCTGTTTTGACGTCTTTGACTTTATCTGCTGTAGGACACAACTTATCAAAGTGATGTCCTTTGCAGTGACAACAGGGCCTTAAGTATGTAGCAGTACATTGTCCCTGCTTACCATGTTCCTTACTTAGACAACCTACACATAGCTTCAATCTTTTCGCCTGTGCTAGTTTTGTCTCATTTGTTGGGTATTTTACGCAAAAACTCCATTTATGTTTGTTATTACATAGCTTACATAGAATCTGAGCAGGTTTCTTATACGTACCCTCTTTCTTTTCTTTAGTCCCCACTGTCATGCTTACTGTTCCCCTCTTCTCCACATTCTCACTCCCTCCCAACACATACATTCTCCCTTTGTTCAACTGTAGATTATTGATTTCCTTACTAAACAGAGTTTTGAACTCCCCCAGGTCAAATAATCTAACCTTGTCAAGTATTGCCATAGGAAGCTTTTGACGCAAGATAATGACTATCATTTCCTGTGTGGTAAGCCCTAGGGTGTCTAGCGATCGAGTATGGCACTCCATATTTGCCCTGAAATTTGTTAACTCCTCAACCTTATACTGTGGTTCTGCGAGCCTTAACAAGGCAACGACATGGGCCATCTTCAACTGCTCTTGATCCCCGTATGTGGACTTTAATAATTGTACTGCCTCAAGATAACTACCACCCACTACCGCAAAACCCTCTATCAAATGTAAGGCCTCTCCTTCCATTTGTCCCTTTAGATAGTGAAACTTGCGGACATTATCCAAAGAGGATTCATGAACCGTAGACCGAAATACGTCCCAAAAAGCTAACCACTCAGTCAACTTGCCCCCAAATGTAGGAAGATTGAGCTTTGGGAGGTGTACAGTATGTTTTGGGTCAGCCCTTCTATGGGCCTCATTATCGCCTCCCTTCTTACTTGCGACAGCACGCTGTAATATGTACTTCGCTCTAAAGACAGGTTCATCATAATGGGCGCGATTATCACACTCTGTAACTATCGCTTCCTCCTCTGTCATGTCTGCCACAATCACCTCACTCAGAGCCATAATACGACCGTGGGTAGCCTGGACGTTTTCTAATCTAGCCTCCAATTCCTCTAGTTCAGCAGTAGTGATGAAAGTGTTGACGTCCACAAATAGCCTATTTAATACTCCCAGAAGTCCCGCCCTTTGATTTTTAGGGGCCTTGATCAGCACCCCACTAGACGGTGTCTCTTTATTGTCCTTATTCATTTTGCATGTAAGCCTATAGGCTATGTATTTAAATTAAATGTTAAGTTACAAAAACAACGGCAAAATAGTAGTCTAGTTAAGAGACGCCGACCGGCGGACTTCTACGTTATGGAGAAAAAATAGTACACAAAATAGCAACACCTACTAAAGGATCATATTGAACAAGAAAAAATGTTAGGTCAGGTCATATGTCACAGAAATGGAAAAGAAAATTTATTGGTGGAAGATGATGGGTGGGATGCAGGACTCAGGCAGGCGCAACGATATCACCCTGCATTCCTGCTCTAACCATCGCTTGGCTAGCATTGCCAGTTTATCATAGAGTTGTTCCTACATCCTGTTATATGTCCCCTTGTTCATTGCCTTAAAAATCCCTTACTGGTAGCTAATTCCCGGGTCTGGGCACCAATGTGGTAAACTATCAATGGAAGTTAAATATTACTAAGCTATAATGAATCAAATAAAATCAATCTAAATGAAAACTACTCCATATCTAAATTGAATTCAATCTGAAACAAGCTAATTTATATCCAAAGGTCTCACATAATACATTTATATATAGGGTAAGGTTATAAGGGTTAATATACTAGCCAGGAATTAACTCACCAATAGTTCCACGTGGTAATGAAGCAAGGGAGAACGTTTACCCAATATGGTGGTGGACAATGGGGAACGAGATTTCGGTCCCAAGACACGAGTCAAGTTAAAGAAAGAATAAATGATTACATGGGAATGGACATGAATATTATGCTTATCTGTCTGTCAGCCTTGGCGTCGATGAGAGCGTCGTGATGGTGTAGCGGTTTGTATTGCTGACAGTGTATTGTGATTAGAGGCTCAAAAGCGCGATCAACTGAGGGCGGAAAATAGATGTTAACTGGTTGGTGTTCGTGAAGGCTCTGGTGTTCCTCGAAGGCACACCTTGCTGCCTTTTCAAAACGCCAGGAGCCCAAATTATCGTACCGCATCTAGGTTGCTCTATACGATAAATTATATTAATATAAACGATAAATTCATATATACTACATAAGACCATGGCAATATTGCTTAATAGCATATTAGGCCTTTTATAACTTAACTTATTTACAATCTTATAATATACGATCTACTCATCCTACGTCATGCTGTAGGAGCGATCATGACGTCACAGAGACATATGAGATCACAAAAGAGTCATAGCCTTTCGTATTTACGATAAGGGGTGAGGGGGGGCAACCTATTATTGTATCCCACGGCAGTCAAAATAGACGGTAACGTGATCGCCAGCAAATAAAGCAGGTGGTACGCCCGAATACTACATCCTTACCCTATTATATATTACCTAATTATATATGTATCACAGAATCCAACTTATTTTAAGTTAGAGAAACTATGGGTATAACTACTGCCCAATTATTTACTTGTCGTGGTTGGTTTACTCCGAGACAATAGTCGTGGCCGTGTGTTTTCGAACCAATCCCGTTTTAGCAGTTTATTTTGGCTATACTTAGATGATTTGATACAGCTTAGGAAGGATCTGTGGAAATGAAAATGGTGGAGACTATCTCAATAAACCCTCGGACTTCCATATACCCTTCCTAATGCGAATAAAATCATCTAATAATAGCCAGAAAACAGAAAAGAAGTGTGTCATCCATCCTCAGCAGGTTAAGCCGTTCAAGGACTTGGAAAGGGCCACCAATTATGTCCCCCAGTGTTTATTGTTATGTGACGTTATAATTTAACGTGCTTTATAGTAGTTCGTTATTTCCACCTTAGGAAAGCTCAGAACTGTAGATACTCAACTGGTACATAACTCACTTCAATAATATAAATCTTATATCAATCACCACCAATGTCACAGAATACACAGTTTCGGTACACACGTTTTATTTCTTAATTAGCTAGGGTACAAGCATAGAAAATAATGATCGAGTCTCATATATATAGGGATAATATCGATCCAATCATATATTAATAATACAATGAATATAAATAATCCTGATCAATAGTGTTTCAGGAATGAGTAACATAAGATCATAAAATAGTACATGTAAATACACACAATATTACTACATTAATCACAATATAAGTAAACACAGAGAGGTTAGTCTCAAAACAATAGATTGTATCCTGATGGTAAACTGGCAACCGCGAGGGGATTTGCCGATAAAGGTAGATATTATGTTACGCTGGCCAGCTTGTCAGAATGTACTCTTACTCGCTAGCGCTCGCCAGGGCAGTGAAATGGGCTATAATAATCGTAGCATGATGTTCTTTCTTTCTTAGTATTCATGTTGTCACAGACAGATCAGTGTTTGTCTTTATTCTTGTCTGTGACACTTGGAAGCATTTTATATCATTGATAGAGTTATAATATATGTAGTGTGAATTGCAAGGAGAGAGAGCGAGGGAGGCAGCGAGGTGGTAGTATGTGCGTGTGTATGTACGTGTGCATTCCTGGCTTGGGCGGGGCCACCCGCTCGTGATTGGATGGCGGGCCTGGCGTGTCATATGATGCCTGCTCTTCATGACGTAGTGGTCTGTGATTGGAGGCCGCTGTCTTATCTCGGTGGTGGGGCTTCCTTCTATCATCTCTCCTCAGAGCTTGGTATGTTGTGCTTGGTCCTAGACATCCCTTGCATTCTGGCCCCAATCTAACCCTCTTTACTGCTTTTTCTCTCTCTGAACTCCTTCTTTCCAATACTTCTCATCTTTATTCATTTATCCATCCCTTCTGGTTCTGCATACGACTTCCATAGTCGGCCAGTCGTATTACCAGCACCAGTTCTCACATATATGTTTTGCACTAGCTTTAGGGATTATTAGAGTCATAGTCACATGGTATCATAGTATTGGGTGCTCCTAATTTTTGGGTTGTTCTTTCCTACTATTTAATGCTAGACAGTGGAGGGTATCTTTGGTCGTTGTCTGAGTTATGTATATGGCAAGTCAGAGCCTGTACGACTTCGACGGAGCTAGGTAGCCTGTAACCCTTGTGCATATTTTTCCTTTGCGAGCGTAGCAGTATACAAGCGAAGGGCTTTTGCCTACTCTTGCTTGTATGCTTGCTACCTCATTTTGTTGACCTTTGTGGAGCGCCAGGGTAAGACCAGATACTTGAGATCTGGACTTACCAAGAGAGCCTCCTAGTCACTTAACGTAACATAAGGGAAATCTGTTCAGGGCAGACAGTAGGCTACGAGCATGCTTGCGCTCTGCCTAGGCTCCTTTTACCTTTTTTGCCGCTGCTAGACTTTATTCGTAAGAAAGACAGCATTGTGTTTATTAACTTTAACTGCGTATGCTTTAGGAATTATTCACGTATTATTTTAGCCTAGGTTGATGCATAGTGCACAACACAGTTTGGCTGTTACGTTGGCTAAGGAAGTACTGTTTTTGAGTGGCTGTTATTAGTGCTGTCACAGAGTTGTTGCACTCCCTTGCTTTATATATATGAATCCTACTTGTTGGTGTATTTAAGATACACGCTTGGGTGTCCTGCCCCTGCATTATTTCTGTTCTATATTCGACGAGCATCTTAGAGCATCAGACGTTTTCAGAAGATTCCATATCTGTTTGCTGTAGGACTAGACTTCCAGTGTTTTCATAGAGCATTGAAGAGTTTAGTGTTGAGTTCAGACTCACACTAAAGTTAACGTAAGCATATACTCCTTTATTAAATCTTGTCATAAGTTTATTTAAGCATTGTTATTACTTGAGAGCATTTTATTAACGTAAATACTCCTGTTGTGAGTAGGCTTTGCCGTCACCGGAAAGCCTTTGTAGAAGTACACTTAACCCAATTAATTGATACCCCGTTATCCAGTAGATTAACTCTGGAGGGTGTAAGTGCTTTGTTCACCGGCTTAATAGTTCGAGGGTTTGGAATTAGCGTACCGTTGTTGCTGCAGATATAGCCTATCTTCTAGTCCAATATTAAGTGCCCTTGTTTATTTCTTAGTGCTGGTCATAACAAATGGCGACCTTAGTCCAGTATATAGTGAACTGAATTTTGCAGTTTTTTTTTTGAGAAATCTTATTGCCATTTGGGGTTGAATTTATTTCTCGCAGTGTTGGCAGTGGACATTGTTTTGAGGATATATGGAACTTGTTGGAGTTTATTGGTGACCTAGTATTGCACTTAAAAACATCTTCGAATATTTTTGTGAATAAAGCTACACGAGAGTTTGGCTACTTTTGTCTTGACTTGGGAATTTTTTTGTTGACTCCATCATGTCACTGGATGGGTCTGAGCATAGTGAGGGCACAGTGCGAGAGACAGGCGAAGAGGTGGAGAAGGTGGAGTTGTTTAACGGCGTTCGGGTGGTGAACAATGAGGAGGATGCTCAAAGATTTTTGGAGGAGCCTGTGACGGCGGACCGGGTGTCGGGACTGGACCGGTACGGACTGCAGTGTGTAGCCACGGTCTTAGGGTTTTCTGGTACTAGCGGTTTGTCGAGAAGTGAGCTGGTTACCTGTGTGCTGGGTGGGGTGCATGGGGGTTCGGGTGGAGCGGGAGCTGGGGCACCTTAGTCCCAGCCCCCATTCCACTCAACTCCTATCATGGCGCCCCCTCGGGTTCCGGAGCCGGGTACGTTCCCGCCGGCCGATGTCCGCTGGCAGTTGGGTATGCCTCTAAGTGACTCACTGGGTGGGTCCCCGGTAGTAGCACCCCCTCCTCAAGGTTTGTCTCCCGAGATGTTGTTTCAGCTCGAGCTCGCCAAACTTAAGCAGCAGGAGCGACAGGCTGAGCTCTAGCAGCGGAAGCATAAGGCTGAGCTCAAGTATAAGTATGAGGCTGAGCAGCAGCAGCGAGAGGCTGAGCTCAAGTATAGGTATCAGGCTGAGTCTGCAAAGTACTGTGCCGATGTTAACCTAGAGAAAACTCGTGTAGAGGTGACGGGGAACCGTTTCGTCCAGGGGGGTCGACCCCATGACCAGTCCCTATCGCATCTACTAGAGTTAGTTCCAGTGTTTGATGAGTCAGGAGTTACAGAATTCTTTCTCCGTTTTGAGAAAAAGTGCCGGGAGCACCAATGGCCCGAGGAGAAGTGGGCAGCCCTTGTTTCGTCACGATTGATGGGGAAAGCACTCAAGGCGTACGATGCTTTGCCCCTAGATTCCTGCGTGAATTATGAGGCGTTGAAAGAGGCTGTCCTGACGGCGTATGAGTTTCAGCCAGAGACCTATAGGCTGAAGTTTAGGGCGGTTCCTAAGAGAAAGGAGAGTACTTTCCAGGAACACGCTAGAGAGCTGTCAGATGCATTTGAGAATTGGTTAAGGTCGGAGAAGGCATCTACTTTTGATGCAGTAAAGCAATTAGTGTTATTAGAGCAATTTTTCAAATGTACTGGCAGTGACTTGACTCTTAACCTGAAAGAAAAGCAACCTAAAACTCTGCAGAAGGCGGCTGAGCTGGCTGACCTCAGGTTGTCATTGATTCGTGGGTGCGGGTCTGCACAGAGAGCTGAGGCAGGTAACCAGGGGCGAAACACTCCACCCCCCCGAATTAATGACACAACAAATTATCCTATTAAGAGTACTGGTGCCAATTTTGATCCCAAGTCGAAACCCTTCCCGTTAAAGAAGGGCCAGGGCCCTTCCTCACCTCAGAGGAAGTCCAAGAGCGAAGTGGAGTGTAAGTCATGAGAAGGGGCATATTGCGCGCTCATGTCCGAGCACACCGCCTACAGCAGTGGTGTCACTAGTGAGCAACATCGGTGTGTCTTTGAGGTCTTCCGCGTTTGCCCGGGGTAAACAGTCGGTTGCGAAGTCACAGTCGGTGCAGAAGCAGCAGGAGGGCTTGTCACCCGTCCGAGATGCTTTTTGTGGTCATAGGGGGCACGGCACTGTGAGGTGGGCTGGTGTGGAGCATTGGCTTGAGTTGCTGTGTGATACGGGCGCTTCCCAGACACTTATTAAGAATTTCACTGGCAAGCCTATTAACGCGGCTCGGGTTGTGGTGGTTCAAGGCATCAATGCTACGCGGTCTTACCCGCTGGTCAGAGTGGAGCTTGAGGTGGACGGTGTGACACGGGAGTTGGATGTGGGTGTTGTGGAGAAATTGCCAGTTGAGGCGGTCGACCTCCTTCTCGGTAACGACTTTGCGGTGCCTACTTCCGAGGTTCCACCCTTAGTCGTTGCCGAGAGGGCGGCCGACACGAGTAGGGAGGGGCAAGAGAGGCTCGAGAGGTGCCAGACGCAGCAGATGGCGTGTGCTGACACCAGATCTCAGTCCGCTCAGGTGTCACAGCCTAGTACCCAGGTTTCAGACCAGCGGAGGAAGGGTCGGAAGGAGAAAGTCAAGGCTGGTGGTCGGGTTGAGAGTTTGGACCCAGCGACACTCCTTGGTGACTCGGTACTTGCACCAAATTTGAGCTCCGGAATGGCCCCAGAACCTGTCCCCCCTAGTGACATGGTAGGGCGTGATGGCACTCCGCGTCAGAGTAGTTCCCAGGTGCAACTAGAAGATCCTAGTCTTGAGAGTTGTGGGAACTGGGCTATTGAACTCGATGAGGACGGGGAAGGAGTTTGTGAGGCGCCCACCTGAGCAGCCTACTGTCCCTGTGTTGGTCTGCAGCGGCAAAGGTGGAGAAGGAGAGGGGGGCAGTGAGGCACAGGTGGTGGAAAGTTGGGATTGTCATGTCTCGGCGGATCAGTGGGCGGGGAACACGAGGCAGGTGGCTGTGGAAGCGCTTGAGCACCTGCCTGAGCAACAGTGATAGCGATCCAGCACCTGCCCGGTTCATACCCCACTGTTTGTGCCGAGCACCCAGGCCTCACAGCTCATGCGGTGCACGATGTTCCGCTGGCAGGTCACTTGGGTGTGAGTAAACCGTTGGCCTCGTTGTTTCAGTTGTTCAAGGTGGGCGACGAGGCTTTGGCATGGTTGTCAGGTCTGGGCTGACCAATGGCTGCTAAGGGTGGTGGTCAATATAAGAACATTAAGCAGCTCTGCCTAGGCTCCTTTTACCTTTTTTGCCGCTGCTAGACTTTATTAGTAAGAAAGACAGCATTGTGTTTATTAACTTTAACTGCGTATGCTTTAGGAATTATTCACGTATTATTTTAGCCTAGGTTGATGCATAGTGCACAACCCAGTTTGGCTGTTACGTTGGCTAAGGAAGTACTGTTTTTGAGTGGCTGTTATTAGTGCTGTCACAGAGTTGTTGCACTCCCTTGTTTTATTTATATATGTATCCTACTTGTTGGTGTATTTAAGATACACACTTTGGTGTCCTGCCCCTGCATTATTTCTGTTCTATATTCGACGAGCATCTTAGAGCATCAGATGTTTTCAGAAGATTCCATATTTGTTTGCTGTAGGACTAGACTTCCAGTGTTTTCATAGAGCATTGAAGAGTTTAGTGTTGAGTTCAGACTCACACTAAAGTTAACGTAAGCATATACTCCTTTATTAAATCTTGTCATAAGTTTATTTAAGCATTGTTATTACTTGAGAGCATTTTATTAACGTAAGTACTCCTGTTATGAGTAGGCTTTGCCGTCAATGGAAAGCCTTTGTAGAAGTACACTTAACCCAGTTAATTGATACCCCGTTATCCAGTAGATTAACTCTGGAGGGTGTAAGTGTTTTGTTCACCGGCTTAATAGTTCGAGGGTTTGGAATTAGCGTACCGTTGTTGCAGATATAGCCTATCTTCTAGTCCAATATTAAGTGCCCTTGTTTATTTCGTAGTGCCGGTCGTAATAATTAGTTACTGCGAAGCTTACGTACAGAACTGAGGTTTTATGGATAATAGGATACTAAATGACAAGTGAATAACTTTTACAATAATTCAACGAATAGAAGATATAAATCTTAATTAAATCAAAGTCACAATAATGAATATAAATTCACTGATGAAGTAAATAATTATAATAGTCCGTATGCGGGACTGAAATTCTCGTAGGGTGAGAAGTTAATGCGACGGGAAGGATAGGAGTTTAATCTTGAACTCAAACAATGCTTAAACTGAGTTTTAAGTCAGGAAGCGTAATCTTTAGAATAGTCTAACTAGGAGACTGATAAATAAACACTCTCTGTGAACCACTTATACTTGCAATCACGTACTCAGCTAATAATAACACATAAGAAGATCTGATTGAGTGTTCACTAGAATTTACGTATAATGGGCATGTATATATCCCGAACGAATATATGTATAGTTCTTATCCGGAATATAGGAAACTTTTATTCCAAGAATTATATATATATATATCAATCCCACATATAGAGTATGTTCTGTTATCTCAAAACGAGTGGCGATAGCTAGGAGAAGGAGAGAATTAATAATCTCTCAAAAATGAACACAAACGCATCTTAATTTTAACCCTTCGCAAATAATCATCAAAACACTTTATCAAACAAGAGGCACTTAATTGATTCAGTTAGAGAAGTAGAAGCCCATGAGAGGATCTGGCCGCACGTGGTAACTGAGTACGTTGTTCAATCCTGTTGACACCAGGGTACGTCCTCTTCACACAGTCTCACTAGAAGATACACTTTCTAGCTTCGCCCACACAACTTCTTCGGAATCACTAACACTGTCGTTGGTGATACTTTTAACCCACTGAGCCCCAGCGACGCACTCTTTGCGTCGGCAATGTATGTAACGCTAGACCCCAGCGACGCGAACATTGCGTCGGCCACTAAA
This sequence comes from Paralithodes platypus, assembly GCA_032716605.1. Classification (NCBI taxonomy): domain Eukaryota; kingdom Metazoa; phylum Arthropoda; class Malacostraca; order Decapoda; family Lithodidae; genus Paralithodes; species Paralithodes platypus. The sequence continues at coordinate 39,616,516 of CM064573.1, read as the reverse complement.
AAATCTATTATTCTGCTCGTACGGTAGGAAATGGCTTATGAATTGGAGGGGAGGTACCGTAGAGTGTTGGTGAACAGGGACGGTACGCGTGAACTGGCCAGCCAGGCCGCGCGGGTGGTGGTGGTGGGATTAGTGGCGCCACTTTACCCACTTATTTCACTGCGAATTTGGACCTTATCTACTCCTGTCGTATGAGAGCTAGAGGTTTGATATTTGTGTGAGACACTCCTTAGGATGTACGCATTAGAATGCCATACTCAGTTGTCACCTTAGTGCTGCCGGGCGGGTGATCATGCGGGGGAGGTGATGAAAAACACTGTACCCACTTATATCCAAACAACTTTCGACCTCATTTACTCTAGTCCTATGGTAGCTATAGGCTTGAAATTTGTGTGAGACACACCTTAGGATGTACACATTACTTGACCATGCTCAGCTATCCCCCAAGTCCTGCCGGGCGGGTGGTCATGCCGGGGAGGTGATGAAAGACACTGTACCCACTTATCTCCCTACAACTTTCGACCTCATTTACTCTTGTCCTATGGTAGCTATTGGCTTGATATTTGTATGGTATATTCCTTAGGATGTAGGCAATGTATGGCAACCCATAAATCTCAGTTTGTTGGGACAAGGGACGTGCGTGACAAAGGAAAGTCAGTTTACCCATACATCTCGCGAGTGCAACACAATGTCGGATTTACCACGCCGTTACCCACGCAGGGAAATATCCCTAGCCGATACCATGGCCATAATTGAGAAGAGTGATGTGCCTGATAGTGACACTGGATCATCAAATGACGATTCAGAGGACGAATATAGTCCCACTGTGGCCGAGTATGATGAAATGCATGAGGAGGAACCCTATCTCCCCATCGCTGAACAATACGCCAGGTTACAACAAAGGGAGGCGAGTACCTATCGTTCCCCTGCTCCCCCTCGTGACATAGTGGAGTCCCCAGCAAGTGTGGAAGAGGATGAGGAAGATGACCCAGACCCCATGGCCTTCATGAACATTCCACTTTCTCATCGTAGGGCTGAGAAGAGAAGAGGTGAGGATGATGGGGAGGAGGAGGAGGTGGGTCAAGCTCCGACACCACACGTGCCTCGCCGTGGTGGTGCTCCCCCGCGTTTGCCTTCCCCACCACCCCCCATTCCCTCTCCACTAAAAGCACCAACCCCTCACACTTTCTATGGCTTGCGCAGGGGTGCAGCCATATTAGCAGCGCAGCCATTGACTTCTTCTTCAGAAGCAACAGATGAGGATATGCCTGCCCTCGAATCATCTCCACCACGCCACCCACGCCGCCACCAACGCCCTGCCGCACGCCGCCTGTTTCCCTCATCACCACGGATTGACTCGCCCCCACCATCACCTCCCGGACCACTACCATACTCACCTGTACCTTCTCCTCAGCCTGGGACCTCCCACAGACACGACACCCAGACACCATCACCGGCTGCGTCGCCACACCGCCCTGATCGTGCGCAACGCCCTATCAAAGTACGTGGGATTGCCCGTGGTCCTGTGCGTGGGCATGGCCGAAGGGTGTCTAAGGTGAACCTAATACGCCTCACCCCTGGTGGTGCGAGAGCAAGGGCTGGGTCGGCTCGACCAGCCGGGTTGGCCGAGGGTCGGCCGGGTCGGCCGAGGTTGACGGCAGGGGCAAGAGGGCCAAGAGGGGCAAGGGGGGCAAGATGCAGGGCAGGGCCCCCCCCCCCCCCCCCCCCCGCCCTGATGGTGACTCCTCTCCTGACGACTCTGGTGACGAAGGTGCCGCTCAACCCGACGTGTGGGATTGGGTCGATGGAGACAACTTTGTGCCCACCGACTACAACTTTGTGGACACTGGCATTGCCGGCCCTACGCTCCCAAACCAGGGGCGGCAGACCACGAGACTGGAGATCTTCAGGCAGTTCTTCACTACAATTCTCGTGGCTCTAATTGTTGACCAGACCAACTGGTACAATTATTATTTCATGGCTGGGAAGGAGCAGTCAATATACTCCGCAAGGCTGTCATGGTCCTCCCTAGATGTCCCAGAGTTTTACACATTCTTGGCCATTGTAATGCTGATGGGGGTCACAAGGAAATCCTCCATAAAAAAGTACTGGTCCTGGGATCCCCTCGTCCGAACCCCTATTTTTGGCCAAATAATGAGCAGAAATAGGTGCACGGCCATAATGGGGAACCTCCATTTCATCGACAGCCTGGCAGCCCACACCAGAAATCAAAGTCAACCCAGAGCAATGAAGGACCCCATGGAGAGAATAAGACCCATTTTTGAGTACCTGAAGCTGAAGCTTGCTGCCGCCTTCAAACCCCATCAGAAGCTCATTATTGATGAGAGTTTGCTGCTGTGGAGGGGGAATATTGGCATCTGGCAGTATCTGCCCAGCAAACGACATCGATATGGCCTGAAGACCTTCGTGATGTGTGACTGTCGTCGAACTGGTTACATCCAGGACCTAATTCTGTATATGGGCAAGAAAACAGAATTGGTGGAAACGAGGACATACGTAATTTCTGGGGCCATCGTCATTACCATGCTGCAGGGCTACCTGGACAGGGGCCACATACTGTACCTGGACAACTGGTACACCAGCCCCTCCCTTGCCAAGTTCCTGCATAGCCGCACTACATGAGTCTGTGGCACCGTCAGGAGGAATCGGATCTTCATGCCCGAACTACCACCCAGGCGGGAAAAGGGCTCCATCATCCACAAGCAGACTAACAATGTCCTCATGTTGTCCTGGATGGATTACCGTGATGTGAACCTCCTCACAACAGTCCACCGTCCCATCTTCCAAGACAGCAGACGTCGTGACAGATCAACTGGCGAAGTTATCAAGAAACCTTTGGTCATCTGCGATTATAACATCAACATGCGACCAGTGGACAAATCTGATGCTGTCATCTCGTCATGTGAGTGTGCAAGGAAGACGATGAGGTGGTATAAGAAGTTATTCTTCCACCTCCTCGATCTCACCCTCTATAACAGCCATATCCTCTACTCAACAATCACCGGCAAGCAGGAAACGATGGAGAACTTCTGCATCGAGTTGTCCAGGCAGACATTGAGGGAATACATGACTGCCCCCCACTTCCAGCAACCCCCCGGGGGCCCATCGACAGCCAGCAGCAGAAGGGATTGCCAGGCTGACACAACGCCACTTCCCTGAATATGTGCCGCCCACAGATAACAATGAGAAACCCCGAAGATGGTGTCATTTGTGACGCAACACGACACAGAGGGAGCCTGTGAGATCAGATACCAGGTATATGTGCCCAGAATGTGATGTTGGACTGTGTTTCCCAGACTGCTTCAGGGAGTATCACACCCTTGAGCATTGCTAACTGTACTCAAAGACTGCGATAAAAGACGCTATGAAATGTGAAGTGTGTGTATAAAAACCAAGTGTAAATAATAAATATAAGCTATACAAAGTGCCGAACACAATATGTAAGTGATATTGACACTCAAATATACGTAAAACAGTGACGGACACCAATAAGTGTAAATGTAGCATATTTCTAAGTCGAAAGTGCGTAAAACAATGTGTGAAACGAATATTTTATAACTATAAAACATATGATAAAGTAATAAACTGAATAAAGATAGGAAGTAACATGAAAACTGAATAAAGATGGGAAGTAACATGAACACTGAATAAAGATGGGAAGAAACATGAAAACTGAATAAAGTGGGGGAATAAGAGAGAAAGGCAATAAAAGTGAAAGTGCTGGGGGAGTGTGTCAGTCAGCTGGGTGTGTGTACGTGCGTTCGTTTTGTTATTGTCCGAGACCATGATGGCCGCCAGTCTCCATGGCAACGGGGAAGCGCCACGCTCTTGCCACTCGTGTGCACTTACAAGACTTATAGCTAATCACTTTTCACAATGTAACTTCACTTATAATGACATTATGTGATACATGTTCCTAATATATGAACTATGAAGGCACACATGATGATCGGGTGGTGTAAATAACCGTCACTCGAATACTGGCCGCATCGTACATCTGCCATGCTGCCGCGCTCAACTATGGCTGACCGGGCGGGAAGTTTGAAGGCCGCCCGGCACCAGCTGATGTATGAGGCTGCCCCCCTCCCCCCCTCATACGACCCCCAAATAACCGAGGTGAGTAATTTTTTCTTCTTCTTTTCTCACACTTTTCTTCCATTTTAGAAAAACAACAAATTGGGAAAATCGGCCGGTCCCTGGATGTACATTTATTTATATTTAGCTGCTGCTCAGTGGGTTAAAGGGATTTTGGCTAACCCCTACGGAAGTATTTTCCGAATCGATAATTTATCTATTAAGCACGTTCGCCCAGAAGGGAGAGGTACCCGAAAGTGAATTCGATTTTGCCTACCAAACTCTTGGCTTGGGCAGGTTATGTTCCATTTTAATTCAGGTGAGGTGTTTCGGAATATGAGAGGCATGAGAATTACAGTTTTTTATTATTGCTGAGGTTATTAATTCCCTCCGACTCATATGACGCTATCGCGTCATATGGAACTTATGCCAAAAAACTCATATGATGCTAGGGCGTCATATGAACTTATCTTCATAGCTCTCTAATAAGTTATATGACGCTCTAGCGTCATACGGAGCTCAGTAAGTTAGGTAAGTTAGATGAAAATCTGTCGATTGGTGGCAACCCCAAGTTTCTCCGACTTCTAACGGTCCCGCAGTGTGGTTTTGACAGTTGTGGGGTACAGTGGCAATAATACCGTGTCTCCCGCCTCCTCGCCAGTAAGTTAACTATTTATGTCTGAAGGAGTTAAAGGGACTACACACCCCCCCAGCCCAAAATTTCATGATATTTTTGTTTGTCTAAAATGCTTTTTTCAACATAGGAGAATAGCATAGGAGGGCATAATTAACCATATGACATCCCCCCCCCACCCCACCCCCCTCCCAGACACACACAACCAAAATGTCATAATTTTTGTTTTGGGGGGGGTGGGGGTCTAAATTGCTTCTTTAAACAATGGGAAATAACATAAGAGGGCGTAAACGCCTATATGACATCACTATGACATCAATATCCCCTCAAAAAAGAAAAAAAATTACATACACCTATGATACGTATTATAAGAGATTATGGTTACATATAGAAACATCCCAGTTAACCTAAATTAATGTCTAGTTTACGTTTTCTTATAATACCTAAATAAGAAAACTTAGTTTTTATGAGTAACTTAGCCATTTTTTCATGACACACCACCAAATAATTGCGATGTTATATATATTTTACTTTCGTCTGCAATTTCCCACAATCATATATTGGCAACTTCCAAGTGTAACTACTCCATTGTATTGTATTGGAGCTGATTGTAAACGCTCATGTTAACACATATTGGTTGTGCCTTCATCGTGTAATTTTTGTTTCTCGATAAAGTGAAAAACTTGAGTATCAGGGGGAATTTTATAAAACAAAATCGCGATCGTCGCAGCAGGTGTCTCTAGGACAAAAAATAAGACCGCAGGAAGTTGTTACATCATCATGACATCATGACGTCGTAACGTCATGATGTCATGACGTACCACATTCTCATGCTCCCACAAATTCGGCATTGGTAATTTGATTATACCCTAAAAGTATCGAGATGAAAGATATAATACTTGTGTTTTTATTAATTTTTATGTGTCGGAGGGTGTGTAGTCCCCTTAACCCGCTGAGTACCAGCTAAATATTTATAAATGTACCACCCAGGACCGGCTGATTCTGATTTTTTTTTTATTCCAGAAACAATAGCGAATGGGTTAGGAATGAAGGAAAAACCACGAAAAATCGATGAAAAAGCTCAAAAAATGGTCCTACAGAGCCCCCGAAAATGGATTTTACAAGAGTAAAAAATTGAAGGCAATTTCCCCCCAAAAACAGGTTTTTGCGCACTCACGCGCACGCGGTTGGACTTTGGTAGTTTTCAACCATCGACATGGGTGCGTGGGATACTTACATAGTTCCCATACAAATCTGAGCCCTCTAGGTGCCATAGGACCGGAGTAATAGGGACCGGAGTGACACTGACACAAACGAGGCGTCGCTGGGGTTTAGCGTTACATACATTACCGACGCACTGTTTACGTCGCTGGGGCTCAGTGGGTTACGGTTCTTAAAATGATTGTACATATATCATTACAGAGGTGAATACATTCTTTATTTATTAAAATTAGTTCGGTGGATAAAGAAGCTTTGATGTATGGATGGGAAATGAATTTCTGTTTTGGCTGTCTATAGATATTTTGGGTGTGATATGGAATAAATTTATGATGAGTGTGAATATGAGCATTTCACTTGTTTATCTCCTTAAGGGGAGGTTTTTAGTTGATTCCCTAGACTTCCATCAAGCTTAAAATTACTCCCCCTAGACCCCCTTTCAAGATAAATTTGTACATTTTTCGGTAGAAAAATGTCCCGGCTGAAAGCCGGTTCCTCTTATATTACAGGCTCGCTTTCGCTTGCCAGGATAAAATCGACACCTACATGGCACGAAAGGTCTTAAATTTGACAGAAATGGGTCGAAAGTTCTTAAAATCGTCAAAATAATGGGGCGAACGTCTTAAAATTAGAAAAGCAATGGGGCTAAACATGAGGGAGAAAGGAGTCAAGAAAAATATCTCTAAAGTGGATATCTCTCCTTAATTGTCGTAGTTGTATGTATGATGCTCAGGTTGGAAATGCGGGAAGTGAGGAGGTTGGTGTCTCATTCGTATAAACATTTCCTTGTTGTAGTCCAGATCCTGCTCGGGCAGGGGAATCTCACCGCGGGTAGTGAGCGGCCAGTTTTTATCCAGGCGGGTAGAGGTCATTAGAGCTGAGGAGCGGCCCGTGTTGGCCCACGCAGGTACTGTGGTGCTTTTTACCTTTCTGCTGGGGATGGGGGCACTTATTAATTTTCTTCGCTCTGCATTTAATGGAAGCAATGCGGCATTGTGGTTGTTGCTTCTCCTCTGGATACGGGAGCAGGTTCCTGGGATGTTTTGGCTCATGTTGGTCGAGCCCCGTCATCTCATTTATATATCAGTATATATGTCTTTTGATCTTGGTCTACTGTATACCTTACCTGCCACCATAGCTTGTCTCCTCCTTTTTTAATTTTCAGCTTATAGGGAGACTTTTAGTTTAGTATGAAGCTTTACAAAATACCCCTAAGATCACCCCTACGAGATGAATTTGTAAGTTTTTCGATAAAAGATGTCCCGGCCACAAGGGCCGGTTCCTCCTAAATTGCAGGCCCGCTATCGCTTAATTAATTAAAACCTAAATGGCACAAAAGGTTTTAAAATTTACAAGGAAATGGGCCGAATCTCTTAAAATGTCAAAACTGATGGGGCTAAGGATAAGGGAAAAAGGGGGTCTGAAATTACTTACATCCCTGACCCCATAGCCTGACCATCACTGTGTATCGTTTCCACCGTATACATGGATAATACGTGTAGGAACAGCTCCGGCCCCGGTGTTCCATTGGTTGGCTCCTGTTCGACATGGTTGCTCCTCGATTGCAAGCTCGCTATTGCTCTCCAGGAAAAAATCAACACTTAAATGGAACAAAATGTCTTAAATTATAATGTAAAACTTGCAAAATATACAAACCAAAACAGGGATGACACAATATAAAAACAAAATAACTAATAAAAAACACTTCGTGGAAATAACGATTTAGCAAAATAATATATTAATTTTTAGTTTAGTTACCCAAGCAGTTTCAGTTTTCTCTGAACTGTTGTCTCAAGAAAGCGAATAATGTATTAGATAGTTAAAGGGGGTCACCTGTTTTTGTTCTCTCTTTTTTTCTCTTTCTCTGGCTTGTATCCATTCTGCTCCATTCAGCCTACTGTTTTAAGACGTTTATTCCCATCCAGGTGTCGATTTTTTCATGGCGAGCGATAGCGAGCCAGCATTGCATGGAGAAATCCGGCTTTGCCGGAGACATTTCTCTATCGATAAATGTAAAAATTTAGCCTGCTGTCAAAAACATTAGTAAAATATGCTGGCTCGCTACCGCTCGCCAGGAAAACATCGACACCTAAATGGGAATAAACGTATTAAAACAGTAGGCTGAATATGGCCGAATGGATACAACCCAGAGAGAGAGGGAGAGAGAGAGAAAAAAATGAGGTGCACCCCCTTAATTAATCTTGATTTTTATAGGCCCTAAAAATATATTGTATATCTGCTGACCCCTGGCAACCCCCGTGCCTAAAGGAAAAAAGTATTATTTGAGATCTACTTATTGTAATTTTTTGGTTGAATTGCCTGGTTTACTTAAAGGGAGATGGGTCGTTTTTCTGGTCCTCCTTCTCCCTCATGTTTAGCCCCATTAGTTTTTAAGATTTTAAGATGTTTTCCCCATTAGTTTGTCAATTTTAAGACCTTTCGCCCCATTTTTTTTGTCAATATTAAGACCTTTCGTATTTTTTAGGTGTTGATTTTTTTTCCTGGCGAACGATAGTGAGCCAGTAATCTGTAATTTTGCTACCGAAAAATGTACAAATTAATCTAGAAGGAGAATCTAATGGATGTTTTTTAAAGTTTGTTGGAGGTCTAGGGAGGAAACTAAAAATATAATAAATATATGAAATAATCGAACAAAAAAATAAACGCATCTCCCCTCACCATGATAATATTACAAAGGACTAAAAGCAACAAGTCTTACATGATCAAATAGGTAACCGTTTCACCGAGGACACGTTTTGGAAATATCTATTTTTAGTAATTTCACTCCAACACCAAACACCTCCCAAAGAAAATAATGAAAGCCTGCTTGTGATCCACCGAGTTTCGAACCTGGTTTACTAAATACAAATGTTAAACAGTCGAACCATTACACCATCAAGGTAGTTATTTCAGATTTACACATGCGCGAGATATCTCTATTTCTGCATTATATACGTCATCAAGCAAGAGGGTTCATTATTGTGTGACGCGAGTTCGAGTTATGACAAATGCTTTCAGGAATGAAACATGCAATTCTAAGTAAACACAAATCTATATCTATCTATCTATCTATTTACTATATATTTGTATGACATAATAATTATATATATATATATATATATATATATATATATATATATATATATAGTATATATATTTGTTTTTCTTTTGTCTCTATACATATGCTTTATTCTGCGTCAATGTTTAGTAATCAGTCATTGAATGTTGACGGTTAGCCAGTGTGGAAGTAGTGTTTGGATGGAGGGTGGGAGGGGCTACGCTGGTGCCGCTCTGAGGACATTTACTCGTTATTATTTCGTTATGCCATGATATCTTTGAAAAAGGGACTGTTTTTAAGCTGCTATTGTATGGATTTGTCAATTAGGATAATATGAAGTTTTGTAGTAGATTTTGGTTTTCATGTATTTTGTAAAAGCATTCGAAAATTACCTATATCTATGGTCACTGGTATCACGATTCATAGAAAAGTAATCTTAAATGACGTACAGTATATTTATGTGGTAAAAAAATCATTCATCTATGCCAACATGACGTTTTCTGTAGTAACACCGGATCTTCAAACTTAACCCTTTCATGCACAGGACACGATTTGAGCCTATTATGTGATACTTTACAACCTTTGTGACCATCAGGGGTGTTTAGAAGCCTTTAGTTTAGATACTTCAACCTCTGCAGTTGTCTTTGAGTTAGTTGTGGGCAAAATAATAATTTGGGATAGGTACCGGTAATTATAAGATTGAGAGAACTCTATTTTGTATTGCTAATCGGCAACCACCGCGTCTGTACGTGTGTGTAAGGGTTAAGACATGACACCTCCCCTCCTTCGCTTCTCTCTCTATCTTTTTTTTTTTTTTTTTTTTTTACACTTGGAAATTCATGGTAACAATGATTAATTCTTGTTCTGAACTATCATAGTATTATTAGACTAAAGGACTACATAAGAATAGTGATCCTATCTTAACCCCTGTCAAACGGGGATGTTTGTAACTTCTACTACCTGGCAGGCGGGCATATTTACCCGAAACGAGCTTCATTCCATGCTCTTTTTCATGCATAAACAAGAGCCAGAGTGTAATATAATTATGTATCTATGAAAGGGCGATAATAGAGCTTTCCACTGACACCTGAATCATCCTTGTACGACCACGGGTTCTCTTGCAACGATCGCGCAACACGAAGGCAAAAACCCTAAAATACGGTCATTTCCCGAGTGTTTTCCTTTTCTCACGAGGCCGAGGGTGTAAAATGTTGCAGAGGTAGTGTCAGTTGCGGTGCGAGGGCCGTGCCGAGCGGTCAGAGTCCACCTATCGTCCTCCCAACACGTGGACTCTCTCTCAGAGCTGATAATGTGCTCAACATCCCTTCCGACATATGTCGGGCCCCGCAGGGGTGGCCATGGTTCTCTCGCTCGACATATGACGGGCCCCACGGCTTGAGTGTTAAAGTCTTACCATTATCATTATTATTATTATTTATTTATTTATTTATTTTATTTTTTTATTTTTTTGGTGGTGTTCTTGTTATATTAATTTTACATTTATATTTGTGAACACTATTATTTGATAATTCTTCACCATCCAACAGCAAAGTGTTCCACAATCTACAATATTTAGGTACAAACTGTCTCTGGTAATGAGTTGTGTTACAACGGGGCTCTTCCAGTGCTGCAGGTGCTCTGACCACTGTTCTTGTGGTGCGTCCTGGTTTGCGCTGATGTTGCCTCTGGGATTGTTGATGTGGTGCATGTTGCTGTTGTATCTTGAAAAGTGTTGTTAGGCCAGCTACGTCCCTACGATGTTGCAGACTGTCTAGCTCCGTCTCAGGTACTGGTAGAATATCTCCCTCAATAATCCTCAGTGCTCTCCTCTGGACTTTGTCTAGGAGGCTAAGATGAGTTTTGGCTGCTCCTCCCCATGCAAGGTGTGAATATTCCATAGAAGATCTTATCTGAGCTTTATACAGGAGTTCTTTACCTTTTTTGTCTAGGAACCATGCTATTTTCCTTAAGATGTAAGTTTTGTGGAGGCTTTTCTTGCAATATTTTCAATATGAGATTTGAAATTAAATATTTTATCATATTTAACTCCCAAGATTTCGATCTCCTCTTGACAGTTAATAATGTTTTCATTAAAGTTTAGTTTAAGTTGTGTGTTTGATCTTGTGATGAGCATAAGTTGGGTTTTTTGGGAGCAAAACTCTCTCTCTCTCGATCTGATGAAGATTGGATTAATATGAATTAATCAGTAGGTATATGTAATTTCCCTTTCAAACTCATTTATTTCTATACTCTATAAAAACTTTCCTTGTGGGCATTTCCTGACCCATAAGGTTACACTTCATCTTATTTTTCAGTACGGCTTTTTAGCCGGAGAGAGCGGAGGGTGGAGAGAGAGATCCTTCAACTTTACTGTCCTATTCTATCTACTATAAACTGTCCCTGTCTAGTAGCATTAAGGCCGGACCACTTAGTAGGGACCGCAAGGTCTATGTCGTCTGAGTATCTGTGTAACTCTCTCTCTCTCTGTCTGTCTGTCTCTCTCTCTCTCTCTCTCTCTCTCACTCACTCACTCACTCACTCACTCACTCACTCACTCACTCACTCACTCAATCACTCTCACTCTCTCTCTCTCTGGCGAAATATACTCAGACCACTCGGAACATTGGCTTCTCCTCACAGTAATAATTTGAATTCATTAAGGGGATATATCTGTATGCTAATTAAATCCAGTAATTAAAAGTCAACAAGGGCTGGGGGCCATTAGTATTCTTGTGATGAGAAAGAGAGAGCGTTACATAGAGTTACATAAATACACAGACTACACAGACCTTGCGGTCCCTACTAGGTAGTCCAGACTTAATGCTAAAATATAATTGGCTACAAGTGGAAGGCAAGGATAGCAAAGAAGAAGGTTCTCTCCCTACCCACCGCTCTCTCTCCCCACTCACCTCCCCCTCCGACCATTCGTCGGCATGAATTTAAGTTGGGGAAAGAAGTCCCCCAGCAGAATGAGAAAAACTTCTACTGGGAAATTATAGTAAAGAACGAAGATGAGAAATATGATATACTATTGATGCTTAACCTAGGTTTTTTTTTTTTCTTTATACCTATATTATTCCCACCTCAAAATAAATGTCTAGACTTCTTTTGACTGTGTCAATTGTCTTACATTGTACCACTTTCTCAGGAAATTTGTTCCACTCGATGATCACACTGTAGGTGAAGCAGTGCTTTGTGATATCGAGATTTGCCCTCCTGGTTTTTAATTTAATTCCACTTCCCCGAGTTAATGAACTATTATCTAATTTGAAAAGCGAATCTACATACATTTTTTCAAATCCCTTTAGTATCTTGAAACGTTCGATTAATTGACCTCACAATCTTCTTTTCTTAAGTGAAAATCAATTTAATGTTTGTAGTCTTTCATAAGATTTATTTCTTAGTGACGGAATCAACTTTGTCGCTCTACGCTGCACCGACTCGAGTTTCTCAATGTCCTTGCTCAGATAAGGAGACCAAAATTGCACACCATATTCAAGATGGGGCCTCACTATACTGTTAAATAAAGGTACAATAATGTTAGTATTTGTATAAATAAAATTTATCTTAATATATCCCAATGCTCGATTGGCCTTATTTGCAGCTGCTGCACATTGATCTGAAGTCTTTAGGATTTCAGATATAGGAACCCCCAGGTCTTTAACTAATGCACTTGTTTTGCTTGGCTGGCCTTTCATCTTGTATTCATATTTGTTGTTTTTATTACCTATTTGCAAGACCTGGCATTTGTCATCATGTAATGGCATCTGCCATTTTTCCGACCACTCTACTATTTTATTTAAATCAGATTGCAGTTTATTTCTGTCTTCTTCGGTTAATACTGAATTTCCTATCTTTGTGTCATCAGCGAACTATTTGATAGTAATATTTAGTTCAACATCAATGTCATTTATATAGATTAGAAGCAAAACTGGCCCCAGGACCGATCCCTGAGGCACTCCACTATAAACTGGCTCCCACTCTGATTCTCCCCCATTTATCACAACTCTCTGCCTTCTGTTTGTCAGCCAGCTTTTTATCCATGCATGAATTTTTCCTTTAATGCCCAACATTTCCAATTTCTTTAATAATTTTCCATGAGGTACCTTATCGAATGCCTTTTGGAAATCTAAGTAAAAGATGTCTAAAATGTAGTAGAGTCGTTATATGTAAATAGTTTATTATAAAATTCTATCAAATTTGTTAGGCATGACTAACTGGATCTAAAGCCATGTTGGTTTTCTCTGATTAATTTGTTTGACTCCAGATAATCTACTATCTTGTCTCAGAATTGTTTTCATAATTATTCCTATGATTGACGTTAAACTGATTGGTCTATAATTACTTGCTTGGGCTTTATTTCCTTTCTTAAATATTGGAGTAATATTTGCGGATTTCCAATCACTAGGTATGGTTTCCTGATTGAGCGACAAGTTAAGTATGTTAGTTAAGGACTGTGCTATTTCTCCTTTCACGTTTTTCAGAATTGTTGGGGAATATTATCCGGCCTAGGGGTTTGTTAGTATTTAAATTGTTTAGCTTACATTTTTTTTTTTTTTTTTTAAAGAGACAGTGAACGGAGGAAGGAAAAACACAGATAAAACAAAAAGGTCCATGTGCCTAAAGGCATCCTCCATTCATAAAATGTTTGTAACAACTGGATTTAAACATTTGTAGATTGTAAGTTTGTGGAAAGCAATTCGAGGGAAGTGAATTCCAAAGAGTAGTAGCTCTGGGGATAAATGAATTCTGATAAGCAGAAGTTCTGCATTGTGGAGGAGAAAGTGTAAATTCATGGGCGCTCTCAGCTGCCCTAGTTCTACGGGGAAAGATGTGGAGAGGCGGCACAATTGAAGCAAGTTCCTCGGAACAATTGCTGTGAAAATATCTGTAGAATAATGCAAGGGATGCAACGTTTCTTCGTATGGATAATGTAGGAAGGTCCTGTGTGATTGCAGGGTTATTGATTAATCTAATAGCTTTATTTTGAATTTTGTCCAACTGCCTCAATGCAACCATTCCACTTCCACCCCACAGAGGTGAACAGTAATCCATCTGAGAACGCACATGTCTTTTTTATATTACGGCCAACTGCTCGTCAGTGAAGAATTCTCTAACTCTGTATAGGAGTCCCAGTTTTTTAGAGGCATTCTTAGCAATGCTTCTAACATAATGTGTCCAGCTCAAGTTAGTAGTTAATGTTACACCGAGAATGTCAATACTAGGGGAAGTGGGAATATTTACATTATTAAATAATATATGGGAGTTAGTGAGATTCTTTCGGTTAGAAAATTGAATGTACTTGGTTTTCTGTGCATTAAAGGAAACTAGATTCTTTTGTCCCCATTCATTAATTCTAGAAAGGTCCTGGTTCAGAGAAATTGCAGTGTTTATTTTTGAATTTATAAGATCGGGTTGGGTGAAAGAATTGGTAAATGTGAAGGAACTGTGGAGTGTTGAGTCATCTGCGTAGGAATGTATTGGATTATGAGTGGTAGATATGAGATCATTGATATGAATGAGGAACAGAGTTGGGTCCAAAACTGATCCCTGGGGAACACCAACATTTATTGAGTGAAATTGAGAATAAATATGATACATAATGCAGAACTTGTGCTTATGGTAAAGTTTCCTATTTCATGCATTGTTACGTTTGTTTCAGGAGTAGTGTTATGTTCTTCCTTAGTAAAGACGGAACAAAAATATTCACTAAGCAAATTAGCATTTTTTTTCCTCCTGTTATTGTCTGGTCATTATTTATTAATGGCCCTATTCCGTTTTTAATTTTTCTATTACCATTAACGTAACCATAAAATTGCTTTGGATTTTTTATACTTTCCTTTGCTATATAATATTCGTAATTACGCTTCTCTGCCCTAATTAGTTTCTTTACTTTTTGTCTACTTTGTATACTGTAGATAGCTGAAGTGTTCATTATTTGTAATTTTTATTTAGTTTATGATATTTATTGCAAGGCGCTAAGCCTTGCAAATATTCTGATCGAACCAGGGAGGCTTGTTTTTGAAAGTATTTACTTTAGTTTTAGTGGGTATGCATTTATTCTGAGCACTCGTGAATATATCTTTACATTTATCCCATACTTCGTTTGTTTTGTCAATATGCAAGTCACTGAGGGATTTCCTAAGTTCGTTGTAATTTGCATTTTTTAAATCTGGTATATTCAGTTTCTGTTTTTCAATAGTATATTTGCAATTAATGTCGATTCTAATGAGCTTGTGGTCAGAGGTGGATAGGTGCTCACCGACGTCAAGTTTATATATCAAGTTTTCATTTGTACTGATGACGAGATCTAGTATGTGTTTATCGTATGTCGGTTCTGAAACACTTTGATGTAGAAAATTGTTTTGTATGAAATTAATAATTTTTCGCGAATTGTAACTATTTCCTGTCATAAGGCACCAGTCAATGTTAGGTAGATTATAGTCTCCGAGTATTATGCTTTCTATAGCATTGAGGGTTTGTTGCAATATTTCGTATAGGTGATTATCATCGACCTCATTTTGACTTGGAGGTCGGTATGCAGTAGTAATATTAATGTTTGAGTTTTTCATGTTTAATTTGACACACACTATTTCTTTATTTTTTTGGGGGGAGTGAAACCTCGGTTGGATTTAGTTGACATGCTACTCACATAATCACTCCACCTCTAGTTTTACCATTGCACCTGTCTTTATGAAAAAATGTGCGAGTCAATATGGTTTTCAGAAATTAAATCTCTGTTATTAAAATCGAGGTGAGTTTCTGTAACACTAATTACGTCTATTTTATCTGTTTACACAAGGCATTTTAGTTCCTCAATCTTGTTTCTAATCGAATATGCATTGAAGGATAATACTTTTATTCTACTGAACTCTTGATTGAGGGAGGTATATGATTTTGGTATTGTTTGAGTTTGTTGTCTATTTTGGGCAACTGCTGCCGGTCTGTTTTTAGTTTGAGAGTTAAAGGTCAAGGAGGGATTATTAACGGTCAGTGGTTGGGTGCGATTATTTACTGCTGGCTGATTTGATGGGGGGGGGGGGGTAATTACAGTATTTACGGGGGCTGAGTGCATGTTTTTAATGGGAAGCAGAGGGGGAGGGAGGACTTTAGGTCAATAGTCCTCCATATTAATCAGAAAAAGGTGTTTCCGGCTTAGTGGGGCACTCGTGGACCTTGTATACAGCTGTGCTCAAAATACCCCTCCTATATCTCACACCTGCTTCGGATAAATGAATACCATCACTTTTGTATAGGGACGATTTTCCTTGAAATTCTCTCCAATTTTCTACAAAGAGTACATTTTCCGTGTTACACATTTCTTTTACTGAATTATTGATTTCCTGTGCTCGACTATTACTGTAGGAGCTCGCATTCAACCTAGTAATGATTCCGTTTATCACGCATTTTTCTGCTTTGTTTTTCATCATGTTGATAAGGTTTTTGTACTTACCTAGTGTGTCTTTTATAGGGACCCTACCACCGTCGAAGCAATTATTGGAGCCTACATTTGCTACTACACACGATCTTGTCGGTATGGTAGAGCTACACATGCTGTTATTGACGTGTTCCAGCTTTCCTCCAGGAATCACATTTACGGATCTCTTTTGTCTGGTTTCATGGCAAACTCTACTCCCTGTATGAACGTGTGTTGAGACTATGCATTGTTTGTTTTGGGGGTCGATGCTTTGCCTTTTGTTTTTGTTCTTTTCTCTTAAACAGATTTATCATTTGGTTTATCCTTTTCATTAGCATCAGCAAGAACAGCAATTTTATTATTTTTGTTATTTTCCGTAGGGATACCTAGTGTCTGTTTCCCCTTGTTCGGTTTCCTGCTGTGACTTACCACCTAGAATGAATCTGATTGGTGTGAAGTGCTTACTTTGCTGCCAAGTTTGTCCACCTTTTCCTTTAAAATGGAATTTTCGTGACGGAGTTCGTCCACTTGACTCTTGTATGCCTCGACTGTGCATTCAAAGAACTTAAATTTCTCATTTGAAGGGCACATAAAACACTTGGCGTCCGGGTATCCGTATCTTGGGAACCACTCAGGATAATATTTCTTATCACATTTATCACAAATAACTCGGATCGCTGGCATGATGATAGAGACGTTTTACACTTGATAAACACAAATAAAACAATAAAAAATAATATTAGTAGTAAATTTCGTTGCTTTATCTGCTAAAGATCGAAGTTAATCCTGCTGACCGCGAGGGGCGGTTTACGCCAGGAGGGAGAGAGAAGAATTTATGACCATCCTTTAAGACGAACTGGACTGAAAGAGATAGATAGATAGATAGATAGATAGATAGATAGATAGATAGATAGATAGATAGAGAGAGAGATGAAAGAGGAAAAATTATGTGAGAGAAATTGATAGAATGATAAATAGATAAATAGAAAAAAAGAGTGAGAAAAATTGAGAGAGTGAGAGAGAAAGTGTGTGTGTGTGTGAGAGAAAGAGAGAGAGAGAGAGAGAGAGAGAGAGAGAGAGAGAGAGAGAGAGAGAGAGAGAGAGAGAGAGAGAGAGAGAGAAAGGGGGGGGGGATGAGAGAAAGAATCTTTAGTTATTTGTCTTCTTAACCCCTGTCTGTTGGTACCCGTCATATGACGGGCTAGAGAACAATGGACAATCTGGCGGTACCCGCCATATGGCGGGCAGCATTTTGAGCACATTATCAGCTCTGAGAGAGAGTCCACGCGTTGGGTGGACAATAGGCGGGCTCTGACCGTTCGGCCCGACCATAGAGCCGCGACTGAATTCCCCACTGCAACATTCCATAACCACGGCCTCAGGAAAAAACTGGGGAAATTACGTTATTTCAGGGTTTTTCATCTCTCGTTGCGCGATCGCTACAGGATAACCCGTGGTCGTACAAGGATGATTCAGGTGTCATTGGAAAGCTCTATTATCGCCCTTTCACGGATAACTAATTGTATTATGCTCTGGCTCTTCTTTATGCATGTAAAAGAAATGGAATGAAGCTTGTTGGTAAATATGCCCGCTTGGCAGGTAGTAGATGTTACAAACGGCCCCGCTCTTAGGGCGTTAACATCATTCACCCCAACTGAAATTATTGAAAGCATTATGAATCCAAGCGAGGTAGGCAGGACTTAATTCTCGTAAAGATAGCATAATTCCAAACAAAGGATAGCAGAACAGGATAGAGAGAGAGAGAGAGAGAGAGAGAGAGAGAGAATTTACGAGGACAAAATTATGCCAGAAAATTATAGATTAACCTACTGATCCCCAGCGACGATACGTTGTCGTCGGCATTGTTTGCAACGCTAAACCTCAACGATGACAACATTGCGTCACTGTTAATTACTCCGGTCCTATGGCACCTAGAGGGCTCAGATTTGTATGGAAACTGTGTAAGTATCTCACACATCCATGCCGATGGTTGAAAACTCTCAAAGTCCAACCGCGTGCGCGTGAGCGCGCAAAAACCTGTTTTTGGGTGTTTTTACCTTCAATTTTCCCCTCTTGTAAATCCGACTTTCGGGCGCACCGTAGGACCCCTTTTTGACCTAGGGGATCGTTTTTTAATGGGTTTTCCTTCATTCCTAACCCATTCCTGGTGTTTTCTGGATTTGTTTTGTTCAGAACCTGCTGGTCCTGGGTGGTTTATTTATTATAAACTAGCTGGGGCTCAGTGGGTTAATAAATAGAAAAAGTGAGAAAACCTGAGAGAGAGAGTGTGTATGTCTGTTTGTGTGAGAGAGAGAGAGAGAGAGAGAGAGAGATAAAGTGTTAGTGTGTGTGCATGTATTTTTCCTTTTTCACAATAGAGAAAAATAGTCTCAAGTTAGGGGTCACAGAACATAATTAAATTCTGTTTCATTTCATCTGACGGTAAATTTAATCCCTTAGCAACTGATTTATCGATACTTAATGGAAAAATATTAAACCACTATGTATCTGCATGATATTAAGACCAAGTTTATATAATTAGCACCATATTTCACTACACAATCTTCAAAATAACTGAGAAATTTTGATGGAAACTTTGCAATTTACCGTCAGTTGAAAAGAAACAGGGTATAGATACCGGGTAACTATCTAACTATTCGCCAGATTCCTTGATCCCTGCAGGGGTGACCACGAAGGAATCTCCTAATATAACTAATCTAACCTAATCTTCCCCGATAACTTATCCTAATAATATCGTAAAAAGAAACTTATATAACATAATGATATCCTAATCTAACCCAATACCTATCCTAATGTATCCTAAAAACAAAACAAATATAACCTAATTCAATCCAAGCTAATCTGATTTATTATAACCTAACCTATTCGATAATCAAGCAATATAGCATAATCTAACACAAAAACTTATCTTAATATATCGTCAAAAAACAAATATAACCTAATGCAATCCAAGTAAATCTGATTTATTATATCCTAACTTATCCAACAATCAAGGAATATATAACTAGCATAATCTAACCCAATACCTATCCTTTATCGTAAAAAACCCTAATATAACCTAATTCAATCCAAGCTAATCAAACTGACTGACCTCCAGGAAATGTCATGGGATTCGAACCCCTCGCTTGTCACACTTCATTATGCCTCCTACTTACCACCCACAGACCTTTAAGGGAGTATAATGGTTATTTGTTGGTCTATTTCTATCTTTATTTACTTATTTAATAGTGTCCTCGTTAGACTTCCATCACGCATAACAAAACAAAAAACCTAAGATCCCCCTTCAATATAGATTTGTACATTTTTCGGTAGAAAATGTTCCGTCCAAAGGCCAGTTTCCTCCTAGAATGTTGAGATAGAAGATGGCAGTGGTTGTGGTTTGTGGTATTCATTAAAAGTATAATAAAACGATAAACAGGTATCATAATCAAGGGTAAATCAATATCAATATGTACTGTATGTATCGGCTCAGGCACATACCACATAACTGGCGGTGGCCGACTCGAGACAGAGCCTGAACTGAAACAACATTTGAAGTTCCAATTCTTAGGGTCATGAACCACATTTGCGTTCCCTCTCCCCTTACTCTATCTCATCTAGTAGGTGAATTTTACAAGGGGGAGGAGGATTCCTAGCCCCGTCCCCAGAAGGAAAAGTAGGACAGTTAAATAGGCAGAGATAAACGGCTAAGGTTGGGTAGAGGATGCCAAATCTCACTCTGGATAGGACCAGCCCTCACCATACTATCAAAACACCCAACTTATATTTTGTTTACTTTGTTATAACCTGGATTTTCGTACAATGTACACTCGGGAGCATAACTACATACACCCTCATTTGAATCAGTACCGAACCCAAACGAGACACCACAAGGCTTTAAGTTCTTTAACTATAGCCCAGATGCTTCGGTACTTGTATCAACCTCTTCTGTACCGGCGACGTCTTTTCCATTACATTCTGGCAACTGTCAGACGATTACATTCAGTTTATAAAGGGGCCTCCAACCATTAAAAGATTTTGAACTATCGCAATTAACCCTTTTTGACTACCACAGATCTTTCTTAAACTACCCGGTACATGAAATCGTCTAAATTTAGCAAACATAAAAATATAAAACCGTTGCCGGTACAGAAGGGGTTATGGTAGTTTATCTGGAAAATGTAAGAATATATATTACTAAACATCAACTATAAAACACGTATCTACTATTAAGGGGAGATTGGTCGTTTTCTGGTCCCCCTTCTTCCTCATATTAGTTTTCTAATTTGCTTGATGAAGGTTAAGCTTGATGGAAGTCTGGGGAGGAAACTTAAACAAATAATAATGACAAAATATATAGATGAGCAACTATATACACCCATCCCCCCTTAATTTAATAGCAAGTTCTATCCAAAACAAAAACAAAAAACAATCCAGATAGTTATAAGTGCATTAACCCACAGAACCCCAGCGACGCACTGTTTGCGTCGGCAATGTATTTTACCCTCAACCCCAGGACTTATATGTTGCGTTGGGTTTTAATTACTCCGGTCCTATGGCACCTAGAGGGCTCAGATTTGTATGGGAACTGTATAAGTATCCCATGCAACAATGCCGATGGTTGAAAACTCTCAAAGTCCAACCGCGTGCGCGTGAGCGTGCAAAAACCTGTTTTTGCCTACCCATTTCCCCATGTTAATTCCGACTTTCGGGCGCACCGTAGGACCCCTTAATGACCTAATGTATCGGTTTGTTGTGGGTTTTCCTTCATTTCTAACACATTCCTGGTGTTTTCTGGAAAAAACAAATTGTGGACAACCCTCTGGTCCTGGGGTGTACATTTATTATTAACTAGCTGGGGTTCAGTGGGTTAAGACACACTAAGAGAGGGGGGTGGGGGGTGGCACGAATTCTTATGAGTGGGCTAGAGACTGGTATCAGAGTGTACGACGAACTAAAACGTATTAAGGGGGGATGGGCGAATATATTTCCTCATTTATGTATCTTTTTGTCATCTAATTAGTTTCCTTCCTAGACCTCCATCAAACTTTAAAAAAACACGCCGAAGATCGTTCTTCAAGATAAATTTGTAAATTTGTCGATAGAAAGATGTCCCGGCCGAAGGCTGGTATCTCTTAAATTACAGACTGGCTATCGCTCGCCAGGAAAAAATCAACACTTAAATTTGCTTTTCTATGTGAATGAGGGAGACAAAAGGTATAACTGCCTGCAGCGAGTGCCTCCCCCAGAGTTCAAAGAGTGAAAGGGCCAACATCAAGGGACGTTCGACCTAAAATGCCTGGACACACAGAGTTTGAAGTAATTTAAGTGATAGGAAGAGGGAAAGACTGATTCTGGGAGAGAGTTCCAGAGCTCAGCAGTTGAATAAAAGAAAGTCTGAGAATAGCGTTTCACTCTTGGGTTGGAGAGTTGCACAGAGTAGGGGTGGGATTGTGTTGCAAGGCGGGTACTATGTACAGTTGGTCAAAGTTCCAGCTGACACACCCTCGCTCTGGGGCTCGCAGAATGATCTGGCAATACTGGTGTAGGAAGGAGGTGTGTCTTACAATGAATGGGATTGGTAGATGTGATTTCGGCTATATCATTGTTAGAACATATACTAAACAAGGGAAAGTAAGCCTATCTAATATATAAATGCATACATCGCTATGTATGATCCCGAACATTCACCCAAAGTTCGTATATTTGCTTAAATATTCAAGTTATTATATCCACTGATTGGCAACGCATATAAAACCTGCTGGCTGCCATAACATACTTTACTCGATTTTATAAGAATACATATTTCTGTTTTATCGGTGGCTGCTTAATGAAGGAGGATTTAATCTTTAATCACAGCGTGAACATTACATAGTCTAATTTGCAGTAATATACAGGACAGACACAGTTAACACATTAATGGCAAGTGGTATCCATTCACCACTACACCAGTATTGCCAGATAATTCTGCGAGCCCCAGAGCGAGGGTGGGTCAGCTGGAACTTTGACCAACTGTACCCTACGTAGAGGTGGTATACGCTGGGAAAGCTCCGAGGAACACTGATTATTGTAGTAGCGATAGAATAGCGAGAGAGATGCAACATTGAGGTGAAGAGAGAGAGATTGCAGAGAGTTGGTGAGTGGACGGGAATTAATGATACGAAAGGCTTTTCTTTCTGGCATAATTTTTTCCTCGTAAATTCTCTCTCTCTCTCTCTCTCTCTCTCTCTCTCTCTCTCTCTCTCTCTCTCTCTCTCTCAATCTCTCTCTCTCTCTCTCTCCTGTTCTGCTATCCTTTGTTTGGAATTATGCTATCTTTACGATAATTAAGTCCTGCCTACCTCGCTTGGATTCATAATGCTTTCAATAATTTCAGTTGGGGTGAATGATGTTAACGCCCTAAGAGCGGGGCCGTTTGTAACATCTACTACCTGCCAAGCGGGCTATTTACCAACAAGCTACATTCCATGTTCTTTTACATGTGTAAAGAAGAGCCAGAGCATAATACAATTAGTTATGTGTGAAAGGGCGATAATAGAGCTTTCCAATGACACCTGAATCATCCTTGTACGACCACGGATTATCCTGTAGCGATCGCGCAATGAGAGATGAAAAACCCTGAAATAACGTAATTTCCCCAGTTTTTTCCTGAGGCCGTGGGTATGGAATGTTGCAGTGGGGAATTCAGTCGCGGCTCTGTGGTTGGGCCGAACGGTCAGAGCCCACCTATTGTCCTCCCAACGTGTGGACTCTCTCTCAGAGCCAATAATGTGCTCAAAATGCTGCCCGCCATATGGCGGGTACCGCCAGATTGTCCATTGTTCTCTAGCCCGTCATATGACGGGTACCGATAGACTGGGGTTAAGAAGACAAATAACTAAAGATTCTTTCTCTCATCCCCCCCTTCCCCTTTCTCTCTCTCTCTCTCTCTCTCTCTCTCTCTCTCTCTCTCTCTCTCTCTCTCTCTCTCTCTCTCTCTCTCTCTCTCTCTCTCTCTCTCTCTCTCACACACACACACATTTTCTTTCTCACTCTCTCAATTTTTCTCACTCTTTTTTCTAATTATCTATTTATCAATCTATCAATTTCTCTCACATATTTTTCCTCTTTCATCTCTCTCTATCTATCTATCTATCTATCTATCTATCTATCTATCTATCTCTTTCAGTCCAGTTCGTCTTAAAGGATGGTCATAAATTCTTCTCTCTCCCTCCTGGCGTAAACCTCCTCTCTTGGTCAACAGGATTAACTTCGATCTTTAGCAGATAAAGCAACGAAATTTACTACTAATATTATTTTTTATTGTTTTATTTGTGTTTATCAAGTGTAAAACGTCTCTACCATCATGCCAGCGATCCGAGTTATTTGTGATAAATGTGATAAGAAATTTTATCCTGAGTGGTTCTCAAGATACGGATACCCGGACGCCAAGTGTTTTATGTGCCCTTCAAATGAGAAATTTCAGTTCTTTGAATGCACAGTCGAGGCATACAAGAGTCAAGTGGACGAACTCCGTCACGAACATTCCATTTTAAAGGAAAAGGTGGACAAACTTGGCAGCAAAGTAAGCACTTCACACCAATCAGATTCATTCCAGGTGGTAAGTCACAGCAGGAAACCGAACAAGGGGAAACAGACACTAGGTATCCCTACGGAAAATAACAAAAATAATAAAAATGCTGTTCTTGCTGATGCTAATGAAAAGGATAAACCAAATGATAAATCTGTTTAAGAGAAAAGAACAAAAACAAAAGGCAAAGCATCGACCCCCAAAACAAACAATGCATAGTCTCAACACTCGTTCATACAGGGAGTAGAGTTTGCCATGAAAACAGACAAAAGAGATCCGTAAATGTGATTCCTGGAGGAAAGCTGGAACACGTCAATAACAGCATGTGTAGCTCTACCATACCGACAAGATCGTGTGTAGTAGCAAATGTAGGCTCCAATAATTGCTTCGACGGTGGTAGGGTCCCTATAAAAGACACACTAGGTATGTACAAAAACCTTATCAACATGATGAAAAACAAAGCAGAAAAATGCGTGATAAACGGAATCATTACTAGGTTGAATGCGAGCTCCTACAGTAATAGTCGAGCACAGGAAATCAATAATTCAGTAAAAGAAATGTGTAACACGGAAAATGTACTCTTTGTAGAAAATTGGAGAGAATTTCAAGGAAAATCGTCCCTATACAAAAGTTATGGTATTCATTTATCCGAAGCAGGTGTGAGATATAGGAGGGGTATTTTGAGCACAGCTGTATACAAGGTCCACGAGTGCCCCACTAAGCCGGAAACACCTTTTTCTGATTAATATGGAGGACTATTGACCTAAAGTCCTCCCTCCCCCTCTGCTTCCCATTATAAACATGCACTCAGCCCCCGTAAATACTGTAATTACCCCCCCCCCCATCAAATCAGCCAGCAGTAAATAATCGCACCCAACCACTGACCGTTAATAATCCCTCCTTGACCTTTAACTCCCAAACTAAAAACAGACCGGCAGCAGTTGCCCAAAATAGACAACAAACTCAAACAATACCAAAATCATATACCTCCCTCAATCAAGAGTTCAGTAGAATAAAAGTATTATCCTTCAATGCATGTTCGATATGAAACAAGATTGAGGAACTAAAATGCCTTGTGTAAACAGAAAAAATAGACGTAATTTGTGTTAATTTGATTTAATTTCTGAAAACCATATCGACTCGCACATGTTTTCATAAAGACAGGTGCAATGGTAAAACTAGAGGTGGAGTGACTATGTGAGTAGCATGTCAACTAAATCCAACCGAGGTTTCACTCCCCCCCCAAAAAATAAAGAAATAGTGTGTGTCAAATTAAACATGAAAAACTCAAACATTAATATTACTACTGCATACCGACCTCCAAGTCAAAATGAGGTCGATGATAATCACCTATACGAAATATTGCAACAAACCCTCAATGCTATAGAAAGCATAATACTCGGAGACTATAATCTACCTAACATTGACTGGTGCCTTATTAAAATGTAAAACTTGCAAACTAAACAAACCAAAATTGGGACAAGGACAATATAAAGTCAAATTAAATTATCAAAATCGCTATGTGGAAACAACGCTTACTAAAATGAAAATTATTAAATAAAAGAACACAATCCACCACATAGGGTGTACATCACTACATGAGCAAGTTAATCTGTTTCCCAAGCAAACCAATCGCACATATAACAACGCACTATCGTCACGTTAAAGGAAGTAGTCAAGTTTGGGAAGTCCGGGACGTTCTGGCAAATTTTACTAAACTCTGCATGAATAAAGAAACTACATGTTAAATGTCAAAATATTATTTAAAATCAAATTTGCAACATGACAAGACATTATAGTAAAAAATACAAATATTGATAAGATATCTATACTATTACAAAATAATATATAAAATACAGTACAGCACTCACTAACGATAGTGCTATCGGGTAGGTACCTGTAAGCATAGCATGCCTCAAGTGACCCCTATCAATAACTACCCTACAAATAACCTACATTTATAGCACAAATAAACTAAGGAAATCGCAAAAGTAAGCAATTGATACTATCGACAATGAATACATATAATATAAAGAGAAATAATTGCAAAATATGAAGTAACAACAGATTTAAACAAAGAGTACTCTTTTAACAAGAACAATAAATTTAAAAAAATCATCAATATTAATAATAATAATAATAATAGAAAAAGAAAAAGATAAACAATAAATACAGACAAAAAGTAAGCAGAGGTTATACAAGAAACTTCAAGTTAAAAATGCTTGATTAAAATTATTGATGTCAAATTTTAGAATACAGTCACAATAATTGACCCTAAAAAGATTAAATTTATGGAACAATTTACTTGCCTCAAAACCTCTGTCCACTAAGAGTCTGTATAGTAACCTAGCTCTAGCCCAAAAGTCATCTACTTTAGTGCAGATTTTACAAAATCTTATTAATTGGGAATAAAAACAATTATAAGTGATTTTACTATCGATATTACTACTAGGGAAAGGAAAGTTTATTACGTTAAAATTAAAATCATCAACTTTGTGATATACTTTAAGTATGCACTGTTCATTAACAATCTCAATATTTATATCAAGAAAATTTTCAACTTTATAATTTACGTTACATTGTGTGAGGGGAATAGAATTAGGGTAAATAAGTTTAGCAACTTGATTAAAATTTAACAAATTGCAAACAAGAATATCATCAATATATCTACTATTATTACTTAACAGTTTAGCAAGTGCTAATTTTTCTGGAATTTTATTTTTCTTGCTACTGTCAACTAAGTCTTTTATATATTTAAATTCTAAAGCAATTCTATGACAGGAAATAGTTACAATTCGCGAAAAATTATTAATTTCATACAAAACAATTTTCTACATCAAAGTGTTTCAGAACCGACATACGATAAACACATACTAGATCTCGTCATCAGTACAAATGAAAACTTGATATATAAACTTGACGTCGGTGAGCACCTATCCACCTCTGACCAGAAGCTCATTAGAATCGACATTAATTTCAAATATACTATTGAAAAACAGAAACTGAAGATACCAGATTTAAAAAATGCAAATTACAACGAACTTAGGAAATCCCTCTGTGACTTACATATTGACAAAACAAACGAATTATGGGATAAAATTAAAGATATATTCACGAGTGCTC
Source organism: Paralithodes platypus (assembly GCA_032716605.1). NCBI lineage: Eukaryota > Metazoa > Arthropoda > Malacostraca > Decapoda > Lithodidae > Paralithodes > Paralithodes platypus. The sequence goes on along the minus strand of CM064573.1, from coordinate 39,589,401 downwards.
AGAATAAATGCATACCCACTAAATCTAAAGTAAATACTTGCAAAAACAAGCCTCCCTAGTTCGATCAGAATATTTTCAAGGCGCTAAGGGAAAGCAATAAATACCATCAACTAAATAAAAATTACAAATAATGAACACTTCAGCTATCTACAGTATACAAAGTAGACAAAAAGTAAAGAAACTAATTAGGGCAGAGAAGCGTAATTACGAATATTATATAGCAAAGGAAAGTATAAAACATCCAAAGCAATTTTATGGTTACGTTAATGGTAATAGAAAAATTAAAAACGGAATAGGGCCATTAATAAATAATGACCAGACAATAACAGGAGGAAAAAAATTGCTAATTTGCTTAATGAATATTTTTGTTCCGTCTTTACTAAGGAAGAACATAACACTACTCCTGAAACAAACGTAACAATGCATGAAATAGGAAAATTTACCATAAGCACAAGTTCTGCATTATGTATCATATGTATTCTCAATTTCACTCAATAAATGCTGGTGTTCCCCAGGGATCAGTTTTGGACCCAACTCTGTTCCTCATTCATATCAATGATCTCATATCTACCACTCATAATCCAATACATTCCTACGCAGATGACTCAACACTCCACAGTTCCTTCACATTTACCAATTCTTTCACCCAACCTGATCTTATAAATTAAAAAATAAACACTGCAATTTCTCTGAACCAGGACCTTTCTAAAATTAATGAATGGGGACAAAAGAATCTAGCGTCCTTTAATGCACAGAAAGCCAAGTACATTCAATTTTCTAACCGACAGAATCTCACTGACTCCCATATATTTTGTAATGATGTAAATATTCCCACTTCCCCTAGTATTGACATTCTCGGTGTAACATTAACTACTAACTTGAGCTGGACACATTATGTTAGAAGCATTGCTAAGAATGCCTCTAAAAAACTGGGACTCCTGTACAGAGTTAGAGAATTCTTCACTGACGAGCAGTTGGCCGTAATATATAAAAGTCATGTGCTTTCTCAGATGGATTACTGTTCACCTCTGTGGGGTGGAAGTGGAGTGGTTGCATTGAGGCAGTTGGACAAAATTCAAAATAAAGCTATTAGATTAATCAATAACCCTGCAATCACACAGGACCTTCCTACATTATCCATACGAAGAAACGTTGCATCCCTTGCATTATTCTACAGATATTTTCACAGCAATTGTTCCGAGGAACTTGCTTCAATTGTGCCGCCTCTCCACATCTTTCCCCGTAGAACTAGGGCAGCTGAGAGCGCCCATGAATTTACACTTTCTCCTCCACAATGCAGAACTTCTGCTTATCAGAATTAATTTATCCCCAGAGCTACTACTCTTTGGAATTCACTTCCCTCGAATTGCTTTCCACAAACTTACAATCTACAAATGTTTAAATCCAGTTGTTACAAACATTTTATGAATGGAGGATGCCTTTAGGCACATGGACCTTTTTGTTTTATCTGTGTTTTTCCTTCCTCCGTTCATTGTCTCAAAAAAAATAAAATAAAATGTAAGCTAAAGAATTTAAATACAAACAAGCCCCTAGGCCGGATAATATTCCCCAACAATTCTGAAAAACGTGAAAGGAGAAATAGCACAGTCCTTAACTAACATACTTAACTTGTCGCTCAATCAGGAAACCATACCTAGTGATTGGAAATCCGCAAATATTACTCCAATATTTAAGAAAGGAAATAAAGCCCTAGCAAGTAATTATAGACCAATCAGTTTAATGTCAATCATAGGAATAATTATGAAAACAATTCTGAGACAAGATAGTAAATTATCTGGAGTCAAACACATCAATCAGAGAAAACCAACATGGCTTTAGATCCAGTAAGTCATGCCTAACAAATTTGATAGAATTTTATAATAAACTATTTACATATAACGACTCTACTACATCTTTAGACATCTTTTACTTAGATTTCCAAAAGGCATTCGATAAGGTACCTCATGGAAAATTATTAAATAAATTGGAAATGTTGGGCATTAAAGGAAAAATTCATGCATGGATAAAAAGCTGGCTGACAAACAGAAGGCAGAGAGTTGTGATAAGTGGGGTAGAATCAGAGTGGGAGCCAGTTTATAGTGGAGTGCCTCAGGGATCGGTCCTGGGGCCAGTTTTGCTTCTAATCTATATAAATGACATTGATGTTGAACTAAATATTACTATCAAATAGTTCGCTGATGACACAAAGATAGGAAATTCAGTATTAACCGAAGAAGACAGAAATAAACTGCAATCTGATTTAAATAAAATAGTAGAGTGGTCGGAAAAATGGCAGATGCCATTCAATGATGACAAATGCCAGGTCTTGCAAATAGGTAGTAAAAACAAAAAATATGAATACAAGATGAAAGGCCAGCCAATCAAAACAAGTGCATTAGTTAAAGACCTGGGGGTTCCTATATCTGAAATCCTAAAGACTTCAGATCAATGTGCAGCAGCTGCGAATAAGGCCAATCGAGCATTGGGATATATTAAGATAAATTTTATTTATACAAATACGAACATTATTGTACCTTTATTTAACAGCATAGTGAGGCCCCATCTTGAATATGGTGTGCAATTTTGGTCTCCTTATCTGAGCAAGGACATTGAGAAACTCGAGTCGGTGCAGCGTAGAGCGACAAAGTTGATTCCGTCACTAAGAAATTAATCTTATGAAAGACTACAAACATTAAATTGATTTTCACTTAAGAAAAGAAGATTGTGAGGTCAATTAATCGAACGTTTCAAGATACTAAAGGGATTTGAAAAAATTTATGTAGATTCGCTTTTCAAATTAGATAATAGTTCATTAACTCGGGGAAGTGGAATTAAATTAAAAACCAGGAGGGCAAATCTCGATATCACAAAGCACTGCTTCACCTACAGTGTGGTCATCGAGTGGAACAAATTGCCTGAGAAAGTGGTACAATGTAAGACAATTGACACATTCAAAAGAAGTTTAGACATTCATTTTAAGGTGGGAATAATATAGGTAAAAAAAAACAAAAAAAAAAACACATAGGTTAAGCATCAGTAGTATATAATATTTCTCATCTTCGTTCTTTACTATAATTTCCCAGTAGAAGTTTTTCTCATTCTGCTGGGGGATTTCTTTCCCCAACTTAAATTCATGCCGACGAATGGTCGGATGGGGAGGTGAGTGGGGAGAGAGCGGTGGGTGGGGAGAGAACCTTCTTCTTTGCTATCCTTGCCTTCCACTTGTAGCCAATTCTATTTTAGCATTAAGTCTGGACTACCTAGTAGACCTCGTAATCACAACCCAAGAAAATATATTATCAAACCTGGATGTAGGTGAACATCTGGCAACGTCCGATCATAAAATCTTAAGAATCAACGTTATAAGCAAATATTCCACAGTAAAAACAACAGGAATGGTTTCGGACTTTAAAAACGCAAATTATGACGGGCTTAAGGAATCGCTATCAAATATACACGATCACACCTCATAAATATAAACGAAGTAAATGAACTTTGGGGACATTTAAGTCTACAATTACAGAAGCGCATAAACAATTTGTACCCATGAAACCAAAACGTAATACGAAATCAAGTATGCCCCCTTGGTACAGTAGAGACATTGGCAAGGCAATAAGGAAAAGGAATCAACTCCACAAACTTGTAAAAAATAACACAAACACTGAAGTAATTAAAAACTTGTACAAAAATAGTAGAAGGGAAGTGAAAAAAATAATTAGGGCGAACAAACAAAATTACGAAAATTACTATTGCCAGAGAGAGTGCCACAAACCCCCCAAAATTGTACAGTTACGTAAATTAAAAATAAACAGATCATAAGCGGAATCGGACCGCTAATAAAAGATGGCCAGACGATAACAGGTGGCACAAACACGGCAAATATGCTCAACAAATATTTTGGTTCAGTCTTCACAGAAGAAGTTATCGATCATACCCCTGAAAATAACACCTCAACTCATGTGATAGAAGATTTCACCATCAGTGTTAGTGAAGTACAAAGCAAATTGAGTAATTTAAATGTAAATAAGACCCCGGGACCCGACATGCTCCACCCGAAAATAATTAAGAATGTTAAGGACGAAATAGCAAAACCCCTAACACAACTATTTAACTTATCATTACTACAGGGGATTGTTCCGAGTGATTGGAAAGATGCGAACAGAACATTACGCCAATATACAAGAAGGGTAGCAAGGCCAAAGCAAGTAATTACAGACCAATTAGTCTAACTTCAATTGTGGGAAAAATCATGGAAAAAATCCTTAGAGATAAGATAGTAAATTACCTCGAATCAAACAACCTAATAAAAAATAGTCAACACGGCTTTAGATCAAATAAGTCATGCCTAACAAATTTGATTGAATTTTATAACAAACTATTCACATATAACGACATGACAAAATCACTAGATATAATCTTCTTGGACTTTCAAAAAGCTTTCGACACGGTGCCACACCGAAAACTATTGGCTAAACTGGAGAGGATAGGTATCAAAGGTGAAATTCATTCTTGGATACAAAATTGGCTTACAGACAGAAGACATAGAGTGGTGATAAATGGAGTGGAATCGGAGTGGGAGCCTGTCACTAGTGGAGTTCCACAGGGTTCAGTCCTTGGACAGTTCTGTTTCTCATTTACATTAACGATATTGATGTAGGGGTAAACAACACCATTTCCAAATTCGCCGACGATACAAAAATAGGAAATACAGTCCTGAACGAAGAAGATAGAAATGCGTTGCAATCTGATTTAAACAAGATATCAGAGTGGTCGAAAAAATGGCAGATGCCCTTCAATGTTGATAAATGTCAGGTGCTGCAGGTTGGTAGAAGAACTATGAAATACAAATACGAAATGAATGGCAAACAAATAAAAACCGCAACGGTAGTAAAAGACCTAGGGGTACTAATATCTGAAAACCTAAAAACTTCCGACAAATGTATAGCAGCTGCAAATAAGGCAAACATAGCATTGAGCTTTATTAAACGAAAATTTACATATAAACATGAGAACGTAATAGTGCCACTGTTCAAAAGTATGGTGAGACCCCACCTTGAATATGGTGTGCAGTTCTGGTCACCTTATCTGATCAAGGACATTGTAAGATTCGAGTCAGTACAGTGTAGCGCGACGAAGATGATACCCTCATTAAGAAATAAACCATATGAAGAAAGACTTAAACAATTGAACCTGTTCTCATTAAAAAAGAGCAGGTTGAGGGGTCAACTTATTGAGTGCTTTAAGATAATAAAAGGTTTCGACAAAGTCGATGTAAATGCACTATTCACATTAAACAATAATACTCAAACTCGCGGAAATGGAATAAAATTAAAAACCAAAAAGGCAAACCTAGATGTCACAAAGAGTTTCTTCACCTACAGTGTGGCGACAGAGTGGAATAAACTACCAGCGAGAGTGGTGGAGAGCGACACAATAAACGCTTTCAAGGGAAGGCTTGACCTCTATCTACATAGGGGTGGGGTGATATGAAAAAGTAAAAATAAAAATAATGTATGTATGTGTATGTGTGTACGCTGTACAGTATGTATATCGATATATGTATGTATATATATATATATGTATGTGTATATGTGTATATATATATATATATATATAAATATATATAGTTTGTAAGGCCAAACTGCCTAGTAAGGACCTTGAGGTCTGTGTGGTCTGTGTATCTATGTAGCTCTATGTAGCTCTCTTGCTCGTTCTCTCTCTCTCTCTCTCTTGCTCGTTCACTATCTCTCGCTCGTTCTCTCCCTCTCTCTCTTCATTTTTGCTATCCTTACCTTCCACTTTCTCTTTGGGCTGCTATCTCGACTAGCATTAAGGCCACCTTGGAGGGGTCGTAAGATTTGTGTGGCCAGTGTATTTATGTAAATCTATGTAAATCCCCCCCCCCAAAAAAAAAAAAATCCACTGTCCCCTTAACCCCTTGAAGCTCTGACGCGTTTTGGCAGACTATTTTGGCTATCATTAGACGATTTTGTGCAGCTTAGGAAGGATCTGTGAGTAATATAAAGGTAAAGACTATCTCAATCAACCCTCTGACTTGCATATACCCTTCCTAATCTGAATAAAATCGTTAATATATACCAGAACACAGAAAAGAAATGCGTATTGGATCTTGAAAGGGTTAATTAATATAATTTTGGGGGGCATTGTCTCAAGTGGGTTATGTTGATTCTTTACTTCAAGTCGGATCTATACTTTTAGCAAACTTTGAAAAATAAGAAAGTCTGGCGATATAATCTTTTTCTGGACTGCCTTCCCACTCCTAGATTGATTAATTAACCCCTTCTGTACCGTCGACGCCCTTTTTAACTTTACTTTGGCTACTATGAAACTATGTTATTCAGTTTATAAAGGGCCACCAGCAATCATCTAAATATAGCAAGAATACAAATAAAAAGACGTCGCCGGTACATAAGAGGTTAACCCCGTTTGTACCGGCGACGTCATTTAAATAACATTAACTTATATTTAGACGATTTTGTGCAAGTTTAAAAGGATCTGTTGTAGTAAAAATGGTTAAGTGAGATAGTTCGAAGGTTGTTCATAGCTGGAGGCCCTTTATAAACTGAATACAATCGTTTAAAAGTAGCCAGAATATAATAAATGACTTCACCAGTACAAAAGGAGTTATATAATATAATATTTGGGGTCATTGTCTCTCCTATAATTTGTGGAGTTTTTATTTCACTTTTGACATACTTTTCGCGAAATTTAAAAACATACTTCCTTTCCACATGTCTCCTCGCCATTCTTACTTTACATTGTTTTTGTTTTTAATTTTGAAAACGTTTCATGCACATTTTCCACATAATATAATTATAAATATATTTTCTTGGACTCTTTTCAGATATTATTTTATTATACAGTATATGCCATGTATGATTCAAAATTATATAATGTTATGTAGTGTTATTCATTTTATATATATATATATATATATATATATGTTTTTTTATATATATATATATATATATATATATATATATATATATATATATATATATATATATATATACAGTATATATACCGGTATATACACAGTATATATATATATATATATATACAGTATAATATAGTATTGCAATTCTAATTATAACTACTCCATTCTAGTAATGTTAAGGAGAGAGAGAGAGAGAGAGAGAGAGAGAGAGAGAGAGAGAGAGAGAGAGAGAGAGAGAGAGAGTACAAAGGAGGGAGGACTAAAAGAAAGTGTGAGAGAGCCAGCTAAAGGGAGTCAGACCAATAAAAGAGAGGGAGATAGGGGTGGCTAACTGGGAGAGAGAGAGAGAAACATGTGTGAAAGTTGAGGGAGAGGGAATGGCTGAATTAAAGAGAGAGAGAGGGAGAGAGAGAGCGAGCAGAGGGGGATGAATTATAGAAAGTATTACATATAGTGAGAGAAAGTGATTGTCTGATGTTAAGAGAATGCTACAGCGTGATACTAAATTAGAGAGTTACATACTGTAGGTACACAGACTGCACATACCTTGCGGTCCCTAATAGGCACTCCAGACTTACAAAGTGGAAGGCAAGCTTAAAAAACACCTCCTAGACCCCCCTTCATGATAAATGTGTATATTATTCTGTAGAAAAATTTCCCGGCCGAAGGTCGGTTCTTCCTAAATTACAGGCTTGCTATCGCTTGCCAAGAATATATTGACACCTAAATGGCAAGAAAGGTCTTAAAATTTACCAAAATTGGGAATTGCAAATCTAATGGGGTGAATGTCATAAAATGTCAAAACTAATGGGGCTAAACAGAGGGAGAAGGGGTTCCAGAAAAAAAGTCCCGCAAGTGATAATCTCCCTTTAACCCCTTCACCACCATTTCGTTATTTTCATCATATTCTTGTTACCATTTCACGATTTTCTTTAGTTTGTAATCTACCTCTATGACTCAAATAGGTAAATACGGTCTCCATAAACCCTCTTAGCAACATAGGTCCTTCTTAAACTGCATAAAATAATTTAGTTTTAGCCTGAATCTAGGGTAAAAAGGCGTCATGTTTTATACTTTATTTCGGTTACCATTATCCGATTTTATGCTATTTATGGAGGACCGAAAGAGAGGTGGAAGGATGGAGTGAGGAAGTATATGAACGAAGGCGGTGCTGGTTGGGGGGAGGGACGTCGACTGACTAGGGACAGAGGTGCATGGGGCAGTTCGTTCGTGGCCACCCCTTCGGGGATCACGGCATCGGGCAATAGATAGATAGATAGAGGAAGGATATCTAGGAATCAAAGGGGTAAATACTTTCTCCATTAACTCTTTAGCTCCCACGTTCACCCTAATCTGAATAAAATCGTCAAATGATAGCCAGATCTTCAAAGGGTTAAGGGGAGATGGGACGTTTTTCTGGTTCCTCATGTTTAGTCCCATTAGTTTTCAGATTTTAAGACGTTCGCCCCATTACTTTGTCGTATTTATAACCTTTCATCTAATTTCTATATAAATATCAAGACCTTTCGTACCATTTAGGTGTCGATTTTTTCCTGGCAAGCGATATCATTTTAAGAGAAACCGGCCGACATTTGGATATCGAAAAAAATGCACAAATTAATCTTGAAGAGGGGTCTAGGGAGTATTTTTTAAAGCTTCATGAAGGTCTAGCGAGGAAAGTAAAATATAAATGAATATATAATTAAATAGACCCAAAAAAATAACCACTGTCTCTTTAAAGGCAGATTTTCCCTCAATTGGTAATTATTTATTTGTATTTATTATTGTTTATAGTTTCTTCCCTATAACTCCATCAAATAATAATAATAAAGTAGGTGTGCAGTTTCGCATTACCCAAAAATGAAAACAAAAATGCATACGCAACTCTGCGACCTAGAATTCTGCAAGTAGTATTGAATCTCTTAGGTAAAATCGGTTTATATATATATATATCGCAACTACACATAAGCTACTGAATGTTTTTATACTCACAGCCGGACTTGAGCCACCGACAGTCAGAACATGTGCCCATACTTTAATCCACTATACCACGGCATGATAGAGGATACTTGGGTGCAGTGGATTAAAGCATGGACACTCGTGCTGACTGTTTGGTGGTTCATGTCCGCCTGGGAGTATATAATTATATATAATTACGTATATGATCACATTTAATTTTAACCATTGGAATATTTATCTATAATAAGGTCAGCGTAACACTATTTTGTTGAATTTTGAATATGGTGTAATTCAAATTTTAAATATATATAAGAAAGAAATAGTGACCATAATCTGTGACCTTCACCATTCACCTTGACCTTGCAATAACAAAAACACAAAATTTGGACAATCATTGCATTGACCAATCGAATTTGCCAGCAAAATTTGGTAATGATACATACCCCGTTCAGTACAGTTCTGTCAGTTTCATTTCATACTAGATATTAATACTATTTTATTTAGTTTATGAAGGGCCTCCATACAATTTGCAGGCTTTCAACTATCTTAACCTCTGAAGTGCGCATGGGGGTAATTAGACACCTCTCCCTGTGCGCATGTATTTGAGGTGTTTCCGTCACTAAAATATTCATTGTACCATTAATAGCATTAATACTTATCCATATGCGCCTATTATGGGTTGATTATAAAGGTATTAACCTGAAACAACAATAAAACGAGTGAAAACAGCGTTTGGATGGTCAAAATCGGAGATATAGCCCATGAGTTGTATAATGTATGGGTGAGGCAAGCTGCTTTCCCGCCAATTTCCCCCAAGGCCACTGAGACACAGTCGATCGATACTCTCTCTCTCTCTCTCTCTTGCATTCGCTTGCTATCAGTGATGGCCATACCCTGCAACCGGATTTCTAATGTTAGCACGAAAATATACCTCAGAATAAGGGAATAACAGGGAAAATAGGTGATAACTGAAGGAGAGGAGGAAAGTGGGGAAGGAGGGGAGGTAGAGGACTGAGATTTTGCATGGCCCAGGGGCCAAAAAATAAATAAAAATAAAACAAAAAAAATAAAAAAAAATCGATGTCAAAAGTTGATTTTTTTTTTCTCTGACTCTTAAGAATCTCCCCGCAGTTCCCGGGTTAATTAACCCTCTTTACTACCACAGATCCCTCATAAGCTCCACAATATCGTTTAACCCTTAAAGATCGGGGCCCGACTTAAGTCCGAATAAAAAAATTTGGACTACGTGGCAGGGCCCGCCTTAAGTCCGAGTGCAATTTTGGCGCAATATTGGCTCTGAGAGAGAGACGAGTGACTGGTGGAGCATGGGTTACCTCATGACCGCTCGCCACGGCCGCCGTGGACCTACTGAGATTTACTCCACTTACATCCACCCTCACTCCTTCGCTACATACGTAATTATATCAAGAAATTACCGTATTTTAGCGATTATGCCCTTCGGTTGCACGATCTTTGCAAGACAACCAGTGATCGTAGAAGGATGGTTCGGGTGTCATTGGAAAGCTCAATTTACGCCCTTTCAGGGATACATACTTGTATTACGCTCTGAGTCTTGTTTATGCATGAAAAAGAGCACGGAAACAACCCCATTTATGGTAAAACAAAAAACGCTGTGCGGCACGGTCAAATATACCGCCTAGGCCGCTCGTAAGGTGTTAATTATAGCTAGAATACAATAAAAAATATGTCACCGGTACACAAAGGGTTAAACAGTCTAGGAAGAGTACAATCAAATAATTAACACTCTTCTTTTGTTCTTTGACCTTGACCTTTATCCTAAATCTTTGATGACAATACATTAAACAGCCAAGGAGAAGTTTAGGGAAACTGACAAATACTCTTATTTTGACCTTGACCTCTGACCTTAACCCTTCCTACCCGGCCTGCATTAGGTAAGGACAGCACGAAAGAAGGGCCACTACCCGGTATGCCTTATCTAAGGCATAAGCTTAATAGCCTAATTAAGCTTGGTCCGAACGCTGTACGTACAACGTATGTCAACAAACCCAAGCGTTCGTCACCGCTCCTCCGAAAACAAGAAGGAGAAGACTCCTCAATGTTATTGTTCTGACGTCATGACGAAATTAATGTCTAAAAAGCCTCCATATTGGCAACATCTCTGCAATATTGGCTCCACTGAAATCATCATCACAACTGAACCAGTTGACTTACAGAGCTCTACTCAATGCCAAAATACAGATTGAAAACCGCACTACGATTATAGATGAGTGGGAAAGTTCTAGCAGTGAAAATAAACATAAATACAGTAGCCTAGGCCTAGACGTTTTTCGGCCATATCGCCCGGGTAGGGGCGACCGTCATTGGGTAAGACAGCCCGGGGAGGAAGGGTTAACTATTACAATATTTTATGTGAAATTTGATATATATGTGATCTAAGTAATAAGCCATAACACAGTCAGTTTAAACAAAAATGGAGTAAGCTTTTTTTAATAAATAATAAAAGTTGATCTTTGACCTTGGCCTGTGTCCTTGACCTTTATGTAAGAGTACATTTTTATTTGCATTGACATTGCCCATGAAAATCAAATAAGCATGCCTAATTTCATTAAAACCCATCAGTTAGTTTCATATATATTAATAGAGTAGCTGACCTTGACCTTTGACCTCTATCTTGACCTTTATAAGTCTCAACATTTATTATTTTCCTTTGTACTTAAAGTGCAACTATCTCACCAAATGTTGTAAAGTTTGCATGAAAAGTAAAGAAAATATCATATTGACATTTTATTTGACCTTGACCTGTGACCTTGACCTTGACCTTTCATATGGAATTGAATAGTTTATTGTATGATCTTGGCCCAGGTATTCCGAATATATTATGGTAAGCCTAGTGAGAATCTAAGAGTTATTATAAGAAATACTAGCAAAAAACCTATGTTGACTTTTGACCTTGAACTTTGACCTTACCCTTTAGTATATTTATCTAAAGTTTGAGCAATATGATATCAAAGTTACCAGTACCTTGTATAGTAAAAATGAAGATATTTGAATAAAAACTGAAAACATATAGCATAATTTGACCTTTGACCTTGACTTTTATGTAAGAGTAATTTTTTTGTTGATTGACATTGCCCAGGAAAGTCAAATAAGCATGACTAATTTCATTTAAACCCATCAGTTAGTTTTATATATATATAGAATAGTTGACCTTGACCTTTGACCTTCACCTTGACCTTCATGATTTTTCTCAAAATGTGTTATTTTCCCTTCTCATTTAAAGTGCAACTATCTCACCAAATGTTGTGAAGTTTGCATGAAAAGTAAAGAAATTAGCACATTGCCCTTATATTTGACCTTGATTTGTGACATTGACCTTTCATATGGAATTGAATAGTTTCTTGTATGACCTTGGCCTAGGTATTCCGAATATTCATGGTAAGCATAGTGAGCATCTTACAGTTATTATAGGAAATAGTAGTACAAAACTTATTTTGACCTATAACATTGACCTTTGACCTTACCCTTTAGAATATTTATTTCAAATTTGGTCAATAAGATATCGAGGGTGCCATTAACTTGTATAATGAAAATGGAGACATTTGAGTAAAAACTAAAACACATGAAATATTGACCTTATTTTTAACCTTGACCTTTGACCTTAACCATTTGGTTAAATTGAATATTTCTTTTTGACTGACCTTTGCATTAACCAAATGTATATATCTGTGAAATTTGGTGAAAATCCATTGAACGGTCTAGGAGGAGTTACCGGACGGACGACGATGACGACGGACGACGACGACGACGGATGACGACGACGACAGACAAGCTGAATTATGGTGCACAGTATACGGGCGGGATCTGCGTGCGCGATACCACTCTGCTTCGCAGAGTTGATAATAATAATAAAGTAGGTGTGCAGTTTTCGCATTACCAAAAAAAAAAATAAAAAATAAAAAATAAAATAAAATGCATATGCAACTGTGCGACCTAGAATTCTGCAAGTAGTATTGAATCTCTTAGGTAATATCGGTTTATAGATATATATCGCAACTACACATAAGCTACTAAATGTTTTTATACTCACAGCCAGACTTGAGCCACCGACAGTCAGAACATGTGCCCATACTTTAATCCACTATACCACGGCATGATAGAGGATAATTGTGTGCAGTGGATTAAAGCATGGACACTCGTGCTGACTGTTTGGTGGTTCATGTCCGCCTGGGAGTATATTATTAAATATAATTACATATATGATCACATTTAATTTTAACCATTAGAATATTTATTCTATAATAAGGTGAGCATAACACTATTTTGTTGAATTTTGAATATGGTGTAATTCAAATTTTAAATATATATAAGAAAGAAATAGTGACCATAATCTGTGACCTTCACCATTCACCTTGACCTTGCAATAACAAAAACACAAAATTTGGACAATCATTGCATTGACCAACCGAATTTGCCAGCAAAATTTGGTAATGATACATACCCCGTTCAGTACAGTTCTGTCGGTTTAATTTCATACTAGATATTAGGACTATTTTATTTAGTTTATGAAGGACCTCTATAAAATGAGCAGGCTTTCAACTATCTTAATTAACCCTTTTTACTACCACAGATCCCTCATAAGCTTCACAATATCGTTTAATTATAGCTAGAATACAATAAGAAAGATGTCACCGGTACACAAAGGGTTAAACAGTCTAGGAAGAGTAAAATCAAATAATTAACACTCTTCTTTTGTTCTTTGACCTTGACCTTTAACCTAAATCTTTGATGACAATACATTAAACAGCCAAGGGGAAGTTTAGGGAAAATGTCACATACTCTTATTTTGACCTTGACCTCTGACCTTAACAATTACAATATTTTATGTGAAATTTGACTTATATGTGATCTAAGTAATAAGCCATAACAGTCAGTTTAAACAAAAAATGGAGTAATTTTTGTTTAATATATAATAAAAGTTGACCTTTGACCTTGGCCTGTGTCCTTGACCTTTATGTAAGAGTACATTTTTGTTTGCATTGACATTGCCCATGAAAATCAAATAAGCATGCCTAATTTCATTAAAACCCATCAGTTAGTTTCATATATATTAATAGCGTAGCTGACCTTAACCTTTGACCTCTATCTTGACCTTTATAAGTCTCAACATTGATTATTTTCCATTGTACTTAAAGTGCAATATCTCGCCAAATTTTGTGAAGTTTGCATAAAAATAAAAGAAAATATCATATTGACCTTTTATTTGACCTTGACCTGTAACCTTGACCTTTCATATGGAATTGAATAGTTTATTGTATGACCTTGGCCTAGGTATTCCGAATACATATGGTAAGCTTAGTGAGAATCTACGAGTTAATATAAGAAATACTAGTAAAAAACCTGTTGACCTTTGACCTTGAACTTTTACCTTACCCTTTAGTATATTTATCTAAAGTTTGAGCAATATGATATAAAGGTTACCAGTACCTTGTATAGTGAAAATGAAGACATTTGAATAAAAACTAAAAACATATAGCATAAATTGACCTTCACCTTGACCTTCATGATGTTTCTCAAAATGTGTTATTTTCCCTTCTCATTTAAAGTGCAACTATCTCACCAAATGTTGTGAAGTTTGCATGAAAAGTAAAGAAATTAGCATATTGGCCTTATATTTGACCTTGACTTGTGACATTGACCTTTGATATGGAATTGAATAGTTTCTTGTATGACCTTGGCCTAGGTATTCCGAATATTCATGGTAAGCATAGTGAGCATCTAACAGTTATTATAGGAAATAGTAGTACAAAACTTATTTTGACCTATAACCTTGACCTTTGACCTTACCCTTTAGAATATTTATTTCAAATTTGGTCAATAAGATATCGAGGGTGCCATTAACTTGTATAGTGAAAATGGAGACATTTGAGTAAAAACTAAAACACATGAAATATTGACCTTATTTTTAACCTTGACCTTTGACCTTTTGGTTAAATTGAATATTTCTTTTTGACTGACCTTGGCATTAACCAAATGAATATACCTGTGAAATTTGGTGAAAATCCATTGAACGGTCTAGGAGGAGTTACCGGACAGACGACGATGACGGACGATGACGACGACGACGACGGATGACGACGACGACAGACAAGCTGAATTATGGTGCACAGTATACGGGCGGGATCTGTGTGCGCGATACCACTCTGCTTCACAGGGTTGATAATAATAATAAAGTAGGTGTGCAGTTTTCGCATTACCAAAAAATAAATACAAAATAAAAACTGCATACGCAACTCTGCGGCCTATAATTCTGCAAGTAGTATTGAATCTCTTAGGTAAAATAGGTTTATATACAGATTATACAGTATATATATATATATATATATATATATACCGGTATATATATATATATATATATATATATATATATTTTGATATTTGTGTAGCCAGGGAGGATATTTTCTTTCAGGCAGGTGAGAATAAAATAATAGGCACAGTTTGCATTATTGAGTTTTTTATTGATACTCAAGAGAGGGTTAATTGTGCACTAGCTGCACGCTGGTTGGCTAACCTAAGACTAGCTCTGGTAGGCTGGCCGGACGCAGGAGTGGGCGGGGCCTCTGCGTCGTTCGTCTGCGTGTGTGGAGGGGGCATTCCTGGGGGCATGATGGGTAAAGTAGGGTGGTATGTTTGTATATATATAGCTTCAAGAATGAATAGGCGGCGTGAGTCTATTTCTTTATCAAGAATAGAGGTGTGTTTATCTAAGTCGGGTCTGGTGAGTTCCTGATGGTGTGAGGATGTGTGGTAGTGGTCCTTGATAGCTCCGGCTTGAAGGTGGAAGGTAAGGCGACGTGACAGATGAGTCCTTGTCAAACCGACATAAGTTTGAGGTCCACAGTCCTCACTGTTACAGGTGTGTCGGTATAATTATGACATGGTCCTCTTGTGACGGTTTCTTGGCGGAGGCCGGGCTGTTGCGAATGACTAGTTGTGATGTTTTCCTCGATTTGTAGTATATGGTGATTTTAAGGTGTTGGTCAGGGTTCGTAGTTTTAATGTTGTTGCTGATAATGTCTCTCATTATGTTTTCGTCTGTCTTGTGATCTGAGGACATGTGGTTTTTATAGTAAATTTTTATGTATTCAGTGTTTGTATTAGTAGGCATGTCGTTTTTGTACCATGTTTCAAGGTGTTTGTTGATGGTGTGGGCGATGTCCGAGTTACTGTACCCATTGTTTACAAGCACCTGGGTGAGCCTCTCGAGTTCCTTGTGTGTGTCTCGCCAGGAGGTGCAGTGTGATAGGGCTCTCCTGACGTAGGCGGTGATGGTGGACCGTAAATATCGCTGGGGGCATTCACTTTCGCCGTTGAGACATAATCCGTTGTTGGTGGGTTTGGTGTAGACAGTGGTGGTAAAGCCTGAGGTGTTGTTGTTGTTTACGAGGACATCAAGGAAGGGGAGATGACCGTAAGAGGACTCCTCGAAGGTGAAGTTTAGACTGGAAGGCGCGATGAATCGTTGTTGAAGGTCACGTAGCTCCTGTGGGTTCTTCACACGCACGAAGATGTCGTCCACATATCTGCAGTAGACAGAGGGGCGGTTGGTAGTCAGGAGCTCTTCTTCGATGGTGCCCATGTACCATCGATGGTGCCATTAAAGCAAAGACAGGAGGGATTCACCTTAAAAAACTCATCAGTGACTTCTCCCCTGGGTACGCTTACGGCACAGTCAAAACCCACAAACCAGGTAACCCCCTTTGCCCCATCATCTCCCAGATCCCTACCGCCACCTACCAAATTGCCAAGACTTTGAACAAACTTCTGACCCCCTACACCCCCAGCCAGTACAGTCTTTCCTCGTCAGCTGACTTCCTGGAGATTTTAAGAGATGCCCCGTCTACTGACGACCATATCATCGCCTCCCTAGATGTAGAGAGTCTCTTTACCAACGTGCCTGTGGACCGCACCATTGAGCTCATCCTACATCGAGTCTACCACTGCCCAGACAACACGCCCTTAGACCTCCCAGAAACAGCCCTGAAGACGTTGCTGGAAATATGCACAAATATGCACTTCACCTGCCCGCGAGGTGACATGTATCAGCAGATTGATGGTGTGGCAATGGGCAGTCCTCTTTGCCAATTTTTACATGGGCACCATCGAAGAAGAGCTCCTGACTACCAACCGCCCCTCCGTCTACTGCAGATATGTGGACTACATCTTCGTGCGTGTGAAGGACCCACAGGAGCTACGTGACCTTCAACAACGATTCATCGCCTCTTCCAGTCTAAACTTCACCTTCGAGGAGTCCTCTAACGGTCATCTCCCCTTCCTTGATGTTCTCGTAAATAACAACAACACCTCAGGCTTTACCACCACTGTCTACACCAAACCCACCATCAACGGATTATGTCTCAACGGCGAAAGTGAATGCCCCCAGCGATATTTACGGTTCACCATCGCCGCCTACGTCAGGAGAGCCCTATCACACTGCATCTCCTAGCGAGACACACACAAGGAACTCGAGAGGCTCACCCAGGTGCTTGTAAACAATGGTTACAGTAACTCGGACATCGCCCACAGCATCAACAAACACCTTGAAACATGGTACAAAAACGACATGCCTACTAATACAAACACAGAATACATAAAAATTTACTATAAAAACCACATGTCCTCAGATCACAAGACAGACGAAAACATAATGAGAGACATTATCAGCAACAACATTAAAACTACGAACCCTGAGCAACACCTTAAACATACCATATACTACAAATCGAGGAAAACATCACAACTAGTCATTCGCAACAACCCGGCCTCCGCCAAGAAACCGTCACAAGAGGACCATGTCATATACCGACACACCTGTAACAATGAGGACTGTGGACCTCACACTTATGTCGGTTTGACAAGGACTCGTCTGTCACGTCGCCTTACCTTCCACCTTCAAGCCGGAGCTATCAAGGACCACTACCACACATCCTCACACCATCAGGAACTCACCAGACCCGACTTAGATAAACACACCTCTATTCTTGATAAAGAAATACACTCACGCCGCCTATTCATTCTTGAAGCTATATATATACAAACATACCAACCTACTTTAACCCTTAATTAGCGGCTCACCACATAAGTCGAGTTAAATAAAGCTGGACTATGTGGCGGCGCTCGACATAGGTCGAGTGGCAATTTCAGCACGTAATGTTGCTGAGAGAGAGAGACAAGTGGTGGCAGGAGAGTAGCGAGCGTATGACTGCTCCAGACCACCGCGGCGAACATACTGACATGAATCCCAGCTCCCTCCTCCCTCTCTCACTCGCTATATAAGGAATTGTATCGGGAAAGTGGCTAATTACATGCTTTTTGCACTCGCGTTGCACGGTTATTGCAAGAAAACTAGCCATCATAAAAGGATCGTTATACTGTAGTGTCATTCGAAAGCTCTGTTTATGCCCTTTCAGGGATAGGTACTTGTTTTACGTTCTGGGTCTTATTTAGGCAGAAAAATGATCACGTAAACAGCCCTATTTTGGCTAAAAACACCCCGCTGGGCGGTACATATAAATAAACCGCATAGGCCGCTCGTAAGGTGTTAAACACACAAGCGGAATACAGCCAGATCCTACCCTCGGCGCGCCCTTCCACAGCGAGGCCCCCCATCATGCCCCCAGGAATGCACCCTCCACACACGCAGACGAACGACGCAGAGGCCCCGCCCACTCCTGCATCTGGCCAGCCTACCAGAGCTAGTCTTAGGTTAGCCAACCAGCGTGCAGCTAGCGCACAATAAACCCTCTCTTGATCTTGTATCGCCTATATAAACTCGACTTATCACCTTCTAACTTCACTTCTCCTTGATAATGATGGCTGCGCCCATTGAAACGTCGGAACCCTTTGCAAACCTCCTTTACCAACTTCCTGAAAATACCAGAAAAACTGTACGAAAAATTGAGAGTATCAATAAAAACTCAATAATGCAAACTGTGCCTATTATTTTAATCTCATCTGCCTGAAAGAATATATATATATATATATATATATATATATATATATATATATATATATATATATATATACTGTATATATATACATATAATATATCGCAATATATAAAATAAATATAAGAAAGAAATAGTGACCATTATCTGTGACCTTTACCATTCACCTTGACCTTTGAATAACAAAAACATAAAATTTGGACCAATCTTTGCATTGACCAACCAAATTTGCCAGCAAAATTGGGGGACGATACGTAACCCGTTCAGTACAGTTCTGTCGGTTTCATTTCATACTTGATACTAAGACAAGTTTATTAAGTTTATGAAGGGCCTCCATAAAATTCGCAGGTTTTCAACTATCTTAACCCTTTTTACTACCACAGATCCTTCATCAGCTTCACAAAATCGTCTAATTATAGCTAGAATACAATAAAAAGACGTCACCGGTACACAAAGGGTTTAAAGACAATTATCAACACTCTTCTTTTGTTCTTTGACCTTGACCTTTAACCTTAAGTATTATAATATATATATATATATATATATATATATATATATATATATATATATATATATTATATATATACTGTATATGACTGAAATATGGCATTTAAGTAAAATGCAACTAACAGTCATCTCATCAGCTTATCGATTTTTTTTGATGATGAAGGTTAATTTATGACCTTTGCTTGTGACCTTGACCTTTATGTAGGATTATATTTTTGTTTGCTTTGATGTAACCCTAGAAAATCAAATAAGTGTGTCAAATTTCATTAAAGATCATCAGTTAGCTTCAGAGGTATTAAAGGAATACTTGACCTTGACCTTTGACCTTCATCTTGACCTTTATGATGTCTGAAAATTTAACATTTTAATTTTACCTTAATGCACAATTGTCAACAAATTTTGCTAAGTTTACATGAATAGTAAAGAAATTAACATAATGACCTTATATATGACGTTGACCTGTGAACTTGACATATTAAATGGAATTATGTTTATTCTTGTATGACCTTGCTCTAGGCATTCCGAATATGCATGATAAGCCTAATGAGAATCTTGCATTAAATAAGAAATACTAGTAAAAATCATATATCGACCTTTAACCTTGATCTTTGACCTTGACCTTCGACCTTAGAATTTCTTATCGAGGATTTAGTTAGCTTAACAGCATTGTTCGTATTAACTAACATAATGAATATGGTGTAGCCTAATTCGTATAAAAACTTATTGATTACAAATAGTGATCATATACTGTGACCTTGACCTTTGACCTATGATAAAAGTAAAATACATATATTTGGATTATCATCGCATTGACCAACTGAATTTGCCTGTATAATGTTATGACAATACACTAAACAGTCAAGGAGGAGTTTAGGGAAAATTACAAATACTCTTATTTTGCCCTTGCCCTCTGACCTTAACTATTACAATATTTATGTGAAATTTGATATATATTGGGCTATATTTAAGTAATAAGCCATAACACAGCCAGTTTTCTAAAATGTGAGTAATCTTTTTTAATAAATAATAAAAGTTGACCTTTGACCTTGACCTGTGATCTATATTTAAGAGTACATTTTTTGTTTGCATTGACATTGCCCATGAAAATCAAATAAGCATGCCTAATTTCATTAAAACACATCAGTTAGTTTCATATATATTAATAGAATAGTTGACCTTGACCTATGACCTTTATCTTGACCTTTATATGTCTCAACATTTATTATTTTCCTTTTCACTTAAAGTGCAGCTATCTCACCAAATTGTGTGAAGTTTGCATGAAAAGTAAAGAAGATAGCATATTGACCTTATATTTGACCTTGACCTGTGACCTTGACCTTTCATATGTAATAGAATAGTTTATTGTGAGATCTTGGTCTAGGTATTCCGCATATACATGGTAAGCCTAGTGAGAATCTAACAGTTAGTATAAGAAATACTAGTAAAAATACTATTTTGACCTTAGACCTTGACTTTTGACCTTACCCTTTAGAATATGTATCTACAATTTGTGCAATACGATATCAATGTTACCAGTAATTTGTAAAGTGAAAATGAAGACATTTGAATAAAAACTAAAACTAAATAGTATAAGTTGACCTTTCACCATGACCTTTTTGTAAGAGTAATTTTTTTTTTCATTGACATTGCCCAGAAAAATCAAAATAAGCATGAGCATGCCAAACTTCATTAAATCACATCAGTTATTTCCTATATATTAATAGAATAGTTGACCTTGACCTATGACCTTTATCTTGACCTTTATATGTCTCAACATATATTATTTTCCTTTTCACTTAACCCTTACGTTCTGGGTCTTATTTAGGCATGAAATGATCACGTAACAGCCCTATTAAAGTGCAGCTATCTCACCAAATTGTGTGAAGTTTGCATTAAAAGTAAAGAAAATAGCATATTGACCTTTTATTTGACCTTGACCTGTGACCTTGACCTTTCATATGCAATATAATAGTTTATTGTGTGATCTTGGCCTAGGTATTCCCAATGTACATGGTAATCCTAGTAAGAATCTAACAGTTAGTATAAGAAATACTAGTAAAAATACTATTATGACCTTTGACCTTGATTTTTGACCTTACCTTTTAGAATATGTATCTAAAATTTGTGCAATACGATATCAATGTTAACAGTAACTTGCAAAGTGAAAATGAAGACATTTGAATACAAACTAAAATTAATAGTATAAGTTGACCTTTCACCATGACCTGTGACCTTGACCTTTATGTAAGAGTAAACAATTGCTTTCACTGACGTTGCCCAGGAAAATCAAAATAAGCATGACTAATTTCATTAAAACCCATCAGTTAGTTTCATATATATTTATAGAATAGTTGACCTTGACCTTTGACCTTTGACCTTGACCTTCATGATATGTCTCAAAAGGTATTATTTTCCTTTCCATTTAAAGTGCAACTATATCGCCAAATTTTGTGAAGTTTGCATGAAAAGTAATTAAATTAGCATATTGACCTTTTATTTGACCTTGACCTGTGAACTGGGCCCTTCATATGGAATTGTATAGTTTATTGCATGACCTTGTCCTAAGTATTCCGAATATACATGGTAAGTTTAGTGAGAATCAAACAGTTAATATAAGAAATACTAGTAAAACAAATATTTTGACCTTTGACCTTGACCTTTGACCTTACCCTTCAGAATATGTATCTAAAATTTGGTGGTTACCAGTAACTTGTATAGTGAAAATGAAGAAATTTGAGTAAAAACTAAGACACATGAAATATTGACTTTATTTTTAACCTTGACCTTTGACCTTAACCTTTAAGTTAAATTAAAAATTTCTTTTTGACTGGCCTTTGCATTGATCATATGAATATACCTGTGAAATTTGGTGAAAATCCATCGAACGGTCTAGGAGGAGTTACCGGATGGACGACAGACGACGGACGACGACGACGACGACGACGACGACGACGGACAAGCTGAATTGTGGTGCACAGTATACGGGCGGGACCTGTGTGTGCGATACCACTGTGCTTCGTAGAGTTGATAGCTTAACAGCATTGTTCGTATTAACTAACATAATGAATAATTATGGTGTAGCCTAATTTGTATAAAAAACTTATTGATTACAAATAGTGATCATATACTGTGACCTTGACCTTTGACCTTTGATAAAAGTAAAATACATATATTTGGAATATCGTCGCATTGACCAACTGAATTTGCCTGTATAATGTTATGACAATACATTAAACAGTCAAGGAGGAGTTTAGGGAAAATTACAAATACTCTTATTTTGCCCTTGCCCTCTGACCTTAACTATTACAATATTTATGTGAAATTTGATATATTATATTAGGCTATATTTAAGTAATAAGCCATAACACAGCCAGTTTTCTAAAATGTGAGTAATCTTTTTTAATAAATAATAAAAGTTGACCTTTGACCTTGACCTGTGACCTATATTTAAGAATACATTTTTGTTTGCATTGACATTGCCTATGAAAATCAAATAAGCATGCCTAATTTCATTAAAACACATCAGTTAGTTTCATATATATTAATAGAATAGTTGACCTTGACCTATGACCTTTATCTTGACCTTTATATGTTGCAACATTTATTATTTTTCTTTTCACTAAAAGTGCAGCTATCACCAAATTGTGTGAAGTTTGCATGAAAAGTAAAGAAGATAGCATATTGACCTTATATTTGACCTTGACCTGTGACCTTGACCTTTCATATGTAATATAATAGTTTATTGTGTGAGCTTGGCCTAGGTATTCCGAATATACATGGTAAGCCTAGTGAGAATCTAACAGTTAGTATAAGAAATACTAGTAAAAATACTATTTTGAAGTTTGACCTTGACTTTTGACCTTACCCTTTAGAATATGTATCTAAAATTTGTTCAATACGATATCAATGTTACCAGTAACTTGTAAAGTGAAAATGAAGACATTTGAATAAAAACTAAAAATAAAGAGTATAAGTTGACCTTTCACCATGACCTTTATGCAAGAGTAAAACAAAATTGTCATTAACATTGCCCAGGAAAATCAAAATAAGCATGAGCATGCCTAACTTCATTAAAACACATCAGTTAGTTCCTATATATTAATAGAATAGTTGACCTTGACCTATGACCTTTATATGTCTCAACATATATTATTTTCCTTTTCACTTAAAGTGCAGCTATCTCACCAAAGTGTGTGAAGTTTGCATGAAAAGTAAAGAAAATAGCATATTGACCTTTTATTTGACCTTGACCTGTGACCTTGACCTTTCATATGTAATGTAATAGTTTATTGTGTGATCTTGGCCTAGGTATTCCGAATATACATGGTAAGCCTAGTAAGAATCTAACAGTTAGTATAAGAAATACTAGTAAAAATACTATTTTGACCTTTGACCTTGATTTTTGACCTTACCTTTTAGAATATGTATCTAAAATTTGTGCAATACGATATCAATGTTACCAGTAACTTGCAACGTGAAAATGAAGACATTTGAATAAAAACTAAAATTAATAGTATAAGTTGACCTTTCACCATGACCTGTGACCTTGACCTTTATGTAAGAGTAAACAATTGTTTTCACTGAACAGGAAAATCAAAATAAGCATGACTAATTTCATTAAAACCCATCAGTTAGTTTCATATATATTTATAGAATAGTTTACCTTGACCTTTGACCTTCATGATATGTGTCTCAAAATTTATTATTTTCCTTTCCATTTAAAGTGCAACTATATCGCCAAATTTTGTGAAGTTTGCATGAAAAGTAATGAAATTAGCATATTGACCTTTTATTTGACCTTGACCTGTGGGCTTGGCCTTTCATATGGAATTGTATAGTTTCTTGTATGACCTTGTCCTAAGTATTCCGAATATACATGGTAAGTTTAGTGAGAATCAAACAGTTAATATAAGAAATACTAATAAAACAATATTTTGACCTTTAACCTTGACCTTTGACCTTACCCTTCAGAATAAGTATCTAAAATTTGGTCAATAAGATATCGAGGTTATCAGTAACTTGTATAGTGAAAATGAAGAAATTTGAGTAAAAACTAAGACACATGAAATATTGACCTTATTTTTAACCTTGATCTTTGACCTTAACCTTTAACCCTTGTCTAGCGGGGGTTTTTTGGGCTTATTTGGGCATATTCAGGCCCTCCTGCATGATAAATCAAGTATCTGCATGAACAAAAATTATTTAGCAAAAAACTAGGCGCTAAAAGCTTCAAAATGAGACCAGAACGAGCTACGTAGCACTCGTGGTTCTCATACAGTGATACCAGTAACATGGGAGTTTAGCGTATAGCGGCATATTTTTCCCAGCTATGCTCACTACTGGCTACACTGCCGGCCTCTCGAGAATACAGGGAACATGAGGTAATGGGCGGCGGTAAGCCCTGGGAGTCGGCTGTCTGGCCCGCTGCGCTCCGGCCATTTGCACTCGATTTTAACCCTTTAAAAGCCTTAATAATGTTCCTAACTTGCTGCAAATTGGAACCGGACTTAAGTCCGACCCCGATCTTTAAGGGTTAAGTTAAATTAAACATTTATTTTTGTCTGACCTTCTCATTGATCATATGAATATACCTGTGAAATTTGGTTAAAATCCATCAAACCGTCTAGGAGGAGTTACCGGACGGACGACGGACGACTACGATGACGACGGATGACGACGGACAAGCTGAATTGTGGTGCACAGTATACGGGCGGGACCTGTGTGTGCGATACCACTCTGCTTCGCAGAGTTGATAACAAAAACAAAAAACCAAGACCCCCTCTTCGAGAATATTTTGAGCATTATTCGATAGACAATGCCCTGGCCAAAGGCCGATTCCTCCTAAATTACAGGTTCGTTTTCGCTCGCCAGGATAAAATCAACACCTAAAACTAATGGATTAAACATGAGGGGGAAGGGGGCGAATTATAGATTTTTACCATATCTCTTCTTCTCCCTGTCTCATGTGTCCGGAAAAAAAATAAAAATAAAAAATCGCTTCCCGTCCCAAGTTTTTCCTTTTCCCTTTTTGTTCGGAAATTAAATGCATTGATAGGCCTACAGCTTCCCCCCCTCCTCTTCTCTCTCTCTCTCTCTCTCTCTCTACACACACACACACACATTCTGTGCATCGGAATTAGGTGAGCGAAACTTTTGACGATTCTACCAAAGGAGGGAGAGAAGCTTTGCTGTGAACAGCCTATGGGGCCAGGAGAGAGAGAGAGAGAGAGAGAGAGAGAGTAAGAGTGATATTGAGAGTATAGAAAGAGTTATAAGGAAATACAAGGAATAGTTAGTATCTCAGAGACCTTGCTGTCCATTCCGAGGAGATACTCGAAGTGGAAGGAGAGAGACTGTTCAGTGCACTACACTCTTTACAGAGTGTGCAAAATATTATCTACTCGCTTCTTGAACTGCTCTACTGAAGAACTGTTTACAACTTCGGAGGGAAGTTGTTCCAGGTAGAACAGATCTTATATATGAAAAAAGTTTACACAAATACTAGTGCTGAACCTTTTCAATTCTAATTTCCAGCCATGGTTGCGTGTTGTATTCATATTGAGGCTAAACATTT
>CM064573.1:39539224-39563317 GCA_032716605.1 Paralithodes platypus | reverse complement strand
GTACGGGTCCCCGCAGGAATTGCTGTCAGACCAAGGGTCCAACTTTACTTCTAACCTTGTCAAACAGACCATGCAGCCGCACGGTATCAGTACAGTTGTCTCTTCAGGCCTATTACCCAGAGAGTCAAGGGTTGTTGGAGAGGTGGCCACTCGACTCTGAAGAGCATGTTGCGGGTTATTGTTTTGACAATGGCAAGGATTGGGATCTTGGTCTTTCCCTATGCTAGTATTTCGCTGCTCGGGAGGTACCCCTGGTGAAAGCCGATGTGTTCAGTCCCAATGAGTTAGTTTTTGGACATCAGGTCAGAGGCCCCCTCAACATGGTTAGAGAAATCTGGGAGGGCACAGCAAAACCATGTTCCATGTTAAAGTATGTCCTCGAGAGCAGAGAGAGAATGCTGAGAAGCCTAGAGTTGGCAGGTAGGAATTTGGTAGGGTCAAAAGCACTTATGAAGGACAGGTACGATGAGAAGACGAAACTCCGGGAGTTTAAGGTGGGGCAAGAGGTGTTCATTCTGTTACCTCTGTCAGGTCATCCTTTGTCTGCCAAGTACGCTGGTCCTTATAAGGTGGTGAAAAAGATCTCTGACCTAGACTATCTTGTGGCTACTCCAGATAGGCATAAAAAGAACCAGCTGTGCCATGTGAACCTGGTGAAAGAGTTTGTGAGGCACCCCCTGAGCTTCTCGGTGTCCCTGTGTTCACCTGCAGCAGTCATGGAGGAGAAGGAGTGAGGGACAGTGAAGCTCAGGTGGAAGATAACTGGGAGTGTCATGTCTCTGCTGACCAGTGGGCAGGGAACTCCAGACAGGTGGCTGACGATGCTCTAGTGCACCTGCCTGAGCAACAGCGTGTAGCCATGCAGCGCCTGTTTGCTTCATACCCCACTGTGTTCGCAGAGCACCCAGGCCTCACAACTCGAGTGGTGCATGACGGGGACGTGGGAGATCACCCCCCCTTTAAATCAGTACCCTACAGAATTCCACCCATTAAACTCCCAGCCCTCAGAGCGGAGTTAGAGTCTATGTTAGAACGAGTGTTGATTGAGAAGGGGGCAGTTAGGTGGACATCTCCTGTCACTCTGCAGCCCAAGTCTGACGGGAAGGTTCGCTTCTGCATTGACTTTCGGAGATTGAACGAGTTGACTCCCACCAATGCTTATCCCCTTCCCCGTGTTGACGATAGTGTAGACAAGATTGGTAAGGCACAGTTTCTAACTAAGGTAGACCTAGTGAAAGGCTACTGGCAGGTGCCCTTGTCTGAGCGGGCGGAGGGGGTATGCGGTTTGTGGTTGATGGGAACACCTACCGTTGCAATGTGATGCGTATGGCCTTAAAAATGCCCCAGCAACCTTCCAGAGTCTTATGAATGAGTTAGTAGCTGACATCCCTAACTGCACTGTCTACCTAGATGACGTTATAAGGTACGATGACAACTTTGAGAGTCACTGTGAGCACATAGAAGCCTTGTTTCGGAAGCTTAGTGAGGCCAGCTAGGTGGTTAATCTGGGCAAGTGCGACTTTGTCCGGGCAACTGTGCAATTCTTGGGTTTGTGGTCGGGTTAGGCCAGGTGTGCCCCCCCCAAAAACAAGAAACAGGCTATTAACCAGTTCCCCAGGCCGTCCACGAAGCGGCAGATCATGAGATTTTTGGGCATGATCGGTTACTATCGCCTCTTCATTCGGGGTTATTCTACTGTGTTAGCTCCTCTGACAGATTTACTATCAAAAGAGAAAAAGTTCAAGTGGGCACCTGAGTGTGAAAGGGCTTTTTCGCTGGTCAGCACCTACTATGCACTCACCCAATCCTCAGGGCCCCTGACTTTGAAAGACCATTCCAGCTGGCAACAGATGCCAGTGGTGTAGGGGCTGGTGCCGTTTTAATGCAGACAGACGAGGAAGGTTTGGAGCATCCAGTCAGTTTCTTTTCCAAGAAGTTTAATTCCGCTCAGAAAAACTACTCTGTGGTAGAGAAAGAACTGCTGGCAATTGTGTTGGCGCTCAGGCACTTTGAAGTATATGTTCCTGCCTACGGGCCAGTCGTGGTGATTTACACCGACCACCACCCTCTTAAATTTCTGAACCAATTCCACAACCGGAATATGAGGCTGACACGTTGGTCACTCATGTTTGCAAGAATACAATATAGACATTCGCCATATTGCCGGTTTTGTGAGAATGTGATTGCAGACTGTTTGTTGAGGGTGGAGGATCTGGCGTAGATCACCACAGGTGTGTTGGTTTGAGCGGAGAAAAATCAGGCTTGCCCACTGTAGAGCAGCCCGTAAAAAAAAACATTAAATTAAAAAAAAAAATAAAAAATCACATAAAAACTCTTTCTTTTTTATAGTTAATTGTAAGTTGCCAATGTTATAGCTAAAGTCCTAAGTTGAACCTGTCTTTCACTTAGTAGGCTGGGCTCTGTGAAGCTCGCTCTGGGAGCATAGCAGGCTAGAATTATACTATTATGTTTGGGGGGGTTATAAGATTTTCTTTATGCTAAAATGTAGTTTTATTTAAGATTGAGCTTTGCATTTCATTTCTGGAGGAGTGGCTAGTTGTGGCGGGTCTTGTCGGCATTCTGCCTTGTCAGATATGGTGCTCGCCTAATGTTGAGCGTCCCATATCTTGGGCGGGGTGTGACGCCTACCAGCGTTGGGAGAATCGCCTCTCGTTAGCCGCTAGCGTCCGCCAGGGACATCGAAATGGGCTACAGTTATCAGAGAATGTTGTTCTTTATTTCATAGTACTCGCATTGTCACAAACAGTCCAGTGGTGGTCTTTATTTTCGTCTGTGACAACAGGAAGTATTTTATATCATTAGTAGAATATAAGATGCATTGTGTGGAGTTAAGGAGAGAGAGAGAGAGACGAGAGCGTGGTGGTAATATGTGCATGTGCTACCTCGCTCGGAGGAGTTTTCCCGCTCGCGCGGGCTTTCCCTCGCCTTTGATTAGCTGGTGGCTCCTGGCGCGGCCTAGAGCCTGCTGCCTTGTGACGTCTCGGCCCGTGATTGGCCGACCATCGCGCCCTTGTTGGCTCCTGTGTAACTAGCCTCCTCCATGAGGGTTCCCGGGAGCTACCCTCCTCAGGACAGGCTTGGCGTGCATGCATCTAACATCCCTTTGCATACTCTCTCCCGATCACCCCCTTTACCACTGTCTCTCTCTCTGACCTTCTTCTTTTCCATTGCTCCTCACCTTTATTCAATTACTTATCCCCTTGGGTTCTGCATACGGTTTCCATAGCCGGCCCATTGTATTGCATGCGCCGTCCTCTGAGATATTTACATGTACTTAGAATATGTTTGAGGGTTCTTAGTTAGTAGAGGTTAAGAACTCTGTGTGTGTCTCCATTATTTGATTTAGTGTTTCTGCTCTTTTATTTAATGCTAGACTGGGATTAAGGTTACTGTAGTTGTTGTCCTCCAATGTGTGTATGGTTTGTTAATACCTACACGACTTCGACCGGTCCTGTGGTAGCCTAGGTTGTATTTTCGGCTGCGTCTTTTGCGAGTGCAGCATTGTGTTGACTGAGGGCTTTGGCCTGTTCCAGTTCCACACTTTGCTGCCTCTTTGCTTGTCTATTGAGGGTCGCCAGGATAGAACCAGATACTTGTGATCTGGATCTATCAAGAGAGCACCCCAGTCAATTAACGTAACTTAAAGGATGCAGTCTTAAGGACATCGCTAGGCTACGAGCCTGTCTTGCTCAACCCCAGTTCCTTACCTAGAGTATCCGAGCTAGACATTATTAATCGAGTAGACACTTGTTAGTATTTAATATAAGCTCTTTGATATGTACACACTAATATGCACAGCATTTATTAGTCTAGGTTGTTGCTGAGCCGCACAAGACTGTTTTGTTGATGAGGAAGTACTTCTTTTAGTGTCGAGCATTACTACCGTTGCGCATTTATAGTATTCTCGTGTCAGTTAACATTATATGTTCTATCTTTTAGTGTATTCAGTCTACACGTTTGGTGTCCTGCCTCCTGCCTTTATATAGTTTAAGATACGAGCATCTTATGAGCATCAGACTTTCTTCAGAAGTTTCCAGGTCTATGCTGTAGGACTAATGAAATATACTTCACTTTCTTTCAGATAGGAGTGAAGAGTTTAATGTTGTTTAGAGTAACTGTATTGAAGCATCTTTTTATTGTATTAAATCTTGCAGTGATTTAATTGATCTTTCCATAGTTTCCCTTTTATGCATTTTAACGTAACTTGCACCTTGTTTGTTATCAGGCTATACCAGTGTGGGTTAGCCTGAAGTAGAGATCATTTATGCCCAGTTTAAGGATACCCCGTTATCGCAGATTAACTCTGGAGGGTATAGGTGTTTTTGTTCGCCGGCATATAAGTTCGAGGGTTTGGATCTAGTGTACCATTGTTGCATAGTGCCCTATTACTAGTCCAATCATTAAGTGCCCTTGTTTTATTCGTAGCCCCGGTCGTAACAGGGGGGGGGGGGGGGGGGAGGGGGGGTGCAAGCTGGAAAAAATGCTTGAGAGAGAGAGATATGTTATTCTAAGTGCTCTAATGAGAAACAATAATATAAATAGCATGTAGAGAGAGAGAGAGACAGTGTGTGTGTGTGTGTGTGTGTGTGTGTAAAGGAAAGGGAGAGGATGTGGAGAGTCTCAGTGGTGTTTGTGTGTGAGAGAGAAAATATATCGTGGATGAAAATTTGTCAAATTAGTATTTCTGAAAATGTGCCAATATGTAAAATTGAGATTGTATAACATGCCAGAGAGCGAGAGAGAGAGAGAGAGAGAGTTCAGATATTAGCAACATGTATCACATATTGTCATTGTAAGTGAAGTTACAGTGTGATAAGTGCATATATTCAAGTTTTTAGTGTCGAGGGAGTGGCAAGCCTCGCGCGCGTCCATGGTTACCATGACGACTGGTGGGCTGGCAGCCACCTTGTTCATGGACTCACGCACGTACACACTGCCAGCTGAATGACACCCAACTTCCCCTTCACTCACTCACTTTTATTATGCCTCTCTCACATACTCTGTTTATTGATTTTATACTTTACCGTATATTTTATAATTAGAATATGAGTGTTACACATTGTTTTAGGCACTTTTGACTTGGAAATATGGGTTTTGACATATTCTTAATGGGGAGACAGGGGAGGTGCTGGTGAAGGCAGGGGGAGTTGGGCAGGACCAGTGTACACATAAACTTGCTATGTACGTAGCAACATGACACACTATCTTGTCTCTTCTTACCCCTACCATGACCTGGCGGAATTTTGAGGGATATGGTGAGGAGTCAACTATGTTATGGGAAGCTTTAGGGGAGCGATAAACATAGCGAGGCGACGAGATACATCCAAAACACATGATGAAAACAAGGCAACTGGGCGGGAGGTGGGAGGCCGCCCATTCCTTCCACTCCCGCGCTCTCTCTCCCCACCGCGGAGAGAGTATTGCCAATTGATAAGTATTGCAACTATTGTGCAACATAATTTTCACTCTAAAGAACACTATCTCTCCTCCTTCAAACCTGATCTTTTTCTCACCGAAACTCAGGTGTCTGAAGCAACTGCCAGCAGCCCCTTCTCTGTATCCTCCTACTTTCTCTATCCTAGTTTCAAAGCCAATTGCGGATGTTGTGCATACGTGCACAACAAACTCACTTGCTCTCGTGTTCCTGATTTCGACTCCTCTGAATTCTCAACTTTATGGCTCAAACTATCCTGTCATTCTCATACTAAATATTTATGTGCTGTCTATCTTTCCCCTAACTCTACCGACTTTCCCATATTCTTCGACTATCTAAACTCTAAAGTGGAACACATTCTATCTATCTCTCCCTTCTCTGAAACCTCCATCTTAGGAGATTTCAACGTTCACCACCGATAATGGCTCTCCTCTCACTCTACTGATCCACCTGGTGAACAAGCCTACGTCTTTTCTATCATAAATGACCTAGAGCAGCTGGTCCAGCAACCCACCCGTATCCCGGATCGCTTCGGAGATCGGCCCAACATTGTCGACTTATTTCTGACTTCTAACCCTTCTTCTTATACTATCAATCTTTTCTCTCCTTTGGGCTCCTCCGATCATAAACTTATCTCCGTCACCTGTCCTATCTCTTCAGTACAGCCATCCGATTCTCCCAGCCGGCAGCGCTTGTGGCACTTTGGCGCTGCCGACTGGGAGGCTCTCCGGCAGTACTTCTTTGATTTCCCATGGAATGACTTCTGCTTCCGTGGCCGAGGACCCTCAGAGAGTGCTGAACGCATTACCGAGGTAATCCTCTCGGGCATGGAAGCGTACATTTCATTTTCTATCTCTCAGTCTAATGCAAACAAATCTTGGTTTACTCACGCTTGTTCTACTGCTGTCCACAACAAGGAGGAAGCATTCAAACGGTATCGACGCCTTAAAACTCAAGACTCTCATTCTTCCTATGTTTTTTGCCCGGAATCAAGCCAAATCTGTTGTTCGACTTGCCAAGCAATCTTTCATCAATAATAAATGCACTGAACTATCCAACTCTAGCTCTTCCCAAGCTTTCTGGCATCTAGCCAAAAACCTCTCCAACAACTTTTCTTCCTCGTCTTTCCCTCCCCTTTTCCACTCTGATGGCACAACCATCACTTCTTCCTCTGACAAAGCTGAACTCTTTGCTCAAACTTTTGCCAGAAACTCTACCTTGGATGATTCCGGTGCTATTCCTCCCTCTCCAACCCCCTCTCTCCTACTTATGCCTAATATCCTAATCTCTTCTAAAGATGTACTTTCTACCCTCTCTGGGCTTAATACTAAGAAGGCGTATGGTCCGGACGGTGTTCCTCCTGTTGTACTTAAAAACTGTGCTTCCGTGCTCCACCCCTGCCTTGGCAAACTCTTTTGTCTCTGTCTCTCCTCTTACCTCTTTCCTTCTTTCTGGGAGTTTGCTCTCATTCAACCCGTTCCCAAGAAGGGTGACCGCTCTCAATCCTCCAACTATCGTCCAATTGCTCTCATCTCTTGTCTTTCTAAAGTTTTTGAAACTATTCTTGCTTCCAAATTTCTTAAGCATTTCTCTTCTCATAATCTGCTCTCAGATCGCCAGTATGGGTTCCTTAAGGGTCGCTCTACTGGTGATCTTCTTTCATATCTTACTAACTCTTGGTCATCCAAATTTTGGGACTTCGGTGAGACTTTTTCTGTTGCACTAGACATATCGAAGGCCTTCGATAGAGTCTGGCACTAATCTTTAATTTCCAAACTACCCTCCTTCGGTTTCTGTCCCTCCATCTGTGCCTTTGTCTCTAATTTGTCTCCTTTCCGTCCGTTCCGTAGCTGCGGTTGTGGATGGCCAACACTCAATTCTTCATCCTATCAACTCCGGTGTTCCTCAGGATTCTGTCCTATCTCCTATTCTCTTTCTAATTTTCATAAAATTATGATCTTCTCAACTGTACATCTAGTCTCATCCATTCATATGCAGACGACTTTACTTTACACCACTCAATTAGTTTTCCAGAACGCCCCAGCCAGCAGTCCCTCAAAAGTAAACGTAATGAAGCCATAAAATGCTTATCTTCTGATCTAGCTACTATTTCCAATTGGGGTAGTGAAAACCTTGCTACATTTAATGCTTCCAAAACTCAATTTATCCACCTTACTACCCTTCAGGAACCTCCAGAGGACTATCCCTTATTCTTCAACAATACAAAAATCAACCCTTCATCTTCCCTCAATGTTCTAGGTGTCTCTCTTTCTTCTGCTCTCACTTGGAAAGACCATATTACCAGTCTCGCTAAGGCAGCCTCCCAGAAGCTGGGTGTGCTCAACCGCCTCAAGGGGTTCTTTACCCCTGCTCAGCTACTTGCTCTGCACAGGGGCACAGTGCGTCCTTGTATGGAGTATTGTTCACATGTGTGGGGAGGATCCTCTCACACCGCACTCCTAGATAAAATAGAAAGGAAAGCTTTTCGTATCATTA
The DNA here is from genome assembly GCA_032716605.1 of Paralithodes platypus. Taxonomy (NCBI): domain Eukaryota; kingdom Metazoa; phylum Arthropoda; class Malacostraca; order Decapoda; family Lithodidae; genus Paralithodes; species Paralithodes platypus. The sequence continues at coordinate 39,555,366 of CM064573.1, read as the reverse complement.
ACTCCCGTCCACTCACAAATTATCTGCAATCTCTTTCTCTTTGCCGCAATGTTGCATCTCTCTCACTATTCTATCGCTACTACAATAATCAGTGTTCCTCAGAGCTTTCCCAGTGTATACCACCTCCTCTACGTAGGGTACGTAGTACCCGCCTTGCAACACAATCCCACCCCTACTCTGTGCAACTCTCCAACCCAAGAGTGAAACGCTATTCTCAGACTTTCTTCTATTCAACTGCTGAGCTCTGGAACTCTCACCCAGAATCAGTCTTTCCCTCTTCCTATCACTTAAATTGCTTCAAGCTCCGTGTGTCCAGGCATTTTAGCTCGAACGTCCCCTTGATTTCGGCCCTTTCAATCTTTGAAATCTGGGGTGGCACCGCTACAGGCAGTTATGCCATTTGTCTCCCTCATTCCCATAGAAAAAAGAAAAAGAAAAAGAAAAGGACAAGAGTAAATCATTTCGAAGTAGCAGACGCAATGTATGGGGCGCTGGGTTAGCGTTACATACATTGCCGACGCATACGCTGTGGCGCTGGGATCCAGTGGGTTAAACTTTAAAAATAATCCCCAAGATCCCCCTTTGAGATAAATTGGTTTATTTATAAATTTCGTGGTTCTGTATCTAGTCAGTTCCGGGAGACGAGAAAGTTGGATGTAAATTTGGAGAAAGTACCTGGAAGAATAACATAAATAATCCCCAAGTTCCCCTTATTCTCTTTCATAATCCCCAAATTCCCCTTATTTCTCATTCTCCCAAATTTCTCTTTCTCTTTCATAATCCCAAAATTCCCTTATCTTTGTCTTTTATAATCCCTAAATTCCCCTCTTTCTCTTTAACCCTTTTTGTACCGAGACGGTTTTAAATATTTTTTCAAGCTATATTTAGACGATGTTGTGCAGTTTAACACCTAACAAGCGGCCTAGGCGGTAAATAATATGTAGCCACCAGCGGGGTGTTTTACCCAAAATAGGGCTGTTTACGTGATCATGTTCATGCCTAAATACCCAGAGTGTAAAATAATTCTATCCCTGAAAGGGCATAAACAGAGCTTCCAATGACACCACAAATCCTTGTATGACCGCTAGTTTTCTTGCAACAACCGCGCAACACGAGTGCAAAAACCATGTAATTCGGTACTTTCCCCATACAATTCACTATGTAGCGAGTGTGAGAGGGTGGAGGAGGGTGGAATTCATGTCAGTTGGTCCACCGCGGTGGTCTGGAGCAGTCATACGCTCGCTACTCTCCTGCCACCACTTGTCTCTCTCTCTCAGCAACATTACGTGCTGAAATTGCCACACGACTTATGTTGTGAGCCGCCACATAGTCCAAATTTCTTTCACTCGACATATGATGCGTGCCGCCAGTTAAGGGTTAAGAAGGATCTGTGGTAGTAAAAGGGATTAAGTGAGATATTTCGAAGGCTGTTGATTGCTGTAAGCCCTTTCTGAACTGCATAAAATCGTCTAATAGTAGCCAAAATGAAGTAAACAAGACGTAGCCGGTACAGAAGAGATTAATAATCCTCAAATTCCCCTCCCTTTCTCTTTTATTATCCCCAAATTCTCCTCTCTTCCTATTCGTGCTATTTATGTGCAGTTCTTTTTATCTATCTTTGCACATGTATTGTATGTTTGATTTAAGGGAGCCCACCTCGCTTTTTTTCTCTTTCTCTCCCTCTCTCTTTGGTTTTGTATCCATTCGGCCCCATTCAGCCTACTGTTTTAAGACGTTTACCCCCATCCAGGTGTCAATATTTACCTGGCGAGCGGTAGCGAGCAAGCGTACAGTATATATATTTTTGTTTTGACAGCAAGCTAAATTTATACATTTTTCGACAGAAAAATCCATACAATCCATACAATGCTGGCTTGCTATCGCTCGCCAGTAAGAAATCGACTCCTGGATGGGGATAAACGTCCTAAAACAGTACTGTTGACTGAATGGGGCCAAATGGATACAAACCAGGGAAAGAGAGAAAAGGAGAGAAAAATAAAAACAAAACGGTGGCCCCCTTAAGGAGCCCAGACGGTATTGTGCAGCATAATTTCAGGTTCGGTTCAATGGTTCAAGGAAGGGGTTTAATTTGCTCTCTAAACCTCTATCAAACTTCTAAAAACACCAACAAGGCCCCCCTTCAATTTATATTTGTACATTTTTCGGTAGAAAAATGTCCCGGCCCAAGGCCGAGTCCTCTTCAAATACAGGCTCGCTTTCGCTCGCCAGGAAAAAAAATCGACACCTAAATGGCACTAAAGGTCTTATTATTGGCAAAGAAATGGGGCAAAAGGTCTGAAAATCGCCAAACTAATTTGGCGAATGTCTTGAAATCTCCCAACTAATGGGCTAAACATGAGGGAGGAGGAGGAGAACTCGATAAAACAACTGCCTCCCCTTAATTGTGTGTGTGTGTGTGTGTGTGTGTGTGTGTGTGTGTGTGTGTGTGTGTGTGTGTGTGTGTGTGTGTGTATTCTCATTTGCTCTTATTCTAACCATTTCAGTCATGTCCTTTGCACTGTTCTCGCTTGTTCTACAATTATAATGTGTCTCTTGATTTGTACCGTCTTGAATTATTATATTTTCTCTAGTTTGTCAGTCCTTTGTTCAGTCTCTCTCTCTCTCTCTCTCTCTCTCTCTCTCTCTCTATATATATATATATATATATATATATATATATATTTTCTTTAATACATACGAGGTTGAAAGAAATGGCAATTTCTGCGTTGGAAATTTTATTATTCAAAGTTTCCTGTGATGAGTTTTCGCTGGGTGGCAGGAAGTAGATGAATGAGATTAGCAACATTCATGGTAGTACAGGGTTACATTAATGTACATGATGATACAGGATATACGACGCGTTTCACTGGACTACCAGCAGCATCAAGTAAGGATAGAATGATATACATGGTAAACAGGAAGGGTATTATATAGAGGGTGGAGGATCAGAGGAGGTGAAAATCAGGGGCCAAAAGTCTGCTAGCAGACTTTTGGCCCCTGATTTTCGCCTCCTCTGATCCTCCACCCTCTATTTATATCCTTCCTGTTTACCTTCTATATCATTCTATCTTTACTTGATACTGCTGGTTGTCCAGTCAAATGCGTCGTATATCCTGTATCATCATGTACATTAATGTAACCCTTTACCACCAGGAATTTTGCTAATCTCATTCATCTACTTCCTGCCACCCAGCGAAAACTCATCAGAGACCTAGAAACTTTGAATAATAAAATTTCCAATGCAGAAATTGCCATTTCTTTCAACCTCGTATGTAATAAAGAAAATGTATTACCTGGCTTTACTAACATATATATATATATATACCGGTATATATATATATACCAGTATATATATACATATTATATATATATATATACCGGTATATATATATATATATATATATATATATATATACAGTATATATATATATATATATTGTGACGCTTCTGCATAGTAGCCACGTGCGGGCATGCGCGCGCGTCGGCTGCCCAGCCGTTTAGAAACCGGCTGGTGGCAGCCGGTCGGCAGGCTTTTCCTTAGTATAAATTATATCCTACGACAACGTAACTAATGTCTGGGATATTCTTATGTTGTTTCACAGCTTGAAGCTGCCCTTATTCTTAACCAGCGCATCTTAGTATATTTTATTCTCGATAGTTGATTATTTCATTATAATATATAAGATGTAAGTCTAGTGAGGGTGGGAGGAGACGAGCGGGAGAGAGAGACCGGCTTGGGACGTTGCTTCGCTTGCCAGCTTGGGACGAGCCTGAAGCGTTGCCATATGCATTTGATTGCAACGTTAGGCTTAGTTTCGACTCACGCACGGGGTAGAGGATTTTGACCAGGCAACAGTGTTGAGTGTTGCCCAGCCTGGGATGTATTTTGTATGCCTAGGGTGGGGTCCAGACAGATTCAAGACTCAGAGCTCACCTCACTGTCGTACCCTTCTGACCCCCTTGATATCTATCCCTCTCAACCCCACTTAGAAACTTTCTCTCTTACTTTGTATACCTTCCTTCCACTACTTCACCAATCTATTTAATTATCCCATCCCCTTGATAGACCTTATATCTATTATTGTATTAACGACGAGCTCTCAGATAACTAGATAGGATTTTGGGCCTTATGCAGAGACGTAATTGTTAATGAGACCTAGGAAGCTTTTTTTGTTGTCTCATATTTGGTGGTTTCATGCTTGCTAGTGTGTTCTTGTGTCAGGTTAGCAGGGGCTAGACCGGAGGGGAGGCTTTTTGCGATCCTTTAACCCTTATTTAGCGGCGAGCAACATAAGTCGAGTTAAATAAAGCTGGACTATGTGGCGGCGCTCGACATAGGTCGAGTGGCAATTTCAGCACGTAATGTGGCTGAGAGAGAGAGACAAGTGGTGGCAGGAGACTAGCGAGCGTATGACTGCTCCAGACCACCGCGGCGAACCTACTGACACAAATCTCAGCTCCCCTCCTCTCCACTCGCTAGATACACAATTATAGTCTGAAAGTACCGAATTACCTGCTTTTTGCACTCGCGTTGCACGGTTATTGCAAGAAAACTATCCATCATACAAGGATCGTTATGGTGTCATTCGAAAGCTCTGTTTAGGGATAGGTACTTGTTTTACGTTCTGGGTCTTATTTAGGCATGAAAATGATCACGTAAACAGCCCTATTTTGGCTAAAAACACCCCGCTGTGCGGTACACATAAATAAACCGCATAGGCCGCTCGTGTTAAGTAAAGTCTGCTGGTGCGAGTCCTGTGGACCCGCACGACTTTACTAGGATACCCGTGGGAGTCTGGGGGCATTTTCTTGTCTGTGTCCCTGTGTATCTAGTATTGTGTTGTGTGAGGGCCCTTGCCTAGTCCACTCAGCACTGCGCTAGCACGTCTTGCTTTTGTTTTAGGGTCGCCAGGAGAGAGTCAGATACTTGCGATCTGAGTCTCTCAAGAGAGCACCCTTTCAATTAGAGTAATTTGACGCACAGACTTGGGAACGTCCCTAGGCTAGAGCAGGTGGCTCAGCCCGGGTATCCGAAGCCTATATCCTTCCGGCTAGACCTCTGCCACCTGGCAGATTAACAGCTAGGGGTTTATTATTTCTGCATGCTTGTTATTGTGCCACAGTTTACCGTTTTTGTGAGCATTGTGAGTCAGGGTGTGGCTTAGAGACTCTGTCCGAGCAGGCTTGCCTGACTAAGAGTGAGAAGCACACCTGTATGTGGTTATGTTGCGAGTTGCTACCTTTATTTAATTATACCTATGCCATTATACACTGTATAACCTATCACTAGTATTTATTCCTGCTTATGTGTTAAGAGTTCTCTAAATCCGTAACGTACTTTCTTTGCTAAGCATCAGATCCTACAGTAGCCACATGCAGTTTAGAAACCCGCATCTTGTCTACCTGTACGATGTTTTGAGGACTGTTTGCTTTCACCTTCTTTCACGCAGGGGTGATTAGTTGTATTAATTAACGTAACGTTAAATGTACTTTCTTCTAGTTTGTTATTAAATTGTTTCTGCAATTTAATTCCGTTATCTATCTTTTCCTTGAAGCTTTAAGTCAACTTAATTGTGTGATCTTTTATATAGCCTGCTTGACTATCAGCAGTCTATAGTGCGTGCACCCTGTAACCGAGTCATAGGATACTTTGTTGTCCAGGCAGGACTCTTGACGGTTTAGGGTGGTTTGTTGCCTGGGTTTATAGATAAGGGTTGGATCTAGCGTTTTCCGTTGTTGCTTGTTGCCGCATACCTAGTCCAATAGAAAGAGCCCAGTGTTTATATATCCCTGGACGTAACAAATGGCGACCTTGCATAGGATTTACTCAACAGAGGAATATAGTGGTCATTTGTTTTGAGATTCCTTATGATTAGAGGAATACAGTGGACAGAGAGTTTTTTTTTTGGAGCAACCAATATAACACATTAAAGACTTTAAATAACATTAGTATATACATACTTGCATAGGAGATAAGGCACATTCTATAACCGTGATAATTACTGCAGTACACAAACATGTCTAATACATCAGAACACAGTGATGGGTCAGGTCACGATACAGGCTCGGAGGGAGAAAGACCTGTGGAGTGGCTAGTCGATAGCGAGGAGGGTGCTAGAAGATTTTTAGAGGTGCCCCTTACCGCTGCCAGGGTGTTGAAGCTGAATAAGTATGGCTTAAAGGGTGTGGCAGGTCTTCAGGGTCACCAGGGTTTAAGTGGCATGAGGAAAGATCAGCTGAGGACTTTGATATTGGGTTTAGAAGGGAGAGACCTGGGTGGAGAGGCGACTGGGGGCCCCGGTCCCCAGCCCCCCCTCCACTCTACCCCCGTATCAAACGTCAGGGTGCCTGAATTTAGTACATACCCCCAAGTTGATGGTCAATGGCAGCGTGGAATTCAATCACAGGGGACCCTCCCCATTAAATGCACCTTCCTCTCCTCAAGGGTTGACTCCAGATTTGTTGTTTCGGCTTGAGATGGCCAAGGTTGAGGCCGCCGAAAGACAGGTTAGTGTGCAGGCTGAGGTTGCTAGAGTGCAGGCTGAGGCTGCAGAGAGAACAGCTATACGAGAGGCTGAACTGCAGGCAGAGTCTACTAGGTATCGGGCTGACAGGGAGCTGGAGAGATCTCGAGTGGAGGTAACAGGGCGAAATATTGGGGGAGGTAACAGACATCGGGACCAATCATTGTCGCACCTGCTTAAACTAGTTCCTGTGTTTGATGAATTATGTGTGACTGAGTTTTTTATGCGATTTGAGAAGAAGTGTCAGGAACACCAGTGGCCTCAGGAAAAGTGGGCAGCATTAGTTTCATCAAGACTCCTAGGAAAGGGGCTAAAAGCATATGATGCACTACCTTTAGAGTCCTGTGTAGTTTATGATGAGCTAAAGAAGGCTGTGCTACGGGCCTATGAGTTACAACCAGAAACTTACCGCTTGAAGTTTCGGGGTGTTACTAAGGGCAAGGATAGTACCTTCCTAGAACACGTCCGGGACTTGTCTGATGCACTACGACATTGGCTGCGTTCTGAGAGGGCAGCTACTTTTGAGGAGTTGAGTGAGCTGGTTCTCTTGGAGCAGTTCTTTAAGTGCACAGGCGGGGACATAACATTAAATATAAAGGAAACAAATCCTAGAACTCTCCAGGAGGCAGCAGAAATGGCTGACCTCCGACTGTCATTAATTCGAGGGTGCGGAGCAGCAGCTAGGAGTGAGTCGGGTGCAAAGGATCGTACCCCTCCCCCTCCCAAGAATTTTGATACACATAAATACACAAAACCATCTAGCACTGACAATAAAACTGAACATAAACCAAGTACCGTCCCGTAAAAGAAGTCTAATGGTACCTCCCACTCCCAAGGGAAACCAAAGAGTAAAGAGTGCTTTGCATGTCACAAGAAGGGTCACTTTGCAAATGCTTGCCCGAACAAGCCACCAAACAAGGTTGTGTCATTGGCCCGCAGCATAGGGGTGTCGCCTATATCTTCTGAGTTTGCCAAGGGTAGTTCATCAGAGGGTGGGACACAGCCTGTGTTCAAGAGTCCGGAAGGCTCGAACCCTGTCCGCGACGTCTTTGGGGGTCATAGAGGGCATGGTTTTGTGAGGTGGGCTGGCGAAAGGCGAGGAGTTAAGCTATTGCGTGATACGGGGGCTTCTCAGACCTTGTTAAAGAACTTTACTGGTAGGCCGATTAACGCTGCTCGGGTGGTGGTAGTTCAGGGGATCAATGCTACGAAGTCCTACCCGCTGGTGCGGATGGAGCTGGAGGTGGGTGGTGTGGCGAATGAGCTGGATGTAGGAATTGTAGAGAACTTGCCTGTTGGGGGCGTCGACCTCCTCCTCGGCAACGACTTTGCGGTGCCTGCTTCTAAGGTTTCACCCTTGGTCGTTGCCGAGAAGGCGGCCGACGTTAGTAGGGAGGAACAGGAGGGGGTTGAGAAGTGTAGCGTACAAACCATGGCGTGTGTTGTGACGCGTTCTCAGACATCCGGAGCCTTGCAGCCACCACCTCAGTCTATCAAACCGCGGAGGAAAGGTCACAAGAAAACGGGAAGTGTTGGTCAATTGGAGAGTTTTGAGCCGGCAGTGTTTCTTGGTGACTCATTATTGGCACCTATGTTAGAGTCTGGATAGGCCCCGGGGCCTGTCACCGCTAGTGCAGGTGCAGGGCAGGAAGAGACTCTGCGACAGCATCGTTATGCGCAGCGTGAGGAAAGGATGGCTCAGCGGGACATTGGAGGTGGAAATAAATTATTTAAGATGAACTTGGATAATCTCGCACATGCTGATATATGTTCCTTGCAGCTGGAAGATCCTGAAGTCAGGGCGTGTGGTAATGGTGCTGTCGAACTGGAGAGCGATGGGGATGCGCAGCCTGGTGATTTTTTCTTGTCCGAGGGGATCTTGTATCGGAGACATCAGGATCCCAAGAAAAAGTGGGATGGCGGGTCAGGATTAGTGGACCAGTTAGTAGTACCGAGGGTGTGCCGTGAGAGCTTATTGAGATTAGCTCATGATGTGCCTTTGGCAGGGCACCTGGGGGCACATAAGACGGAGGCAGCTCTGAGCAAGCTTTTCTGGTGGCATGGGTTAAAGGTGAGTGTCGTGTCATGGGTGTCACAGTGTCACACTTGTCAAGTTATTGGGAAACCCAATCAGGTCATCCCGAGAGCCCCGTTACAACCCATCCCTGTCATTGGGCCGCCCTTCAGCAAAGTAGTTATCGATATGGTTGGCCCATTGCCCCCCACTAGTGCCGGCAATAAATTTTTACTAACTGTAATGGATGTAGCAACACGGTATCCAGATGCTTACCCCATGCGCAATGGGATGGCTAAGACTGTTGTCAAAAACCTGCTTGTCTATTTCTCTCGTTATGGCTACCCTCAGGAGATCCAGTCTGATCAGGGATCCAATTTTACTTCTGCTCTGTTAAGCAGACCATGCAGCAACATGGGATAGTGTCTGTGGTGTCATCTGCCTACCATCCCGAGAGTCAGGGAGTTTTGGAAAGGTGGCACTCGACTCTCAAGAGTATGTTGCGGTGTTATTGCATGGAAAATGGGAAGGACTGGGATCTAGGTCTCCCATACGTTTTATTTGCTGCGAGAGAAGTACCTTGGGAGAGCTTGGGATTTAGCCCAAACGAGTTGGTTTTTGGACACAGGGTCAGGGGGCCCCTCCACATAGTCAAGGAGATCTGGGAGGGAGTCACAAAGCCATGCTCGCTTCTAAAGTATGTAGTTGAAAGCCGTGAGAGAATGCTAAAGAGCTTGGAGGTAGCAGGTCGGAACCTTAAGAGTTCACAAGCTCAGATGAAGGACAGATACGACCAGAAGGTGAAGCTGAGGGAGTTTGAAGTAGATCAGGAGGTACTGATACTACTGCCTCTGGTGGGACACCCCTTGTCTGCCAAGTATTCTGGTCCGTATCGGGTTGTAAGGAAGGTTTCTGATCTCGACTATTTAGTAGCTACTCCTGATCGTAAGATAAAGAACCAACTTTGCCATGTAAATCTGATGAAAGAGTATGTGAGGCGCCCCTCCGAGCCTCTCACTGTCCCGGTGTTGATCTGCAGCGATCGTGGTGGAGAAGGAGGAAGGGACAGTCAAGCTGCGGGGGATAATTGGGGATTGTCATGTTTCCGCGGATCAGTGGGCGGGGAATTCTAGACAAGTGGCTCACGAGTTGATATTGCACCTGCCTGAGCAACAGCGTGTAGCTGTGCAGCACTTGTTTGATTCAAACCCAGCTGTTTTTGCGGAGCATCCTGGCCTCACTACTCAAGCGGTGCACGATGTCGATGTTGGGGACCACCCGCCCTTTAAATCAGTGCCATACCGTGTTCCCCCTATTAAATTACCAGCACTTAGGGAAGAGCTGGATTATAAGCTGAAACGTGGGCTGATTTCTGAGGGTGCAGTAAGGTGGACTTCCCCAGTCACACTGCAGCCCAAACCAGATGGCAAGGTGCGGTTTTGTATAGATTTCCGCAGGTTGAATGGTTTAACCCCCACAAATGCCTACCCTCTCCCTCGCGTGGACGACAGTGTGGATAAGATAGGAAAAGCCAAGTTCCTCACTAAGATAGACCTTGTTAAGGGTTATTGGCAAGTGCCCTTGTCTGAGCGAGCGCGAGAGGTGTGTGGGTTTGTGGTGGACGGTGCCACATATCGTTGTCATGTTATACCATACGGGCTGAAAAATGCCCCTGCAACGTTTCAGAAATTAATGAACGACATTGTAGCCGACATTCCCAACTGTACGGTGTACCTAGATGATGTCATAATATACAACGATGATTTTAACAGTCACTGTGCTCACATCGGACAGCTTTTTAATAAACTGAATGAGGCAGGTTTGGTGGTAAACCTGGGTAAGTGCGATTTTGTCAAAGCCACAGTTTTGTACCTGGGGTTCGAGGTGGGGATGGGTCAGGTGTGCCCTCCACAGACAAAGATCAAAGCCATCGATCAGTTTCCCCAGCCTATGACTAAGAAACAAATCATGCGGTTTCTAGGTATGATAGGCTATTATCGTCGCTTCATCAAAGGCTATTCGACTGTACTTGCACCTTTAACTGACTTATTATCTAAGGACAAGAAGTTCCGGTGGTCTCCTGAGTGTGCAGAGGCGTTTTCCTTGGTGAAACACCTGTTATGTACCCACCCCATACTCAGGGCCCCGGACTTCAGCAGACCTTTTCAGCTGGCGACTGATGCCAGTGGCGTAGGGGCTGGGGCTGTCTTGTTACAGACAGATGATGAAGGTATCGAACATCCAGTGAGTTTTTACAGTAAAAAATTCAATAGTGCACAAAGGAATTACTCTGTAATTGAAAAAGAACTCCTGGCGATAGTGCTGGCGCTCAGGCACTTCGATGTATATGTTCCTGCTTTCAGACCAGTCGTAGTGGTTTATACCGATCATTACCCTCTGAAATTCTTGAATCAGTTTCATAACCGGAATATGAGGCTGACCAGGTGGTCACTCATGCTTCAGGGACATCTGGACATACGCCATATTGCCGGTTCTGATAACGTGATAGCGGATTGTCTACCAAGGGTGGATGATGTTGGTTAGACTGCCACAGGATTGAGGGTTGAGTGTGGAGGAAAATAGGCTGTCACTGTAGTTCAGCCGAAAAAAAAAAAACATTAAAAAAGCAAAAACCTTATAAAAACTCTTTATTTTTTATAAAGTGTAGAATTTTGTATAAGATGTTGTAGTATCTAAGTTGAATGTTTTCGCTTATTGTCGCTAAGTTAGTTGAACTTGCTCGGTGGAGCGCAACAGTCTTTATTTTTTTTATATATAGTGCCTTGTGTCGCAACAGTGTGTGGTACTATGAGAAGCTTTCTGTTAGATATGAAGAACTTAGTCAAGGGTCTTATATCTTGGGGGAGGTGTGACGCTTCTGCATAGTAGCCACGTGCGGGCATGCGCGCGCGTCGGCTGCCCAGCCGTTTAGAAAACGGCTGGTGGCAGCCGGTCGGCAGGCTTTTCCTTAGTATATATCCTACGACAACATAACTAATGTCTGGGATATTCTTATGTTGTTTCACAGCTTGAAGCTGCCCTTATTCTTAACCAACAAATCTTAGTATATTTTATTCTCGATAGTTGATTATTTCATTATAATATATAAGATGTAAGTCTAGTGAGGGCGGGAGGAGACGAGCGGGAGAGAGAGACCGGCTTGGGACGTTGCTTCGCTTGCCAGCTTGGGACGAGCCTGAAGCGTTGCCATATGCATTTGATTGCAACGTTAGGCTTAGTTTCGACTCACGCACTGGGTAGAGGATTTTGACCAGGCAACAGTGTTGAGTGTTGCCAAGCCTGGGATGTATTTTGTATGCTTAGGGTGGGGTCCAGACAGATTGAAGACTCAGAGCTCACCTCACTGTCGTACCCTTCGGACCCCCTTGATATCTATCCCTCTCAACCCCACTTAGAAACTTTCTCTCTTACTTTGTATACCTTCCTTCCACTACTTCACCAATCTATTTAATTATCCCATCCCCTTGATAGACCTTATATCTATTATTGTATTAACGACGAGCTCTCAGATAACTAGATAGGATTTTGGGCCTTATGCAGAGACGTAATTGTTAATGAGACCTAGGAAGCTTTTTTGTTGTCTCATATTTGGTGGTTTCATGCTTGCTAGTGTGTTCTTGTGTCAGGTTAGCAGGGCCTAGACAGGAGGGAAGGCTTTTTGCGATCCTTTAAGTAAAGTCTGCTGGTGCGAGTCCTGTGGACCCGCACGAATTTACTAGGATACCCGTGGGAGTCTGGGGGCATTTTCTTGTCTGTGTCCCTGTGTGTCTAGTGTTGTGTTGTGTGAGGGCCCTTGCCTAGTCCACTCAACACTGCGCTAGCACATCTTGGTTTTGTTTTAGGGTCGCCAGGAGAGAGTCACATGCTTGCGATCTGAGTCTATCAAGAGAGCACCCTTTCAATTAGAGTAATTTGGCGCACAGACTTGGAAACGTCCCTAGGCTAGAGCAGGTGGCTCAGCCCGGGTATCCGAAGCCTATATCCTTCCGGCTAGACCTCTGCCACCTGGCAGATTAACAGCTAGGGGTTTATTATTTCTGCATGCTTGTTATTGTGCCACAGTTTACCGTTTTTGTGAGCATTGTGAGTCAGGGTGTGGCTTAGAGACTCTGTCCGAGCAGGCTTGCCTGACTAAGAGTGAGAAGCACACCTGTATGTGGTTATGTTGCGAGTTGCTACCTTTATTTAATTATACCTATGCCATTATACACTGTATGGCCTATCACTAGTATTTATTCCTGCTTATGAGTTAAGAGTTCTCTAAATCCGTAACGTACTTTCTTTGCTAAGCATCAGATCCTACAGTAGCCACATGCAGTTTAGAAACCCGCATCTTGTCTACCTGTACGATGTTTTGAGGACTGTTTGCTTTCACCTTCTTTCACGCAGGGGTGATTAGTTGTATTAATTAACGTAACGTTAATGTACTTTCTTCTAGTTTGTTATTAAATTGTTTCTGCAATTTAATTCCGTTATCTATCTTTTCCTTGAAGCTTTAAGTCAACTTAATTGTGTGATCTTTTATATAGCCTGCTTGACTATCAGCAGTCTATAGTGCGTGCACCCTGTAACCGAGTCATAGGATACCTTGTTGTCCAGGCAGGACTCTTGACGGTTTAGGGTGGTTTGTTGCCTGGGTTTATAGATAAGGGTTGGATCTAGCGTTTTCCGTTGTTGCTTGTTGCCGCATACCTAGTCCAATAGAAAGAGCCCAGTGTTTATATATCCCAGGACGTAACAATATATATATATATACAGGTATATATATATATAAATATAGTTACCGGTACTAATATTTGCTGGCCTTGTTTTATTATACAGTATATTTGTTTTTGTTTATTATTTGTTTATACTCCCATTCTTTTGTTTTGTTTGGTTCATTCTCTGGTTCTCCTGTTCTGACCTGTTCAAGTATTTTTCTGTGCTCTGTTCTCGCTTGTTTTCTGTTATTCTGTCCATGTTCTATCCTTCCTCTCTCTCTCTCCCTATCTATTTCTCTCTCTCTCTCTCTCTATCTCTCTCTCTCTCTCTCTCTCTCTCTCTCTCTCTCTCTCTCTCTCTCTCTCTCTCTCTCTCACTGTGTGTGTGTGTGTGTTTTCTGTGTTCTGTTGTTTTGGTCCGGTCCTCCAACATGTTCCGACATGTTCCGTTTCCTTTTTAGTGGAGCAGATAACTGCAAATTTCAGGAGAATCGTTCATTTCCGGAAACAAGCACCAAATTTGGCACACATACTCCTTGGGGATTGCTCTTTTGATAAAACCCGTTAGCCTCCTAAAAATTCAAGATGGCGGCCATTTTTCAAGATGGCCGCCATTGAATATACAGAAATATTGCATTTCGCAATAAAATCGCAAAGACTTGTCCTATTTGAATGATCTTGGTATCAAATCATACATTTTTCACTATGTAGAATCTGAATTTGGAACCATGGACTTACTCACTAGCTTCCTTGTACCATAATATCAGTCCCGGAATCCTAATATTCTGCTAAATTAGAGGTTCATGTTACGTCTGACTCGGCTAAAATGCATGGTAGTGTATATCATAGTAGTGTTAGAGGTTTAGTATGTGTAGCATCTTCCTGTACAAGGCTTCCAAACTGGACATGACACGATGCGGTGGGGGGGGGGGGGGGGGGGGGGCGGTGACGTTGAGAGACTTGCAGCGGAAGGTGTAGAGTAGTAGCTCAACAGAGCGGATGTCAACGCACAGCCAGGGCACACTGGTGGCACCGCTGCTGTGAAACTCAGCATGGGGTTCAGTATCAGCTGAATAATTAGTTTAGTGTAGCTAAATAATTAGTTTAGTGTCCCAAATGCTGTCTAATAAGCCCCGCATCAGTTAGCTACTGTAGATTACATGTAGTTTAACATAGATGTTTAGATAGATAACCGCGCCTGAATTGACAGGGTGTGCCAGCGCGGGAGAGCCGAGCCAAGGGTAACAGGGCTTTACATTGCTTTGCATGAAGCTACCTGGATGGTGTACAGATCGCACGGGACTTAAATGATACTGGATGAACGATCGGGCTAGGTGTAGGTCATATATTTTTATTCCCGAACCTAGTCGTATCCCATACCTTATTGTGCATGATTGTGATCAAGGTGGTAAAAGGATAACCCCTCGGCCTTGATTCACTGAATACAGATAATTATCATACTGTGATTATCTGTTATATCTGTTATCATATAACATACTGTGTCATCAAGGCAGACGGGGGTGTGATCGGCGTGACTGAAGACCCATCAGCACTGAGAAGATGGATGATAGCTGGTCCTCAAGTCAGCCACTTGGTTGCACAGTATGTGGCAGCATGTGGGACCAAAGAGGCTACTGAACACACCAGCCACCATGAGGAGACAGAACGAGCACAAAGAGTGTTCCTTGAGAAAGTAGAAAATCTCTCACAAGCCATGACAGATATGTGCAATCCTTTCCAGGAGGAGAGTCGGGACCTGCTTTCGCTTGATACAAAGGATATTGCTCACCACATTGCCGCCGAGCTGATTGGCACACACCTTGAGAAAGGCAAGGTCCGTTTCCAGGAGTTTATGAAGGGACTGGAAGGGGAAGAAGAATCCACCTTCTATGAACCAATCAAGAAGAACAGGGTTGACTTTTTCCGACAGGTTCCAGCCTCTGTTGACTCTTCAAAGCAAAAAGTGCTGAAGGAAGACTGTAAACTGTTCTCCAAGCTGTTCATATCATGCCAGAGCAGAGAGTGTGACTTGAAGGAGTTCTTCCGTCATGAGAACCAGTCACATCCTGCTGCCCTCAGTGATGGTGGAAAGCTCCACACCTGTCAGAAATCCCACCTCACTACCATTCTTCAGAGCCAAGTTACAACCCCTGAGGCAGAGCCAGACGCCGACACCATCATCATTGATGGTGCAGCGTTGGTGAACAGAGTTCAAAGACGTTCGAAGAGTACGCAATGCTCGATGTCCTTCCTAGAATACAAGCATACTCTACCAAGTACAAGAGAACAGACATTGTGTTTGATGTCTACCAGCCATCTAGTCTGAAAGCTGAAACTAGATCAAAGCGAGGACGCGGGGTGAGACGCAGGGTGACAGGGAAGGGCAAAATTCCCTCAAACTGGCGAAACTTCCTGAGAGAAAATGACAACAAAGCTGAGCTGTTCAACTTTCTGGCTGATAAGATTGCACGTGTGGCCACACCAAATGTGGTCATTGTGGCCAAGGAAGAAGATGCTGTCAGCAACCGCACTATCAATCTGGCTGGGGTGGCACCGTGCAGTCATGAAGAAGCTGACACACGGATCTTTGTGCATGCCAGGCATGCAACAGAAGCAGGCAGCAAAGTCATCATGGTCAAAGCCAGCGACACAGATGTTGTCGTCATCGCAGTCAGTGTTCTGCAGGCACTTCAGGAGCTAGGTCTGCAGCAGTTGTGGGTTGCCTTTGGCCAAGGACAGAACCTGAGGTGGGTTCCTGTACATGACTTGTGTTGCACTCTTGCAGAAAAGAGCAAAGGGATGCTCTTCTTCCATGCCTTCACTGGCTGCGATGTCGTTTCAGCATTCCGTGGCAAAGGGAAGAAGTCTGCTTGGCAAACCTGG
>CM064573.1:39404224-39534224 GCA_032716605.1 Paralithodes platypus | reverse complement strand
AAGGTAAATAAAACGCCTGGACCTGACACAATCTCGCCTAGAGTTCTAAAGGAAGCTAAGTATGAGCTCAACAAACCACTGACATTACTATTCAATAAATCCTTGCAGTCTGGAACTATGCCTGATCAGTGGAAGCTAGCCAACGTAATACCGATATTAAAAAAAGGCAGCAAATCCCTACCCAGTAACTATCGTCCAATTAGCTTAACCTCAGTTGTATGTAAAATGCTATAAACGGTCATAAGAGACAGACTCGTAAATCACTTAGAGGAAAATCACATACTCAAAGATACTCAACACGGCTTTCGTAAAAAACGTTCCTGTTTAACAAACATCTTAGACATAATAATAATAATAATAATAATATTTATTCAGTTAGCAATTTACAGAGTTGGTACCACATAGTATGTTACAAATATATATGACATGTACCAGCCTTGCATAATTCCAACTAAGGATAGCCCAATAAGGCCGTTAGGCGTATTTCCATTGGGGTCCTTGTGGGATTAGGTTAGCTGGGGAAATGGGGAGGATAAAGAAATAGATACTTTAGAGAAAGTATTTCTAGGGGGTTATTTTAAGATACCTTACATCCTATGGTAAATATCAGTAATCCGTAATCAGTAATCATTTCAGTTTGGTTTGTCTATCTCTTATGTCGTACTTAGTAGTAGACATAAGCTTGGTGCTCCCTTCTCGCAGCTGTCCGGTTCAGGTGTTCCTTCAGGCTACGTCTGAAGGAATACAGTGTTCTCTTTTCACGGACTGACTGGGGTAGGTCGTTCCAGTCTTTGATGGCAGTGAAGAAGAATGTTTGCTTACCCTGCCCTTGGATTCTCGGGACCTTAAAATTAAACATCCTGTTTCTTGTATTATGTCCACTCCTCTCATTTGCTTTAACAAAATCATTCTTTAGATACTCTGGAGCTCTGTCATAGAAAATGTTGAAGGCATTAGTGAGCCTGATTTGTTTGGCCCTGTAAGAGACATTGAGCATACCTAGTGACTGAAGTTGTTACGTTATCTTCCACGATATCCTCAACCTCTACGATGAGAGTAAAGCTGTAGATATTATATATACCTTGATTTTCAAAAGGCCTTTGACAAAGTTCCCCACAAACGTTTACTGCTAAAACTAAAAGCGCATGGACTACAAGACGGTGTGTTGAAATGGATGAAATTGACTCAGCGACAGAAAACAAAGAGTAGTCATAAACGGTAAGGCATCTAAATGGACCAATGTAAGTAGCGGGGTACCCCAGGGATCGGTACTAGGACCAATTCTCTTTCTAATTTACATCAACGACATAGATGAGGGTCTCACCTGTACAATCTCAAAATATGCTGACGATACAAAAATTGCAAATAGCGTACTCTCAAAAGAACAAGTTGACGATATGCAACACAATCTAGATAAATTGTCACATTGGGCCCAAATCTGGCAAATAAGTTTCAATGAGGATAAATGTAAAGTACTACATATCGAATTCCTAAATGAGAAAGCAAACTATTCGATGAATGGCACTCAGCTTAAAATGTAAACAGAGAAACCGATCTGGGAGTAACAATATCGAGTAACCTAAAACCGAGTCAACAATGTTCAGTAGTTGTTAAGAAGGCAAACAAAATAATTGGCTTTATAGGCAGGTCATTTTAGCATAAATCCAAAGACGTTATCCTAACCCTTTACAATTCCTTAGTCCGCCCTCTTCTGGAATACTGCATTCAATGCTGGTGTCCTTATTACCAAAACAACATAAACAAGCTAGAACGAGTTCAACGTAGAGTTACCAAAATGATACCTAGCCTAAAGAACAAACCATACGAAGAACGTCTTAGAGAATTAAATCTATTTCCTTTCACCCAGCGCAGATTAATTAAGAGGTGACTTAATTCAAGTGTTCAAAATCATCAAAGGCATCGACAATATGAACTGTAGTAAGTACTTCACTATCGACCAATCTAATTACACGTGGGGAAACGGTTGCAAAATTATTGGTAAATCTTTTAACTCACACAAATTATTATGTTTTCTAAGAATTTCTTCTTCAATCGAGTTGTCAACTTGTGGAATGGGCTTCCCCGAGACGTTATAGACTGCAGCACCGTTGATTCATTTAAACTCCGCCTAGACAAATATCTCGCATCAAACCCGCGACTGACTGCGTTTGTAAATGAATAACTTTATTTTATCCTCCCCTCAGTTACTAACCCATATTGTTACGCTGGCCAGCTTGCCAGATTGTACTCGTGTCTCGCTAGCACTCGCCACGGCAGTGAAATGGGCTATAATAATCGTAGAACGATATTCTTTCTGTCTTAGTATTCGTGTTGTCACAGACAGATCAGTGTTTTCCTTTATTCTTGTCTGTGACACTTTGAAGTATTTTATATCCATAGTAGTGATTATAACATGCAGCGCATGAGAGAGAGAGTTTGAGAGCGAGGAGGCAGTGTGTGTGCGTATGTACGTGTGCATTCCTCGCTCGGTGGGCCCACCCGCTCGCTATTGGTCGGCGTGCCTAGCGTGGTCTATGACGTCTGCTTTTCCTGTGACGTAGTGGCCTGTGGTTGGTCGCCGCCCTCCTTTGCCCAGTGGTGGGGCTCCTACCCTTCTTCTCTCCTCACAGCATGGCATTGTGCGCTTGGTCCTAGACGTCCCTCGTATTCTGTCTCACATCTAACCCCCTTTACTGCTGTTCCTCTCTCTGAACTCCTTCTTTCCAATACTTCTTATCTTTATTCAATTACCCATCCCTTCTGGTTCTCGCATACGTCTTCCATAGTCGGCCAGTCGTATTACCAGCGCCTGTTCTCACATATATGTTTTGCACTAGCTTTAGAGGTTATTAGAATCATAGTCACGTGGAGTCATATTGTTGGGTGCTTCTAATTATTTGGTTGTTCTTTATTACTATTTAATGCTAGACAGTGGAGGGTACCTTTGGTCGTTGTCTGTGTTATGTATATGGCAAATCAGAGCCTGTACGACTTCGACGGAGCTAGGTAGCCTGTAGTACACCCTTGTGCATATTTTCCTTTGCGAGCTTAGCAGTATACAAGCGAAGGGCTTTTGCCTACTCTTGCTTGTATACTTGCTAACTCATTTTGTTGACCTTTGAGGAGAGCCAGGGTAAGACCAGATACTTGAGATCTGGACTTACCAAGAGAGCCTCCTAGTAACTTAACGTAAAATAAGGGAAATCTGTTCAGGGGAGACAGTAGGCTGCGAGCATGCTTGAGCTCTGCCTAGGCTCCCTGTACCTTTATGCTGCTGCTAGACTTTATTAGTAAGAAAGACAGCATTTTGTTTATTAACTTTAACTGCGTATGTTTTAGCAATTATTCACGTATTGTTTTAGCCTAGGTTGATGCATAGTGCACAACCCAGTATGGCTGTTACTTTGGCTAAGGAAGTACTGTTTTTGAGTTGCTGTTGTTAGTGCTGTCACAGAGTTGTTGCACTCCCTTGTTTCCATATATATGTATCCTACTTTTAGGTGTATTTAAGATACACGCTTTGGTGTCCTACCCCTGCATTACTTCTGGTCTATATTCGACGAGCATCTTAGAGCATCAGACGTTTTCAGAAGATTCCATATCTGTTTGCTCTAGGACTAGACTTCAAGTGTTTTCATAGAGCATTGAAGAGTTTAGTGTTGACTTCAGACTCACACTAAAGATAACGTAAGCATATATCCTTTTATTAAATCTTGTCATAGTTTATTTAAGCATTGTTATTACTTAAGAGCTTTTTATTAACGTAATTACTCTTGTTGTGAGTAGGCTTTGCCGTCACCGGAAAGCCTTTTTAGAAGTACACTTAACCCAGTTAATTGATACCCCGTTATCCAGTAGATTAACTCTGGAGGGTTTAGGCATTTTGTTCACCGGCTTAATAGTTCGAGGGTTTGGAATTAGCGTACCGTTATTGCAGATCTAGCCTATCTTGTAGTCCAATATTAAGTGCCCTTGTTTATTTCGTTGTGCCGGTGGTAACAAATGGCGACCTTAGTCCAGGATATAGTGAACTGAGTTTTGCAGGATTTTTTTGGGAGAAATCTTATTCGCTATTTTTGGGTTCGATTTTATTTCTCGCAGTGTTGACAGTGGACATTGTTTTTGAGGATATATGGAACTTGTTAGAGTTTATTGGTGAACTAGTATTGCACTTAAAAACATCTTCGAATATTTTTTGTGAATAAAGCTACACGAGAGTTTGGCTACTTTTGTCTTGACTTGGGCATTTTTTTTGTTGACTCCATCATGTCGTCACTGGACGGGTTTGAGGATAGTGAGGGCACAGTGCGAGAGACAGGCGAGAAGGTGGAAAAGGTGGAGTTGTCTGACGGCGTTCGGGTGGTGAACGGTGAGGAGGATGCTCGGAGGTTTTTGGAGGAGCCTGTGTCGGCGGACCGGGTGTCGGGGCTGGACCGGTACGGACTGCAGTGTATAGCCACGGTCTTAGGGTTTTCTGGCACTTGAGGTTTGTCAAGAAGTGAGCTGGTTACCTGTGTGCTGGGTGGGGTGCGTGAGGCTTCGGGTGGAGCGGGAGCTGGGGCACCTTCGTCCCAGCCCCCATTCCACTCAACTCCTATCATGGCGCCCCCTCGGGTTCCGGAGCCGAGTACGTTCCCGCAGGCCGATGTCCGCTGGCGGTTGGGTAAGCCTCTAGGTGACGCACTGGGTGGGTCCCCAGTACCCCCTCACCCCCCTCCTCAGGGTTTGTCTCTCGAGATGTTGTTTCAGCTCAAGCTCGCCAAACTTAAACTTAAGGCTGAGCTCGAGCAGCAAAAGCATAAGGCTGAGCTCAGGCAGCGAGAGGCTGAGCTCAAGTATGAGTCTGCAAGGTATTGTGCCGATGTTGACCTAGAGAAAACTCGTGTAGAGGTGACGGGGAACCGTTTCGCCCAGGGGTGTCGACCCCATGACCAGTCCCTGTCGCATCTTCTAAAGTTGGTTCCAGTGTTTGATGAGTCAGGAGTTACAGAATTCTTTCTCCGTTTTGAGAAAAAGTGCCGGGAGCACCAATGGCCCGAGGAGAAGTGGGCAGCCCTTGTTTCTTCACGATTGACGGGGAAAGCACTCAAGGCGTACGATGCTTTGCCCCTAGATTCCTGTGTGAATTATGAGTTGTTGAAAGAGGCTGTCCTGAGGGCGTATGAGTTGCAGCCAGAGACCTATAGGCTGAAGTTTAGGGCTCTTCCTAAGAGAAAGGAGAGTACTTTCCAGGAACACGCTAGAGAGCTGTCAGATTCTCAAAAACTGTGCTTCCGTGCTGACTCCCTGCCTAGGCAAACTCTTTCGTCTCTGTCTATCCTCTAACGTCTTCCCTTCATGCTGGAAGTTTGCTCACATTCAACCTGTCCCAAAGAAGGGTGACCGCTCTCAACCCTCCAACTATCGTCCAATTGCTCTTATCTCTTGTCTTTCTAAAGTTTTTGAAACTATTCTTGCTTCCAAATTTCTTAAGCATTTCTCTTCTCATAATCTGCTCTCAGATCGCCAGTATGGCTTCCTAAAGGGTCGCTCTACTGGTGATCTTCTTTCATATCTTACTAACTCTTGGTCATCCTTCGGGACTTCGGTGAGACTTTTTCTATTGCACTAGACATATCGAAAGCCTTCGATAGAGTCTGGCATAAATCTTTAATTTCTAACTACCCTCCTTCGGTTTCTATCCCTCCATCTGTGCCTTTGTCTCTAATTTCCTTTCCGGCCGTTCCATAGCCGCGGTTGTGGACGGCCATTGTTCACTTCCTCACCCTATAAACTTCGGTTCCTCAGGGCTCTGTCCTATCTCCTATTCTCTTTCTAATTTTTATAAATGATCTCCTTAACTGTACCTTAATTCCCATCCATTCATACGCAGACGACTCAACCTTGCACTACTCCATTAGTTTTTCAGAACGCCCCAGCCAGCAATCCCTCAACGACAAACGTAATGAAGCCATAGAACTCTTAAATTCTGATCTAAATACTATTCCAATTGGGGCAGAGAAAACCTTGTTAACTTTAATGCTTCCAAAACCCAATTTCTCCATCTATCTACCCGTCAGGATCTCCCAGCGGACTATCCCTTATTCTCCAACAATACAAAAATCAACCCTTCATCTTCTCTCATATTCTTGTGTCTCTTTTTCTTCTGCTCTCATTTGGAAGGACCATATTACCAGTCTTGCTAAGGCAGCCTCCCAGAAGCTGGGTGTGCTCAACCGCCTTAGGGGGTTCTTTTTCCCTGCACAGCTTCTTGCTCTGTACAGGGGCATAGTGCGCCCTTGTATTGAGTATTGTTCACATGTGTGGGGGAGGTTCCTCTCACACTGCTCTCCTAGACAAAGTTGAAAGAAGGCCTTTCGTATCATTAACTCCCGTCCACTCACCAACTCTCTGCAATCTCTCTCTCTCCGCCGCAATGTTGCATCTCTCGCTATTCTATCGCTACTATAATAATCAGTGTTCCTCAGAGCTATCCCAGTGCATACCACCTCCTTTACGTAGGGCACGTGGTACCCGTCTTGCAACTCAATCCCACCCCTACTCTGTGCAACTCTCCAACCCAAGAGTGAAACGTTACTCTCAAACTTTCTTCTACTCAACAGCTGAGCTCTGGAACTCTCTCCCAGAATCAGTCTTTCCCTCTTCCTATGACTTAAATTACTTCAAACTCCGTGTGTCCAGGCATTTTGGCTCGAACGTCCCTTGATTTTGGCCCTGTCACTCTTTCAACTATGGGGGAGGCACTCGCTATAGGCAGTTATGCCTTTTGCCTCCCTCAATCACATATAAAAAAAAAAAAAAAAAAAAATGCGTTTGAGAATTGGTTGAGGTCGGAGAAAGCAACTACTTTTGATGTGGTAAAGCAATTAGTGAGGTTAGAACAATTTTTTAAATGCACTGGCAGTGACTTGACTCTTAACCTGAAATAGAAAAGCAACCTAAAACTCTGCAGGAGGCGGCTGAGTTGGCTGACCTCAGGTTGTCATTAATTCGTGGGTGCGGGTCTGCCCAGAGAGCTGAGGCAGGTAACAAGGCGCGTGCCACCCCACCACCCCGAACTAATGATACAACAAATTATCCTACTAAGAGCACTGTTGCCAATTTTGAACCCAAATCGAAATCCTTCTCGTTAAAGAAAGGCCAGGGCCCTTCCCCACCCCAGGGGAAGTCAATGAGTGAGGGGGAGTGTTTTAAGTGCCATAATAAGGTGCATATTGCGCGCTCTTGTCCGAGCACACAGTCTACAGCGATGGTGTCTCTAGTGAGCAACATCGGGGTGTCTTTGAGGTCTTCCGCGTTTGCCCGGGGTAAATCGTCGGTTGCGAAGTCACAGTCGGTGAAGAAGCATGAGGAGGGCTCGATACCCGTCCGAGATGCTTTTTGTGGTTATAGGGGACATGGCACTGTGAGGTGGGCTGGTGTGGAACATAGGCTTGAGTTGTTGCGTGATACGGGTGCCTCCCAGACGTTACTTAAGAACTTCACTGGTAAGCCTATTAACGCAGCTCGGGTTGTAGTGGTTCAAGGCATCAATGCTGTGCGGTCTTACCCGCTGGTGAGAGTGGAGCTTGTGGTGGATGGTGTGACACGGGAGTTGGATGTGGGGATTATAGAGAAATTGCCAGTTGAGGGGGTCGACCTTCTTCTCGGTAACGACTTTGCGGTGCCTACTTCCGAGGTTCCACCCTTAGTCGTTGCCGAGAGGGCGGCCGACACGAGTAGGGAGGGGCAAGAGGTGCTCGAGAGGTGCCAGATGCAGCAGATGGCGTGTGCTGACACCAGATCTCAGTCCGCTCAGGTGTCACAGCCTAGTACCCAGGTTTCAGACCAGCGGAGGAAGGGTCGGAAGGAGAAAGTCGAGGCTGGTGGTCGGGTTAAGAATTTGGACCCAGCGACACTCCTTGGTGACTCGGTATTTGCACCACTTTTCAGGTCCGGAGAGGCCCCAGAACCTGTCCCCCCTAGTCACATGGTAGGGCATGATAGCACTCCGCGACAGAAATGTTCCCAGGTGAAACAGACTAGGCTTGAGCAACCCAGTATCGGGGGTGGCCACAAGTTGCTCCAGGAGCCCTTGGACAGGTTGGCACCCTCTGATATACGACGGATGCAACTAGAAGATCCTAGTCTTGAGAGTTGTGGGAACGGGGTTATTGAACTAGATGAGGACGGGGAAGCATGTCATGTGAACCTGTTGAAGGAGTTTGTGAGGCACCCACCTGAGCAGCCTACTGTCCCTGTCTTGGTCTGCAGCGGCCAAGGTGGAGAAGGAATACAAAGGAGTACAAAGGAAATCAAGCAACAACAGGTCTAGTGACCCTTCTAGGCTGCTTGTCCTCCAAAACACTGAGGATCAAGTGTCCAAACAGTGGTTTAGAGGGGGGCAGTGAGGCACAGGTGGAGGAAAGTTGGGATTGTCATGTCTCGGCGGATCAGTGGGCGGGGAACACGAGTCAGGTGGCTGTGGAAGCGCTTGAGCACCTGCCTGAGCAACAGCGTGCAGCGTTCCAGCACCTGTCCGGTTTATACCCCACTGTTTTTGCCGAGCACCCAGGCCTCACAACTCATGCGGTGCACGATGTTCCGCTGGCAGGTCACTTGGGGGTGAGTAAAACGTTAGCCTCGTTGTCTAGGTTGTTCAAGGTGGGCTACAAGGCTTTGGCATGGTTGTCAGTTCAGGGTCGACCCATGGCTGCTAAGGGTGGTGGTCCGGGACATTAAGCAGATTGGTGAGGTTAACTATGGAATAGATATGCCTGACCGTCGCATAGCCTCTCAATGCTGCCCTAGTAAAATGCAACAGCCCTACCATAGACCGACTGTATCTGGCCGTGGCGCTGAAGGCGGTGATGCTGCGCAGGCAGGTGTAGTCGCAAGGAATGCGGGGGTGCGCATGTACGGTATCGGCGGGGAAGCCTTAGCACTTATGAACTATGGGAGTGACTGCACAGGTGGTACAGATTGTCCCTCTCATGACCTGGCTGTTTTAGGGACAGAGGTGGAGAAGGAGGGAGACTATAGTTTAGAAACTGCGGTCCCGGCTGGGTTGTGTGAGGGCAATGAGCATGTTGTTCTTCGAGATAAGTTGCAACCTCTTGTTCCTAAGCGCCAAGAGAAGTTGTTTACTAGGCTGTGGCAGTACGTCCGCAAGTTTGTTGATTCTCCAGGCCTGATGTCCGGGGGGGGTACCCGACATAGAGGCTGGAGACAGTGCAAAGCTCAAATTGGCTCCCTACCGTATAAATCCTGCTCGACAGCCTGTCGTGAAAGCCGAGCTGGACTACATGTTGAAAAAGGGTTTGAGGGATAAGGGATATCGTGAGTGGTCGTTGCCAGTGACTTTGCAACCTGAGTTGAGTGGCAAGATCCGTGTTTGTGTTGATTGCAATAGTGTTGGTGCATCATCCCTGACAGATGCCTATACTTTACCCAGAGTTGACGACCCCATAGGCCGCATCGGGGCTGCCTCGTTTATCACTAAGGTGGAAATAGTAAAAGGTGATTGGCAGGTCCTGTTGCCGGCGAGAGTGAAGAGAAGTGCCAGTCTTGTGATGGACTGGGCAGTTTATCAGTGTCAGGTGTGGTTTTGCTGCCGGAACACAAGTTGGATGTGTGGCATGTTAAGGGCACTGATAATGTTCTGGCTGATTGTTTGTCACGGGAGGGTATGTTTTAAGGAGAACCCTCGCCGTTCAGTCAGTGTTGGTTTGAGTTTGGAGAAAAATTAGGCTTGCCCCTGTAGTGCAAAGCCGCCAAAAACAATATTAAAATAATACAAAAAAACTCACATAAAAACTCTTTCTTTTGATAGTATATAAGTGCAGTATGTTACAGCAAGAATCTAAGACATTCTGAGATTTTGTTCTTAGTAGGCTAGGTTTGGTGAAGCTTGCTCGTTGAGCGTAATATTGTTAAGTGATACTATTATTTTGGGGAAGTGTTGTGTAGATTTTTTTTGTATATAATGAAGTGTTTTTACGTTTGTGATTGTGCCTTGTTTTTCACAACTTGGGGAGTAGCTGGGTGATGCGGGGTTTGTGGGCATTCTGTCTGGTCAGATGTGGCGTTTACCTGAGGTTAAAACGTCCCACATCTTGGGCGGGGTGTTACGCTGGCCAGCTTGCCAGAATGTACTCGTGACTCGCTAGCACTCGCCACGGCAGTGAAATGGGCTATAATAATCGTAGAACGATATTCTTTCTTTCTTAGTATTCGTGTTGTCACAGACAGATCAGTGTTTGCCTTTATTCTTGTCTGTAACACTTAGAAGTATTTTATATCCATAGTAGTGATTATAACATGCAGCGCGTGAGAGAGAGAGTTTGAGAGCGAGGAGGCAGTGTGTGTGCGTATGTATGTGTGCATTCCTCGCTCGGTGGGCCCACCCGCTCGCTATTGGTCGGTGTGCCTAGCGTGGTCTATGACGTCTGCTTTTCCTGTGACGTAGTGGCCTGTGGTTGGTCGCCGCCCTCCTTTGCCCAGTGGTGGGGCTCCTACCCTTCTTCTCTCCTCAGAGCATGGCATTGTGCGCTTGGTCCTAGACGTCCCTCGCATTCTGTCTCACATCTAACCCCCTTTACTGCTGTTCCTCTCTCTGAACTCCTTCTTTCCAATACTTCTTATCTTTATTCAATTATCCATCCCTTCTGGTTCTCGCATACGACTTCCATAGTCGGCCAGTCGTATTACCAGCGCCTGTTCTCACATATATGTTTTGCACTAGCTTTAGAGGTTATTAGAATCATAGTCACGTGGAGTCATATTGTTGGGTGCTTCTAATTATTTGGTTGTTCTTTATTACTATTTAATGCTAGACAGTGGAGGGTACCTTTGGTCCTTGTCTGTGTTATGTATATGGCAAGTCAGAGCCTGTACGACTTCGACGGAGCTAGGTAGCCTGTAGTACACCCTTGTGCATATTTTTCCTTTGCGAGCTTAGCAGTATACAAGCGAAGGGCTTTTGCCTACTCTTGCTTGTATACTTGCTAACTCATTTTGTTGACCTTTGAGGAGAGCCAGGGTAAGACCAGATACTTGAGATCTGGACTTACCAAGAGAGCACCCTAGTCACTTAACGTAAGATAAAGGAAATCTGTTCAGGGGAGACAGTAGGCTGCGAGCATGCTTGAGCTCTGCCTAGGCTCCCTGTACCTTTATGCTGCTGCTAGACTTTATTAGTAAGAAAGACAGCATTTTGTTTATTAACTTTAACTGCGTATGTTTTAGCAATTATTCACGTATTGTTTTGGCCTAGGTTGATGCATAGTGCACAACCCAGTATGGCTGCTACTTTGGCTAAGGAAGTACTGTTTTTGAGTTGCTGTTGTTAGTGCTGTCACTGAGTTGTTGCACTCCCTTGTTTCCATATATATGTATCCTACTTTTAGGTGCATTTAAGATACACGCTTTGGTGTCCTGCCCCTGCATTACTTCTGTTCTATATTCGACGAGCATCTTAGAGCATCAGACGTTTTCAGAAGATTCCATATCTGTTTGCTGTAGGACTAGAATTCAAGTGTTTTCATAGAGCATTGAAGAGTTTAGTGTTGAGTTCAGACTCACACTAAAGATAACGTAAGCATATAACCTTTTATTAAATCTTACCATAGTTTATTTAAGCATTGTTATTACTTGAGAGCTTTTTATTAACGTAATTACTCTTGTTGTGAGTAGGCTTTGCCGTCACCGGAATGCCTTTGTAGAAGTACACTTAACCCAGTTAATTGATACCCCGTTATCCAGTAGATTAACTCTGGAGGGTTTAGGTGTTTTGTTCACCGGCTTAATAGTTCGAGGGTTTAGAATTAGCGTACTGTTGTTGCAGATCTAGCCTATCTTGTAGTCCAATATTAAGTGCCCTTGTTTATTTCGTTGTGCTGGTCGTAACAATATGTCCCCTACTAACTTCCTAGTCCTGCCTGCCACGGACATTAGTTCCAGGGCAGTAGTTCCCTTTCCAATGTTCCCTTACCCACTCTAAACCACTGTTTGGACACTTGATCCTCAGTGTTTTGGAGGACAAGCAGCCTAGAAGGGTCACTAGACCTGTTGTTGCTTGATTTCCTTTGTACCTTTGTACCATGACAAAATATGTATAATGTTTGTTATTCTTTCTTGGACTGTTTCAGGGGATTTACAATCAATCATATATAATTATACTGTATATAGTAGATATTAGAACTCATCTCACTTGGCTAAATTACTCGTCTCGTCGATCAGGTCAGGTGAAGGTATCGAGATATAATGGACACCCAGATCGATGGATATGATGCTAGCAAAAAAAAAAAAAAAAAATCAATCATATACTGTATATACTGGATATTAGAACTCCATCTGACTTGGCTAAATTACTGGTCTCGTCAATCAGGTCAGGTAAAGGTATCGAGAGATAATGGACACCCAGATCGATGGATATTATGCTAGCAAAAAAAAACAAAAAAAAACAAAAATGCATTTCACATAATGTTGACTATCGGTTTTCATTGTATTACATGCCTGTATGTCCACGTTAAACTCCTAACCTCCAAATTTTGTTTTAGGCTTAACTACAATAAACTACTTTAAGAGCCTGTTCATAATCAAAGACATTTACTGGATTGCCTTATTTCCTTACAACTTTAATGTACTGTACACATTCTTATACAATGCGTCTAACTCGAACTTCAAACTTGTCTGACTATCAAGCGATTTGAAGTTGACTGAAAATAACAACAATGTGGGTTGGAAAGTACCGGTATACATTTACAATACATATACCGATATTAGAAACACGAAAATAATAATATACAACAATTCATATGGAATATACAACAGGACAACATATCACAATTTGTTGTGTTCATACTACAGATCTATAAAATTTGGAAGACAGCAAAACGTTTCAATAAGTATTTTTTTCTTATGTGTGTATGAAGGCGACAAACGGCAGGCTGAGTGTAACGAGTGTCTCACCCAAAGCCAAAAGAATGACAGGGAGCCAAATTCAAGGGACGTTTGGGTCAAAATGCCTGGGCACAAGGGATATATAGCAGTCTATGTCATAGGATGAAGGAAAGATTAATTAAGGGAGAGAGTTTGTCGAGTAGAAGAAAAACCGAGAAGAACACTGAAGGTTGTAATACTGATAGAAGAATGAAATAGTTCACAATCTTTGCTGGTCAACTGGTCAACACATACAGAAATGGAACGTGATAATTAAAATGCATACATGGCAAGATTACAGAGCATTCAAATCCAAAACAAAAGCAATGTTAGCATTTCAATAAATTACAATTGATTATAATTATGTAGGACTTTTGAGGTTATAGTAGTTGACATAACATTTATACAGGAATCAGTTCACTTATGTACAGTAAGTCGTTTGTGTGGCACGTGGTTCATATTCAGTCCCTTTTCTGGTACTTTCCCTACGATTATTTAGTTACCATTCTCAATAATCTGTGTTTTTTTAATTGTATTGAAACATGTAGGCAAGAAATTAACTCTTTAAATATGGGAGGCCTTTCCTGAACGTATTAATATCGTCTGATGATAGACACACTAAAACATCAAGATATACTTTACAGAAGGAGATACTCGAGGTAGTTTTACCACTCTTGACTATCAGAAGTCTTACCTATTTTGAATAAGATAACCTGAAATTAGCAATAATAAAATAGGAATAATGTCATTCATACTGGAAGGGTACACTCCGTAATCCAGATGAAGAATATGGTATACCGTAGCCAAATGTTCTTATGTTTTTATGTTCAAATGTAAGAAGTATTTTCAGCCATAAAATATCGGCATTTTCTGTCTTTGTTCTCTGCTCAGCATTGTAGTGTGTGTGTGAGTGTGTGTGTGTGTGTGTGTGTGTGTGTGTGTGTGTGTGTGTGTGTGTGTGTTCACTGCCTCTAACTCACTTTGGGGCCGAGTCACATGACCACTTTACCTCACTTTAGGACCGAGTTATACGACCTTTTTTTTCTTGCAGCATTTTGGAACTCATGTATTATAGGTATCAGCATAAATACTAACGTTAGATGGAAATAGTTAGCTGGATTACAATGAAACTTGAACTCCGAAACAACTAGACAAGTCACCAGTTGATGGGAAAAGAACCCGGACATTCTTGACCGTGCTAATCCTCCTTAATTATCCTACTGACTCCACCCCAACCAACGATTCCTATTGTCCTATCCAGTTTGAACTTGTTCCTACATTTCTACTTTATTTCTGCATATCCTTATGTATATTCATATCTTTGCATTAGAAACAATAGGTCAACAATAAATAATACAATCGCATCAAAATATGTAAGTGTAAATTACTAATAAGAACATAAGAACATAAGAAAAATGGGAGTCTGCAGAAAGCCGATTGGCCTAAGCAAGGCAGATCCCTGTCCCACACAACCCCAATTACAAAGCCCAATTATAGGCTCAACACTCTAATACCCTGAGGATCATCTTACCAAAACGGTTAGAGATTAACGCAGGATTACGGGGGTCTGCAGAGCGCTGATTGGCCCAACCCTGCTGATCTCCCTTCACACCCAACCCTTCTCGTCCATATGCTTATCCAATTTTATATTAAAACTCCCAATCGTTTATAATCCCACTATAGCACTTGGTAGTCCATTCCACCCATCTACAACTCTGTTACCAAACCAATATTTGCCTATATCTTTTCTGAAACGAAATTTATCTAATTTGAAACCATTTGTACGAGTTCTTTCGCTATCACTGAGCTTTAGTACATTTGTCATGTCCCCTTTGTTAATCCCACTAACCCACTTGAACACCTCTATCATATCCCCTCTAACTCTGCGTCTCTCTAACGAATGTAAGCCTAATTTCTTCAACCTTTCTTTATACGGAAGATTTCTAATATTATGGATAATTTTTGTCATTCTACGTTGTACTCTCTCCAATGAATCTATGTCCATTCTGTAATAAGGACACCAAAATTGAACAGCATAATCCATATGGGGTCTCACTAATGACAAGTTAAGTTTTAAGATAACATCAGCAGTTCTGTTACTCACACTCCTTGAGATGAACCCGAGAATCCTGTTTGCCTTGTTTCGAACGCTTATACACTGTTGTCTAGGCTTCAAATCATTGCTAACAAACACACCTAGATCTTTCTCACAATTCGAGTTTTCTAATTCCAAATTAGCTAGTTTATATTTAACATTTGTATGCATCTTCCCTATCTTTAATACCTTGCATTTGTCAATGTTAAACTTCATCTGCCAATTTACTGACCATTCGTGTAAGGTATCTAGATCCCTTTGGAGGCACTCTATATCTCTGGCTGGTACATGTCATATTTGTAAATATACTATGTGGTACCAACTCTGTAAATTGCTAACTG
The DNA here is from genome assembly GCA_032716605.1 of Paralithodes platypus. Lineage (NCBI taxonomy): Eukaryota > Metazoa > Arthropoda > Malacostraca > Decapoda > Lithodidae > Paralithodes > Paralithodes platypus. Next base: position 39,518,867 of record CM064573.1, on the reverse strand, counting down.
AATACATATTATTATTATTATTTTTATTATTATAGACAGAGAGAGACAGAGCAATTAAGAAAAACATACCGGTATATAACAAATATCCGGTAATATCTATTCACAAATATATATATGTGTATAATGAATTTCAATATATTCGCCCTATTCGTTTGGCCATTTTAAGACCTTTCGCCCCATTTCTGTATCATAATCAAGTCCTTTCATGCCATTTAGGTGTCGATTTTATCCTGGCGAGCAAAAGCAAGCCTGTAATTTATTAGATAATTCTACAGAAAAATTAACAAATTTATCTCGAAGGGAGGGTCTTGGGAGAATTTGTCAAAGGTTGATGGAGGTCTAGGAAGGGGGAAAAAAAGGATATAAATAAAATAGAATAAATATATATACAAATTCCACTTTAAAATACTACATACCGTATTTTTTGGAGATAATAACTCATCCAGTCACGAAAATATCTGGGAAAAAAAAATAATAATAAATAATAATAATAATAATAATAATATTAATACATTTTATCAACGGCATCCGATCAAGTGGGGAGGTGTGGCAGAGTGGTCTTGCCACTGGACTGGTAATCCAATGGACCCGGGTTCGAATCCCAATATGTCAATGGGAAGATATTATTGGGATGGAATTTGTGCTGTACTAGTTTTAGTGCATTACCACAGCACACCGAAATGCCAAAACAAAATACCCTCATTGTTCCCTGATTAAATAGCACTGTATGAATATTCCCATATTCAAAATATGCTACAGGGGGGCAATGCCTAGTGAGTTAATTGCTCAATAGGTGGCGTTTTCGAGAGTGAGGGTCCGAGCCAGAGGAGTGAGACTGTGAAGCGCGGGGGCGAGGCACCTTCAGAGATGGAGTTGGGTTCGAGCCGTGAGTAGGTGCTTCGCATGTCACACTCCCTAGACTGGAACAAGACCTCACGGGCCTCACCGTGTTCAGCGGTAGAGTGTAAAGGCTATTAGCCTATGCCCGAGAGGGAGTAGTTGGAATATAGACAAAAAAAAACAAAAACAAAAAAAAAGTAACTCACACTTATTACTTATTAATTCACTCCTTCAGTACCGGTGACATACTTCTCAATATATTCTGGCAACCATTAGACGATTTCATCCAGCTTAGGAAGGACATCACACAGTTTAAAGGCTACAGACCATCTCATTAAATCCTTTTAGCCACCACAGATCCTTCCTAAGTTTTACAAAATTGTCTAAATGTAGCAGAAATAAAATATAAATTACATCGCTGATACAAAAGGGGTTAAGGAACATATCTAAAATTAACATAAATAAATGTAATAAATTATCCAATAACACATTATATATAATAATATATATATATATATATATATATATATATATATATTTTGAAGGGCTATACTAATTACAGCTCGTGATATAGTCTTTACTAAAATCCAGATCTGGACTTATAGACCGTAAATAAACACAACAGGAACTTCTCGAACACGTTCTTAATATCACAACTAAGTATTCAACTACAGTAGGTACTACAAAACTCAATAACAACACACATGTGAATAATATACACAAGTTTATTCAAAAGCATAGATATATTATCTTCACTTATTGGCTTAGTTTATAAGGGTAATTAAAACTATTGTATTACCTTAATAATTATGGGAATTATAAGGTAACGAAGCGAATAATTATATGCTAGTAGAATAGACCAAAGTGAGATCAATTTTACTTCATTATTGGTAATAAACAAAGCAGGAAATATGCAATTAGATAAACACGTGACCTATAGTATCAACCTTTAATAATAATAATGATGCGGGTCGGGTCGAGTGTCTTTCGTGAATTAAACAACAATAAAGAGAATCGTACAATCTCGAAACAAGAGAGGATGAATGAATTGAGTAAAATTAATACACAGGCAGTGAGCGAGATGTATGAGTGGGGCGCGCCGATTCAGCTAGGTAAACGCTCTCAGGTAAACGCGACCTTTAATCAGCTAGTGTGTCAGGTCAAGAACTCTACTGCGGGGTTGGAAAATACAATTCTGGTTTGTGTAAATATGAACTTAATCTCAGAGATATTACGATGAAACTAGGGGCAAAGTATTACTTATTTCTTTTCACAATTTACTATGTATGTAGCTCAAATTATGTAATTTATGATTTGAACTATATATTCACTTCAATCGAACGTATGCAATAATTACGAACTCGGTCGAGGAATTCAGATGTAATGTTATTAACATAATTACAAATTAATTAAAGAGAAATGTTTACTAACTGTATATAAAGACAAAGTCTAATTAACCAAATGCGATTAATTAGCAGATGTCCTAGAAAAGCTTATAATGGTAATAGTGTAAAGAAATAATTAACAAAATATTAATTATGTTAAAAGTGACGCACAAGACGAAGTTGTACTATGAAAATACTCAGAAGGGTATTAACAAGATATCTGAACGAGTTAACAGTCTTAATAAGAATTCACCCTAATAAGCGGTGTATTAGAGATCATGGAAAATTTAGATAAAAGATTTTATGCAATGCTAGAATTCCTAGACAGTGAGAATCAGAATTATCAACATCAATACTCGCATGAACGATAATACTAGTTCATAAAATAATTACAACAACGATTAAGTAATCGAATGTAAAAGTGGGGGACTTGAGGAGTATCTAACTTGGGGAATGATAAACTTCACGAGGATACTGAGATAAATTAAATATAAAATTGAGCGTAGAGTCTAGGTAGTAAGTTATGAATTATGAAGGGGAATCAAGACGCGAAATACACTTCGACCTCAACTTGTAACATACATAACAGAATACATATATTAGGAAAATCTGTGAGTGCGTGGCGTGATAAATTAAGGAACACGAGTATATAACATATGTGTAGGACGTTCTATAGGGTATTTAAACAAGATGAATATATGATCTTCAACACAGATCTTAGATAAGAATTACTATCAGTTTCAGAAGGATTAACACATACGCAATAAAGATCTTGGGCACAGATCTACTTATAATCACACGCTAACACGATTCAAATATTTTAACCTATACATCGAGAACAATAATCACAACTCAAGATATACAGAGACACTTAGGGTAATGTTGGAGGGTAGGGAGAGAGCAAGGCTGGCCGACGTAAAGCGTAGGGTCGTGGAGCAGCACTTCAGGGGGGTAGGGGTCACTCGAGCAGGACTTTAGGTTCCAAAGTTCAGAAGGTATCACAGGTCTAGCACTCTCTCTGGCAGGGTGCAGGTTTGGGGCAAGCTTCTGCTGTGGTTAGCTGTCCTGTCCTTTTCAGGCTGAGTATAGTACCGCAGTGGATTTTTGCATACTTTTCCACTAAATCTTTGAAGTAATATCTGACTTAATTCTTGACTCTCTTTTATATAGTCTCGCGGCAATACGGGTATTGTAAATTCGTTGTGATTCAGTTGTGAGGTTTAATACTAATAGTGGACATGGCTGGTTAATATTTATAGGTGTACTTATATATTTGGTAACACATTTATATTATACAAGGCATTTATTTACCCTGTTCTTGGAGAAATCTTACTTATAAGGATTACATCATTCTCCAGACTCTTAGACAGACTGGGGTATTGCTGGCCGATTTGTGCTTCTTGTCTTGAGGTTATTATATCTACAGGACCGGCATAACTGGTACTCCTGCTCAGGTCCATTTATACCTGTAAGCTTCTGGTCGCTGGTGTTCAACTTGCATAAACAAGGCTTCATCATATTGCATATCTGGGGATGGAGGGGATGCTGTCTTGTGATTGGTTGGTGTGGTTTGAAAGCAGGGCTGTTGTTGGTTGTGACAGTTTCCCATGCTCATAACTGCTGCTTGGTGCCCTAGAACATGAGAAGCTCTGGGCGATAGGGGTGGCTTCTGCATTTTCTTGTTCCTTCGTTGTTTCCGTGTTATGGGTTTAGCTGGTGGACCCAGTTGCAGGCTTGCAATTCTGCAACTGGCTTTTGTATTTGGCTGTAGCAACCCCGTTATTTCACCACTATCGGCGAGGTAAAAGTCGCGACCTCGCGCTTGAAGAATGTAGGATCGGTTGGTGGTTGTGTTCATGACGGGTGTCAGGTTTTGCAAGGTGAGTAGCCATAATATGGTAGGGACGTCCATAGGTTTGGTGACGTCCATGACCAGGTTTAAATGTAGAGGTTCTTCAGCATGAGCAGCTAGTTGTAAGAGCTGGTTAGGAGTTTTCACCGGCGTTGGTTTGATGCCATCAAAAATGGACACACTGTTAATTTTCGTGGTTGGTGGCTTCGTTGAAGGGGTAGTTGCAGTAGGAGATGTCCTTGGAGTAGGTCTGGTCACTGCTGGTTGGCGAGGAGTAGTGACTGGGACAGGAATGGCTGGTGATGATTGTTTGGAGGTAGGCGTGGCTGTACCAGGTAGGGGTGACCTCGCATGAGGTGGTGTGGTTATCAGTGGAGCTGGCAAGGTAGGTCTTGGGTGATCTCGCCGGATGTATGTTGGTTTGAAGGAAGGCGCCCATCGTTGAGGGGGCACCACACGTCGACCAGTTCTTGTGCATGTAGGGTTAGATCGGGTAGGGATTAGTGAAGAATGAGAAACACGGGATTGAGGGGAAGGTGAAGAAGCAGAGCTAGAAGAATGTGATGGTTTATTTGTTATGTTATGTCTGGGACGGATGACTGGGGAAGGTCGTGTGTTAGAAGATGATTGAGGAATGGCCCTGGGAAGTAATGGAAGAGGCCGTGTAACTGGTTTCATTTGGGATTGAGATCCGGAAGGAAGATGAGATTTTAGTTTAGATGCATAAGAGTGGGGACCGGAAAGATTAGGAACAAGAGGGATAGGTAAAGAAGGATGTACAGTAGTGGGAGGGTGGGGAGCGGAAGTGACATGGGGAGTAATGAGACTAGGAATGTTGGCAATTATAGGAGTGGTAGGTAGAGTACCCGAGGATTCTGAAGCGTTAGGTATACTGACAGATGGTGAGGCTTACACAGGTAAAGGGCGTGGTTGATGACCAGCTTGAGAAGGAAGGATTGAAGGAGCAGAGACAGCGCATGTAGGTATAACAGGTATGGGTGTGTACACAGTAGGAGGTGGGCGTGGCTGCAATAGGGGGGTGGGCATATGAGCTAAAGCGTTCAAATCTGGAAGGGTTCTTTGTTTGTGGGTGGGTGTCGCAGGTAGGGTGAGGTCAGGTAAGGCAGGTTCTGTGGATCATAAATTCTGGTTATCAGTTGCAGGCAATATGTCATTCTGAATAGGGTCAGCAAGCATAACTATATTCTCATTAATAGGCTGAAATCTACGGACATGCCTGTTACGATATGTGCGCGACTCACCAAAATAATTAATGATAACCTGGTAGCAGTTTGGAACAGATAAGATTTCAAAAGGTCCTTTATCCCTTAATTAGCGGCTCACCACATAAGTCGAGTTAAATAAAGCTGGACTATGTGGCGGCGCTCGACATAGGTCGTGTGGCAATTTCAGCACGTAATGTTGCTGAGAGAGAGAGACAAGTGGTGGCAGGAGAGTAGCGAGCGTATGACTGCTCCAGACCACCGCGGCGAACCTACTGACACGAATCTCACCTCCCTCCTACCTCTCTCACTCGCTATATAAGGAATTGTATGGGGAAAGTGCCTAATTACATGCTTTTTGCACTCGCGTTGCACGGTTATTGCAAGAAAACTAGCCATCATAAAAGGATCGTTATGGTGTCATTCGAAAGCTCTGTTTATGCCCTTTCAGGGATAGATACTTGTTTTACGTTCTGGGTCTTATTTAGGCATGAAAATGATCACGTAAACAGCCCTATTTTGGCTAAAAACACCCCGCTGGGCGGTACATATAAATAAACCGCATAGGCCGCTCTTAAGGTGTTAAACCTGGGTTTGCTTGGATGGTACTGGTAGGTGGGCAACCATAACTAAATCACCAATACAGTGAGGGCTGACTTTGGGAGTTTCATCAGGTTGCAGATCTTGCACATACTGGATTTGTCGTAGTCAATTTTTGAGATAAACTAGAGACTGGTCAAAATGGATTGCTTATGGTAGTCCAAAATAAGGGAAGACATGCTGAATCAATGCTACAGCTACTGCAATTGCTGAATGATCTTTTGCTGGACACGCAATGACATACTTGGAGTATTTGTCCACAAAAATTATGATATACTTGAATCCGTGACTATTTTCTAAAGGGCTCATCACGTCTACTGCAAGCAATTGCCAAGGTTTGGAAGCAGTTAATTTTCCGGATGGCCCAGCTGTGCGGATTCTGTCCTTACCCAATGCACATGTTTTGCACGACTCAGTGATGCGTTTAGCGGTGATGTAAGGTGATGGGGTCCAGTTAACTTGTTGGAAGGTGGAGATGAGCTTTCTTTGTGCAAGATGGATCCCATTATCCATATGGATGGACTGCATCGTGGTTAAGGCAGCTTGAGGGGTTATAACTATTTTAACGTCCAAGGTAAAAAGATTATCACCTCGCCTGGATAGTTGGTTGAAAAATGTTCTTGGCATCCAGTCTGGCTTGTTTTGTTTTTGGTAAGCTTGTGGAAGGTCCTGTTGACTGTTGCTTGAAGCGTCTTGGTGATGGATAGCGAGGATGGTGTGTGTTGGTTCGTCGTGGTGAGGTGCAGATTTAGACGGTGATAAAGGGAGACTAGAATGCGCATCAGCATTAGTATGCAACTTTCCTGGTCGATAGGCAATCTCTATGTCAAATTCCTCATGAGATTCCCTCCACCTGACTGTCATAGCATTTTTTGTATCTGACTTCCACAGCCATTGAAGGGCGTGGTGGTCGGTGATGACGGTGACCTTGACTCCTGCCAGATAAGCTTTGAAATATTGCAACGCCCAAATAATGCCGAGACATTCTCGTTTTGTAACTGGGTAATTTGTTTCGGCCGGGTTGAGGGTGCAGCTGGCACATGCAATGATATGTTCCTTGCCGTCCCTGGTCTGTCCTAATACGGCCCCAATGCCAAACTGTGACACGTCAGTGTACAGCCGAAACGGCTGTGTGTAGTCGGGAAAGGAGACCACTGGAAATGCAACTAACTTGGTCTTGAGATCATTGAAGGCTTGAAGTCGTAAATTGGTCCATAAGAAGGGCTCTTCTTTTCTTGTGAGGTCATGTAGAGGTTTGGCGATAGTAGCAAAGTTCTTCACAAACCTTCGGTAGTATGAAGCTAAACCAAGGAAAGCACGTACACCTTTTACGTTCATGGGAGGGGTGATCTTGCTGATTGCTTCAAGCTTACTTGGGTCAGGTGCAATTCCTTCTTCTGAGACAATGTGGCCAAGAAAATTTACCTCGGGTTTTTGCTAGAGTGCATTTGGCAGGTTTCAGTTTCAGGTTAGCATCTCTGATTCGTTGAAATACTTGTTGTAGTCTTCGTAGATGTTCTGCCCAGGTATTACCGAACACAATGATGTCATCAAGGTAAGCTAGGCAAGTTTCCCAGGTTAACCCTTGTAGCACCGATTCCATCAGTCTTGAAAAAGTAGCTGGACCATTACATAACCCAAAAGGTAACACAGTGAACTCATACAGGCGTCCTTGGCTGGTAGAGAAGGCTGTTTTCTGTTGATGTTCTGGCAAGACAGGTACTTGCCAGTAGCCAGCTTGCAGGTCTAGAGTAGTGAACCATTTTGCGCCAAGTAATGAGTCGAGAGAGTCATCAATTCTGGGAAGAGGTGTAGCGTCTTTAATGGTGACGTCATTAAGTTGCTGGTAGTCAATGCAAAACCGAATTGATCCGTCCTTTTTACGGACCAGTACTACCGGAGAAGACCAAGGGCTAGTGAAAGATTTTACAACTCCTGTGGCAAGCATATCTTGGACTTGCTTTTCTTCTTCCTCGCGTTGAATTGTGTTTTTCCTCCTTATTGGTTGCTTAATAGGGTGTCCCACGGTGTGAATGGGGTGATGCAACATGTCCATTTTCCCCATATCTCGACTAGAGGTAGCAAAAATGTCTTGATAGGAAATTAGGAGGTTTCTGAGGTCAGTTTGTTGGTTAGAAGTGAGAGTGGATGGTATGTCAGGAAGGGTGTTTCTATACGGAGGTGAAGATTCAGAGGGAACAGAGAATTCGTCTGAATACATTTCTAGGTCGCCAATGGCCAGGCCCTTAGACAGAGTGATAGGTTTGTCTGATATATTGGCAATTTTGATGCAATTCATCTGATGTGGTAGCAGGCAACGAGCGGTTAGGCATACCCCATTGAAAGGGCTCTGGAGGTGTGGGGTCACAAGGACATTTCCTTGAAGGGTAGGTACTAATGGTACCCATTTCTCATGATGAGGGGGGACTGTACTGGAGGAGGCAATTATAGCTTGAGAAATTGTATGTGGTTGCAGAGGGGCACTATCTTGAGTACTTTGGGGGCAGTAGTGACAGGTAGGGATATATGCAGAGTTGGGGATTTTATCTGCTTCAAATTATTGTCCTTAGCAGATTTTTTTTTCTTTTCAGGTTTGGAAGGTTGATCATAAGAAAAGGTTCAGTGCCTACAATTTATTGAGGCACCTAAAGATATCAACAAATCGAGACCAAAATATCCATCATATTTAGAATCTCTGGGATTGTATATCACGAAAGAGTGATGAACTCCGTGATTGGGATGAGGGGTCTTAACATATAACGGGAGTGTCTGACCAAGGTTAGGAATAACTTGATCATTGGCACTAATTAATATTATGGAAGAAGATTGTATTTGTCCAAAAACATGCTTATGTTTCTGTAAAAATGGTAGGAATAAGCAAGAACGGGAAGCCCCCGTATCAATGAGGAGTTGAACATTCACCCCATTCAGCGTGATTTTGTGGTACACCGGAAGTCCGTCATCCGATGTCCCGTCATGAGCCCCCCGCCATCGTTGCGACTATTTGTTTGGGGGGGTAGCCTAAAAATTCTGTGGATCTGGCTGGATAATTTCAGGCTGATATGTCTCTAGTTCTCCTTCTGCTTCTCCTTCCTCGATTCCGGCCGTCCCATCGCCAATAATGGTAGAGATCTGCTTTGGCTTGATCCATGGGATTTGTGCCCACCAACTTTGAGCCCTTGTCCTCTTTCTCGTGAGTTCATTGAAGGATCTCTTGAGGGACCAGATCATGCAGGGCCCAGAGCAGGGTTTCCAGTCTGCTGGCCGGATTCGGGCCCAGTTGTCAGCTTTGTCTGCTGGCCGAGGAGCTACTGGGCTACTGCTGAGCATTGGGTTCGTAGAGTGATGGGTAGTGGCTCTACTTATTGCAGAAATTTTGTTAGCTGGCTTCTGGATTTTCTCAATGCCATGATTCTTCTGATCACTGGCAGGTCCGCATCATAGTTGGTTGGTTCTATTATGGAGAAATGATCGGCCACAGGGTCAGGCAGGATTCTCACCAAGGTTTTGAAGATTGTTTTCTTTCTCTGGGCGGTCGTTTCATCCGGAAAGGCCGTCAATGCGATCTGGTGCAGTTTCTCCACAGTCTCATCCAAGTCTCCGGTAAACTTGACTTCGTGGAATTTTTTATCAGCTATGGTTTGTCCCAAAACTGGATTGATTGCGGTTCTTACATATACCTCAAACTGCGCCCAGGTTAAAAAAGGCATATTGTCATGCACATACACCGACACTTTAGTTGCATATTTCCCTAATTTCAACACAATTGTATGGATCTGGGAAGCATCCTCGTTTCCGAACATAATGTCCAGGACCGGTTTGACTATTTCCAGGTAGGTATAAATGTATAATCCTCAGGCTTGAATGCCGGGATATCAAGAGACCTAGTAGCTGCCATGATGAATAATGTAAATACACTAATTGAATAAAAAAAAAATTTTTTTAGAGATAAGAACACTCATGTTGGTAGCCGTATTGAGACACCGCTGCCGCCAGTGTTTTGTCGGGCTATAATAATTACAGCTTGTGATATAGTCTTTACTAAAATCCAGATCTGAACTTATAGACCGTAAATAAACTTAACAGGAACTTCCCGAGCACGTTCTCTATATCACAACGAAGTATTAAACTAGGTACTACAGAACTCAATAACAACACACATGTGAATTATATACACAAGTTTATTCAAAAGCATAGAAATATTATCTTCACTTATTGGCTTGGTTTATAGGGGTAATTCAGACTATTGTATTACCTTAATAATTATGGGAATTATAAGGTAACGAAGCGAATATATGCTAGTAGAATAGACCAAAGTGAGATCAATTTTACTTAAGTATTGGTAATGAACAAAGCAGGGAATATGCAATTAAATAAACATGTGACCTATAGTATCAACCTTTAATAATAATAATGATGCGGGTCGAGTGTCTTTCGTGAATTAAACAACAATAAAGAGAATCGTACAATCTCGAAACAAGAGAGAATGAATGAATTGAGGAGTAAAATAAATACGCAGGCAGTGAGCGAGATGTATGAGTGGGGCACGCGTGCTTGAGCTAGGTAAACGCTCTCAGGTAAACACGACCTTTAATCAGCTAGCGTGTGAGGTCAAGAACTCTGCTGCGGGGTTGGAAAAAACAATTCTGGTTTGTGTAAATATGAACTTAATCTCAGCGATATTACGATGAAACTAGGGGCAAGGTATTACTTATTTCTTTTCACAATTTACTATGTATGTAGTTCAAATTATGTAATTTATGATTTGAACTATATATTCACTTCAATCGAACGTATGCAATAATTACGAACTCGGTTGACGAATTCAGATGTAATGTTATTAATATAATTACGAATTAATTAAAGAGAAATATTTACTAACTGTATATATAGACAAAGTCTAATTAACCAAATGCGATTAATTAGCAGATATCCTAGAAACGCTTATAATGGTAATAGCGTAAGGAAATAATTAACATATCATTAACACACTCATATCTAGGAGTGTGAGTAAACAGAACTGCTGATGTTATCTTAAAACTTTACTTGTCATTAGTGTGACCCCATATGGATTATGCTGTTCAATTTTGGTGTCCTTATTACAGAATGGACATAGATTCATTGGAGAGAGTACAACGTAGAATCACAAAAATGATCGATAATATTAGAAATTTTCCGTATGAAGAAAGGTTAAAGAAATTAGGCTTACATTCGTTAGAGAGACGCAGAGTTAGAGGGGATATGATAGAGGTATTCAAGTGAGTTAGTGGGATTAATAAAGGGGACATGAAAAATATACTAAAGTTCAGTGATAACGAAAGAACTCGGGAATTTAGATAGAGGTTAAATTAAATATCACTGGTACATGAAATATCCCAACAAATAGTTATAATATAATTACCAACGAGGTATTCGATGGGTGTAATCCAGTCCCCCACACGCGGCTAATTCAATTGCATGACATGTAGGAATGTTCACATAATACAATATCGATACAATGAACTTAGCTTAGAGGAGTGAGGACTGGTGATGTAGGACTGTTGTTAATATTGTTATAGATTAATATTTGTAGCACATGGTGAACTGTGGGTTGAGTCAGAGCCGGGGGAGGAGATGTTGGCTGTATGGTGTTGCTTGAGAGACTAAAGGGCCGGCGTCCGATCGCTTCGCGAAATTACATATGGCTGCCGGCTCATAATAATTATAACCCATAACTTGGTTTCATAATACATCTAGAGCTGATGTAGATATTTATACATTACAGTTAATATTTAACCTAACTTATGAATAAACTACAATACACAAAGAACTAGCCGAAATCGTACAAGCGATACGATACCGCCAAATTCAAATGTCCTATTGGACCAAAACCTGTCGGGATCATTACCCTATTCCCGACATATTGCCCACCACCAAAAATGATATACAGGAGCTATATACAGAGAACAAAAAAAGGACATCGAAGTCAAAGATCACCTTGTTTGATCTTTGATCTCCAAAGATCCACGGAACTCATAGCCGCCCTACTTTTGGGACGAGCGCCACCTGAAGCCTGAGGAGGATCATCCTTCTCATCATCAGCTGCCCCACCTCGAGGAGCACTGTCACCAGCACTCTCCCACGGAGGGGTATCAGTAGAGACGCCAGGATCATCCGGCAGTTCTACATCCTGCTCCAAGGGATATAACCTTACGACTGGGCAAGTAGTAACCCCAGTCGAAGTTCGTATTCTAGCAACCCTTATAAGACCATCAATGCCCTGGAACAAATGGATAATCCTCCCAAGCTTCCAAAATAACCTAGGACGCTCATCATGAATCAGGACGATATCCCCGATACGAGGCCATCGTTGATTCGTCCCTTTGATCTTATGAGAGTGACGCTCGCGAAGAGACAGCAAATATTCTTGGGTCCACCGTTTCCATAGATCGTCGGACACCTTGTTTACATACTGGAAGCGACGACGTGTGGCATCAGCATTGCCGAACGTAGGGTCTTGCAGATCTTCGTCATTTACGGACGATCTAGGAAAGGTATTAAGGGTTCGTCCACGTGTTAGCATAGAAGGCGAAATGGGTAAGAGGTCGTCAACATCTGCCGAGGTATAGGTCAAGGGCCTGTCGTTGACTGACATCTCAATTTCTATTAAGATGGTTTTCAACTCCCATCTGGTCACCAGTGCCCTTCCTAATACCTTCTTCATGGCAGATTTGACGATACCGATAGTTCTCTCCCAAATCGCCCCGAACCATGGTGCACGTGCTGGTATAAATCTCCACTGACAACCATTTCCAGTGAGGGTAGCCACAACCTGCAGGTCATCCATTTAACTCTGGAGATATTTAGAGGCCCCGACAAAACAAGTCGCATTATCGCTCATAATAATTTGAGGGAAACCATTGCGGCCTGCAAAGCGTCTTAGAGTATGCAAAAAACCCTCACTGGATAGGTAGTCAATCAATTCAATATGAATCTCTCTGGTTACCGCACATGTGAATAGGACGGCATATACCTTTATGATATTACCGGGCGATTCTCTAACATGAATCGCTCCGGTGTAGTCTACCCCGGTTACCTGAAATGGTTCAGTCCTTTGTACCCTGAACTCTGGCAAGGGAGGTAGATCAAATGGGGAGTAAGGCTTACCCTGTAATCTTTTACAGATAGTACAGCTATTGTGGATCCCTTTAATTGCCTGTCGCATCTTAGGGATCCACCAACGTTGTCGCATATACGCCAGAACATAATTTACGCCAAAATGTAGGCAGGTCCTATGGCATTGGCGAATCAACAGTTTGGTAATCAAATGAGAGGAGCTAAGGAGGACAGGATATTTCGCAGAATCAATAATGTCCGCTTTTTGTATCCTGCCTCTACACTTAATTATGCCTCCTTCCATATATAATCCTAGCTGCCTCATTAAGTTTGAGGGTTTGGCCTTTGACTCCTTGCTCAGGATTTGATGTTCAGTAGGATAAGATTCCTTTTGTACTAAACATATTAGTTTTGCTTCTGCTGATCTCAATTCATGGAGTCTGATATGCTTCGAATCTTCACTAAGGAAAGACCCGTGAGCCCGACTTCTCATGTTGTTAATGAAACGGTATATCCATGCAAATACCCGTATTACTTGATCATAGCTGCCGTAACGTTTCCACTCTACCAACTTGTTATCCTGATGTGTAGTACTCACATTCGAACTACTTAACACATCATCTTCGGGCCGACTTGAAGGAGCAGATATGCATTCCCTGAAATCCTGAGGCCACTCAGTTGGAGATGTAAGCCATGGTGGTCCATGCCACCAAATAGAGGACGACATAAACTGTTGCGCCGACATTTCTTCTTCCACATCGTCAGTAACTGTCAATAAACCATATACCTGCTGAGCATAACTATCATAAGTAGCTAGCGATTTAGTAACAGTAGCGAATTTACCCTTTATTTGATCAGCCGGGGCACTTATTAAAAATTCATCAAGATCTCTTAAACATCTATTTAAACTTCCCTTCATCCCTCCCTTAAGAATCTTAAGTTTCTTTAAATCTGTCATCGTTAAGGTCTAATTTTAAGCAACTTAAACTACAATGAGGTCAGACTACAAACCGTTAATCGCTTAGGAATCAACAGCGGCAAACTCCCATTACTTAAGAAATTTACTCAAAAAGAATTACATAATACTTACATCCCCCTTAATATAAACTATCGAAAGAAAATTATCTAACTAGACAAAAGAATTAAATACTAAATCCATTAAAAGAAAGGGTAAGGTGAAGCACTAATTATTGTAAGCCCTTTATAGGTAAGCCTAGTTGGTTAAGCTACAATCATGAGGTCTGACTATTAACTGTCAATCGCTTAGGAATTAACAAAGACCGACACTCATGACCGCCACTTTAAGCAACTAGGCCTAGGCTATTATGAAATTTAAATATAAAAGGTCACATGAGAACCCTCCCCGCAAAATTAATAATGAGTCCCACAATGACAAAACACAATGAACACCACAGGCACACCACCAAAGCGAAATGAACAGCTACCACAGACACCTGCAGGCCTAGACTGCCTAGCCTAGCCTAAGAGCGCGAAACGGTGCCCGACGAAATTACCCCTACCCCAAACTCCAGCCCAGCTAACCCACCAAAAAAACGCCAAGGATCACACGCCCAAAAAAACCTGGAAACTAGTCCCCAAAAAGATAGAGACGGCGCCTAAATGGTAAAAAACACGAGGGAAGAAGCTGGGAGTAAACTAGGGAATGGCAGTCGGCCAACAACGCGCAAGGCAGCAGCCATTTTGTAAGCCCACAAGCGTCAAGGAAGCAAACAAAACGGTACTACGGTAAGGAAGCCTAAGGGCACGAAGGACCATTATTTGTCGGGAATTTAGATAGAGGTTAAATTACATATCACTGGTACATGAAATATCCCAACAAATAGTTATAATATAATTACCAACGAGGTATTCGATGGGTGTAATCCAGTCCCCCACACGCGGCTAATTCAATTGCATGACATGTAGGAATGTTCACATAATACAATATCGATACAATGAACTTAGCTTAGAGGAGTGAGGACTGGTGATGTAGGACTGTTGTTAATATTGTTATAGATTAATATTTGTAGCACATGGTGAACTGTGGGTTGAGTCAGAGCCGGGGGAGGAGATGTTGGCTGTATGGTGTTGCTTGAGAGACTAAAGGGCCGGCGTCCGATCGCTTCGCGAAATTACATATGGCTGCCGGCTCATAATAATTATAACCCATAACTTGGTTTCATAATACATCTAGAGCTGATGTAGATATTTATACATTACAGTTAATATTTAACCTAACTTATGAATAAACTACAATACACAAAGAACCAGCCGAAATCGTACAAGCGATACGATACCGCCAAATTCAAATGTCCTATTGGACCAAAACCTGTCGGGATCATTACCCTATTCCCGACAGTACTCAAGGTATTAGTGAGTTGGGCCTATAATTGGGGTTGGGTGTGACAGGGATCTGCCTTGTATGGGCCGATCGGCTTTTTGCAGACTCCCATTTTCTTATGTTCTTATGTTCTTATGTAATATATTAATTATGTTAAAAGTGACGCACAAGACGAAGTTGTACTATGAAAATACTCAGAAGGGTATTAACAAGATATTTGAACGAGTCAACAGAGTCTTAATAAGAATTCACCTTAATAAGCAGTGTATTCGAGATGATGGAAAATTTACAGTAGATAAAAGACTTTATGCAATGCTAGAATTCCTAGACAGTGAGAATCAGAATTATCTACATCAATACTCGCATGAACGATAATACTAGTTCATGAAATAATTACAACAACGATTAAGTAATCGAATGTAAAATTGGGGGACTTGAGGAGTACCGGGTATCTAACTAGGGGAATGATAAACTTCACAACGAGGATACTGAGATAAATTAAATATGAAATTGAGCGTAGATTCTAGGTAATAAGTTATGAATTAAGAAGGGGAATCAAGACGCGAAATACACTTCGACCTCAACTTGTAACATACATAACAGAATACATATATTAGGAAAATCTGAGAGTGCGTGGCGTGATAAATTAATTAAGGAACACGAGTATATAACATATGCGTAGGACGTTCTATAGGATATTTAACACCTTACGAGCGGCCTATGCGGTTTATTTATGTGTACCGCCCAGCGGGGTGTTTTTAGCCAAAATAGGGCTGTTTACGTGATCATTTTCATGCCTAAATAAGACCCAAAACGTAAAACAAGTATCTATCCCTGAAAGGGCATAAACAAAGCTTTCGAATGACACCATAACGATCCTTGTATGATGGATAGTTTTCTTGCAATAACCGTGCAACGCGAGTGCAAAAAGCAGGTAATTCGGTACTTTCGGTACATAATTGAGTATGTAGCGAGTGAGAGAGGGAGGAGGGAGCTGAGATTTGTGTCAGTAGGTTCGCCGCGGTGGTCTGGAGCAGTCATACGCTCGCTAGTCTCCTGCCACCACTTGTCTCTCTCTCTCAGCCACATTACGTGCTGAAATTGCCACTCGACCTATGTCGAGCGCCGCCACATAGTCCAGCTTTATTTAACTCGACTTAAGTGGTGAGCCGCTTTTTAAGGGTTAAACAAGATGAATATAGGATATTGAACACAGGTCTTAGATAAGAATTACTATCAGTTTCAGAAGGGTTAACACATACGCAATAAAGATCTTGGGCACAGATCTACTTATAATCACACGCTAACACGATTCACATATTTTAACCTATACCTCAACAACAATAATCACAACTCAAGATATACAGAGACACTTAGGGTAATGTTGGAAGGTAGGGAGAGAGCAAGGCTGGCCGACGTAGAGTGTAGGTTCGTGGAGCAGCACTTCAGGGGGTAGGGGTCACTCGAGCAGGACTTCAGGTTCCAGACTTCAGGAGTTCAGAGGGCACCACAGGTCTAGCACTCTCTCTGGCAGGGGGCATGTTTGGGGCAAGCTTCTGCTGTGGTTAGCTGTCCTGTCCTTTTCAGGCTGAGTACAGTACCGCAGTGGATTTTTGCATATTTCTTCACTAAATCTTTGAAGTAATATTTGACTTAATTCTTGACCCTCTTTTAAATAGTCTCGCGGCAATAGGGGTATTGTGAATTCGTTGTGATGAAGTTGTGAGGTTTAATACTAATAGTAGGTATGGCTGGTTAATATTTATAGGTGTACTTATATATTAGGTAACACATTTATATCATACAAGGCATTTATTTACCCTGTTCTTGGAGAAATCTTACTTATAAGGATTACATCATTCTCCAGACTCTTAGACAGACTGGGATATTGCTGGCCTATTTGTGCTTCTTGTCTTGAGGTTATTATATCTACAGGACCGGCATAACTGGTACTCCTGCTCAGGTCCATTTATACCTGTAAGCTTCTGGTCGCTGGTGTTCAACTTGCATAAACAAGGCTTCATCATATTGCATATCGGGGGATGGAGAGGATGCTGTCCTGTGATTGGTTGGTGTGGTTTGAAAGCAGGGCTGTAGTTGGTTGTGACAGTTTCCCATGCTCATAACTGCTGCTTGGTGCCATAGAACATGAGAAGCTCTGGGCGGTAGGGGTGGCTCCTGCATTTTCTTGTCTCTTCGTTGTTTCCGTGTTATGGGTTTAGCTGGTGGACCCAGTTGCAGGCTGGCAATTCTGCAACTGGCTTTTGTATTTGGCTGTAGCAACCCCGTCATTTCAATATATATATATATATATATATATATATATATATATATATATATATATATATATATATATATATATATATATATATATATATATAATATTGACACACTAGCATGTTCACACTATTTGTTCTCCTGCCCAGCCATATTCTCTCCTGTTCTTCCCTGTTCTACCCGGTTTGCACGGCGTTCCTGTTTTCCTATATATATATTTTCCTTAATTATTTTTCACTTTGTCACTTAAAATGTCTCGTACATCTAAGTCTTCACACTCTTGATATCCTCACTCTTGTTCATAAAAAAGTACCCCCCCCCTCTCTCTCTCTCTCTCTCTCACACACACACACACACATACGAGAACACATCCCTCGACCTATATCACACACATACATATTTTCCTTCATTATTGTTCGCGATGTCTATTATATTCAGATTAGAAATGATCTCATAAAACGTAACTGTTTAAACCTAAGCTATGGATAGAGTAACCAAGAGAGGTCCAGGCTATCTATCGAGTATTCAAACTCCCCCAGCTTCTTCCTAAGCTGAATACAATCGTCTAATGATATCCAGAACATAGTAAATAAGGAGCGTCATGGTACTGAAAGGGTTAAGAATATGTTTGGTGGGAAGAGGGGGAGGATGGTGGTGTTCTCGACCCCTTCTCCCTCATGTGTAGCCCCCTTAATTTTGAGACTAGACGACATACATGGAGTGGAGTGGTCATGCCACTGGATTGGTAATCCAATGGACCCGGGTTCAAATCCCGATATGTCAATGGGAAGATATTATTGGGATTGAATTTGTGCTGTACCTCGTATCAGTGCATTACCACAAAGCCCACCGAAATGCCAAAAAAATACCCTCATTGTTCCCTGATTAAATAACACTGTATGAATATTCCCATATTCAAAATATATTACAGGGAGACAATGCCTAGTGAGTTCACTGCTCAATAGGTGGCGTTCTGAGAGTGAGGGTCTGAGTCTGGAGGGTGAGACGGTGAAGCACTTGAGCGAAGCAACCAGCCGCTTCAGAGATGAAGCTGCTTCGAGCCATGATGGATGCTTCACATGTCTCACTCCCCAGACTGGAACAAGACCTCACGGGCTTCACCGTGTTGAGTGGTGGAATGTACAGGCTCTCAGCCTATACCCGAGAGGGAGTAGTTGGAATATAGAAAAAAAAAAAAAAAAAAAAAAAAAAACGCCCCATTACTTTGACGATAAATAACCTTTCGTGTCATTCGAGTGTTAGCGAGCCTGCAACTTTGGAGGAATCGACCTTTGCCCGGGGAATTTTTTATACCGAAAAGTGAACAACATTATCTCGAAGGGGGGTCTTGAGGGGTATGTTGTTATTATTATTATTATTATTATTATGTAAGCTTGATGAAGGTCTAGGGAGGAAAATATATATAAGTAGAATATCAAAATAAATATTAAATAAATATAATTCTTCCCTGAAGATGTATGCCAACTTGTTCTGCCTTATTTGGTTATATTATATTTTTCCATTAAAGGAGCCCATCTCGCTTTTTTTTCCTTTCTCTCCCTCTCTCTTTGGCTTGTATCCATTCGGCCCCATTCAGCCTACTGTTTTAAGACGTTTACCCCCATCCAGGTGTCAATTTTTTCCTGGCGAGCGGTAGCGAGCAAGCATAGGCTATATATATTTTTGTTATGACAAAAAGGTAAATTTGAAATGTACCCGGCGAAGCCGGATTTCTCCATACAATGCTGGCTTGCTATCGCTCGCCAGAAAGAAATCGACACTTGGATGGGGATAAACGTATTAAAACAGTTTGCTGAATGGGGCCGAATGGATACAAGCCAGGGAAAGAGAGAAAAGGAGAGAAAGATAGAAAAAGCCGGTGACCCCCCTTATATAGTCAACATTCGATCATCAACATTTTCTGACAACATTTCTGGAATATTTTGCACTGGTATCGGAAACTAGACTGATGATAGATGAATTTAGATAACCGAAATATAAAATATGTTGACCTCATAAGCTGCCAGACCAGTGTTGAGGATAATATTGAGGAAAAAAGTACTCGTGTAATACCGGATTCACACACTGTCGAAGCCATGATATCTCCTTTGTTCCTCTGTACACACTTGTTCTAACGTGTTCTTCCATATTTCTGTTTTCTTCCGTCGTGCCCGTCCCTCTCCTGTTCAGTTTTCTCCTGTTCTGTCTGTCTAGTTTATTCCTGTTCTGTCTGTTCAGTTTTCTCCTGTTCTGTCTGTCCAATTTTCTCCTGTTTTGTTCTGTCTTGGCCTGTCCTGTTCTCCTACATTTTGTTCTTCTATGATTTGTTCTTTTCTGGTCTGTTGTGTGTTATTTTCTTTGTTCTTTTCTAGTCTTTTGTATTATTTTCTTTGTTCTTTTGTGTGTTATTTTCAGGTCTGTTGTGTGTTATTTTCTTTTCTGTTCTTGTTTGTTCTGTGTTATTCTCTTTTGATATGTCGGTCTTGTTGCTCTTTCGACTTCTATTCTGTTTTATTAGGCTCATTTTCTTTCCTTCGCTGCCATGTTCTCTCATGTTCTGTTCTGCCTTGGTCTATTCTCAGTTCTTGTTCTGTTCTGCTTTGATCTGTTATCTATTATTGTTCTCTGTTCTGTCGTCCCCGGTGCCTGTCCTGATATCCTGTGCATTATTTTGCGTTATTCTCTTTGGCTCTGTTCTGTTCAACTTGTTCTATTTTATTTGGCTCAATTTTTTTCCTTCGCTGCCCTGATCTCTCTTATTCTATTCCGTTCTTCTTCTATAAATGTGTTCTCCTGCCCTGTTATCCTGTGCTTTGTTTTGTTTTGAGTTATTTTCTTTGGCTATATTCTGTCTTGGGTCTGTTCTAACTGGTTCTGTTTTATCAATTCCTTGTTAATCACAATTCATTAAGGTTATCAAACAAGTCACAATCGACAATAATGTGCAATTCTAAATAAGTTTCATACTCACTCTATATAGTTTCCGATTAAGGGGGGATGGGCGAATTTATTTGCTTACTTATTCATCTTTATATATTTGTTTTTCCAGTTTCCTCCCTAGACCTCCACCAAACTTAAAAAAACACCCCAAGATCCCGCTTCAAGATATATTTGTACATTTTTCGATATCAAAATGTCCCGGCCAAAGACCGATTCCTCTTAAAGTACAGGTTCGCTATCGCTCGCCAGGAAAATATGAACACCTACATTGCGTGAAAGGTCTTAAGATTGGCAAGAAAATGAAGCGAACAATCTTAAAATCGACAAAGTAATGAGGCAAACGTCTTAACATCTCAGAACTAATGGGGCTAAGCATGAGGGAGAAAGGGGTCCAGATAAAGCAACTACCTCTCCCCAAATTCTCAATTCCGGTTCATCCCGAGACATTCCAAATCCCAAATCCCCTTAACCCTTACAAGATACGACTAGGCATTGCTTTTAGGTTTTCTGGCCATTATTAGACGATAATCTAACTCAATAGTTCACCAACAAAGACACACCACAAGCACACACTTAACACACACACACACACACAATCCCTCACTTAACCACACACACCCACCCAATCCCTCACTTAACCACACACATACACACACATTTCTGCGTATTTAATTGTTTTTTATTTTCGGTTAGGCTATTCAACGCTGGTAGCCTATTGTTGCGTATTTCAATTTTTAAAAACACTTTTGGTTAGGCTATCACCCCTGGAAGCCTAATTCTGCGTATCTCAACATTTTAGTTTTTGGTTAGGCTATCACCCCTGATAACCTATTTCTGCGCTCAACATATTTGTTTTCGGTTGAAGTGATTGAAGTGTTTTTAAAGTGAGTGAAGTGTTTTAAAGTGAGTGAAGTGTTTTAAAGTGAGTTAATTTTTTGTTTAACCCTCTCACGTTCTTGACGCAATTTTGAGCCTATTAGGGATACTTTAAAGCCTTTGTTACCATCAGGGGTATTTAGAAACCTTTAGTTTAGTTACTTCAACCTCTGCAGTTGTCTTTTAGTTAGCTGTGAGCAGAAAACTAATCTTGGAGAGGTAATTATAAGAGTGAGAGACCTCTATTTATTATTGCTAATCTGGCAACCTCTGCGTCATAAAAACGTGAAAGGGTTAAGTGAGTGAAGTGATCTGAAGAAAGTGACTGTCACCATGCCTCGCGCTTGTACGAACTGCGCCGGTAGGTTTGGTGAGTCCATGTTTGCTACTGTCGATCTTCAAGTCTGCCGGCTCTGCCAGCAACGAGAGAATTTTACAGTGAAATTAGATGAAGCCTACAACAAGATCAACGTCCTCACCATGAAGCTGGAATCACTCCAAGAGTTTGTAACACTCAACGTTGGAGCACCACAAACTTCAATTGTCACCGCAACTCCAGCAGCCACCAACGCCCCAACGTCAAATGCCAACAATTCAACGCCTGCAGTAGCCACTTAAGCTGATAGTTCCGATACTCAACCAACAAATAGTGACTCTCTTCCCCCTCACGACAACTTCCGTGTTGTGAGGAACAATGTTTGCCCCAAGACCAGGAAACCCATACCGATTACCGAGTGTCAAAACCGTTTCCAGATACTCACAGACTCAGATGACGAAGAGGTAAACCTATTAAACAGTCTCCATACAGAGTCAGTTCTGAGAAGCGTCGACGTCTGTGCAGTACTTGCTGGACAACAACCTGGCCGAGCCCTCCTATAGCCCGTGGGCCTCTCCGTGCCTGCTGGTGCCCAAACTGGATGGTTCGGATCGACTCTGTACAGATTATCGGAGAGTCAACCAAGTTACTCAGGTCGACTCATACCCTCTACCAAGGTTAGATGACGTTGATTCAGTAGGGCAAGCCAAATATGTCACAAAAATTGACTTGCAGAAGGGATATTACCAAATCCCACTTTCACCTGAAGCCAGAATTGTTTCTGCTTATGTGACTCCAGATGGCCTATTTCAGTAAATCAGAATGCCTTTTGGAATGCGAAATGTACCAGCAACTTTTCAAAGAGTAATTAATTACGTCATTCGAGATCTAGGCGGAGTGTTTGCATACCTTGATGACCTTATTGTTTCTGATTCCTGGGATTCACACTTAATAAGAGTTAAAACCTTGTTTACCAGACTGAGTGATGCGGGCCTTACCATCAACCTGCAGAAGAGCAACTTTGGGCGAGGTACGGTGACCTACTTGGGACATGAGGTTGGCCAAGGGGCAAACCAAACCAAGGGCTGCCAACGTCAAGGCTGTCCTGGGCATCCCTCCACCGACCACCCGGAAGACCTTGAGGCGGTTCTTAGGGATGGCGGGCTGCTACCGCCACTTCTTTCCCAACTTCTCCGTAGTTGCAGCTCCCCTGACTGACCTCATCAGCCCCAAGCGACCCTACAAGTGGACTCAGGCGTGTCAAGAGGCGTTCGGCAACATCAGAGTACTACTCTCCAGCCATCCTGTTCTACATGCACCAGACTTCTCCATGCAGTTTGAACTACACGTCGATGCCAGTGACCGGGGTTGTGGTGCAGTACTACTTCAACAGGATCCTGTTACAAATATCCTCCATCCTGTAGCCTATCATAGTTACAAATTTCAGAGAAGCCAACAGAACTACTCCACAATAGAAATGGAGTGTTTGGCCATTATCTCTGCTTTAGGAAAGTTCAATGTTTATGTCAAAGATACAGTACAACCTTTAATCATCAGGACAAATGACAATCCACTTAAATTCATTAATAGCATGAAAAATCAAAATCTAAGGCTAATGTGGTGGTCCCTATATCTACAAGAATATAATATAATAATTCAACATATAAAGGGGACGCAGAACATCTTGGCGGACACCCTATCTAGAGTTTATAGTGATATTATGTAGTGGCATTCTTCCCCTCCATAATATCACTCTAGGAGGGGAGGTGTCACGCATCTCACTAATTAGGTAGTAAGGAATCGTATTGGCCTTCTAATGTTTGTTTGTTGTCTTCCATAGCTGAGCTCAAATAGGCATTGGGAGGTCAATTACGCGGGTCTCAATGCTTTATTTCATTCAGGGTTTCGTTGGTTCATTTAGTTTCCTTTCTGACTACAATACTATTAATTCAGTATCTCATTTGGATGTTCATATGTATTTATTTTAAGGTTCACTGTTTCATTCTGTTCATACCAAGTCAATCTTAGTTTAGTTGGTCATTTGTTAAGCAGTTCACTCCAGTCCTACGACAGGACAACATCAACTGTGCTTCTTACTCTCACCACGTGTAACAAGTAGTAACTATAAGTGTTTATTTCTGTTTGATCTCTCGTCACAATCACCATTAATAGTCACAGTGAACCTCGATTATATATCATTCTCGCTTTCCAGTAACAATAACATTAATATTTGATTTGTTGTAAATAAGTTATATTATCTTAATTTTTGTTTATTAAATTATAGAAATTGATTTCATGTTTATCTTGCTACCTTCTTAATCCTTTTTTTTTAAATTTTGTTTACGTGTCGGATTCAGTATTTCACTCTTATCCATAAATCTGACCATCTAGAATATTAATGATAAATACTGTATTATTCAACTTGGAACCTGGTGCTTATACCGACAAACGTAACAATATATATATATATATATATATATATATATACTGTATATCCGCCAAAATCTGTACATATAGGGGTTTTTCGTTATTAATTTCCTCCCTAGGCCTCTATCAAACCCCCCCCCCTTTCCTTGAAGATAAATTTGTACATTTTTCGATAGAAAAATTTCCCGGCCGAAGGCCTATTCCTCATAAATTACAGGCTCGCTATCGCTCGCCATGAACAAATCGACACCTGAAATACATGAAAGGTCTTAATATTGTCAAAGAATTGAGACAAAAGGTCTTAAGATTGCCATACTAATGGGGCGAACGTCTTAAAATATCAGAACTAATGAGGCTAAGCATGAGGTAGAAGGTGGACCAGAAAACCCAACCATCCCCCGTTAATAGAATTATGTTGTTGGTGTGTGTGTGTGTGTGTGTGTGTGTGTGTTTGTGTATGTGTGTAAGCGAGTGTGTGCGTTCCAGTCCACGCTACATATGCAATCGGGCGGAGTGGGCCTTGAAGGGTTCTGCTGCTCCGCCTTTTCTGTCTTTGTCTTACCACTCATTGTCTTGTTGAATGTTGAGGAGGCAGATCTAGCGCCTTCTGTGTGTGTGTGTGTGTGTGTGTGTAAGGGGGGGGGGGGGCATTACTTCTGTCTGGGTGTGTGAGGGTGGCTTAAGGGTGTGTGTGTAAGTTGGGGTGGGGAGGTGTAAGTGTGTATGTTGTGTGTGTGTGTGTGTGTGGCTTAGGTGTGTGTATGTGTGTGTGTGCACGCTCTTTTCTACCTGTCTGTCTGTCTGTTAGTAAATAAAGTTAGTATATTACCGTGAACAATAAAGCCATCTTAATTCATAGGGTTAATTTTACATACAAACTAATGGAGATGTATAGGATAAGAACATAATTTGGGTCTCTCTCTCACTCTCTTTCACTCTTCCTCCCCTTCTGCCCCCCCCCCCTCTCACTCTCTTTCACTCTCCCTCCCCTTCTCCCCCCCCTCTCTCTCTCACTTTCACTCTCTCTCTCTCTCTCTCTCTCTCTCTCTCTCCTTCCCTCCCTCCCTCCCTCCTTCCCTCCCTCCCTCTCTCCCAACTGACCCCTCTCTTCCAGCCACCTTCAACTTTTAATTGGAGGACCAACTTTTGCCGTGTGTGTGTCTGATTGCTTAGATCCTCTCCAGCTCTGATTGCTGAGTTGCTTCCTGGCCAAAACTTGGCTATTTCTCTTTCACTCTCTTGCTTTCTTTCTTGATCGGTATCTCTGTCTATCTATTCTATAACTTTCTCTTTCTTTTCTTTGTATCGATCTATCCCTAACACTCTCTCTCTGTCTGTCTAAAACTCACACACACACACACTCACTCACTCACTCACTCACTCACTCACTCACTCACTCGATGAAGTTGTTAAGAAGGCAAACAAAATTATAGGTTCCATAGATAGATCATTTGAACATCAGAACGTCTTAAATAACTAAGTGTACAGTATATCCATTAACCAAGCGCAAATTGAGAGGTGACCTTATTCAAGTTTTCAAGATCATTAATGGCATCGACAACATGAACTGTAGTATATATTTTACGACTGACCGATCAAACTACACGCGGGGAAATGGCTGCAAAATCATTGGTAAATCATTCATCTCTAACGAATCCAAGAATTTCTTCTTCAATCGAGTTCTCAACTTGTGGAATGGGCTTCCCCGAGATGTCATAGACTGCAACACCTTCAAAGTTCGCCTAGACAAGCACCTTGCCCTGAACCCAAGGTTGACTGCATTTACAATTGAATAAATATTTTTGTTAGTAGTGTTCGTTCAATAACCTAATAGATCTTGATATAATTTCCCCTGCCATGGACTAAGCCCCAGGGCAGCACTTCCTTCTCACATCTTTCCCACATTCTCTCCGAAATACTGTTGCAACGCTTTGAACAACAGTGTTATGGAGGGCAAGTAACCTCGAGGGGTCGCATGAACTGTTGTTGCCTGTTTTCCTTTGTACTCCTTTGTACTCACTCCCTCACTCTCTCTATCTCTCTCTCTCTGTCCGTTTGTTTGCATGTGCCCGCAGGCAAACGAAAGCAGCAAATTATAAAAGGACCCCCACAGTCCAAAAGAACTTGTGTTGAGATGAGCGCATACTTGAGTAGTCTTGGGGTTTAGAATATGAGAGAGAGAGAGAGAGAGAGGAGAGGACATTTGATAGTAGTCTTAATGTGCAGAGAGAGAAAGAGAGAGAGAGAGCGAGAGCGAGCACACAGTTAAGTAGTCCAAACTCACGTAAGGAGGCCATAACTCACCCCTATCTTCTGATATCTCTACTATCTCTAATTGGGGCAGAGAAAACTTTTAAACTTTCAATGCTTCCAAAACTCAATTTCTCCATCTGTCTACTCGTCGCCCCCTTCCAGAAAACTATGACTTACTCTTCAACAAGATACAAATTTACCATTCATCCTCTCTTAATATTCTCTGGTCTTTTTTCTTCTGATCTCTCTAGGAAAGATCATATTAACCACTCTTGCTAAAACAGCTTCCCAGAAGTTGGGTGTGCTCAACCGTGAGTTCTTTACCCCTACTCAGCTTCTTGCTCTGTACAGGGGCACGGTTCCTACCTACCTATGTTCACCTATGTGGAGTTCGCCACTCTTGCTAGTGGCACCGAAGAGCGCACCGCCCTTCGATGTTGTTTGAGAATTGGTGCAGCAGACTATTCGAAGAGGTGGAGCGCACCCTTGTGAAAATGGGCTCGTCTGGCACTTTTTGTAGTTCGACATCGAGAGCTCTCTTGAAGCTGTCTAACGAGACACCTCCCATGTCTCTCACTCGCCGCGGGAGTTTGTTGAAGAGACGTGCTCCTCTATGTGATAACCAGCCCTCTCGCAGAGAGCCCATAGCCCCCGATTTATCATCTTGGGGATATCGCATTCCCAGCCTCTCCTATCATTGAATTTCATTGTTATTGGTGTATGTAGATTTGGTACAAAACCCTCTGCGATTTTCCACGTATATATTATTAAGTATCGTTCCCTTCTACGTTCCAACGAATACAGTTTGAGTGATTTTAAGCAATTCCAATAGTGTAACTGTTTTACTGAGTTTATATGTGAGGTGAAGTTCCTTTGTACACTTTCTAAGTCATTAATTTCACCTAATTTGTGTGGGGATGTTAATACGTTACAGTATTCTAGCCGCGGTAGCACCAGGGATTTGAAGAGTGTTATCATAGGCAATTCACCGCGAGTTCTAAATGTTCGTAGAATCCAACCTGTTAGCCGTTTCGCAGCTGCAACTTTGACCTGGTTATGTTCTTTGAATCCCATATTTTCAGACATTATCACCCCAAGGTCTTTCACATTGTCTTTACGTTCTATTATGTGATTGGATTTTGTTATGTAACTTGTGCTCTTTTTAACGAAATCCATATCTCCGTATCGCATTTTTTTTTTTTTTTTTTTTTTTTTTTTTTAAAAAGAGACAATGAACGGAGGAAGGAAAAACACAGATAAAACAAAAAGGTCCATGTACCTAAAGGCATCCTCCACTCATAAAATGTTTGTAACAACTGGATTTAAACATTTGTAGATTGTAAGTTTGTGGAAAGCAATTCGAGGGAAGTGAATTCCAAAGAGTAGTTGCTCTGGGGATAAATGAATTCTGATAAGCAGAAGTTCTGCATTGTGGAGGAGAAAGTGTAAATTCATGGGCGCTCTCAGCTGCCCTAGTTCTACGGGGAAAGATGTGGAGAGGAGGCACAATTGAAGCAAGTTCCTCGGAACAATTGCTGTGAAAATATCTGTAGAATAATGCAAGGGATGCAACGTTTCTTCGTATGGATAATGTAGGAAGGTCCTGTGTGATTGCAGGGTTATTGATTAATCTAATAGCTTTATTTTGAATTTTGTCCAACTGCCTCAATGCAACCACTCCACTTCCACCCCACAGAGGTGAACAGTAATCCATCTGAGAACGCACATGACTTTTATATATCACGGCCAAATTTGTCTTCATTAAATTGCATTTTATTTTCCGTGGTCCACTGGAACACCTTATTTATGTCCTCTTGCAGCAGGCCCGAGTCTTCCTGTGTCTTTACCATCATACTCAGTTTCGTATCATCCGAAAAGGAGGATACTGTACTGTGTCTTGTGTTGGCATCTATGTCACTTATTAGAATGAGGAAAAGAAGGTGCGCTAGTACCGTTCCTTGGGGAACTGAGCTTTTGACGTCTGAAGGCTCCGATGTTACTTGGCTTACTGCTACTGATTGTTTTCGGTTCACGAGGAAGTTGTATATCCACCTTCCGATTTTACCTGTTATCCCTTTTGCTTTAAGTTTGTGTGCAATAATACCGTGATCACATTTATCAAATGCCTTAGCAAAATCGGTGTAGATGACGTCCACGTTTTTCTTTTCTTCTATGATTTAAGAATTCTGTCGTAGTGTTCCAATAGTTGCGAGAGACTTGATCTTCCTGCTCTGAACCCATGTTGACCAGTGTTGTGTAGTTCATTTTTTTCCATAAATGTTGAGATTTTGCCTCGCAGGACTCGCTCGAAAATTGTAATGATGTGGGAAGTCAGAGCTACTGGGCGATAGTTTTTTGGTAGTGCTTTACTCCCTCCTTTATGCAAAGGGGCAATTATTGTGTTTTTCAAACTATCCGGTATTTCTCCAGTGTCTACAGTAGACTCCTTCTCCACATTATAGCCAGGATTTTTTAGAGGTTTTCCTTACATTTCTTTATTAGGATTGAACTCCACGAGTCCGGGCCTGGTGCCGAGTGGGATGGCATGTTGGCGATGGCTTCTGCTATATCTTTTGGTCCGAAATTATTGTCCAGAATCTGGGGGGTTTCCGTGGGTGGATTATTCATGAAAAAATCATTTTGGTCTCTGATTGCTTTTGTTTCGTCAGGCTTACTGAAGGCTTTTTCATACTGTAGACGTAATAGTTCACTCATTTCCTTTTTGTCCCCTGTGAATGACCCATCATCTTTACTTAGTGGGCCGATGTTTGATGTGGTTTTAGTTTTATGTTTAGCGTATGAAAAGAAGTACTTGGAGTTTTCCTTTATGCTTGCAATAGCTTTGCTCTCCTCTTCTATTTGTTGTAGTTCATAGGAGATTCTTAGTCGTTGTTCAATTTTCACAATTTCTCTATCTATTTGGATCTTTTGTTTTTCCTGTAGACTTTGTCGTGTGCGTCTTTGTGTTAGTAATTTTCTTCTTCTGTACAGCTTCCTTCTTTCCCGTTCTTGTTTGCTTCTTCGTCTTGTTTGTCTTTCTGGTATGTGGTGGCTACAGATTTGGGTCATGGTTTCCGTTAATAGGACTAGGCATTCTGATGGTGTCCGGTTGTTCATTAGGTCTTCCCATTCTATTTCCTCCATTTCTTGGTTTACCTCTTCCCACCTAATATTTTTACTATTGAAGTTAAATTTGCCGAATGGACCATTTTAGGTCTAGTTTCCGAAGTGTTCTGTACACATGCTAGGGTTGTTTTGATCTCCATTAATTTATGATCTGAGTATGTTGTGTCCGATATGTTAACACTGTGTACTAGGTTGTCGTTATTAGTGAAGACAAGGTCTAAGATATTGTTTTCACGTGTGGGTTCGGTAATATGCTGGTTAAGACTAAAAAAGTCGCTAAGATTAAATAGTTCTCTTGCATTTGCTTCTCTGGCGTTTATCGACACTACTTGGTCTTCTAGTTGCCTCCACTTGATGTTTGGAAGGTTAAAATCTCCTAACCACTTAATATTTGGTGTCGGGTTTCCCAGGGCTTCCACTTCTGATTTTATCATGTTGAGCTGGGGTTTGAATTATTCTAAGGAAGGGTCAGGAAGTCTGTATGTAACAATAACTGCTAGGTTTAGGGATTCTATTTTAACTCCAAGTATTTCTACTACTGCGTTACTGTTATTTTGGAATTCAGTAGATATCAGAGAGTCATGAATGTACAAGGCTACACCTCCACGAGTTCTATGCGTTCTGTCCGCCCTCTGTAGGTTATAACTAGGAATCCATACTTCACTATCTGCCTGATCTTTAATGTGGGTTTCTGTGAGAGCCGCAAATATAGCGTTTCCTTCTTCTAGCAGGCCCCTAATAAATGGTACTTTGTTTGTGGTTCTATTTTTAAGACCTTGGATGTTTGCAAACAAGACGGGGGAGGGGCTACTATGTGTACCTAGTAGTCCTCGGTATTGTTCACATGTGTGGGGAGAATCCTCTCACACAGCACTTCTAGACAAAGTAGAAAAGAAAGCCTTTCATCTCATTAACTCACGTCCACTCACCAATTCTCTGCAGTCTCTCTCTCTTCGCAGCAATGTTGCATCTCTCTCACTATTCTACCGCTATTACAATAATCAATGTTCCTCAGAGCTCTCTCAGTGTATACCACCCCCTCTTCGTAGAGCACATAGCACCCATCTTGCAACACAAGCCCACCCCTACTCTTTGCAACTCTCCAACCCAAGAGTGAAACTTTATACTCAATCTTCTATGCAACAGCTGAGCTCTGGAACTCTCTCCCAGAATCAGTCTTTCCCTCTTCCTATGACTTAAATTGCTTCAAACTCCGTGTGTCCAGGAATTTTGGCTGGAACGTCCCTTGGTTTCTGCCCAGTCACACTTTCAACTCTGGAGGAGGCACTCGCTACAGGCAGTTTGCCTTTTGTTTCCCTCATTCACCTAAACACAAAATTATTAGTAAATGAATAGAAGTAGAAGATGGAAATATGATTAGTAAATTAATAGGGGGGGGGGGGCGGCAATACTAAGGGGTTAGTGTCTATTTGTTGGTCTATTTATTTATTTAGTTAGTTTTCAGTTTCCTCGCTAGACCTCCATCAAGCTTAAGAAACACCTCCAAGACTCTACTTTGAAATCGATTTGTACATTTTTCGGTAGAAAAATATCCCGGCCAAAGGGCGGCTCCTACTAGATTACAGGCTTGCTATCGCTCGCCAGGAAAAAAAATTGACACCTAAATGGCACGGAAGGTCTTAATATTGAAAATGAAATGGGGCAAAAGGTCTTAAAATCGCCAAACTAATGGGGTGAACATCTTAAATACTCATAACTAATGGGGCTAAGCATGATGGAGAAGGGTGTCAGGAAATAACAAATACCTCCCTTTAAGACGCTTCGCCCATTAATATAGCAACAAAAGAAAAGCAAAACATTTAAAAAAAATCTATAAATACAAAGGGGATATGAACCGTTTTTCGGCACCCCCCCCCCCCCTTCCTCATGTTTAGCCCCATTAGTTTTCAGATTTTAAGACGTTTGGCCCATTAGTTTGGCGATTTTATGACCTTTCGCCCCATTTATTTGTCAATATTAAGACTTTTCCTGTTTAGCCTGTAATTTAAGACAATCGGCCGAGACATTACTCCATCGAAAAATGTATACATTTATCTTGAAGGAGTGTTTTATTAAGCTTGATTGAGGGATAGCGAGGAAACTAAAAGATAATAATATAATTATATATAAATGAGCAAATAAATACGCCCATCTCTCCTTAACCCCTTCTCTACCGGCGACGTCTATTTAATTCTATGCTAGCTATATTTAGACGATTTTGTGCAGTATAAGCAATAGTTGTGGTAGTAAAAAGGGTCAAGTGAGATAGTTCGAAGCCTGTTAATTGTTGTAGGCACCTTTTAAACTTTATATAATCGTCTAATAGTAGCCAGAATTAAGTTAAAAGGACGGCACCGATACAGAAGGGGTTAAGGGGCTCAATTTACCATCAGCTGAAATTTACCACTTGCGAGTTGCAGGCTATAAGGAAGTTGGAACTGTAAACATCGATATTAAACGCAAATACAGTAATTATATAGGTTTTCTGATGGATAAATAGTATGTTGAATTTGGTTTTATGTATTTATATATGCACTAAAGCCGTATTATAGATGGTTATTCTGCTAATTATCGATGTCTACAGCTCCAAATTACTTATAGATCGAAACTCGGATAGTCAAAATTGCCTCGCAGTTGCCGATAGGAAGAGTTGCCAGAAAGAGCGACTGTGTAACACCCCTTAACAGCCTTAAGGGGGGGAGGTTTTTTTTTAGGGCCTCCCTTCTCCCTCATGTTTAACCTCCTTAGTTTTGAAAATTGATGACGTTCGTCCCAGCAGTTTAGTTTCGCGATTTTAAGACCTTTCGCCACATTTTTTTGTCAATATTAGGACCTTTCGTGCCCTTTATGTTTCGATTATTTCCTGGCGAGCTATAGCATGCCTGTAATTTAGGTAAAAACGGCCTTTGACCGGGACATTTTTGTACAAAAAAATGTACAAATTTATCTTGAAATGGGCTAGGGGGTATTATTTGTTTTAGCTTGATGGAGGTCTAGAGAGGAAACTCAAAAATAGATAAATAAATAATTACTTAGACAAAAACAAACACTACCCCCGATAAATAAATAAATAAATAGACCAAAACACAAGCACTACCCCTTTAATTTGCGCCGCCGAGTACGTAATGATTATCGCGAAACACTTGTCGGCAAAGACAGTACCCGAGTGGACTTCCGAAGAACACTAATTGAACCCGGGACGCTGGGGCTAAAAGGGTTATAAAGGGCATACAGTACTTGAGGGGGAAATTGAGGTTGGGGATGGTACTGTATTCGATATTTAATTTATTTTTAATTTATTTATTTTGTTGTATTTTAATCTCTCTCTCTCTCTCTCTCTTTCTCTCTTTCTCTCTCTCTCTCTCTATATATATATATATATATATATATATATATATATACAAAAAATGAAAACATCGACCAAAAGTGAACCATCCCCCCTTAAAACAAAAATCACATACATACAGAGAGACAACATCGATCCCATAATCACCGAGGCGAAGATATTAACCCTTTCAAGCCGAGAGTTGCCGCTTAGTATTCATAAATAGAATTTTCTTAATCTCATAATTACCTCTCCAAAATCAGTTTTCTGCCCACAACTCGTTCAAAGACAACTGCAGAGGTTGAAGTAATTAAACTAAAGTTTTCTAAACACCCCTGATGGTCACAAAGGTTTAAAGTATCACTGTAAGGACCTTACAGTGCGCGAAATGGTTAACAAATTACAAAATACGACTCATTCCCAATGAACCCAAGAGAAAACGCAAATTGTTTCCATTTTCTATAACACGCATCATCGAAGTCAAGAGAGAGAGAGGGAGGGGGAGGGGAGACTCTTCAATTAATTTCTCCCTATCTGTAATCGCCCCAGTAATACGATTAGTTGAAGGTAATTACTCTCCCTTTACCCGAACCCCGAGTATTATATTTTTACGAGCCGGGTATTTTTAATTTGGCTTGCCTCTTGTTCGTTCTTTCGTATTTTTGGAACCTCCGTTCATATATTTTCCTCTCGCATTGTATTCTATTTTATTTTATTTTTTAATTTCCATATTTTTTATTTGGCTTTCCTCTGTTTGTTCTTTCGTATGTTTGGATCCTCCGTTCACATTTTGTTTTCCTCTCCAATGTTTTTTTTTTTTTTATGCTTTTTTTCGGGTAGGCTTTTAGTCTCTTCTTATGCCGTTTGATTATATTTTTTCGTTTAGCCTTTTTTGTTCATTCATTTTTGCTTTGTATTACTTTTTCTTTTTTCGAAATGTATCGTATTTTGTTCTTTCTTTTTTGGGGGGTGAGGGGGGTGCCGAATCCAAATATCCTTCCTTTAACTATTATCTTCGCAGCATTTAATGAGTATTATATTAATATGGGTTTATCAGTTGCATTATATCTTCAATGTACTGTATATATGACTGTATAATTTAGTTTTTCGAATTTTATTGTATTTTTCTGTTTCTATCCACTCTTAACCCCTTCAGCACGATGACTTCTTTTTTATTTTATTCCGGCTAATATGAAACGATTTTATTCAGTTTCAAAAGGGCCACTGTGTATATAAAACATATGTTTTCCATTATTTGTTTTCAGTTTAAGTATTTAATTTACTTTCTCAATATATCAGACAGTTATTTTACACACACACACACACACACACACACACACACATACACATACACTCTCTCTCTCTACCCCAAGATTGGACACATTTTCCCAGTCTTTCTTCTACTCAACAAGCAAGCTTTGGAACTCTCTCCCTCAAACTCAATCTGTCTTTTTGAAGGGGAGATGGGTTGTTTTTCTGGTCTCACTTCATCCTCATATTTAACCCCATTAATTTTCAGATTTGAAGATGTTCGCCCAATTAGTTTGTCGATTTTAAAAACTTTCGTCCCATTTCTATATCAATATCAAGACCTTTCGTGCCATTTAGGTGTCGATTTTTTCCTGGCGAGCGAGCATTTTCTGTCGAAATATGTACAAATTTATCTTGAAGGGGGTTCTAGGGAGTGTTTTTTTAAGCATGATGGAGGTCTAGAGAGGAAACTACAAAATAAATGAATATATAAACAAATAATCCAAAAAAATAACCACATGTCCTCTTAACCTCATTCTTTGTCTTTCACTGCTTCAAGCTCCGTGTGTCCACACATTTTGACTCTAACGTACCTTGATTTTGGCTCTCTGTCACTCTTTCAACTTTGGGGGAGACACTTGTTACAGGCAGCTTTGCCTTTTGTCTCTTTTATTCACACAGAAACAGAGAGAGAGAAGAAACAGAGAGAGAGAGAGAGAGAGAGAGAGAAAGAGAAAGAGAGAGCGAGAGGGAGGGAGGGAGGGAGAGGGAGAGAGAGAGAGAGAGAGAGAGAGGGAGGGGGAGAGAGAGAGAGAGAGAGAGAGAGGGAGGGAGAGGGAGAGGGAGAGAGGGAGAGGGGGAGAGAGAGAGAGAGAGAGAGAGACGAATAACATAGCTTCCCCAGAATCTAACAAAATCAACACAGTCGCCATTCAAATCCCATGTTCAATAAATATTAAAGAGGGGTCACCGGCCCTTTTTATCTTTCTCTCCTTTTCTCTCTTTCCCTGGCTTGTATCCATTCGACCCCATTCAGCCAACTGTTTTAAGACTTTTATCCCCATCCAGGTGTCGATTTCTTCCTGGCGAGCGATAGCGAGTCCGTATTGTATGGAATATACGGCTTCGCCGGAGACATTTTTCTATCGAAAAATGTACAAATTTAGCAAACAAAAATATACTGTATATAATTATGCTCTCTCGCTACCGCTCGCCAGCAAAATATTGACACCTGGATGGGGGTAAACGTCTAAAAACAGTAGGCTGAATTGGGCCGAATGGATACAAGCCAAAGGGAGAGAAAGAGAAAAAACGCGAGGTGGGCTCCCTTAACGGCCAGACATCATTATAATACATGCCTGATCAACTACACACAACAAGCCATTGAATTATATATCATACATGACATAGAGAGACGCAGAGTTAGAGGGGATATGATAGAGGTGTTCAAGTGGGTTAGTGGGATTAACAAAGGGGACATGACAAATGTACTAAAGCTCAGTGATAGCGAAAGAACTCGTACCAATGGTTTCAAATTAGATAAATTTCGTTTCAGAAAAGATATAGGCAAATATTGGTTTGGTAACAGAGTTTTAGATGGGTGGAATAGGCTACCAAGTGATATAGTGGGATCAAGAACGATAGGGAGCTTTAAGAAAAAATTGGATAAGCATATGGACGAGAAGGGTTGGGTGTGAAGGGGGATCAGCCGGGTTGGGCCAATCAGCGCTCTGCAGACACCCGTAATCCTGCGTTAATCTCTAACCGGTTTGGTAAGATGATCCTCAGGGTATTAGAGTGTTGAGCCTATAATTGGGCTTTGTAATTGGGGTTGTGTGGGACAGGGATCTGCCTTGCTTAGGCCAATCGGCTTTCTGCAGACTCCCATTTTCTTATGTTCTTATGTTCCTATTATACATTATATATTTTACATGGCCTGATCTGCTCATGGTGGTAGTAAGGGGAAAAAGCGTAAATAAATCAGAGAAATATAAATACTGGAAATGAGTAAAACAAAAGCGTATGGCAAAACAAAAATAAATAAATAAATCATGAAAAATATATAAATACATAAACAAATCAATAACATAATTTAAATCCCAACCTGTACCAGAAAAATAATGGCAGTTTGTAAATCCGATATTTTATATATGTGCAAATACTTATTTACCTTAAGGGCATAGCGCATGTGGTCAGCCATGGTTAGCTATCCTCATTATCATAAATGTTAGTGTACAGTATGCCTCTTATGTGAAATAATAGTCGTCTGAGTTTCTTATAAATTTAAATATAAATAAATTAGTGTTTAGGACGGTGGTGGCGAGAGGCATTTCCGACCTTTCGTGATGTAGAATAAGGCATTGGGGTACCGATAGAATAACACAATCGGTCAAAGAGTTTCAGGGGTCAGATCACTGGCCACCATATTGATTCTCAGTATCTCTGTTAAGTACTTCAGTCTGTGAAAGCAGTTACATGGATGGACAGATATTTATAAGAGGGGTATGATAAATTGTATGAGCAGCATCAGCTTAAAAGAAATGTAGAAATTAGGGCAAGCTATCGAATAATGTACTATGAAAGTGAAAATCAAGATGGAATAATTTGATACGTTGGACGTTGGACGTACGCTGTTGTGCAAAAGTAGCCTACTTGTGTACCGGGTAAGTAAACGGTAGATTAGTCGTACGACTGGTGTTGCCATATGGATAGAGCTGCCAATACGTATTTATTTATGATTAATGAGACCAAACTATGAATAATTGCATTGATAGATACTTAACCCTTAATTAGCGGCTCACCACATAAGTCGTATTTAATAAAGCTGGACTATGTGGCGGCGCTCGACATAGGTCGAGTGGCAATTTCAGCACGTAATGTTGCTGAGAGAGAGCGACAAGTGGTGGCAGGAGAGTAGCGAGCGTATGACTGCTCCAGACCACCGCGGCGAACATACTGACACGAATCCCAGCTCCCTCCTCCCTCTCTCACTCGCTATATAAGGAATTGTATCGGGAAAGTGGCTAATTACATGCTTTTTGCACTCGCGTTGCACGGTTATTGCAAGAAAACTAGCCATCATAAAAGGATCGTTATGGTGTCATTCGAAAGCTCTGTTTATGCCCTTTCAGGGATAGGTACTTGTTTTACGTTCTGGGTCTTATTTAGGCATGAAAATGATCACGTAAACAGCCCTATTTTGGCTAAAAACACCCCGCTGGGCGGTACATATAAATAAACCGCATAGGCCGCTCGTAAGGTGTTAAGGTTAGACAAATTTGACGCTCATGTCATATACATATGAAGTAATGTGAAGGCAGTATTTGATAACATATGAAATGTATTAGGGCAAGCTATATCAAGGCAATATAAAAACAGATTCGAAATCCGCGGTCTACCACAGCCAGGAGAGAGAGGCAACATGGGCTGCCATCAACTTCCAAGCTTAAAATATCTTACATGGCTTTGTTTACTATTTTAGATTAATATTTATGGTAAACTAAGATAACTGAAGTATCAATCATTCTATAAAATAGTTTAGACAGTGATAAAATGGAAAGGGATATTGCATGAGCTATGCTCTTTAACTATCAGTCAACATATATATATATATATATATATATATATATATATATATATATATATATTCTAACATACGGAGCCCTGTATGTGTTTATTTAAGAGTTAAGAGTTGAAGGAATGCCGAATTACCCGGGCGGCGAAGCAGACCAGCGAGCGTGGGAACCAGCTCGCCGCATACCAGCAAACAAGCCTTCACGCCTGTGTGCGTCATATGGGGGGGGGGGGGGAATTTGAGGGGTGATTGACGTCATTACACAACCTGGCCCCTCCTTTCGGACCCTGCAAACTACTTCGATGACCCAACGCTATGACGATCATCGATGCCATTGGACCACGCATCTGCTACGCAACTAGAGGAGCTGTGATTGGGGTGCGCACCATCCCTGCCCACTGATTCGTTCCTACACCATCATTGCATAGTATATAAGACCCGAGTAGTGGGCATTCAAATCAGTCACATTTGGAGTTGGGAAGGTGAACAAGCAGCTGGAGGAAGACCGGGGTGAAGTATTATAATGGGATTGTGACTGTCAGTCAGATTATATAAGTGTGTGTTAAGTGTGTTCGGTGAAAACACTTATGTTGGTTAGTGAGATATGTGATTGGGAATTAACGTTAACGCTACTATTATGTACTTAACTATTTTAGTTGACTGACTTGTGGACTAAAGCAACTCTTTAAGTAATTGGGTTATCATAAAAGTAATACTATTGTTTTATATTAATACTTACGAGTTCTTTCATTTTCTTTTAATTAAGCTTACATTGCTGGTAAGAACAAGAACGGTGATACTATTGTCTCATATTAGTAATATCGCCTTAGATTAACAGGGCTGTTTTAATGTTACTTCTAGTGATTTCCTAAGCTGAAGAAAATTCTTTTAGCTTCAAAATATTATTTTTGCTTTTCATATTATTTGAGTGAGACCTGAATCGAATCTATGAAGCAATCCTGTAACTTAATTTACTCATAATCAAACTTCAATTTTACGTGGTTAAGAAAATAAATTTATCTAATTATTAAATATATATCTAACTTTGTATGTGACAAGAATAATAACTACATTAAATATAAATAAAAGGACATGATATAAGAAAACTATCTATTCATTTCAAAAAGGGTAAGAGACAGAAATATTCTTACCTTAATATTTATCTTTCAAGACTTGATATATAATTAATAGTCCTTCTTTAGATATAACTTATTCGGTTCATAACCATAGCCTACTAAGCTTCGGTTAAATAATAATTCTTTATAATTACTACATGACTTTAATTAGTTTCAGTATTTTTCCATAATTAAAGAGTATCAGTCAATAAAGGGTACCAAGTCCTAAGATCCAAAAGGAAAGGAAGCAACAACAGGAAATAATTTTATTATATTTTACTTTCGTTTTGCCTTCAGCTGACTGATACCTTAATATATATCTCTGTGCTATCTAGTTTCATCAAGTTAACCACTTGAGGATCAAGATATGTAACAGAAGACTGGCGACCTCGCCAGGATTCGTTTCATACAGTTTCACTCAGTTTCATTACCGTTTCACTACTTAAAAATCAAATATTAATCATGCCTGATATAATTAATGACGAAGATGCTCAGGGTTTCATAGAATCAGAACCCACAGCCCCTGATATTGACCGTCTGTCAAAAACCGAACTGAAAGTGCTTGCCTCACATCTCCAGTTAACTGTCTCAAACATGTCCAAAGTAGAGGTGGCTCAGACCCTAAAATCCCACCTGTTCCCTGTAGAAGGCGAGGAGCGTGGCGGAGCAGTTGGTGGGATCCCGAGTAATCCTAGCCAACTTGATGATCAATTACCACCTGGTTTTACCGTTGATCAATTATTCGAACTAGAACTAGCCAGAATAAAGACCGAACAAGCCAGAGTAAAGACCGAACAATATCCATATAAATATCGTATGGCTCCACTAAATGTCAATACAAATGCTCCCTTAATTGCTCTCCCTCTGGGATTGACTATGACCAGTGTCATTCCACCTTTCACTGAGGATAATGTGCAGGATTTCTTTGTTTTGTTTGAGGAAGTTGCTGGAGGTATGAGGTGGACAAGAGATCAATGGCCTTTTATGTTAGAAACCGTTTTGACAGGGCACGCTCGAGCCACGTATTTGTCAGAAGTAGCAGAGGTTAGGCAGGATTATGACATTCTCAAAGAAGCTATCCTAAAAACCTATCAATTACAGCCTGAGGCTTACAGGCAATCTTTCCGTAAAAAACAGAAGAAAGTAGAAGAAACCCATAAGGTATTTGCCAGGACCATGACTAAAACTTTCAATCATTGGGTCAAGAGTAAGAAAGTCATAAGCTACAACGATCTGAAGGAGTTGGTCCTGTTATAAAATTTCCTATGGACAATTGATTCTTCTGTAGCCTATCATTTGAGGAGGAAAAAGGTAGATTGTCTTGCCGACGCCGCTGACATGGCTGACACATACGTGCTCAACAACAAATTTCGTGGAAAGAAGCCCTACGATAATTCTAGTTCTAATTCTAAGTATCCCAATCACAAATCTGACAGACCCAGTCAAAAGCCTGTAACGTCTTCCCCAGCTAGCCAAAATAGAATTGTTCCCCCAACTAAAAATGCGACTCAGGGCAATGGTAACAGAGGTGGGGCCCAAAGTAATAGTAATGCTCAAAGAGGGAACGTTCCCGTATCCCCTAAAGTATGTACTTTTTGTGGCAAGAGAGGCCACCTAGCTTATCAGTGCTGGGCCAAGGAGAGAACCGAGAGATCGGGGCAGACAGTTGCCGCCGTATCTCAAACTCCATATGTGCCTTTAATGCAGGACTCCCGACAGAAGGAGTACCTAGCACCAAAAGTTCCTTTAATACAGGACTCCCAACAGAAGGAGTACCTAGCAGCTAACGTAAACCATCTAGACAGGGGTGTAGTAGCATGTGTGGTGCAACCCACTAGGGTTAAGCCAATAATAATTTCTCCATCAGTGCAGGACAGTTACCGTCCCTTTATTTCATCTGGCAACGTGAGATTAAATGGTTGCATGCATGAGGTAAAAATTCTGAGAGACACAGGTTCTACTAGCACCCTCATGGTGAATCCTTACACTGAGTGCCCACCTGGCGAACCAGTTATAATGAGAGGTGCTGGAGGCCAATTTTATGCATACTTGGTAAAAGGCGAAATTGAATGTGAGTTACTACAGGGTGAGGCCACCATAGCTTTGTGTAGGTCCCAAGATATCCCTGTGCCCGGGGTAACACTCCTTTTGGGGAATGATGTAGCAGGTGAGAAGGTCCGACCAGACCCCATTTTGTCACTTTCCCCTGTTAACGAGCCACTAACCGGTGAGCTCGAAAAGGAGATGCCAACAGTTTTCCCTCTGTGTGCTGTCACACGTTCAATGTCTCAAGTAGCAGTTCGCTCAGACAGAAATGTACCGATTGTAAGAGTTGATGACATGGATGATGTGCCTTCTGCGTGTCGTAAGAGGCGACTAAAGAGGTTGGGTCGGTGGGCTTGCGACCCCCACCCGGAAAAAATATCTAAGCAAAGAAAAACTAACGAACAGCCTCGGATGCGGACGGAACCAACGTTGACGAACCACGACCGACTAAGGACATGCCTTCAGACATTCTGAGAATGGCTACGTGGAATGTTAGTGGCATGAATGATGGAACAAAAGGAGAGAGAGGTTCTGGAAGTGTTAGTGAATGCCAGGCTGGATGTATGTGGAATGACAGAGACCAAATGGAAAGGTTCAGATGTGAGAGAATGGGAATGTGGAATGGGTGTGTGTGCTGGAGTGAGTGAAGGAACAGCGAGAGAAGGTGCATGTTTGTTTGTAAGTAGCAAATGGAAGGAATGTGTAAGAGAGTATGGGTCTGTGGGTTCAAGGATTGTGTGGGTGAGAATGAAAGTAGGAATACAAACGTGGGTGATTGTATGCGTGTATGCCCCGACAGAGGATATACTTGAAAGAAAGAAAGAGGAGTTCTGGATGAATGTGGAGGCGTGCCTGGAGAAGTTTGACAAGAACGAAAGAATATTTCTGATTGGGGATATGAATGGTAAGGTGGGTGATAGGAAAGTTGAGAGAGTGGTGGGAGGGTGGGGGGTACCATCAGAGGTGAATGGGAATGGTAGTGCACTTGTGGACGTATGTGTGGGGAGGAGGCTGTGGATAGCCAACACCTTCTTCCGACACAGAATGATCCACAGGTACACGTGGAAACGGATGTTGACGATGAAAGATAAGACAGTGGTGGAACGAAAGTCATTGATTGATTATGTATGTGTGGATGAACGAATGAAGAAATCTGTGATGGATGCTAGGGTGTATAGGGGTATTGGAGGGGGTCTGTCTGATCATTATGTAGTGGTAGCTAAGGTTAGGATACAAAAGAAGTGGGTGAGGAGAGCGGGAGGGAGGCGAGAGGAGGGTGGAATGGTGAGGAGGGTGGAGAGGTTGCAGGAGGAGGAAGTCAGGGAGGAGTACAGGAGAGCAGTGGAAAGACGACTAGGTGGGTTCGACCTGGAAGTTATGGAGGAAGTGGAGGAGATGAGCAAGGTGTTTAAGGATGAGATCTGTGCAGCATGTGAGGAGGTGTGTGGAGTTAAGAGGGAGGGGAGTGAAAGGTACAGCATGGTGGACAGAAGAGGTAAGAAGAGCTGTGGAAGAAAAGAAGAAAGCATATAGAGTGTGGTTGGGTAGTAGAGGGAATGAAGATTCCGAGA
Organism: Paralithodes platypus; assembly: GCA_032716605.1. Lineage (NCBI taxonomy): Eukaryota > Metazoa > Arthropoda > Malacostraca > Decapoda > Lithodidae > Paralithodes > Paralithodes platypus. The sequence continues at coordinate 39,476,434 of CM064573.1, read as the reverse complement.
GACAGAAACGAGCGAGGTACGTGGAGAGTAAGAGGGTGGTGAAGAGAGTAGTGAAGGAAAGTAAGAGAAGAGTAGATGAGGAATTTGGAAGGAATCTGAGTGTAAAATGGAGGGAGAGTAAGAAACTGTTCTGGAAAGAAGTCAAGAAAGTTAGGGAAGGTAGCAAGGGAAACAGTAAGGGTGTGAAAGATAAGAATGGGAGAATGCTAGCCGAGAAGCAAGAGAGAGTCGAAAGATGGAGGGAGTACTTCAGTGAGTTGCTAAATGAAAGGAATGAAGAGCCAGCAAACATAGCTGGATATGGTATGGGAGGGAGAAGAAGAGAAGTAGTGGAGGAGGAGGTGGGGATCAGGAGGTCAGAAGTGTGGGAAGCCATGAAAAGAGTGAAGTTGGGGAAAGCACCAGGAACAGATGGAGTGTGTGGGGAAATGTTGAGGTATGGTGGTGAGATAGTGATAGAATGGGTATGGAAAATGTGCAAACTAGCATGGGAGAAGGGGAGTGCACCCGATGACTGGAAGACTGGCATAATAGTCCCCCTATATAAGGGCAAAGGGGAAAGAGAGTGTGTGGTAACCACCGAGGAATATGTCTTCTAAGCGTAGTAGGGAAGGTATACAGTAGGGTAGTGATTGAGAGAGTGAGAGTGAGAATGGAGAAATGGATAGGCGACGAGCAGGGAGGTTTTAGGAAGGGAAGAGGATGTGTAGATCAGATTTTTACCCTGAATTGTGTTGTGGAGAAGTATCTGGAGAAGAAACAAAAGGTGTATGTTGCCTTTATGGACTTGGAGAAGGCCTATGACAGAGTGGATAGAGAAGGTTTGTGGAAAGTACTTAGAATATACGGAGTAGAGGGCAAGTTGCTGAAAGCAGTGAAGAGCATGTATGAGGGTGCAAAGGTGGCAGTACGTGTGGAGAGTGAGCAGAGCGAGTTCTTTGACCTGAATGTTGGTTTGAAACAGGGGTGTGTGATGTCCCCGTGGTTGTTTACTGTATATATGGATGGAGTCATGAAAGAAATACTATCAAGAGCAGTGGATGTTGGTGTATCGCTGAAAAGGGAGGGAATTGAGTGGAAGCTACCTATACTGCTGTTTGCGGATGATACAGTTCTGATGAGTGATAATGAATGGGAGTTGCAGGGTCTGGTAAATGAGTTTGGAACAGTGTGCGAAAAACGGAATTTGAAGGTAAATACGGGGAAGAGCAAGGTTATGGTCTTCGAAAGGGGTGAAGTCACAGAGTGTGAGGTGAAGCTGAACGGTCAGGCTATGGAGATCGTCAACTCTTTTAAGTATCTGGGCAGTGTGTTGAGTAAAGATGGGACTATGGATGAAGAGGTGCGGGAGAGGGTACAACAGGGGAAGAGGGTTGTAGGAACGCTAAAAGCAGTAACAAGAAATAGGGTGGTCAGTATGGAAGTGAAGAAGTCCTTGCATGACAGTGTGGTAATCCCGACACTGACTTACGGAAGCGAAGCATGGACGTTGGTTGAGAGACTCAGACCAAGAGTGAGAGCAGTGGAAATGAATTACTTAACACCTTACGAGCGGCCTATGCGGTTTATTTATGTGTACCGCACAGCGGGGTGTTTTTAGCCAAAATAGGGCTGTTTACGTGATCATTTTCATGCCTAAATAAGACCCAGAACGTAAAACAAGTACCTATCCCTGAAAGGGCATAAACAGAGCTTTCGAATGACACCATAACGATCCTTGTATGATGGATAGTTTTCTTGCAATAACCGTGCAACGCGAGTGCAAAAAGCAGGTAATTCGGTACATAATTGAGTATGTAGCGAGTGAGAGAGGGAGGAGGGAGCTGAGATTTGTGTCAGTAGGTTCGCCGCGGTGGTCTGGAGCAGTCATACGCTCGCTAGTCTCCTGCCACCACTTGTCTCTCTCTCTCAGCCACATTACGTGCTGAAATTGCCACTCGAGTTATGTCGAGCGCCGCCACATAGTCCAGCTTTATTTAACTCGACTTATGTTGCTCGCCGCTAATTAAGGGTTAAGGAGTGCGTGCGGAGTTACATGGAGGGATAGACAGACTAATGAGGAAGTAAGAAGGAGGTGTGGTGTGGAGGTAGATGTGCTGGAAAGTGTGAAAAGGAACAACTTGAGTTGGTTCGGCCATATGGAACGTATGGAAAGCGAGAGAATGACTAAGAGGGTGTACGAGAGCGAGGTGGAGGGACAGAGGGGGAGAGGTAGACCGAATATAAGGTGGAAGGATGGAGTGAGGAAGTACATGAACGAAGGCGGTGCTGGTTGGGGGGAGGGGCGTCGACTGACTGGGGACAGAGGTGCATGGGGGCGGTTCGTTCGTGGCCACCCCTTCGGGGATCACGGCGTCAGGCAATAGATAGATAGATAGATGATGAGAGTGTGAATGACGCTCCAACTGTGCCTGATGATGTGACTGAGGTGGATTTATCGGACACCTTTATGGCTCATCTTGACCCTAACGATGACCATGAAACCCCTCCAAATTGTCCTAGTGACTACAGAAAGTGGTAGAGCTACAGAAAGATGATAGAGAGTGCAAAGAGTTAGCTGCTAGGGCCATGAGTGAAGAGGAATGTGAGAAGGAGGGTGGTGAATGTTTCTACCTCAAAGAAGGAGTATTGTGGCGTAGATGGAGACAGCCACACAGACCAATCGGTGACGGGGGCCTGGGACGTCCATCAAGTAGTAGTCCCCAAACCTTGACGTAGAGATATCATGGAAATGGCACTTTGTATACCATTGGCAGGACACCTAGGTGTGAGAAAGACTCTAGACAGAATCAGAGCCCACTTTCATTGGCCAGGAATGCGTGCAGAAGTAGTGGAGTTTTGTAGAGTGTGTTACACCTACCAGATGACAGGAAAACCCAATCAGAAGGTGCCTGTAGATCCTCTGGTGCCCTTGCCGTCTTCGAGAATCCTTTTACTCAGGTGGTAGTGGACATTGTAGGCCCATTGCCTAAGACTTCCAAAGGTAAAATTTATTTATTAACGATTATGGACATGGCAACTTGCTACCCAGAGGCTATACCCTTAAGGACTACCTCTGCTCCAACTGTCCTCAAGGAACTGCTCAAATTCTTCACCAGAATGGGTTTCCCCCATGAGGTGCAAAGTGATCAAGGAACTAATTTTACCTCTAAAATTTGTCAGCAGTCCCTGAAGGAGTTGGCTATCGAGCATGTGAAGTCGAGCACCTACCACCCAGAGAGTCAAGGGGTTCTCGAACGGTATCATCAAACTTTGAAAGCCATGTCACGTAAATATTGTACAGAGACCGGAGTTGAGTGGGATAAGGGGGTACCTTTTCTTTTATTTGCTACTCGTGAGGTTCCAACAGAATCCCTGGGTTTTTCCCCTAATGAGCTAGTTTTCGGTCACCAGGTAAGAGGTCCTTTGCAACTATTGCAGGATAGCCTAGTTGGCCAGGAGGGGAACCAAAACCTCCTCAAGTATGTTTCAGATTTCAAAACCCGGCTGAGATCCTCATGTGAGTTTGCAGCTCAAACCTTGACAGTGGCTAAAAGCTCCATGAAGAACTGGTATGACAGAAAAGCCCGTGAGAGGGAGTTTCAGCCCGGTGATGAGGTTTTGGTCCTGCTCCTCCTTTTTGGCCAACCTTTATCTGCCAAGTTCAGGGGCCCATATAAGATCATTCAGAGGGTGAGCATTACCGATTATCTAGTAACTACCCCAGACAGGAGAAAGCCACACGCAAGTATTCCATATAAATATGTTGAAACCCTATCATAGGTCCCCTGATTCCTCTCCTCCAGATTCTCCCACTGTGGCAGTGAATGTCAGGACCTGTGGACAGCCTGGTGCGGACGAAGTCTTCAGTTCTCTTACTGACCCGCAACAGACTGTTCCAGAGCCTGAAGGTATCCATGCAGACTTTGACTTGTCATGTAGCCTATCCAACTTTAAGTATAACTCAGTAGCTTGGGGGGAATTACCATCTAAACTATGTCATCTTCCCTCTGATTAAGCGAACCAACTAATCTCTGTTTTATCTCAGTCTCCCAGTGTGTTCCGTGATACTCCAGGGCTCACTTCTTTGGCCGTGCATGACATCGACGTAGGGGATGCAACACCCATTAAACTATCCCCCTACCATGTCTCACCACAATGCAGGAGTATACTGCAGGTCGAGCTTGACTTCATGTTGTCAAACGAGCTGATCACTAGGGCCTTAAGCCAGTGGAGTAGTCCGGTCATACTTGTGCCAAAGCCAGACGGGAGCCATAGGTTATGTATGGACTATAGGCAAGTTAATGCTGTCACAAAGAACGATACCTACCCACTGCCATGGATCGACGACTGCATTGACCAGATTGGTACAGCCACCTATATCAGCAAGATTGACTTAATGAAGGGATATTGGCAAGTAGCTCTCACCCCTAGAGCGAGGGAAATATCATGCTTTGTAGTCCATAATCAAGCCTTCTGCTGTAACGTAATGCCCTACGGCTTGAAAAACGCTCCAGCTACATTCCAGCGCCTCATGAATTTGGTGACTGAAGGGGTACCTGGATGCGTTGTCTACATCGATGATATTCTTATCTTTTCACAGTCATGGGAGGAGCATCTTTACCAACTTAGATTGCTGTTCTTAAATCTTGCTGATGCCAATCTGGTGGTAAATCTTAAGAAATGCACCTTTGTAAAGAGTACGGTCCAGTATCTGGGATATACGGTAGGTCAGGGGCAGGTTGCACCTCCTCAAGCAAAGGTAGAGTCTATTCTAGAATTCCCAACTCCTAGCACTAAGAAACATATCCAAAGGTACCTAGGAATGATTGGTTATTATAGGCATTTCATCTTAAACTTTTCTAGGTTAACAGCTCCCCTGACAGATCTTCTCCGTAAGGATGTGAAGTATGAGTGGTCCTCCGAATGGGAGGAGGCCTTTAATGCTACCAAATATATTTTATCAAATTATCCTGTACTCCGACCTACTGATTTTAACAGATCTTTTTCCCTAGCAGTGAATGCGAGCAATACCGGGATTGGTGCAGTATTGCTACAGGAAGACGACTGTGAAGTATTGCATCCTGTGTGCTATTTTATTAAAAAATTAAATTCTGCTCAACGTAACTATTCAGTCATTGAGAAGGAGCTGTTGGCATTAATTTTATCCCTTCAATACTTTGCTGTCTATGTGCAATCTGCCTCTGGTGCCATCGCTGTGTATACTGACCATCACCCCTTAAAATGTTTGCATAAGTTCCAAAATAAAAACCAACGACTGACCAGGTGGAGTTTGTTGCTGCAGGAACACTCCCTGGATGTTAAACATATTAAGGGGGTCCAGAACGTGCTAGCCGATTGCCTATCACGTATCTATTAAAGATTGCATTTACCAGGTTGGCCTTATACAGCAGTAAGATTAACTTAATGAGAGGATTTTGGCAATTAACTCTCCCTTGTAGCGAGGTAAATATCATGCTTTAGTAGTGCGCTTTCAAGCCTTCAGCTGTGAGATAATGCCTTGCAGTTCATATAACGCTCCAGCTACGTTCCGGCTATGTTCTGATGTGGTACCTGGAGACGTTGCATACTTTGGGTGATATCCTTATTATATCCTCATTATAATCTTGCTGTTGCCAATCTGGTGGTGAATCTGATTATGTATTATGTATATTATGTGCTATACTCCTTAAACTCTTTTCTAGGGGGGAGGTCTGACATACGGAGCCCTGTATGTGTTTATTTAAGAGTTAAGAGTTGAAGGAGTGCCGAATTACCCGGGCGGCGAAGCAGACCAGCGAGCGTGGGAACCAGCTCGCCCGCATACCAGCAACCAAGCCGTCACACCTGCGTGCATCATATGGGGGGGGGGAAATTTGATGGGTGATTGACGTCATTACACAATCTGGCCCCTCCTTTCGGACCCTGCAAACTACTTCGATGACCCGACGCTATGACGATCATCGATGCCATTGGACCACGCATCTGCTACGCAACTAGAGGAGCTGTGATTGGGGCGCGCACCATCCCCGCCTCCTGATTCGTTCCTACACCATCATTGCATAGTATATAAGACCCGAGTAGTGGGCATTCAAATCAGTTACATTTGGAGTTGGGAAGGTGAACAAGCAGCTGGAGGAAGACCGGGGTGAAGTATTATAATGGGATTGTGACTGTCAGTCAGATTATATAAGTGTGTGTTAAGTGTGTTCGGTGTAAACACTTATGTTGGTTAGTGAGATATGTGATTGGGAATTAATGTGAACGCTACTATTATGTACTTAACTATTTTAGTTGACTGACTTGTGGACTAAAGCAACTCTTTAAGTAATTGGGTTATCATAAAAGTAATACTATTGTTTTAGAACAAAAGAACATAAGAACATAAGAAAATGGGAGTCTGCAAAAAGCCGATCGGCCCATATAAGGCAGATCCCTGTCCCACCCAAACCTAATTACAATGCCCAATTATAGACCCATCTCACTAATACCTTGAGTACCGACTCCACCAAAACAGTCAGAGATTAACACAAGATTACGGGGTCTGCTGAGCGCTGATTGGCCCACACCTGGTAGATCTCCCTCACACCCAACCCTTCTCGTCCATATGCCTATCTAATTTTATCTTAAAGCTCCCTATCGTTCTTGATCCCACTATATCACTTGGTAGTCTATTCCACCCATCTACAACTCTGTTACCAAACCAATTGTGGCAAACTATCAATGGAAGTTAAATATTACTAAGCTATAATGAATCAAATCAAATCAATCTAAATGAATACTCTATATCTAAATTGAATTCAATCTGAAACAAGCTAATTTATATCCAAAGGTCTCACATAATAAATTTATATAATTATAGGGTAAGGTTATAAGGGTTAATATTAGCCAGGAATTAACTCGCCAATAGTTCCACGTGGCAATGAGGCAAGGGAGAACGTTTTACCCAATATGGCGGTGGACAATGGGGAACGGTGGACAATGGGGAACGAGACTTCGGTCCCAAGACACGAGTCAAGTTAAAGAAAGAATAAATGATTACATGGGAATGGACATGAATAATATGCTTATCTATCAGTCAGTCATGATGTCGATGAGAGCGTCGTGATGGTGTAGTTGTGTGTATTGCTGTATGTGTATTGTGATTAGAGGCACAAAAGCACGATCAACTGAGGGCGGAAAATTAGATGTTAACTGGTTGGTGTTCGTGAAGGCTCTGGCGTACCTCAAAAGCACACCTTGCTGCCTTGGCAAACCGCCAGGAGCCCAAATTATCGTACCGCATTTAGGTTGCTCTATACGATAAATTATATTAATATATACGATAAATTCATATATACTACATAAGACCATGGCAATATTGCTTAATAGCATATTAGGCCTTTTATAACTTAACTTATTTACAATCTTATAATATACGATCTACTCGTCCTACGTCGTGCTGTAGGAGAGATCGTGACGTCACAGAGACATACAAGATCACAAAAGAGTCATATTCTATCGTATTTATACGATACCAATATTTGCCTATATCTTTTCTGAAACTAAATTTATCTAATTTGAAACCATTTGTACGAGTTATTTCGCTATCACTGAGCTTTAGTACATTTTTCATGTCTCCTTTATTAATTCCACTAACACACTTGAATACCTCTATCATGTCACCTCTAACTCTGCGTCTCTCTAACGAATGTAAGCCTAATTTCTTCAACCTTTCTTCTTACGGAAGATTTATAATATTAATAATAATAATAATTAAAATATTAATATTTTATATTAATACTTACGAGTTCTTTCATTTTCTTTTAATTAAGCTTACATTGCTGGTAAGAACAAGAACGGTGATACTATTGTCTCATATTAGTAATATCGCCTTAGACTAACAGGACTGTTTTAATGTTACTTCTAGTGATTTCCTAAGCTGAAGAAAATTCTTTTAGCTTCAAAATATTATTTTTGCTTTTCATATTATTTGAGTGAGACCTGAATCGAATCTATGAAGCGATCCTGTAACTTAATTTACTCATAATCAAACCTCAATCTTACGTGGTTAAGTAAATACATTTATCTAATTATTAAATATATATCTAACTTTGTATGTGACTTTGATATTAATCCTGATAATAATAATATAATACTATTAACGTAAGACAAGAACCAAGAATAACTACATTAAATATAAATAAAAGGACATGATATAAGAAAACTATCTATTCATTTCAAAGAAGGGTAAGAGACAGAAATATTCTTATCTTAATATTTATCTTTCAAGACTTGATATATAATTAATAGTCCTTCTTTAGATATAACTTATTCGGTTCATAACCATAAGCTTCGGTTAAATAATAATTCTTTATAAATACTACATGACCTTAATTAGTTTCAGTATTTTTCCATAATTAAAGAGTATCGGTCAATAAAGGATACCAAGTCCTAAGATCCAAAAGGAAAGGAAGCAACAACAGGAAATAATGTTATTAGATTTTACTTTCGTTTTGGCTTCAGCTGACTGATACCTTAATATATCTCTGTGTTATCTAGTTTCATCAAGTTAACCACTTGAGGATCAAGATACGTAAAAAAAAAAAAATATATATATATATATATATATATATATATATATATATATTAGTCCATCAGCCAAGACCCGGAAATGCACCCACGGGTATCATTTGGGTGGGCAAATTCTAGTTGTGATTTTTGACTTGTTAAACATCTCTACTTCACAGTTTGGTATGATAACCATTGCGGACTGGTAGCTTAGTGGTAGTTATCATGCGTTGAATATGTGAACTTTAGAGTGGAAATCCGAGGAACGCGTATAGTGCATTTTCGGTATTTTGGGGCTTGGTGACTACTCAGGGTGCCTAAATCATTCTAATGTACATTTTTCTTTGTATTCATATCCCTAGTATATAAATATTAAGTGATTCACCTTAGGAATATGATATTTATGTCTCCGAATTTGATGAAAATCAGATACCCATGAAAGAAAGTTGTTTATTTTTCTGGCAAGAACAAAACATGTGATGTAAATACAATTAAAATTAAGTAATGAGCTACTTTCTTATGTCACAGATAATTTGAAGCACATATTATCAGTCTTTCAAGTGTGAGGGATCCCTCTTTAACCCTCTCACGTTCTTGACGCAATTTTGAGCCTATTAGGGATACTTTAAAGCCTTTGTTACCATCAGGGGTATTTAGAAACCTTTAGTTTAGTTACTTCAACCTCTGCAGTTGTCTTTGAGTTAGCTGTGGGCAGAAAACCAATTTTGGAGAGGTAATTATAAGAGTGAGAGAACTCTATTTATTATTGCTAATCTGGCAACCTCTGTGTCATAAAAACGTGAAAGGGTTAAGATCAGTCCTCCATTTTAGTTGTATGTTTCAGAGTCAGTCCGGTATGCCTCCGAGATCATCATGTCAATGTCCTCGTCTTGAGGTTCCGCATTTCTGGAACAAGGAACAGGAGATATCAGCGGAGAATGCCAGGCATAGCACCAACACATCGGTGTCATCAGCTGTTATTACTACAGCACTGTAGCCTTCCTCTGCAGCATGAGCTGCATGCAAAATTATTCTTGTGTCAGCCTCTTCTTGGTTCGACTGCAGGCCTGCAACCACTGCCCACTGGTTCTTGGTGATGCACAACCAGCTTTCCTGACTGGCAGCATAGAGTTTCTTGTCATTCAGTTTGTCCCTCAGCTTGGGTGTCTTCCACTCGGCCACCAGGAACCTTATGAGGTTGGCCTTGTTAGCCGAGTTGCTGAGAAACTTTCTCCATTACTGTATCCGGTGACCTGGTGCAATGTTTTGAAACTGTATTCCTGTGGTGCACCCCAAGTTTACTCTCTCTGCATTTTTTATCGAGTCCTCCTGATATACATCAAAGACGACATCGATTCTCTCGCTCCTGGCTCCTTCATGTAGGATTTGAATCAGTGCTGATTCTGCAAGTTGAGCGAATGTCTGGTCATTGCCCTTCATCTTCTGAACCAGACTCATCCCATCAATGATTGTAGCAGACAGCATAGGGATATTCTCTGCTGGTAAGACCTGCTTCTCTAGCTCCCTGGCCAGAGCAGCTTTGTTTGTCTTTCTCAGCGTCCGGTCTCCATTGGCGAGTGCCCATGGCAATGGCCCTAGTCGGTGGGAAAGGACATCACTCATCTGGAGATGGCGGCTCTCTGCCACCAGGACCATGTGGTCGAAGAGCTTCCTGTCAGCCTGCAAAATGACCTTGTTTGGGTTGCTTGTCGACGGCTTCTTTCGGATATCTGAAAACGTCTTCAGCCTCTTCCTAGTCATTTTGTCATGGAACTGGGTCTTTGGTGTTTCGTCTTCAAGCCAGTCCCGCTTGAATGCCTCGTATGCTTCCGCGCCAATTTTGTGGGCATCAAGAAGGTCCCTTGCTACATCTGGAGGAGACACGGTACCTGTCGAAATGCTGACAAACTCAGTTTCATTTGGGTCAAAAGGATTCGTTCAGTCATCTTCAAGAAGCTTCTCAATGGACTGTACATCTGCTTCATCCCTGGTAATTCTAGGCATCAGCAGGTCTGGGTGGCTAAGGCGGGACATCCCGCATCCCACCATCCTTCTGAGCTGTTTGAGGTACATGCTGCGGTACTCAGAAGTTAGGTAGTACCTCTCCACAGCAGCCCATTTTAGGCTGAAGCCCTTTGTGACTCCTGCTGTCTGGGTATCTCGATTGACAGTTTCCTCAATAGTTTGATCCACCAGCATCCTGCTGAAGGGACTCTGGCTGCCAAGCTGGACGCTAAAGCCACCCTGCATGAACTGTTGGTGCACTTCTGGGTGATCAATGGACAGACGTGACATTGTGGCATAGTAGTATGGGAGGAAGCGTGCATAATTCAGCTTGTCATATGCAAAGCACCATGGGATCATGGCGCGGATTGATGCGAGGTGGAGCAGCCAATCCCCCTCTCTTGCTGCACGAAGTAAGCCCAGCATGATCTAAGCCATTTTGAGGTAAGACACCCAGAAAGCTGCCAGAGGGTGGCCATTTCTGAGGGAGCCAAGGTACTCTTGGAACAGCTGGAGGATGCTAGTGAGAGAGATATCATCCATGAGCTCTGTGAAGGAGGCCTGGGACACCTCGTCATGGAAAGTGGAGATGCTCCTGAGGGCTTCTTCCAGATGGTGAGCCTGTACTCCGTGGTTGACTTGGATCCAAGGCAGAAACCCCTTCCAAGCTAGCCTCATCATCGCCTCATACACGATCTTGTGAAGTCTGACAGCACCGTTGTACTTGCGCCCTTCCATCACAGCAGTGATGGATCCTTCTGCAATCACGCCAGACTCCACACACAAGTCCCTCAGGCCAGCATCCTGAAACCTCTTCCCGATACTTGATAGAAGGTTGCAAATGGTATGGAATGCCCCCATTCTCAATATTATGTTCTTGAACTTCTCATGCTTCCAAGTGATTTCTGCAGCCTTGGCGTAGAGGGATTGGTCGAAGACGCAGACAATCTCCTTCAGTTCCAGGTATCCATGATGTTTACAGTTTGGGTCAGGACTTCATTGACGGTCGACATCTCGGTCGCTGGGGCATTAATAGTAGGCAGGTAGCTCACAGAGTCCTGCACCACATGCGTGTCATTGCGGATGAGAATGTTGAATCCACTCCAACTGCTGATGGTTTGGTCTTCTTCGGGGTTTGACAATCGAGTAAGCAGCCAGATCAAGTTGTTGAACCTGGCAACCTGGACCTGTTTGTCTGCATCCACATCTAGAGTGACAGTGACTGACCAGTGTTGTACATGAGGAGTGATGCTGGTGGTGGGGATATGCTCCTCTTCTTGGACTTTTTTATTGTCTTGGCTTCACCTTGTGGCATTGGTCCGATGATTCTTGGCTGCACAGCAATGCCGTTGACTCGATGCGATGTGCCCTCTCCACTAGTTGTCTCCTCCAAGCGGTCTATGTTGTCCCAGGCTAGAGTGGTGAAGACTCCCTGGTAGATGTTGCTTGGTAATGCCACGCCCGTCTGGGATCGCGCCAGCTTTTGGAGGCACAGTGCGGTGTCAATTTCCTCAACCTGTGTGTATGAAACACCATGGCCCAGTCGATTCAGGGTACGAATAAGTTCTGTGTTCCCAGTCAGAGACTTTACCGCAAAGGGCAGCATGATGTGCTTTGGTGGTTTGGTCTTGCCACCAGTGACGGTAAACACTAGATCACTGGCTAGGGAGGTAGTGAGATGTTCAACTCTTTCAGATGGCTGAGGATAGTCAGTCTTCCCTGTCAGCAAGTTTTGCAGAAACTTGATGACCGATTGTGGGATGATATCTTTGTCCTGTTTCACATCAGGTGGCCACATTTGGTTGATTTAATTCTGTTTTATTTAATTCCTCAGGAGTATAGCAGCTTTGGCAACCAATGCAACTGATTGAGCTCTCATAGCATCCAACTCAACCTGCAGAGCATGTGTTCTCTTCACAAGGTCACTCTTCGAGAGACTGTTAGTGCACACTAGAAGTTTTCCGTTGTCATCAGGGCAGATGTGGATAGATTATCCCAGCTCTTCTTCTATCTTGCGACGTAGATTTTTCCTAGACGAATTGGTGACTATACTGATGCCATGACAGGACGTTGATTCCTCAAATCGCTGCCTGAGGGTTGCCATGGGCACAATGTCTTGGCAAGGGAGAAGTTGGCTCCTGATGTACGAAAAAAGCTCCTCATGAGCCTGTGTTTCTGTGGTCTTGTAATGATCATCAGCATTATCTTCAGCATCAGCAAGTCCACTGCTTGCAACTGGCTTCCCTCTAGTGTAGGAGCGATAGCATGATCTGTGGTAGTGCCCTTCCGCTGCAACAAGCTCCCTGCTGGTGATTGACAGCATTCTGTCATCTAGCTTCTTGACAGCTGCATCTCGTATCCTACTGTCTGACCGCAGTTCACAGCACTTGATCATGTCCTCCCGGGTCTTTTGACCTTTGATGTACTTGCTGGTTTTGTTACAGAAAATAGACTTCTCCTCAAGAACTCTCGACGTGCTTGGAGTAACGCGTGGTGGTCTGGCTGAACTCCCTGCAGCCTGTAACTTCGGGACGTAGGCATCTAGTAGTTTCTTCATGGTGAAGACGCTCCTGCATTTCCTGTGGTACCAAACCCGAGGCACCTCCCCTTCAGGTGTTGTTCTTGCGAGGCCCATGAGGTCAGCATGGTTCCTTATCTCCGCCACCCTGACCAATTTCTTCCAGGAGTCCACGTCTCTTGGTGATACCAGCTCAGAGGTGTCATCGATGCAGTGGATGGCACATTCCTCAGGTTCCATTCGTTGCCTTTTGGTTGGAAATTCAGTAGTTTCAGCAGCCATATCTCAGGTCACCAGATGTCTGCAACATAAATAGAAAGTCAGGTGACAACCGTTGATAGAATAGATTTTCTCATATCAATAAATATCATTTTATCTATATGAATGGTTCTGTATCAGCTGGGCTTCTCTGCAACTGCAAATGGCACTTAAATCATGAGTAATGACACAAAAATTATGAAATTCACAACATCGGAGACTGACTTTTTGTTTGCGTATGGCATTTACATAGGTCAAAATAGTGAATGCATCATAACTACTATTAAGCTACTCCTCTGCAAAGGTTATTATACCAATAAATAATGTGGACATTATACTGTATAGGAAAAAGAAAATAGCAACAAGAATTTCCCCACCCAGATGATACCCATCGATGGCCTGGCTCATGGACTATATATATATATATATATATATATATATATATATATATATATATATATATACACAAATGTACACCACTATTACGTTCTCTCTCTCTCTCTCAGTACAGTATAATGAGCACAGGAACCTTTGCGTTTGCCCGTAATCAAGCAGCCACTTTTATTAATATTGATAGCCTGGCTTGGAATATTTGCTTTCCTTTTTTTTTAACAACCCGGTTCTGACATTATCTACTCTCACAAGCTATATGATTTTGTCTCTAAATATATATATATACTTTATATATATATATATATATATATATATATATATATATATATATATAGTTACTAGAACTTCCGCCGGTGATCTTGGACACCACAACTTCCATGTTAGCATGGCAATAAGAAGAAACACGTTGTGGAACATTCTAGAATGCGTTGATTCACGGGTTTATTAAGGGGTAGATAAAGCTGGTTATATATGTAACTTTAATAATAACAGCTTTAAATAATAATTAATGTGACTCTTTTAGTGGGCTATGCTTGGAGTCTGGATAGGGTTATAATTATGAGTGAGTTATATGGGATTAAGGTAAAAGGGGTTTGACCTAAGGATCTGGGTTAGATAGCAAGTATAACAGTAAGTGCTTTAAGTGATGTGGAGTAGAGTGAAGTAGGCTTAAGGCAGTGTCTGGTCCTTGTCAGTGGCTGGTCAAGAGTGATCTATTACACTACCTTCATGCTATAGGTAGGGTGTGTTTGTTGACTAAGTATTTATTAACTGGGTCAAGTGTGACTCGAGTTGTGTATTGTTTACATCCTGTGCCATCTTGTATTGCTTAATACTGGCTTTTAGTAGTGTCTAAGAGTAGGGATGTTTACATAGAATTGTTGATACCTTGTTAGTATAAACAAACTAGATAGTTATTTCTTTAAGATGAGATTGACTTTGTGAACACCAATGTGTAGTGATTATGTGTGATTCACTAAAGGGTTAATGGATTAGTGGATTACATACTATGGGTTATAATACATACATATATAAATACTTTCAGTCTTTTATATAATGCTAATGGAACTTAAGGTGGGCCTATTAAGTGATTGAGTCTAGTTTACTTGCATATATATTTGAGTATAATATGCGTGTTACAACATTTTGATTTATTCAAATTTTCGGCAACTTCATGCAGCCATCCTCAGGAAGGGTTCACAACAGATCCTAAAAATTTAGTATAACTATATAAATTATTCTAAAAGAAAGGATCACCAATTGACGTACATTGTTAAAAAAAAATTATAATATATATATATATATACTGTATATATATATATATATATATATATATATATACCTACACATAAACCGAAATATTATTGTTTTCATTATTGTAATTCTTGTTATTGATTCCTCAATTAATGTTTACTTTTCCTCTCTCCCCGCAGATGTGAAAGAGAGATGCCAGTACCAGTATTGAATACAAATTTATCGAGTATCGCTGTTAAAGACTCTAAACAATGAACCTGTGAATCAACCAGTTTATCGTGAAATCAGGCGTTAAGGGGGGTCACCAGCTTTTTCATTGTTCTCTCCTTTTCTCTCTTTCCCTGGCTTGTATCCATTCGGCCCCATTCAGCCAACTGTTTTAAGACGTTTATCCCCATCCAAGTGTCGATTTCTTCCTGGCGAGCGATAGCGAGCCAGCATTGTATGGAGAAATCCGGCTTCGTCGGAGGCATTTTTCTATCGAAAAATGTACAAATTTAGCTTGCTGTCAAAACTAAAATATATATATGCTGGCTCGCTACCGCTCGCCAGGAATATATTGACACCGAGATGTGGGTAAACGTCTTAAAACAGTAGGCTGAATAGGGCCGAATGGATACAAACCAAAGAGAGAGGGAAAGAAAGAGTAAAAATAGCGAGGTGGTCTCCCTTAAACACTCGGAACAATGAACCTTTGCAACAACCCGCTACTCTTGAAATAGAGACACTGTATTGTGCGTTAAGGGGGTTGTGATTTTTTGTTGGTATGTATATTTATTTATTTATTGTTTAGTTTCTTCGCTAGACAAACACAACTATCCCCCCTTAAGGGAGCCCACCTCCCTTTTTTTTCTCTTTCTCTCCCTCTCTCTTTGGCTTGTATCCATTCGGCCCCGTTCAGCCTACTGTTTTAAGACGTTTAGCCCCATCCAGGTGTCAATTTTTTCTTGGCGAGCGGTAGCGAGCCAGCATATATATATTTTTATTTTGACAGCAAGCTAAATTTGTACATTTTTCGATAGAAAAATTTATCCGGCGAAGCCGGATTTCTCCATGCAATGCTGGCTCGCTATCGCTCGCCAGGAAGAAATCGACACCTGGATGGGGATAAACGTAGTCAAACAGTTGGCTGAATGGGGCCGAATGGATGCAAGCCAGGGAAAGAGAGATAAGGAGAGAAAGGTAAAAACAAATAGTGATGTCCCTGAAGTAGACATGCACCAAACTCCATGGTTTGGCCCCGTAACATTATAAAAGAAATAAGTGCAAATCATTTAAATTATATAAATAGTGCAAATAATATAAACAGTGTGCCAGAACATTCACAAATCTAACGCGGATTGAGTACGATACACAACTGTCATGAATCAAGTGCTATGCTAAAACAAACAGGCAAACAAATATATAGTGCCACTCATAGTCAAAGAAATTTACGGAAAACAATATTCAGTGTTCGATTACAAAAGTGTAATAGAATGTGCTAAGAAAATATAAGTAAATATAGAAAAATGTAATAAAATAAATCTATAGAAATGATATCCAGTCTTCGATGAACGATAGGTGTTAGAATGTGCTAAGAATGTATATATATATATTGTGACGCATGTCCACGTGTGAGCAAGCTGTACAGAACGCCTAGTCATGCCCAACTCTCGCTAGGATCGTCAGGGCAGGAACTTTGGCTGTAGTCTATGTAGAGTTTCCTAACTTAGTTCGTGTGAGCCGTTGTACTATAAGTATTATGAATATGTATTTTGTTTTCATCTGAGTCAACGAGTTCTATTTTATATCATTAGTTATAAGTATTGTGTGTAAAATTTATTTGTAATGATGGGAAGAGAAACAGCCACAGTTAGGTGTCAGTGGGTATGCCAGGCAGGAGGTAGGCCTAACTCACTAGCACTCCTCCCTCCCTCAGTGCTAGGGGAAGCCTTTGTGTATCCCAGAGGAGAGAGAGAAATTACGTAATGGTTGTCAGTGGGCGGTCCTTAGTAGTTCACGTTGGGCTCACTAGAGGGCCGGGTATAAAAGGGAAGTCTAGCCATTTTTTCATCAGAACTCATTAGGCAGAGCGACTTCTCATTTCCCTTGCTAACTATGTATATTCTTCTGACTGATTTATACTATTTATATTCTCAGTTGCCCTCTGACCCCTGACCTGTGCGGACGTCCCCAGTGACCGCTAGTGAACCTGTTTACCCTTAGTGAGGTCCTAGTGAACTTTCTTAGTGATGGCTGTTGTTGATGAGTCTGCTGTCTCCTCCCATACTCTCCAGCTTTGTCTTGCTTTGCAAGAAAGACTGGAGAGTGTGGAGCAGGAGATTCAGTGTCTCAAAGATGAAAATTTGGCCTTGAGACTAGCTATGGCGGAAAAGAAGTGTGAGGCTACCGGAAGTGTTCCCAGGGATCGTGAAGCCCCTTGGAAAGTGGTGTCAACCAGTGCAACGGCCTGCAAGCTGAAAAGGCAGCCACTCAAGACCCACAACAACTTCAGCACCTTGGCTGATGAGAGTGATGGCGAGGAAGTGGCGATCATCGAGGCAGTGAGAGGGGATGGGGGGAAGTCTGCTGCTGTTGCTGCTACAACTCCTGCTACACGCCGGCAACAGAAAACAGCTAAGTCTATTTTAATTGTAGGGGATTCAATGATTAAATACCTTGGTAGGGCTACTAACACACATGTTGGTAAAGTTGTCTGTCTGCCTGGTGCCGGAGTCGAGAAGGTGGCAGAAAAGCTAGACGGTGTCATGGAAGCGAGTGGAGAGGACCCCATCATCTTCCTCAACGCAGGGAGCAACGACATTTGGAAATGCAGGACTGAGGAGTTGCTCACCACGTACCAGGAAATGTTGGAGAGGATCAAGGAGAAGGGTGGAGTTCCTGTGGTACACAGTATCCTACCAAGAAGAGGGGTAAGGAAGGAATGGTCCTCCAGGGCTATTGGTGTAAATAGCCGGCTGGAGAAGTATTGCAAGGCAAATACTATTCCATTCCTGGATAACTGCACCCTCTTCTACGGTAAGGATGAACTGTATGCCCAGGATGGAGTACATCTCTCTCGACTAGGAGTTTCGACCTTAGCCAGCTCACTCGACAAGTTTGTTGCGGGGTTTGGTTAATAAACCATAGGTGTGTAAGTAAAATAGAATCCCAGCCACATCAAATTGATAGTAATAACGAACATTCTGATAGCGTAGATTTTCCGTCTAGGTCCAGTAGTTCAACAGGTAAAAATAAATTAGTTAAAAACAATAGAAAAATAGTTGCAAATACAAGTAATAGTTTGAGTGTTTATTATACAAATTGCAGGAGTTTATGTAACAAAATGAACGAACTTAGAGCACTGGTTAGCAAAGAAAATATAGACATAATAGCGCTAACTGAAACATGGATTAATACAGAAACCAGGCATTTTTTAGCAGAGTTTGATATACCAGGATATAGTTTGTTTAAATATGACCGAACAAGTAAGAGGGGTGGCGGTATAGCAGTGTTTGTCAGGAGTTCATTAAAAAGTTGTACTAAATCAGGTATTAGAGTAAATAATGAAAATGAAAGTGTTTGGGTAGAAGTTAACGAAGGTAGTGAGACTTTAGTTATTGGAGTTATGTATAGACCGCCAAATATGAGTAGAAATGACGGAACATCATTATGGGAGGAAATTAAAATAGCATCAAGGCTTAGCAACGTGTGCATTATGGGGGATTTTAATTTCCCTAATATAGATTGGCAGCAACAAATAGGCGACTCTGATTCAAAGGAGTTTATTGAGGTAGTACAAGATAGTTTTTTATCTCAATTCATAGATACGCCGACTAGAGGTGATAATATTCTCGATTTAGTTTTCAGTAACAATGAACATATGATAAATAGTGTAGAAATCGGGGACCACCTAGGAAATAGTGATCACAATTCTGTGTATTTTAATATACAATGGAAAGGTAATATCAGAGAGAATACAACATTAATACCTGACTTCAGAAAAGCCAATTATGGTGGGTTAAGAGAAGCCCTGTTAGCGGACCCTATGGTCAAAAAATTAAGTCGATCCAGGTGTCCAAATGAGTGTATCCTTTCTCAGGCACCTGTCATCTTAAGTCAGGAGGAGACGTCAAACTTGGTAGATACATACGATAATTTTATCAAGTCCGTATTCAATGCGCAAACAAAATATATCCCCAAAAGAAAATTTAGATCAACACAGAACCAACCCAAATGGATGAATAATAGACTATTAGATCTTCTAGGAAAAAAGAGAGGAATATATAGAAAAATTAAAAAAGGCGAAATTCACCTACTTGCTTACTATCAGAATCTATCACTACAGGTAAAAAAGGATATTAGTAAAGAAAAAAGAAATTATGAAATTAAGGTTGCCAATGATTCAAAAAATAATCCTAAAGCTTTTTACCAACTATATAAATCCAAGGTTAGAGATGTAATTGGTCCCCTTAAAACTTCGATAGGAAAATTGACAGAAAGTGATTTAGAAATGTGCAGTACATTAAATAGTCAATTTCTTTCCGTTTTCACTAATGAAAATTTGGCACAGTTTCCAGAAGTCCGTAAGGTATACAGCGATAGTATAGAAAATAGGTTAAGTACGGTTACTATAAGTAGAAATGATGTGGTTAAGGAAATTGACGGACTGAAACCTCATAAATCGCCTGGTCCTGATGAGGTATATGCTAGAGTATTAAAAGAATGCAGAGATGAGTTAAGTTATCCATTAACATTTCTATTTAACAAGTCATTAGAAACAGGTATAGTTCCAGAAGCTTGGAAGCTTGCAAATGTAGTTCCGATCTTCAAAAAAGGTGATAAATCAATAGCATCCAATTACCGTCCCATTAGTCTCACTTCAATCATAGGAAAACTACTAGAGTCAATTATTGCTAGGAAAATGAGAAACCACTTAGAAACATTTAACTTAATCAATTCTTCTCAGCATGGATTCACTCAGGGACGGTCTTGCCTTACTAATTTGCTTAGTTTTTTCTCAGAGGTATATGAAGCACTAGATAATGACAAGTCATATGATATTATATATTTAGATTTCAGTAAAGCTTTCGACAGAGTCCCTCATGAGAGATTGATGAGAAAGGTTGAGGCACATGGAATAGGTGGGGCGTTGTTAGGATGGATTAGGTCATGGCTAATTGGTAGGAAGCAGAGAGTCAGCATAAATGGTACCAAGTCAGAATGGGGAGCAGTCAAAAGTGGTGTCCCCCAGGGATCGGTATTAGGTCCCCTGTTGTTTCTTATATACATAAATGACCTAGATTTAGGTATAACTAGTAGGATAAGTAAATTCGCAGACGATACTAAAATAGGGAGATCAATTGATTCAGATAGCGATATAGAGTGCCTCCAAAGGGATCTAGATACCTTACATGAATGGTCAGTAAATTGGCAGATGAAGTTTAACATTGACAAATGCAAGGTATTAAAGATAGGGAAGATGCAAACAAATGTTAAATATAAACTAGCTAATTTAGAATTAGAAAATTCAGACTGCGAGAAAGATCTAGGTGTGTTTGTTAGCAATGATTTGAAGCCTAGAAAACAGTGTATAAGCGTTCGTAATAAGGCAAACAGGATTCTCGGGTTCATCTCTAGGAGTGTGAGTAACAGAACTGCTGATGTTATCTTAAAACTTTACTTGTCATTAGTGAGACCCCATATGGATTATGCTGTCCAATTTTGGTGTCCTTATTACAGAATGGACATAGATTCATTGGAGAGAGTACAGCGTAGAATGACAAAAATGATCCATAATATTAGAAATCTTTCGTATGAAGAAAGGTTGAAGAAATTAGGTTTACATTCGTTAGAGAGACGCAGAGTTAGAGGGGATATGGTAGAGGTGTTCAAGTGGGTTAGTGGGATTAACAAAGGGGACATGGCAAATGTACTAAAGCTCAGTGATAGCGAAAGAACTCGTACCAATGGTTTCAAATTAGATAAATTTCGTTTCAGAAAAGATATAGGCAAGTATTGGTTTGGTAACAGAGTTGTAGACGGGTGGAATGGACTACCAAGTGCTATAGTGGGATCTAAAACTGTAGGAAGCTTTAAGATAAAATTGGATAAGCATATGGACGAGAAGGGTTGGGTGTGAAGGGGGATCAGCCGGGTTGGGCCAATCAGCGCTCTGCAGACCTCCATAATCCTGCGTTAATCTCTAACCGTTTTGGTAAGATGATCCTCAGGGTATTAGAGTGTGAAGCCTATAATTGGGCTTTGTAATGAATTGGGGTTGTGTGGGACAGGGATCTGCCTTGCTTGGGCCAATCGGCTTTCTGCAGACTCCCATTTTCTTATGTTCTTATGTTCTTATGTTCTTATGTTCTTATGGGAACTTTCTCTACTACCTCACATTCTTATTTCCTCTTTTCCCTGCCCTGTTTAACTTCCATGGTCCCGTTGGTGCAGAGCTAGTCAGCCAACGTATTATCGCTTGAGTTCTCACGAGATGCTTGCCTATTAGATAGCCTATTTTGGAAGGGTTGACTTAGAATAGGATTGATTTATGTTTGTTGCACTTGTATATGCATTTCCCTGTGTGTTATTATTATCATTCCTGTTTTCTGCTAGTCTAGGTAATGCTAGACTGGAGTAAGGCTTTTCTGTGTTACGAGTTGTTGTTTGATGCAGTGGTTAAGCGATAAACCTGCATACTCGTTTCGGTTCAGTGAAGCCTAGGTTGTCTTCGCGGCTGACTGTGTTGAGTTAATAATTTACAGTGCGTGAGGGCAAGAGCCTAAACACCCTGTATTTTATTAACAGTTTGTTTTTACTTTGTCAAGGAGCCGGGAGAAAACCAGATACAAGGGATCTGGATTTCTCAAAGTGCACTTGTTAGTTTTAACGTAATACTTTAAACAGTCGTGAGGACTTCGCTAGGCTACGAGCCGGTTTTGCTCAGTCACTGCTACCTTTTTGCCTACAGTACCCCAGCTAGACTTTACTCGATTAGTAGATACAGAATAGTATTGAAGCTCTCCTTATGTATGATATTGTTTATGCACTATTGATTTCATGTGTTGCAAGCTTGGCTACTTTAGTGATTAGTGGCCCACGAGCACAATCCGAGTAGGCTATTGCCGTTGCATTTGCGGAGTACTTCCTTTTAATGTTTGCCATTTACTATTGCATATTCTTTTAATTATTCTTATGCCAATTTAAGCCTTTAATAGTATTTAATTGCCAGTGTTTTTGCTTATTGAATTACTGTTCAAAATCCGATACGTACTTCTTACGAGCATCCGAGAAGCATCTAACTTTTTTCAGAAGATTCCTTGCTCGATGCTTAACCCTCTCACCACGGAAGGGCTCTTGAACGCCCATAAAAAAGCATATAACAGCTGCCCGGAAGGGCTCTTGAACGCCCAGTGATTGAAAGCCTGTGAGCTTCGTGTGCGAGGCGTCGGTCCGACGCATGTAAACAACAGCCGGCTGGACCGACGCCCCGCATCTCCGGCCACAAGAAGGAGAGCGTCGCTTGTTCGTGTGTGCCTGTATGTTGTTGTTAAGTATCGAAAAGTAGTGTAAAGTGGCTGTTTTGGCCATAAAGTTATCTCCAATGAAATCATCATCACAACTCAACCAGTTGACTTAGAGAGCTCTACTTAATGCCATTCTACAGGTAAATAACACAGCTACGCTTGGGGATGCGCGAGAATACGGGAAGCAGTCAGATTAATACATATACGGTAGCCTAGCCTAGACGTTTTTCGGCCAAAACACCCGGGTTTCGAGGAATATATATAATACATAGCCGGGGCTGGAGGGTTAAGGACTATTAATTAACGTAACGTAATAGTGCCGATCCGAAGTAGAGGGTGGTGGACTTCTTAAGTTCATAGTCAAGGGTGGATTACTTCGGCTTCGGCCAACACTATTCTTTGGTGTTGTTGTTTCTTACTTCATTGTTTGATTGTTGACCAGACTAGATAATTCCTGTCTCTTTATTAGTCTGTTGTTGAACACTAGTACCGAGTTCTTGTATACCCCGTTATAGCAGATTGAACTCTGGAGGGTATTGGTGTTTTTTTGTTCGGCTGGCAGTACTCAGGGGTTGGGATCGTGTGTTTCCGTTGTGGCAGCGAGCCGTATTCGAGTCCTGATTGAGAGCCCTTGTGTACCCGAGTGCCAGTTCGTAACAATATATATATATATATATATATATATATATATACCGGATATATACTGTATATATATATATATATATATATATATATATATGTAATGTATAGAATGTGTGTGTGTGTGATAATGGTTTTAGTTTGGAGTCTGGGTTAGTGGTGTTCGTTCAAGTGTTAAAGAGAGAGAGAGAGAGAGAGAGAGATTGAGAGAGAGAGAGAGAGAGAGTTGGAGGGGAGGAGAGAGAGGGTGGGAGTGTTTGTGTGTGTGGGCGTGTGTGCGTTGGGGTGGGGTGGGGGGGTTTAGACATAGACATTATTTAGCCTACTTATACCTCCAATAAAATATTATATACTGTATATATATATATATATATATATATATATATATATATATATATATCAGTAAGGGGCTTATTGCGTGGAAAGCGCAGTCGAATAAGGAAAAGCAGGACCAGGGTTATGACGAACATCTTTATATAAAGGTATATTATTTTGTTTATTCTAGCCTGATGATGGTACGTGACTGTGCCGAAACGTTGCAAACAATAAAGATGTTCGTCATAACACTGGTCCTGCTTTTCCTTATATGTATATATATAAATATATATATATATATATTTATACCGGTATTTAATGTGTGTGTGTGCGTGTATCTAAGTTTATCTTTCTCATCATTTCAACATATACTGTATATGTAGCAGTATCCTTCCCTCGTTTCAACCACCTAGCCTTTCACACATCCTCACAATCAAGTGTTTTGTATATAGTCACTCAGCTCTCCTGGCCTCCAATTTATTTAATTGATCTATAGTCTGTTTTTATTTTGTTTTTGTTTAGCTAGTGATAAATTATTGACTCATCCCCATCTTAAACGAGGATTTTAGTTTGCTCCCTACACCTCAAACAAGCTTAACCCTTAACTGGCGGCACCCGGCTATTGTCGAGTGAATAAATGTGGCCTATGGGCGGGGCCCGGCTATTGTCGAATGCAATTTTGAGCACGTAATGTGCTCCGAGAGAGAGCGGAGCGGTGGGAGGAGCGTAGATTACCTCCTGACTGCTCGCCACGGTGGCCGTGGAGCTACTGAGATGTACTCCTTTGTACTCCACCCTCTCTCACTCATTTCACATGTAATAATGTAAGAAAATTACCGTATTTTAGCGATTTTGCCCTTCGGTTTGCACGATCGTTGCAAGACAACCAGTGATCGTAGAAGGATGGTTCAGGTGTCATTGGAAAGCTCAATTTACGCCCTTTCAGAGATACATACTTGTATTACGCTGTGGGTCTTGTTTATGCATGAAAAAGAGCATGGAAACAACCCCATTTATGGTAAAAAAAAAACGCTGGGCGGTACATAGAAATTTCCGCCTAGGCCGCTCTTAAGGTGTTAAATAACACCCCGAAGATCCCCTTGAAGATAAATTTATAAATTTTTCGGTAGAAAAATGTCCTGGCCGAAAGCCAATTCCTCTTAAATTACAGGCTCGCTATCACTCGCCAGGAAAAAATTTACACCTAAATGGGACGAAATAGCTCGATCTTGACGAAGAAATGGGACGAAAGCTCTTGAAATCGACAAACTGACCGAGTGAACATCTTAAAATCGCAAAACTATTGGGGCTAAACATGAGGGAAAAGGGGGTCAAGACAAACGACATAGCCTACCTCCCCTTAAAGCGTATACCCAATAAAAAAAATACGTTGTCACAACGTCATATATAATGTAAATAGTGTAGCCACAATTTGACAACTTACGAATATAACGTTGTATTTACGTAAATGCGTGAAATACCACAAACGTCGCAGGGCCATAACACAGAATGTTGTAGAATAACGTAAATAGATTATAATTTCATCAACTACTACAATTTATTTTTCTATGTTGTCAACCTTCCAAATACCATGATATACAACTTAACAAAATTACGAAAACTACGATGTATTCACGTAAATGCGTGAACAAACAAAAAGGTCACCAGACCATAATTCAGAAAGTTGTAGTATGACGTAAATAGACCAACATATCATCAACTACTTCAACGTATTCTACTATGTTGTCAAAACCTTCCAAATGCCTCTAGTTATACAACCTGACACCATTACGAACACTAATTGTGTACCCCTATGTCAATATTGTGACTTCCATACCGGTCACACCTCATATAGCAAGCTAATGATATTGGGGCTCCAGACACTATCTACAACCCTCAACACACTCCACTATTAATATAACGAGTACCTGGTGTACCATAGCCGGTACAGTGTACCCCTATGTCAATATTGTGACCTCCATACCGGTCAGACCTCATATAGCAAGCTAATGATATTGTGGCTCCAGACCCTATTCACAACCCTCAACATAATCCACTATTTATATAACGAGTACCTGGTGCACCATAGCCGGTACAGTGTACCCTTATGTCAATACTGTTACCTCCATACCGGTCAGACCTCATATAACTAGCTAATGCTATTGTGGCTCCAGACACTATCGACAACCCTCAACACAATCCACTATTAATATAACGAGTACCTGGTGTACAATAGCAGGTACAGTGTACCCCTATGTCAATACGGTGACCTCCATACCGGTCAGACCTGATATAGCAAGCTAATGATATTATGGCTCCAGACACTATCTATAACCCTCAACACAATCCACTATTAATATAACGAGTACCTGGTGTACCATAGCCAGTACAGTGTACCCCTGTGTCAATATTGTGACCACCGTACCGGTCAGACTTCATATAGCTAGCTAATGATATTGTGGCTCAAGACACTATCTACAACCCTCAACACAATCCACTATCAATATAACGAGTACCTGGTGTACAATAACAGGTACAGTGTACCCCTATGTCAATACTGTGACCTCCATACAGGTCAGACTTGATATAGCAAGTTAATGATATTGTGGCTCCAGACACTATCTGCAACCCTCAACACAATCCACTATTATTATAACTCATACCTGGTGTACCATAGCCGGTACAGTGTATCCCAATGTCAATATTGTGACCTCCATACCGGTCAGACCTTATATAGCAAGCTAATGATAGTGTGGCTCCAGATACTATCTACAACCCTCAAAACAAGCCACACTTAATATAACGAGTACCTAGTGTACTGTAGCCGGTATAGTGAACTCCTATGATAATATTGTGACCTTCATACCGGTCAGACCTCATAGCCTATAGCAAGCTAATGATATTGTGGCTCCAGACACTATCTACAACGCTCAACACAATGCACTATCAATAAAACGAGTACCTGGTGTACCATAGCCGGTACAGTGTACTCCAATGTCAATATTGTGACCTCCATACGGGTCAGACCTCATATAGCAAGCTAATGATATTGTGGCTCCAGACACTATCAACAACCCTCAACACAATCACTATCAATACAACGAGTACCTGGTGTACCATAGCCGGTACAGCGAACCCCTATGTCAATATTGTGACCTCCATACCGGCCAGACCTCATATAGCAAGCTAATGATATTGTGGTTCCAGACACTATCTACAACCCTCAACACAATCCACTATTAATATAACCAGTAACTGGTGTACCAAAGCAGGTACAGTGTACCCCTATATCAATATTGTGACCTCCATATCGGTCAGACCTCATATACAACAAGCTGATGATATTGTGGGTCCAGACACTATCTACAACTCTCAACACAATCCACTATTAATATAAAGAGTACCTGGTGTACCATAGCCGGTACAGTGTATCACTATGTAAATATTGTGACCTCCATTCCGGTCAGACCTCATATAGCAAGCTAATGATATTGTGGCCCAGACACTATCTACAACCCTCAACACAATCCACTATTAATATAACGAGAACCTGGTGTACCATAGCTGGTACAGTGTACCCCAATGTCAACCCTGTGACCTCCATACCGGTCAGACCTCTTATAGCAAGCTAATGATATTGTGGCTCCCGACACTATCTACAACCCTCAGCAAAATCCACTATTAATATACCGAGTACCTGATGTACCATTGCCGGTACAGTGTACCCCTATGTCAATATTGTGACCTCCATACAGGTCAGACCTCCTCTAGAAAGCTAATGATATTGTGGCTCTAGACACTATCTACAGCTCTCAACACAATCCACTGTTAATATAATGAGTACCTGGTGTACCATAGCCGGTGCTGTGTACCCCTATGTCAATATTGCGACATCCATACGGTCAGACCTCATTTAGCAAACTAATAATATTGTGGCTCCAGACACTATCTACAACCCTCAACACAATGCACTATTAATATGACGAGTGCCTGGTGTACCATAGCCGTTACAGTGTACCCCTTTGTCAATTTTGTGAACTCCATACCGGTCAGACCTCATTTAACATGCTGATGATATTGTGGGACCCAGCCACTATCAACAACCCTCAACACAATCCACTATTAATATAACGAGTACCTGGTGTACCATAGCCAGTACAGTGTACCCCTATGTCAATATTGTGACCTCCATACCGGTCAGACCTCATATAGCAATCTATTAATATTGTTTGTCCAGACACTATCTACAACCCTCAACACAATCCATTATTAATATAACGAGTACCTGGTGTACCGTAGCCGGTACAGTGTACCACTATGTCAATATTGTGACCTCCATACCAATCAGACCTCATATAGCAAGCTAATGATATTGTGGCTCCTGACACTATCTACAACCCTCAACACAATCCACTATTAATATAACGAGTACCTGGTGCACTATAGCCGGTACAGTGTACCCCTATGTCAATACTGTGACCTCCATACCGGTCAGACCTCACATAGCAAGCTAATGATATTGTGGCTCCAGACACTATCTACAACCCTCAGCACAATCCACTATTAATATAACGAGTACCTGGTGTACCAAAGCCGGTACAGTGTACCCCTATGTCAATACTGTGACCTCCATATCGGTCAGACCTCACATAGCAAGCTAATTTTCCGAAGATAGATTGGCAGCATCAGATCGGCGACTCAGATTCTGAGGAGTTTATTGAGGCGGTACAAGATAGTTTTTTATTTCAATTCATTGACTCGCCGACTAGAGGTAATAATATCCTTGATTTAGTTCTCAGTAATAATGAACATATGATAAATAATGTGGAGATAGGGGACCAACTAGGAAATAGTGATCACAAATCAATTTATTTTAACATACAATGGACAGGAAATGCTAAAGTGAATCTGTCACTTATCCCAGATTTCAGAAAAGCCGATTATGGTGGGATAAGAAGAGCCTTAAGGGTGGACCCTATTGTTATACAATTAAGTCAGGATAAGCCAGAGTTAAGCTTGACAGCTACATATGCATAGTTTATTTCTTCACTTCACAATGCGCAAAATAAATATATCCCCAAAAGAAGATTTAGATTGATACAGAACCAACCAAAATGGATGAATAATAAACTAATAGATTTAATAGGAAAAAGGAAAGGAATATATAGAAAAATTAAGAAAGGCGAAACTCACCTACTTATTTACTATCAGACTCTATCAAGACAGGTCAAAAAGGAAATTAGGACAGCAAAATGAAATTATGAAATAAGGATAGCCAACGACTCAAAAAATAACCCTAAAGCTTTTTACCAACTATATAAATCTAAAGTTAGAAATGCAATAGGCCCCCTTAAAACTTCGATAGGAGAAATGACAGAAAATGATTTAGAAATGTGCAGTACATTAAATAGTCAGTTTCTATCCGTCTCCACTAATGAAAATATGGCACAGATTCCAGAAGTCAGTAAGGTATATAGCGATAGTATAGAAAATAGGTTAAGTACGGTTACTATAAGTAGAAATGATGTGCTTAAGGAAATTGACAGACTGAAGCCTCAGAAATCACCTGGTCCTGATGAGGTATATGCTAGAGTTTTAAAAGCATGCAGAGATAAGTACTGTTAAGTTACCCATTAACATTTATTTTTAACAAATCATTAGAAACAGGTATAGTTCCAGAAGCTTGGAAGCTTGCAAATGTAGTTCCGATCTTCAAAAAAGGTGATAAATCCATAGCATCAAATTATCGTCCCATTAGTCTCACTTCAATCATAGGAAAGCTACTAGAGTCAATTATTGCTAGGAAAATGAGAAACCACTTAGAAACATTTAACTAAATCAATTCTTCTCAGCATGGATTCACTCAGGGACGTTCTTGCCTTACTAATTTGCTTAGCTTTTTCTCAGAGGTATATGAAGCAGTAGATAATGACAAATCATATGATATTATATGTTTAGATTTCAGAAAAGCTTTCGACAGAGTCCCTCATGAGAGATTGATGAGAAAGGTTGAGGCGCATTGAATAGGTGGGGCGTTGTTAGGATGGATTAGGCATGGCTAATTGGTAGGAAGCAGAGAGTCGGCATAAATGGTACTAAGTCAGAGTGGGGATCAGTCAAGAGTGGTGTCCCCGAGGGATCTGTATGGGGTCCTCTGTTATTTATCATATACATAAATGACCTTGATTTAGGTATAACTAGTAGGATAAGTAAATTCGCAGACGATACCAAAATAGGGAGACCAATAGATTCAGATAGCGACATAGAGTGCCTCCAAAGGGATCTAGATACCTTACACGAATGGTCAGTAAAGTGGCAGATTAATTTTAACATTGACAAATGCAAGGTATTAAAGATAGGGAAGACGAACACTAATGCCGAGGAACTTGCTTCAATTGTGCCGCCTCTCCACATCTTTCCCCGTAGAACTAGGGCAGCTGAGAGCGCCCATGAATTTACACTTTCTCCTCCACAATGCAGAACTTCTGCTTATCAGAATTCCTTTATCCCCAGAGCTACTACTCTTTGGAATTCACTTCCCTCGAATTGCTTTCCACAAACTTACAATCTACAAATGTTTAAATCCAGTTGTTACAAACATTTTATGAATGGAGGATGCCTTTAGGCACATGGCCCTTTTTGTTTTATCTGTGTTTTTCCTTCCTCCATTCATTGTCTCTTAAAAAAAAAAAAAAAAAAAAAAATGCAAAATATAAACTAGCTAATGCTGAATTAGAAAACTCAGACTGCGAGAAAGATTTGGGTGTATTTGTTAGCAACGATTTGAAACCTCGAAAACAGTGTATAAGCATACGCAACAAGGCAAACAGGATTCTGGGGTTCATATCAAGGAGTGTGAGTAACAGAACTGCCGATGTTATCTTGAAACTTTACTTGTCATTAGTGAGACCTCATATGGATTGTGCTGTCCAATTTGTGTGTCCTTATTACAGAATGGATATAGATTCCTTGGAGAGAGTACAGCGAAGAATGACAAAAATGCTTCATAATATTAGAAATCTACCATATGAAGAAAGGTTGAACAAATTAGGCTTACATTCGTTAGAAAGACGCAGAGTTAGAGGGGATATGATAGAAGTGTTCAAGTGGTTCAGTGGGGTAAATAAAGGAGACATGACAAATGTACTGAAGCTCAGTGATAGCGAAAGAACTCGAACAAATGGTTATAAATTAGATCAATTTAGTTTCAGAAAAGATATAGGCAAATATTGGTTTGGTAACAGAGTTGTAGATGGGTGGAATAGGCTACCAAGTGATATAGTGGAATCAAGAACGATAGGGAGCTTTAAGATCAAAATTAGATAGGCATATGGACGAGATGGGTTGGGTGTGCGGGCCGAGGGGGATCTACGAGGTGTGGGCCAATCGGCGCTCAGCAGACCCCGTTATCTTGTGTTAATCTCTGACCGTTTTTGTGGGGTCAGTACTCAAGGTATTAGTGAGTTGGGCCTATAATTGGGCCTTGTAATTGGGGTTGGATGAGACTGGGATCTGCCTTGTATGGGCCGATCGGCTTTTTGCAGACTCCCATTTTCTTATGTTCTTGATATTGTGGCTCCAGACACTATCTACAACCCTCAACACAATCTACTATTAATATAACGAGTACTTGGTGTACCATAGCCGGTACAGTGTACCCCTATGTCAATAGTGTGACCTCCATACCGGCCAGTCGTCATATAGCAAGCTAAAGATAGTGTGGCTCCAGACACTATCTACAACCCTCAACACAATCCACAATTAATATAACCAGTACCTGGTGTACCAAACCCGGTACAGTGTACCCCTATGCAAATATTGTGACCTCCATACCGGTCAGACCTCATATAGCTAGCTAATTATATTGTGGCTCCAGACACTATCTACAACCCTCAACACAATCCACTATTAATATAACGAGTACCTGGTGTACCATAGCCGGTACAGTGTATCCCTATGTCAATCCTGTGACCTCCATACCGGTCAGACCTCACATAGCAAGCTAATAATATTGTGGCTCCAGATACTATCTACAACCCTCAAAAAATCCACTGTTAATATTACGAATACCTGGTATACCATAGCCGGTACAGTGTACCAATATGTCAATATTGTGATCTCCATACCGGTCAGACTTCATATAGCAAGCTAATGATATTGTGGGTCCAAACACTATCTACAACCCACAACACAATCCACTATTAATATAACCAGTTTATAGTGTACCGAAGCCGGTCCAGCGTACCCTTATGTTAATATTGTGACCTCCATACCAGTCAGACATCATATAGCAAGCTACCGGTAATGATATTGTGGCTCCAGACCCTATCTAATACCCTCAACACAATCCTCTATTAATATAGTTAGTAGCTGGTGTACCATAGCCGGTACAGTGTACCCCTATGTCAATATTGTGACCTCCTTCCGGTCAGACCTTATATAGCAAGCTAAAGATATTATGGCTCCAGACAATCTACAATCCACTATTAATATACCGAGTACCTGATGTACCATAGCCGGTACAGTGTACCCCTATGTCAATATTGTGACCTCCATACCGGTCAGACCGCATCTAGCAAGCTAATGATATTGTGGCTCCAGACACTATCTACAGCCATCAACACAATCCACTGTTAATATAATGAGTACCTGGTGTACCATAGCCGGTAAAGTGTACCCCTATGTCAATACTGTGACCTCCATACCGGTCAGACCTCATATAGCAAGCTAATGGCATTGTGGCTCCAGATACTATCTACAATCCTCAACACAATCCACTATTAATATAACGAGTACCTGGTGTACCATAGCCGGTACAGTGTACCCCTATGTCAATATTGTGACCTCCATACCGGTCAGACCTCACATAGCAAGCTAATGATATTGTGGCTCCAGACACTATCTACAACCCTCAACACAATCCACTATTAATATAACGAGTACCTGGTGTACCAAAGCCGGTACAGTGTACCCCTATGTCAATACTGTGACCTCCATACCGGCCAGACCTCATATAGCAAGCTAATGACATTGTGGCTCCAGACACTATCTACAACCCTCAACACAATCCACTATTAATATAACGAGTACCTGGTGTACCATAGCCGGTACAGTGTACCCCTATGTCAATACTGTGACCTCCTTACCGGTCAGACCTCACATAGCAAGCTAATGATATTGTGGCTCCAGAACTATCTACAACCCTCAGCACAATCCACTATTAATATAACGAGTACCTGGTGTACCAAAGCCGGTACAGTGTACCCCTACGTCAATATTGTGACCTCTATACTGGCCAGACCTCATATAGCAAGCTAACGATATTGTGGCTCCAGACACTATATACAACCCTCAACACAATCCACTATTAATATAACGAGTACCTGGTGTACCATAGCCGGTACAGTGTACCCCTATGTCAATATTGTGACCTCCATACCGGTCAGACCTCATATAGCAAGCTAATGATATTGTGGCTCCAGACACTATCTACAACCCTCAACACAATCCACTATTAATATAACGAGTACTTGGTGTACCATAGCCGGTACAGTGTACCCCTATGTCAATATTGTGACCTCCATACCGGTCAGACCTCATATAGCAAGATAATGATATTGTGGCTCCAGATACTATATACAACCCTCAACACAATCCCTTATTAATATAACGAGTACCTGGTGTACCATAGCCGGTACAGTGTACCCCTATATCAATATTGTGACCTCCATACCGGTCAGACCTCATATAGCAAGCTAATGATATTGTGGCTCCAGACACTATCTACAACCCTCAACACAATCCACTATTAATATAACGAGTACCTGGTGTACCATAGCCGGTACAGTGTACCCCTATGTTAATATTGTGACCTCCATACCGGTCAGACCTCATATAGCAAGCTAATGATATTGTGGCTCCAGATACTATCTACAACCCTCAAAACAATCCACTGTTAATATAACGAGTACCTGGTGTACCATAGCTGGTACAGTGTACCCCTATGTCAATATTGTGACCTCCATACCGGTCAGACTTCATATAGCAACCTAATGATATTGTGGGTCCAAACACTATCTACAACCCTCAACACAATCCAATATTAATATAACGAGTACCTGATGTACCATAGCTGGTACAGTGTACCCCTGTGTCAATATTGTGACCTCCATACTGGTCACAACTCATATAGCAAACTAATGCAAGAGTGGCTCCAGACACTATCTACAACCCTCAACACAATCCACTATTAATATAACCAGTACCTGGTGTACCGAAACCGGTCTAGTGTACCCTTATGTCAATATTGTGACCTCCATACCGGTCAGACATCATATAGCAAGCTACCGGTAATGATTTTGTATCTCCAGACCCTATCTAATACCCTCAACACAATCCACTATTAATATAACGAGTACCTGGTGTACCATAGCCGGTACAGTGTACCCCTATGTCAATATTGTGACCTCCATATTGGTCAGACCTCATATAGCAAGCTAATGATATCGTGGCTCCAGACACTATCTACAACGTTCAACACAATCCACTATTAATATACGGAGTACCTGGTGTACCATAGCCGGTAGAGTGTACCCCTATATCAATAGTGTGACCTCCATACCGGTCAGACCCAATATAGCAAGCTAATGATATTGTGGCTCCATACACTATCTACAACCCTCTACACAATCCACTATTATTATAACGAGTACCTGGTGTACCATAGCCGGTTCAGTGTACCTCTATGTCGATATTGTGTCCTCCATACCGGTCTGACCTCATTTACCCTGGAGAGGAAACGCCGTTGCATATGCGCACGCGAGGGTTGCGCAAAACGAGTTATTTGGTCGGCGCGCAGCCCACATGGCCGTTTCCAGAGTTATCGGCCTGCAGGACGGCAGTCTATGGGTAGCCCCAGCAGTGAGCGGAGCTGCTACGCTCTAGCTCTACAGCAACAGGGTGAAACTGGCAACCTACGTTGCCCACAGGCAACGACCTAACCTGGTAAGTAACTTTATTGAATGTGGATAATTGTGTATACTGTGCCTTTGTCAAGAATGTGTTTGAGATATTAATCTAAGACTAATAGGCAACTTAGCCAGATAACGTACTCACGCGCTCACGCCAGCTAGGCGGTCTCATATTGCCATATGCGCGTCGGTGAATATTTTGCTAAATCGTGTTTTTTCTTCATTTGCAGATTTGCACATGGCTCGCCGATCCTGGACTGCCGAGGAGGCAGCAACCTATTGTTTGGCGAGTGACGAAGACGAAAGTGATGGGGAGAGTCAGCAGAGGGGTGAGGATGAAATTCATAGCGATTCGTCAGAGGTGGATGGCAACACCGAGAGCCCCGACTTGCCTGACGCCACCGGCGCCAGGCACCGCACCTACCACCTCTCCTGCTCTCACTCGTTCCTCACGCGCACAGTCCCTCGCCAGGGTTAGGGAGCATCTCAACACCTTCAGGAGGCTTCAGTACCTAGATCCAGCACCACATGCTACTGAAGAAGCTCCTGACAACCCGGGCTTACCTGACACCCCAGGTACATCTGCAGGCACCTCTCGACGCCCTACGCCAGACCAAGAGCACGACGACCCCCCACCGTCACCCACACCCTCTCCTGAATGTGACCGGTCACCCAACGAGGTGAAAAGCCGCAAAAGGAGGAGGGGTCCCCTACAATCTGCTGAGGGCACACCCATACTTTCACTTGACCAACCCACAGTTACCGCCAGGGACGGAACAATTTGGCACCGAGATCCTAACCCACAGCTACCCTCACTCAGCAGGATGTTACGAATAGAAGAAGGGGGGCCCACATTGGTGACTGCAGAAGCCAAAACACCTGCCCAAATACTATCCCTATTCTTGACCGACTCCACCCTGGCAGAGATCTGTGTCCACACAAACGTCAAAATGGAGGCCCTGAGGGACAACTATAAATGCCAGGAACTCCACACCATTCAACCCATTGGCATAATGGAGCTGAAGGCTTTGTTGGGCATTCTGATCATGTCAGGCGCCAGGAAGGACAACCACGTCGCGACCAAGGAGATGTGGCACCCTCTTCGTGGGGTGTCCCTGTGCCGTGCCACCATGTCTGAACGCCGTTTCGCCTTTCTCATGAGGGCACTACGCTTTGACGAATCGGCCACACGAGAGGAGAGGGTGAAGGTCGACTGTCTTGCCCCCGTCAGGAAGATTTGGGATGCCACGATCGACGCCTGCAAGCGCTGCTACAAGCCTGGACAACACATCACAGTGGACGAGCAGCTCCTTCCATTCAGTGGCAACCGTGTCTTGAGGATGTACATGCCCAACAAAGCTGCCAAGTAAGTTATAAATCCATAATTAACATATACTTACCTGTACTTACCTGTGAGGTTTGAGGACCTGACCATGCTGATTACTCACATGCCTAACCAATTTACTTACCTGCACCTACCTGTGAGGTTTGAGGACCTGACCATGCTGATTACTCATGTGCCTAACCATTTACTTACCTGCAGCTACCTGTGAGGTTTGAGGACCTGACCATGCTGATTACTCATGTGCCTAACCATTTACTTACCTGTACTTACCTGTGAGGTTTGAGGACCTAACCATGCTGATTATTCATGTGCCTAACCATTTACTTACCTGTACCTACCTGTGAGGTTTGAGGACCTGACCATGATGTGCCTAAGCATTTACTTACCTGTACTTACCTAAGAGGTTTGAGGACCTGACCATGCTGACTACTCATTTCCCTATCCATTTACGTACCTGTACTTACCTGTGAGGTTTGAGGACCTGACCATGCTGATTACTCATTTGCCTAACCATTACTTACCTGTGAGGATCTTACCATGCTGATGAGTCATTTTGCCTGTATTTACCTGTGATTATCGATGATTTTTTTTCTTTTTTCTATGTGATTGAGGGAGGCAAAAGGCATTACTACCTATAGCGAGTGCCTCCCCCATAGTTGAAAGAGTGACAGGGCCAAAATCAAGGGACGTTCAAACCAAAATGCCTGGCCCATGTGAACACAACATTTTTATTGTCCACAGGTATGTTTTGAAGATCGTGATGGCCTGCGATGCAGATACACACTATATGTGTAACGGCATGCCCTACCTGGGAAAGGGCACGGTGAACCTGCAGAAGCCTCGCACCATGGGGGAGTACTACACCATAGAACTAACGCGGGGCCATGGGCGTCGGGGTCGTACTGTAACTACAGACAACTGGTTCACATCTCTACCTCTCATTACCAAGCTGAAGGAGGACGGTTTTGACTTCGTGGGCAACATCAGGAAAAAAACATACATTCCTGATGCACTGTTGGGTAGCCATATTCCTGTAGGTGGTATTATAGCTTGCTACAACTATGCAAAGAACATAACACTCATGGCCAACCGTACCAAGCCCACCAAGCGAGTCCTGCTGATGTCGACGGTACACCATAGTCCCACTATAACAGAGAAAGAAGACTGACCTGCAAATGTTTTATAACACCACCAAGGGAGGGGGCGACTCCTTCGACCAGCTTTGTGTCACAACCACCTGCAACAGGAAGACCCGACGCTGGCCCATGTGCTACTTCTATGGGATCATCAACTTGGCCATGACCAACTCCCACATCATCCACAGCAGCAAGCACCAGGACAGGAAGATGAACAGGGTCACCTTTGGCAACGAGGTGGCTGAGGAACTGTGCCGGCCCTGGGCATCCTACAGGATTAGCCACCACAACAACCTATCTACAGGCCTCAGGACTTTCGTCGGCCAGGCCTTCAACATCGCATACGACTCCCACCCAGGCTAGGAGATGCTTAATGAAGGCCGAATCAAGCATGACAAGAGGCAACGGTGCCACATGTGCCCCACGACAGCTAATGGGAGGACCCGGATAGGGTGTGGCACCTGCAGGAAGGCCGTCTGCCACAACCACTACACTCCAATGTGCGACAACTGCAACTCATAAAGGTGAGACCCCTCCCATATGTTGTATATTGTTTATGAGGTTCCATAGTACAAGCTCAGGTAAAATAAGTAACATAAAGTGTAATTTTAGAGACTTATGTGTCTATTTCTTTAACTTTTACAGGTAAAAATCAGCAAAGTTGTTAGTTTGCAACTGATTTTAGGCATTTATTATACTCAAATTTAATTTGTATTCACACTAGGTAGAAAGCCATCAGAAAGGAACGTTCATTTCAAATTTCGTTGCAATCCATAACTTTTTATGGCTTCCAGAGGTGGTTACAGTCCAAGGAGAGGCTTCTCGGGATCCCGAGCCAAACTCGGCGCTGGAGCGCCCTCGCTAGATGGGCGACTGGGCGGTCCGACGTTCAGGTTATCACTTTTTAATGGTTATGTCTTGTTTGTAAGGCTCTAGAGTATAACTGTAGTGAAAATCAGCAATATTCATTGATAAATAAGTGCACCACGATATTTTTTCCTCCGAATTTTCCTAAACATTTGTGCCCCTTTTTCAGTTACCTCCATATAAGATTTTTTTGATAGTATTTATATTACTCCGATTTGGATTATTACACTTTGGGGTGATACTACGATGATGTGGCAAGCACTGTCTTGAATTTGGTATGAATCCAAGAATATTTAGGTACCCTTCCGAATATTTCTATATGACCGTATTTTTTGGTGGAATTTTGTTTAACCCTTTTTTCAACTTTGCAGGTCTCTCAGCCTATGTGGTCTGCAGGGCTGCCACTCCCACTCGAAGCTACCTCACCATTGCCGTCCACGCCCCCAGAGTGCCAGTTCCCTCAAGAGTAATTGGGTATTTGTTTTATATTTTTAAGTACCACCTACTCAAAACTTCCACTTATTTTGTTATTAAATTCTTTAAAAATACTAATTACCTTTCAATATCCACCATTTACTAACATAATATTAAGGGATCCTTATACTATTTTTAGCAATGTTCAGAAAATCTAAGTCTTTTGGTTTGGGAGATATTTGAGGTCAAAGTTGACGTTGCAAATTAACAACTATCAAACCTAAAAAATTCTGATTTTGAGCGTTACCACTCCAGGGTTTAGCAAGCTAATGAGATTGTGGCTCCAGACAGTATTTACAACCCTCAACACAATCCACTATTAATATAACGAGTACCTGGTGTACCATAGCCGGTACAGTGTACCGGTATGACCACATTATGTGATTCCTATTTTGGAACGTGCCAACGACGTCAAACAGCAATGTATATATTCTATAGGTTATGAAACACCTTTTGTAATTACCATACTATAAACATACATTGCAACAACGTGTTAACACAATATATGGTAATGTCCTTAATGTATGTTGTTTTGGAACCTCCTAAATACGTTGATTTGACGTATTGTTATAAACGTGATATTACCACACCTGTATTATTGCCAAACGTTTTAGTAGTAGACGTAGTAGATGTCGTAGTAGTAGTTGTAGATGTGGTATTTTAGTATTAATATAACGTAATGTTAACATTTTACTCCATATTGTTTACACGGATATGTGATACATTCATTTTCAGTAGTGAAAATACATTCAATGTTACCAAATTTACATGTTTTTTACACGTGTATCATATTACATTTCCATGTAGGTTCTTTTTAACGTAATCACAACATTATAATAGACGTATTCTTGATGTTGCCACAACACAAACATAAACGTTGCCATTATATGGAGTAAATAATAAAAGTAAAGTAATGGTGTGTAATAGGGGAGAGCATAGGGTGAATCTAGATGTGAGGCTGGATGGGGAAATATTGGAACAAGTAGAGTGTTTTAAATATCTAGGAGGAACAATAATCAGGAGTGGAGATATGGAAGTGGAGGTAAAACAGAGAGTGTGTGAAGGAAGGAAGGTTTTCGGAGCAATGGGAAGTATGTGGAAGACGAGAAATCTCGGAGTGTAAGTAAAAAGTGCACTGTATCAAAGAATTGTTGTGCCAACAGTGATGTATGGGGCTGAGACATGGGCTCTGAAGAAAAAGGAAAAAAGAGGGCTGGATGTGATGGAGATGAGCTGCTTGAGGAGTATGTGTGGAGTTACTCGTAGAGACAGATTGAGGAATGAAGAGATACGTAGGAGAGTGGGGCAGCAGGAACATTTGTCAGCCAGAGTGGACAGAAGGGTGCTGAGCTGGTATGGTCATGTTGAACGAATGGGAGATGAAAGGCTTACAAAGAGAATATGTGAGTCAGGTACAAGGGGAGATAGAAGGGCAGGAAGACCCCCATTGAGATGGAGAGACTGTGTAAGAAAGGCTTTGGATGATAGAGGAATGACTATAGATCAGGCAGGGGAAGTGGTGGTGGACAGGAATGAATGGAGAATGCTTGTGAATAGTTGAGTGAACACGTGGTCATTTGGAGTAAGGGAGTAAGTTGGACTAGATAATAGTCCATCAGGCGCCTGGCCCGGGGAGACGATTAATATGAAGGGTGTGCCTGGAAGTGTGGTGGGAGGGCTTGTGGCTTTAGCTCCGCTGCATGTCTGCCTGCCGAGATCGGAACCTCTCCGGGTGGTCAGGGGCCGGGGGAGTGCTGGAGCGACCTTGGTAACCCTGGTCTCTGGGTCTTCTCCTGGGTGACCTGGATGTGTGAGAGTTTGTGTTTTTTATCTGTGTTTATTTTTTGTTTTATGTTGTTTTTGTGTTTTCCCTGTTCTTGCTCTGTCTTGAGTCTGCTACCCCCAAAATGGGGATTGGGCCTGAGCATATAGATAGATAGATAGATATAGACTACCTACGTCCTAACTACGTCTTTCTTGTTTGTTCAAAATACAAGTTGCATTGTCACATTATTTAGTTACTATTTTGGCATGTAACAGAAACGTCAAAAAACAATGTATTCCATAGGTTATGAATCACGTTTTGTAATTACTAAAAACATGCATTGTAGCATTGTGTTAACACTATGTGTGGTAATGTCATCTATGTATTTGTTATTGGAACTTCTTAAAAATTTTGATTTGACGTTTGTTAGAAACGTTGTAATATTACCACACCTGTATAAGTGCCAAACGTTTTAGTAGTAGATGTGGTATGTTAGTATTAATATAACATAATGTCTACCTTTTACTCTATATTTTATACACAGATTTTTTAGACGTATTTTTTAGTAGTGAAAATACATTAAATGATACCAAATATACACGTTTTTGTATATAACATTCCTACTTAGGTTTCTGTGTACGTGCTCACAACATTATAATAGACGATTCTTTGATGATGCCACAATACAAACATTAACGTTGCCATTATCTAGACTACAGACGTTATATTTATGTCTTTCTTGTTTGTTCAATACAAGTTGCATCATCACATTATATTGCTCCCATTTTGGCAGTGCCAAAGACGTAAAAAAGAATGTATTCCATAGGTTATGACACACGTTTTGTAGTTACTAACTAAGAATGTTGTGACCACGTATTTACACTATGTCCGATTAGATCAATAATGTTTGTCTTATGACAACATTATGAAAACGTCTTTACGACGTAATTTTCAGGACCGGTTTGATTTAACCACACCAGCATAAGTGCCAAACGTTGTACACAAGTAACCTGTTTAATGGGTACCCAGCTGCGACCCTCCGTACAGTTGCCCAAAGTAGTTCAGACCCACACCGTCAATTAATGTTTAGGGAAGTAGAATAATAATAGAGTTACCCGTCCATACTGTGTTATATTAACCCTTAAAGATCGGGACCCGACTTAAGTCCGAATAGAAAAATTTGGACTATGTGGCGGGGCCCGCCTTAAGTCCGAGTGACATTTTGGCGCAATATTGGCTCTGAGAGAGAGTCGAGTGACTGGAGGAGCATGGGTTACCTCATGACCGCTCGCCACGGCCGCCGTGGACCTACTGAGATTTACTCCACTTACATCCACCCTCACTCCCTCGCTACATACGTAATTATATAAAGAAATTACCGTATTTTAGCG
Organism: Paralithodes platypus; assembly: GCA_032716605.1. Lineage (NCBI taxonomy): Eukaryota > Metazoa > Arthropoda > Malacostraca > Decapoda > Lithodidae > Paralithodes > Paralithodes platypus. The sequence goes on along the minus strand of CM064573.1, from coordinate 39,435,068 downwards.
ATTTTGCCCTTCGGTTGCACGATCGTTACAAGACAACCAGTGATCATAGAAGGATGGTTCGGGTGTCATTGGAAAGCTCAATTTATGCCCTTTCAGGGATACATACTTGTATTACGCTCTGGGTCTTGTTTATGCATGAAAAAGAGCTCAGAAACAACCCCATTTATGGTAAAAAAAAAACACTGTGCGGCACGGTCAAATATACGCCTAGGCCGCTAAATAAGGGTTAAGGGGATAGTGGCTGTTTTTTTTGTTTTTTTTTTTTTTGTATTAATATATTCATTTATTTTTTAGTTTCAAGCTTAGAAAAACACTCCACCCTCACTAGATCCCCCTTTAAGATAAATGTTCCGGCCGAAGGACGATTTCTCTTGTTATATGAGGTCTGACCAGTATGGAGGTCACAATATTGACATAGGGGTACACTCTACCGGCTATGGTACACCAGGTACTAGTTATATTAGTGGATTGTGTTGAGGGTTGTATATAGTGTCTGGACCCACAATATCATCAGCTTGTTATATGAGGTCTGACCGGTATGGAGGTCACAATATTGACATAGGGGTATACTGTACCGGCTATGGTACACCAGGTACTCGTTATATTAATAGTGGATTGTGTTGAGGGTTGTAGATAGTGTCTGGAACCATAATATCATTAGCTTGCTATATCAAGTCTGACCGGTATGGAGGTTACAGTATTGACATAAGGGTACACTGTACCTGTTATTGTACACCAGGTACTAATTATATTAATAGTGGATTGTGCTGAGGGTTGTAGATAGTGTCTTGAGCCACAATATCATTAGCTAGCTATATGAAGTCTGACCGGTACGGAGGTCACAATATTGACATAGGGGTACACTGTACCGGCTATGGTACACCAGGTACTCGTTATATAAATAGTGGATTGTGTTGAGTGTTGTGAATAGGGTCTGGAGCCACAATATCATTAGCTTGCTATATGTGGTCTGACCGGTAGGGAGGTCACAATATTGACATAGGGGTACACTGTACCGGCTATGGTACACCAGGTACTCGTTATATTAATAGTGGATTGTGTTGAGGGTTGTAGATATTGTCTGGAGCCATAATATCATTAGCTTGCTATATCAGGTCTGACCGGTATGGAGGTCACAATATTGACATAGGGGTACACTGTACCTACTATTGTACACCAGGTACTAGTTATATTAATAGTGGATTGTGTTGAGGGTTGTAGATAGTGTCTGGAGCCATAATAGCATTAGCTAGTTATATGAGGTCTGACCGGTATGGAGGTCACAATATTGACATACGGGTACACTGTACCGGCTATACCTCCTCACCAAGTGTGACAGGTTCTGGGGCCACTCCGGACCTAAACATTGGTGCTAATACTGAGTCGCCAAGAAGAGCCGCTGGATCAAAACTCACAAAACTTCTCCCAACTTTAGCTTTCTCCTTCCGACCGTTCCTCCGCTGTTTCTAGAGACTGAGGAATAGGCTGTGACACCTTAGATGCACGAGATCGGGTGACAACACACGCCATCTGCTGTAATTGACACCTCTCGACCAACTCCTGCCCCTCCCTACTCACGTCGGCCACCCTCTCGGCAACGACTAAGGGTGGAACCTCAGAAGTAGGCACCGCAAAGTCGTTGCCGAGAAGAAGGTCGACGCCCTCTACTGGCAGTTTCTCTACGATTCCAACATCTATCTCTCGTGTCACACCATCAACCTACAGGTCCACTCGAACCAACGGGTATGACCGTGTAGCATTAATACCCTGCACCACAACTACCCGTGCCGCATTTATAGGTTGGCCTGTAAAGTTTTTCATCAGAGTCTGGGATGCACCTGTATCACGCAACAACTCCAACCCATGCTTGCAACCAGCCCAACTCACGCAGCCACGCCCTCTATGGTCTCAAAAAGTATCGCGGACAGGTTTCGAGCCTTCCGGACACTCCTTCACTGGCTGTGCCCCCGCATCTGACATATCACCCCGGGTAAACGCAGAAGACCTCAGAGACACCCCAATGTTGCTAGCCAAAGACACGTCTGCTGCAGGTTGGTTACTAGGGCAGGAACGTGCAAAATGCCCCTTTTTATGACACTTAAAACACTCTGCTTCACCCTTGGACTTCCCCTGAGGTGGGGAAGGGCCATGACCTTTCTTAAACGGGACGGTTTTTGGTTTGTGATCAAAATTAGTATCATTGCTCTTACTTTTTTTATTAAATGTTGCATCACTGACTCGGGGGGGTGGAGTGTTGCGCCCCTTGTTAACTGCATCGGTCCGTTGTGCAGACCCGCACCCACGAATAAGCTATAATCTCAGGTCAGCCAACTCAGCTGCCTCTTGTAGAGTTTTAGGATGTTTCTCTTTGAGGTTCAAAGTCAGGTCGCCGCCTGTGCATTTAAAAAATTGCTCTAGAAGGAATAACTGCTCAAGCTCTTCGAACGTCGTCACCTTCTCTGACCTCAGCCAATTTCTCAAAGCATCTGACAGTTCCCGGGCATGTTCTAGAAAAGTGCACTCACGACCCTTCGTAACACCCCGAAACTTCAACCTATATGTCTCTGGTTGTAACCCGTACGCCCGCAGAACAGCTTCCTTCAATATCTCATAATCGATGCAAGACTCCAAGGGCAACGCATCATATGCCTTGAGTCCTTTGCCAACCAACCTAGAGGAAACAAGGGCTGCCCACTTAACCTCGGGCCATTGGTGCTCCCGGCACTTCTTCTCAAAACGCAGGAAAAACTCGGTGACACCCGACTCGTCAAATGCAGGGACTAACTTAGGAAGGTGCGATAAAGACTGATCAAGACCTCGATTCCCAGAACCGAGACACTGCCCTGTTGACTCCACCCGAGACTTCTCAAGCTCCATGTCTGCATATACTTCGTAGCCTCAACCTGAAGCTCAGCCTCACGTATGGCCTTTCTCTCCTCAGCCTGAATCTTAGCTATCTCAAGCTGGAAGAGCATATCTGGAGTTAAACCTTGAGGAGGAGGAGATGCAACAATTGGAGACCCACCCAGTGATCCACCCAGGGGCAAACCACGCTGCCAGTGACTATCGGCCTGCGGGAACGTCTTCGGATCCGGTGTTCTAGAGAGCATGATGGGAGTAGAGTGGAGGAGGGGCTTGGCTGAAGGTGCCAAAGCACCTGCTCCACCCTGTGCACCACGCACCATGCCCAGCACACATGCCACCAGGTCACTTCTCGTCATGCTGCTAGTGCCAACATGCCCCATGACCGTGGCCAAACACTGGAGACCATACCGATCAATCCGCGACACCCGGTCAACAGTAATAGGCATCTCCAGAAACTTCCTTGCATCCTCTTCACTAGTTACTACTCTAATGCCATCTAACAAACCCAGCTTCTGCACCTCAGAGCCCTGCTTCCCGTACTGTGTCCTCACTGTGCACTGATCCGTCGTTCGACATAGTGTCCACCGGAAATCCTCAACGTTTATAAAAAAAAAGAAGTACCTAAACTCTCTTGTAGCACTATTCACTCAAAAAATGCTTGAAGACAACTCAAGTGCTATACTATGTTGCCAAAAACAAATTCCAACGTGTCCATAATATTCCTCAAAAACAAATGTCCACTGCCAAACTGTGAGAAATAACAATCGACCCCCAAACGGTGATTACAAAAAAAATTCTCCACAAAAAAAATCCTGCAATTATTTTTTAGTTCACTAAATCCTAGACTAAGGTCACCATTTGTTATGACGACTAAGATAAGATATTAGGCAAGGTCGCCATTTGTTACGACCGGGACTACGAATAAAACAAGGCACTCAATGATTGGACTAGTAATAGAGCACTATGCAACAACGGTACGCTAGATCCAAACCCTCGAACTTATATGCTGGCGAACAAAACACCTATACCCTCCAGGGTTAATCTGCGATAGCGGGGTATCCTTAACTGGGCATAAATGTACTCTACTTCAGGCTAACCGGCACTGGTATAGCCTGATAACAAACAAGATGCAAGTTACGTTAAAATGCATAAAAAGGAATCTATGGAAAGATCAATTAAATCACTGCAAGATTTAATACAATAAACAGATGTTTCAATACAGTTACTCTAAACAATAATAAACTCTTCACTCCTATCTGAAAGAAAGTGAAGTATAGTCCTACAGCATAGACCTGGAAACTTCTGAAGAAAGTCTGATGCTCATAAGATGCTCGTACTTAGAACTATATAAAGGCAGGAGGCAGGACACCACACGTGTAAATCGAATATACTAAAAGATAGGACATATAATGTTAACTGACACGAGAATACTATAAATGCGCAACGGTAGCAATGCTCGACACTAAAAGAAGTACTTCCTCATCAACGAAACAGTCTGCTATGGTTGTGCGGCTCAGCAACAACCTAGACTAATAAATGCTGTGAATTCTAATGCGCACATATCAAAGAGCTTATATTAAATACTAACAAGTGTCTACTTGATTAATAATGTCTAGCTGGGGTACTCTAGGTAAGGAACTGGGGTTGAGCAAGACAGGCTCGTAGCCTAGCGATGTCCTTAAGACTGCATCCTTTAAGTTACGTTAATTGACGAGGGGGCTCTCTTGATAGATCCAGATCTCAAGTATCTGGTTCTATCCTGGCGACCCTCGAAAGACAAGCAAAGAGGCAGCAAAGTGTGGAACTGGTACAGGCCAAAACCCTCAGTCAACACAATGCTGCACTCGCAAAGGACGCAACCGAAAAGACAACCCAGGCTAGCACAGTACCGGTCGAAGTCGAGTAGGTATAAGCAAACCGTACACACATCGGAGACAACGACTAAAGTTACCTTATCCCAGTTAAATAAAAGAGCAGAAACACTAAATCAATAATGGAGACACACAAAGTTCTTAACCTATACTAACTAAGAAACCTCAAACCTATTCTAAGTACATGTAAATATCTCTGAGGACGGCGCATGCAATACAATGGGCCGGCTATGAAAACCGTATGCAGAACCCAAGGGGACTGTTGTGCAGTTAATAAAGGTTAGAGTATGGAAAGAGAGAATCGAGTGAGAGAAACAGTGATAAAAGTTTTAAATTTGACAAACTAATGGGGCTAAACATGAAGAAGAACGGGAGACCAGAAAAACGCCCCATCTCCCCATTAATCCTGTATTTCTTAGCGGTAACACTAAAGTTTGTGACTTACATATACAAAAAGTGTCATCAGTAAAGTGGCTTGGAGTTACTTGTATACCATTATAGTTATAGGTCTTAAGGGGAGACAGACCGTTTTTCTGGACCCCCTTCTCCCTAATGATTAGCCCCACTAGTTTTGAGATTCTAAGACGATGGTTCCATTAGTTTGGGGATTTTATGACCTTTCACCCCATTTCTTTGTCAATATTAGGACCTTTCGTTCATTTAGGTGTCGATCTTTTCCTGGCGAGCGATAGGGAGCCTGAAATTTTAGGAGGAATCGGCCTTTGGCCGGGATTTTTTTCTACCGAAAAATTTACAAATCTATCTTGAAGGGGGTGTAGGGAGTGTTTTTCTAAGCCTGATGGAGGTCTAGGGAGGAAACTAAATATATATATATATGAATTAATAAACCAAACACACAGCAACTGTCCCCTTAGCCCTTAGAAGAATATGACTTATTATCACAGTTTATTGTGGCTGTTAGACAATTTTATATAGCTTAGGAAGGGCCTGTGGTAATTATATAAGGGTAAGGACCCTCTCCATCAGCCCTCTTGACTTCCATATACCCTTCCTTAGCTGAATAAAATTGTCTAATATTAGCCAAAACACAGACAAGAAGTGCGTCATCAATCCTCAGATGGTTAAGGGGGGATGAGCGTATTTATTTGCTCATTCATGTATCTTTATATATAGGATATTTATATACTGTATATATACTGTATATATATATATATATATATATATATATATATATATATATATATATATATATATATATATATATATATACAGGTATATACTGTATATATATATTTTTTTTTAGCTTCCTCCCTAGACCTCCATCAAGCTTATAAAATAACTTCCCAAGACCCTCCTTCAAGATAAATTTTTACATTTTTCGATAGAAAAATGACCCGGACGAAGGCCGGTTCCTCTTAAATTACAGGCTCACTATCGCTCGCCAGGAAAAAATCGACACCTAAATGTCACGAAAAGTCTTAATATTGACAAATAAATGGGACGGAGGGTCTTTAAATTGCCAAACCAATGGGTCGAACGTCTTAAAACCGGAAAACTAATGGGGCTAAGCATGAGGGAGAAGGGGACCAAAAAAACGACCCATCACCCTATAACTTAGAAATATATATAGTTGATCATATTTGTTTTTTTGTTTTTTCTGTACTAATATTGGATAGAATAATAAACATTTTGGTAAGTCACTTTATTTTCTTTTTGTAGTAGTAGTAGTAGTAGTGTTGTAGTAGTAGTAGCTTTGGGGTAGTGTTTGGTTTGTGGTCTATTTATTTATTTATTTATTTTTTAGTTTCCTCGTAGACCTTCATCAAGCTTAAAAAAAACACACCATAGTTCCCCTTTCAAGATAAATTTGTACATTTCTAGGTAGAAAAATGTCCCGGCTAAAGGTCAGTTCCTCCTAATATTAGTCTCGTTATCGCTCGCCCGAAAAAAATAGACACCTCAATCGCACTAAAGGTCATAATATTGACAAGAAATTAGGTGAAATAACTTAAAATCGCTTAACTAATGCAACAACGTCTTAAAATCTCAAAACTAATTATGGGGCTAAACATGAGGGAGAAGGGGGTCCAGAAAATAGGGACTACCTCCGCCTTTGAAGCCCTCTTATTATTTTATCCACGGAAGGAACGACGTGAAGTTAAAGAAAATTGTTAAGGGGTGTTTGAATGAATAAATAATATACGCATGTGTGTGTGTGTGTATATATATGTCTGTATGTCTGTCTGTGTGTTAAGCTCGGTTCACACATACAGGAATTAACGTCCCGCCCGGCCCCGACCTCTTAATTCGCCTGCAAACGGGCAAGGACGCCGGCAAATTCGCCTATGGACGGTACAGGGACATGCGGTGTTGCCAGCACACGGGAGGGGGGGGGCAGGAGGCGGCGATTATTTTTTGCATGCATAAAATGGTCGGCGTGGGCCGGGGCAACTGCCACAAAACGTGTCAGGTGGGACACACATGGGAGCAGTCGACGTCTAGATGTCGACTGGCAGCGTCTAGACGACGACGAACAGGATGAGAACGGCGGCAAAAAACCGTTGGAAGGAGAGTCGGCGATGTGTCACCGTCGCGTCACGTGAGCTGGCGACATTGCATGTCCGTGTACCGACCATAGGCGATTTTGCCGGCGTCCTTGCTCGTTTGCAGGCGAATTAAGGGGTCAGGGACGGATGGGACGTTAATTCGTGCATGTGTGAACCGAGCAAAAGGGGCCGGGGACGGACGGGCCATTGGGCCTCCAGATTAATGTCGTCCTGCCTATTTTTTTGGTCATGGCCGGACGGGACGTTAATTCATGCATGTGTGAACCGAGCTTTAGTCAGTGTCAACAGTTTTGGGAATCTGTGTGTGTTTGTGTTATTCAGTGTTGGGAGTATGTGAAGTAAAAGAATTATTCCGAGTAAGTTACTGCCGACCGGAGAAAACACACACTCACTCATTTACGGTCATGGTGGCAGAGCGCGCTTAGTACTCTGTATTGGAAGCGCTAGCTCTGGTGTCGGGAGTTCAATCCCACGCGCCGGCAGGGGAAGTTTTCTGGCTGTGAAGACTAGGTCTGGAAGGACCGTCTCTGGGGACCCACAAAGTCTCCTGCCCACGTCCTACTCCCTCGGGGGTATGTAGGCGCTCTCGTTAGCAGCCAGGATCAGTCTCTTGCTCCCTTAGGATAAAATCTAGGTTAAGTCTGTGTATTTTCAGCCCCATTGGCTGCCGGCTTGAAATAGCCTAAACCGATTATTATTATTATTATTATTATTATTATTTCACACACACACACCTTCCTTCCTTCTTAACTCGTCTGTATTCCTTCTTAGTCTCTCTCTCTCTCTTTCTATATATACATATATATATATATATATATATATATACCGGTATATATAAGTATGCTGTTTTTTTATAATTTATATATTAGGTTCTATATTAATCCATCGCCATATAAATAAAACATTTCATCTTCTTTTCAATTTGGTTCCTTGTATAAAGTTTCTCTTTCCTGCTTGTAATCCCTTCATCTTTTCTGCGTGTAATCCCTTCATCCTTTCTGTGTGTAATCCCTTCATCTTTTCCGCGTGTAATCCCTTCATCCTTTCTGCGTGTAATCCCTTCATCCTTTCTGCGTGTAATCCCTTCATCCTTTCTGCGTGTAATCCCTTCATCCTTTCTGTGTGTAATCCCTTCATCCTTTCTGCATGTAATCCCTTCATCCTTTCTGCTTGTAATCCCTTCATCCTTTCTGCTTGTAATCCCTTCATCCTTTCTGCTTGTAATCCCTTCATTCTTATTGCTTGTAATCCCTTCATCCTTTCTGTGTGTAATCCCTTCATCCTTTCTGCTTGTAATCCCTTCATCCATTCTGCTTGTAATCCCTTCATCCTTTCTGCTTGTAATTCCTTCATCCTTATTGCTTGTAATCCCTTCATCCTTTCTGCTTGTAATTCCTTCATCCTTTCTGCTTGTAATCACTTCTTCCTTTCTGCTTGAAATCCCTTCATCCTTTCTGCTTGTAATCCCTTCATCCTTATTGCTTGTAATCCCTTCATCCTTTCTGCTTGTAATCCCTTTATCCTTTCTGCTTGTAATTCCTTCATCCTTATTGCTTGTAATCCCTTCATCCTTTCTGCTTGTAATTCCTTCATCCTTTCTGCTTGTAATCCCTTCATCCTTTCTGCTTGTAATCCCTTCTTGCTTTCTGCTTGTAATCCCTTCATTCTGCTTGTAATCCCTTATATCTGCTTGTAATCACTTCTTTCTGCGTGTAATCATTTATGTCTGCTTGTAATCCCTTCTGTCTGCTTGTAATCCCTTCTTTCTGCTTGTAATCACTTATTTCTGCTTGTAATCCCTTGTGTCTGCTTATAATCCCTTCTTTCGGTTTGTAATCACTTCTTTCTGCTTGTAATCCCTTTTTTTCTGTTTCTAATCCCTTCATCGTTTAAGCTTGTAATTCCTTCTTTATGCTTGTAATCCCTCCTTTCCTGCTTGTAATCCCTTCTTCCTTGCTGCTTGTAATTTCCTCTGTGCTTCCCACTCTCTGCTTCCACTGGTCTCTGTGTTGGCTGTGATCTGCTCCATATGCAATAGTTACTAATCCACTGCTGTCCGGCCGCTGCTCCTAATTCATGCCTTCCTTCCTTCCTTCCTGCTTTCCTTCTCTCCTTCCTTCCTTCATTTATGTATTCCTTCCTTCATTCATTCCTGCCTTTCTTCCTTCCTGCCTTCCTTTGTGTCTTCCTTCGTTTCTTCCTTCCTTCCTTCATTCATTCATTTATGTATTCCTTCCTTTTTTTCTGTCTTCCTTCCTCTCTTCCTTACTTTCTTCCTTCATGCCTTCCTTCCTTGCTTCCATTTTACTGTCTTTCTTCTTCTTTTTGTCTTCTTGTTCTTCTTGTTCTTGTTCTTCTTGTTCTCAATCGTGCTGTGAACATTCGAAACAGACTATCTTCGAACCGTCTCGATAAATACTTGGCCACTAACACTCAATTAACACTATTTCTTTCAGAATAACTTGTAATGAAGAAATGTCACAGATCGCAATATAAATAAAATGTCTGCATAATTGTTTTACCCATGGCCGAAACAATGGGTTTTATCTCCAGTCGCTCCCCCCCCCCCCCCCCCAAACAAAAAAGAGGAAAACTGAGGATTGGGCTTCAGTATATAGAATATAATATAACATAGAATTAGCATAGACTACTAATTAATCTCCTTTCATCCTATCCTATCCGAAACTCCATGTCAGCTTTACTCGACTGCATTGTCTATTTAAGGGAGCTCACCTCGCTTTGTTTTCTCTTTCTCTCCCTCTCTCTTTGGCTTGTATCCATTTGTCCCCATTCAGCCTTCTGTTTTAAGACGTTTACCCCAATCTAGGTATCAATATTTTCCTGGCGAGTGGTAGCGAGCCAGCATATACATATATATTTGTTTTGACAGCAAGCTAAATTTGTACATTTTTCGATATAAAAATTTCTCCGGCGAAGCCGGATTTCTCCATACAATGCTGGCTCGCTGTTACTCGCCAGGAAGAAATTAACACCTAGATGGGGATAAACGTCTTAAAACAGTTGGCTGAATGGAGCTGAATGGAATCAGACCAGAGAAAGAGAAAAAAGCAGGTGAACCCCCTTAACCCCTTTAGTACCAAGTTGTCCTTCTAATTATAATATGGATACTTTTAGACGATTTTATCCAGCGTAGGGAGGACGTGTAGCAATTATCTATCTCGATTATCCATTTGAACTACCACGGTTTCCTCCTAAGCTGCATAGAATCGTCTAAACATAGATGGAATAACACAAAATACATCATTGGTATGGAAGGGGTTACCCAATCGTTTCCACGTCAGCGGAAGGTGGAAGGATGGGTGGGTGGAGAGGAGCCTTTTGTTTTACTGTCCTTTTTCTCGTACTATAGTATGTTTCATTCAGCTGACGATAAAGTACAAAGTTCTCATCAATTTTGTTCAGTTATTTTGAAGGTTTTGTAGTGAAATATGGTGCTAATTATCTATCTATCTATCTATCTATCTATCTATCTATCTATCTATATAGAGTATACAGGCCCAATCGCCACTTTTCCTTGTTTATATATTATATATTTTTCAATTATATATACTTAGTGTTAATATGATGCAGAGACATAGTAGTTTCATATTTTGTTATTAAGTATCGATAAAATAGCTGCTAAAGGATTCAATTTACCATCAGCTGGACAAAAACAGACTATAGTATTTAGTAGCTTAGCCATGTAGATCATACAAACTGCCCCGTAAGGATCAATAAGTGTTTTGCAGTTTGTAAATATTTTGTATTCCCTTGAGGGGGGTCACCGACTATTTTTATCTTTCTCAACTTTTCTCTCTTTCCCTGGCTTGTATCCATTCGGCCCCATTCAGCCAACTGTTTTAAGACGTTTAGCCTATCCCTATTCAGGTGTCGATTTATATCTGGCGAGCGATAGCGAGCCAGCATTGTATGGAGAAATACGGCTTCGCCGGAGAAATCTTTCTATCGAAAAATGTACAAATTTAACTTGCTGTCAAAACAAATATATATATACTGTATATGCTGGCTCGCTAACGCTCGCCAGGAAAATATTGACACCTGAATGGGGGTAGGCCTAAACGTCTTAAAACAGTAGGCTGAATGGGGCCGAATGGATACAAGCCAAAGAGAGATGGGGAGAAAGAGAAAACAAGCGAGGTGGGCTTCCTTAATATTCCATTCTATTCCTCCTTTAAACGCTTCAATACTTCCCTTGTTAATTTGCCTCGCAGTTACTCTTCCCCTTCCTATCTCCTCCTCCTCCTTCCTGCTCCTCCTCCTCCTCCTCCTCCTTCCTCCTATTCATGGTCCAGTACCTCCCTTGCAGTTTCTTTTAATCTTATTCCTCCTCCTCCTCCCTCTTCCTTCCTCTTCCTCCTCCTTCCTTCCTGTTCATGATCTCGTACCTCCCTTGTCCATGTGTCTTGTAGTTCCTCTTAATACTGTTGTTATGTCATGCTATAATTCTGCACGCTTTAAGTTAGTTCACTACTTCTACCTTAGGAAAGCTTTAGAACAACAACACTCAAGTGGAACACAGCTGACTGTAATCATATGAATCTTAATCAAATCAATCTCCACCAATGTCACAGAATTCACATTTGCGGTTCACAAGTGTTATTTAATTTAATAGCTAGGGTACACAGCACATATGAATATTATCTGAATCTTACTTATATAGAAATAAGCTCAGGCATACACATGGAATAAATAACACTATTCCTATATCATATGTAAACAATAATATAGGTTGTTCTTCATCAATAATAAGGTCAAGTTAATGCAAGATGAGGAATATATATCTAAAGCATTAACGCACACACAGCGGTTAGTCTCAAACAATAACTGATATCCTGAGTTTAGAAAACGAACGCGATATATAGCGTGAATCAAGGTAGGTCAATAATACTGAGGTCACACGTAGTCAGTAATGACAAGGTATGGAATTTAGGATATCAGATGAGGTATAAATAATATGGAAGTTGGATCGATATATGGAGTATATACATCTCTATCAGCTCATATAAGTAAAAAATGTAGATATTCGTTCATGGAACTGAGGATAATTTATTTTAGCCCATGTGAAAGGCTGAGGTCTCGTCGTTGAAATATTAACTCGATGTGGTATAAATAGAAGTTAATAATTAACTCAAATAACAATAATTAGTCTGAGATTGAAGTCAGGAAGCATGAATACAATAGCTTTAAATAAGAGACAAACTATTTAACACTCTCTGTGAACACTTATACAAAATTACGTACCCTGCTAATAATATTAAAAAATAGAATAAGATCTGTTCGGGTGTCCAGTTGTCCACAGGTATTTACGTGTAGTGTGCGGGTATTATTTCCGAACGAATATATCTATAAACCTTAAATGTAATATAGGAATATATATTACAAAGTATATAGATACATCAATCCCAGGACAGAGTTTGTATGTTCTCTCAATACGAGCAACGATTGCTAGAAGACGAGAATAATTAATCTCGGATGTTTACGTTAAATTGAACACATAACATATCCTTTATAACCTTCGCAATAATCACCAAAAGCATAAGAATCACATAAGCACTTAATTTGGGTTTAAGTATAGGAGAAAGCAGCCGTGAGAGATCTGGTCACAAGTGGCGACTATAGTGCGGTGTCCGTCTGCCTGTTTGCACCAGGAATGATGATACCTTCACACGGTATAGCTAGAAAGGTCACTTCTAGGCACAACACACCCTCTCGGTCCTCCAGCACTCCTCGCAGCTTGTAGGTTACTTTTCAAGGGGATTTTGGCTAGCCCCTACGGAAGTATTCTCCGAGTTGACTTAGTCACGTATACTCTAACACAGAAAAACCGCGCTAGACAGTGAATCAACTTTGCCTAACAATATCCTATTTTTGATGAGGTAGTATTACACATTACAGATAGTGACATGGCTGATGCGTTTCGGAACATGAGAGGCATGAGAGTTACAGTTTTTAAATTATTGCTCGGTTATCTAAAGTCTTAAAAATATAGTACATACTGTATATGGTTATATGGGGAATGGTATCCTGTATTCATTTATTTTAGAAGTACGTAGTAGAGAGCTTGGATGAGTACATGATCAATTATTTACAGTGTTGCAGGTTTCCTCATTGTTATAGGCTTTTATGTACCGGTAATGCTCTAGTTGTTAGCTGGAATATCCTGGTTGTAGTTGTTGTCCCTCCTGGTGGCGATATTGGTAGGTATTTCAGTCTGGGTAGATGGACGGAAATGGAGGTGGTTGATGTCGTAATTCCATAATATACGACTTGTCATAATCCAAATCTGGCTCCGTATTCTGATCCTTTGATGAGGGCGGCCATTTTGTACCTAGCGCCCAGGGCGCCAGAGAATGTATCCGGATACATGTTTTAAGGGGCCAGGTGAACCTTGTTTTCTATCTGGCTTCTGTAGGGTTGACTGGTGTAGGTGATTCTCGGTTTGGAGGGTAGACTTATTCTTGGTTCTTCTTCTGCTTGTTATGGCCGCAATTTTGCAAGGTGATAGTTGGGGCTTTTCTGGTTGCGGGAACGGGTTCTTTATTTCTGTTGGCTTACCTTCTTTCAGCCCCGTCATCTCAATTATACCTCCTTCTTCTCCTCCTCCCTCTTCCTTCCTCGTCCCATAAACGCTCTGTACCTCTCTTGTTCATGTGCCTTGCAGTTCCTCTTAATCTTATACCGACTTCTTCTCCTCCCTCTTCCCTCCTCCTTCTCCTTCCTCCTCCTTCTCCTCCCTCTTCCCTCCTACCTCTTCCTCTTCTTCTCCTCCTTCCTTCCTTCTCATCCTCCTTCCTTCCTATTCATGCTCTCGTCCACCCTTGTTTATGTGCCTTGCAGTTCCTCTTAATCTTATACCTCCTTCTTTTCTTCCCTCCTCCTCCTCCTCTTCTTTCCTCTTCCTTTCTTCCCTCTTCCTTCCTACTCCTTCTTCTTCTTCCTCCTTACTCCTATTTATGGTCTAGTACCTCCCTTGTTTTTGTGTCTAGCAGTTCCTCTTAATCTTATTCCTCCTCCTCCATCTCCATCATCATCCTCCCTCCTCCTCCTCCTTCCTCTTCTTCATCATTATTTCTCCTCTTTCATCCTCTTCCTCCCTACACCTCCTTCTCTTCCTCCTCCTCCTTCCTCCTCCTTCCTTCACCTCCCTCTCTTCCTCCTCCTCCTTTCTCTTCTTCCTCCTCCCTCTCTTCTTCCTCCTCCTCCTCCTACTCCTCCTCCTCCTCCTCCCCCCCCCCACTCTCCCCGACCACTACACTTGACATACGCCCGTGATCGTCCTGTGAAAATTATGTAAATTGGCTACCCCCCCCCCCCCCCCGCCTTAGAGGAAAACCATGACCTGGAAAATGCCAGTGTTTTATTATAAGGAGATAGTTAGTTAAGGAGAGAGAGTGTGTATGTTTTATTTTGGAGAGTTAGTTAAGGCAAGAAAGATTCACAGATACTCAGACCAAACAGACCTTTTGGTCCCTACAAGGTGGGCTGGCCTCAATACTACTAAACAGGCACAGTTTAGAGTATAGTAGATAGGACAGGAATGTAGAAGCTCTTTCCCCACCCTCCGCTCCCTCCGGCTAAAAAACTGTACCGGAAGATAGGATGAAGTGTTACCTTATGGGTCAGGAAATGCCCACAAGGACATTTTGTATAAGAGTATAGAGAGTACTTAGTATGAAAGGGAATTTACACTTAACTACTAATTAATTCATATAAATCCAATCTATAGAGAGAGAGAGAGAGAATGTGAGTGTTGTATTATGGCGAGATAGTTAGTTAAGGAGAGAGAGAGAGAGCTACATAGATACACAGACCACAAGGTCCTTTCTAGGCAGTCTGGCCTTACAAACTATATTATATACATATTATATATATATATATATATATATATATATATATACATACACATATACATACTGTATATATACACTTACACATATACAAACATATACAGTATACATACATACATATACATATACTGTACAGTGTACATACATACACATACATACATACATACTAATTATATACACACATACATACATATATACAGTATATATACATATACATTCATATACATAAACATATACATATATATATATATACCGGTATATATATATATATATATATATATACACTGTATACATATATATATACACTGTATATATATATATTATATATCGGTATATATATATATATATATATATATATATATATACAGTATATACATATATATATATATATATACCGGTATATATATATATATATATATATACCGGTATATATATATTATATATATATATATATATATATATATATATGTAATATATATATATATATATACCGGTATATACAGTATATATATATACAGTATATATATTTTTTTTTTTTTTTTTTTTTTTTTTTCATATCACCTCAACCCTCTGTAGATAGAGGTCAAGCCTTCCCTTGAAAGCATTTATTGTGTCGCTCTCCACCACTCTCGCTGGTAGTTTATTCCACTCTGTCGCCACACTGTAGGTGAAGAACCACTTTGTGACATCTACGTTTGACTTTAAGGTTTTAATTTCATTCCACTTCCGCGAGTTTTAGTATTATTGTTTAATGTGAATAGTGCATTTTCATTGACTTTGTCGAAACCTTTTAGTATCTTAAAGCACTCAATAAGCTGACCCCTCAACCTCCTCTTTTTTAATGAGAACAGGTTCAATCGTTTAAGGCTTTCTTCATATGGTTTATTTCTTAATGAGGGTATCATCGTCGCTGTACGCTGTACTGACTCGAGTCTTACAATGTCCTTGATCAGATAAGATGACCAGAACTGCACACTATATTCAAGGTGGGGCCTCACCATACTTTTGAACAGTGGCACTATTACGTTCTCATGTTTATATGTAAATTTTCGTTTAATAAAGTCCAATGCTATGTTTGCCTTATTTGCAGCTGCTATACATTGGTCGGAAGTTTTTAGGTTTTCAGATATTAGTACCCCCAGGTCTTTTACTACCGTTGTTTGTTTTTATTTATTTGCCATTCATTTCGTCTTTGTATTTCATATTTCTGCTACCAACCTGCAGCACCTGACATTTATCGACATTGAAGGGCATCTGCCATTTTTCCGACCACTCTGATATCTTGTTTAAATCAGATTGCAACGCATTTCTATCTTCTTCGTTCAGGACTGTATTTCCTATTTTTGTTTCTTCGGCGAATTTGGAAATGGTGTTGTTTACCCCTACATCAATATCGTTAATGTAAATTAGAAACAGGACCGGTCCAAGGACCGAACCCTGTGGAACTCCACTAGTGACAGGCTCCCACTCGGATTCCACTCCATTTATCACCACTCTCTGTCTTCTGTCTGTAAGCCAATTTTGTATCCAAGAATGAATTTTACCTTTGATACCTATCCTCTCCAGTTTAGCCAATAGTTTTCGGTGTGGCTCCTTGTCGAAAGCTTTTTGAAAGTCCAAGAAGATTATATCTAGTGATTTCGTCATGTCGTTATATGTGAATAGTTTGTTATAAAATTCAATCAAATTTGTTAGGCATGACTTATTTGATCTAAAGCCGTGTTGACTATTTTTTATTAGGTTGTTTGATTCGAGGTAATCTACTATCTTATCTCTAAGGATTTTTTCCATGATTTTTTCTACAATTGAAGTTAGACTAATTGGTCTGTAATTACTCGCTTTGGCCTTGCTACCCTTCTTGTATATCGGCGTAATGTTCGCATCTTTCCAATCACTCGGTACAATCCCCTGTAGTAATGATAAGTTAAATAGTTGTGTCAGGGGTTTTGCTATTTCGTCCTTAACATTCTTAATGATTTTCGGGTGGAGCATGTCGGGTCCCGGGATCTTATTTACATTTAAATTACTCAACTTGCTTTGTACTTCGCTAACACTGATGGTGAAATCTCCTATCACATGAGTTGAGGTGTTATTTTCAGGGGTATGATCGATAACTTCTTCTGTGAAAACTAAACCAAAATATTTGTTGAGCATATTTGCCGTGTTTGTGTCACCTGTTATCGTCTGGCCATCTTCTATTAGCGGTCCGATTCCGCTTTTGATCTGTTTATTTTTATGTACGTAACTGTAGAATTTTGGGGGGTTTGTGGCACTCTCTCTGGCAATAGTAATTTCGTAATTTTGTTTGTTCGCCCTAATTATTTTTTTCACTTTTCTTCTACTATTTTTGTACAATTTTTTAATAAATTCAGTGTTTGTGTTATTTTTTACAAGTTTTTGGAGTTGATTCCTTTTCCTTATTGCCTTGCCAATGTCTCTACTGTACCCAGGGGGCATACTTGATTTCGTATTACGTTTTGGTTTCACGGGTACAAATTGTTTATGCGCTTCTGTAATTGTAGACTTAAAATGTCCCCATAGTTCATTTACTTCGTTTATATTTATGAGGTTCGAGTGTATGTTTGATAGCGATTCCTTAAGACCGTCATTATTTGCGTTTTTAAAGTCCGAAAACATTCCTGTTGTTTTTACTGTGGAATATTTGTTTATAACGTTGATTCTTAAGATTTTATGATCGGACGTTGCCAGATGTTCACCTACTTCCAGGCTTGATAATATATTTTCTTGGGTAGTGATTACGAGGTTTAATATATTCCTGTCTCGCTTGCTTCGGCTGTTTTACGTGTCAAGTCAAAAAATTGTCCTGGATGAAGCTTGTCATTAGGCGTGACTCAGCATTTTTTCCGGTCAGGGTATTCCAGTCAATGAGGGGGAGGTTATAGTCACCTAGAAACTGTTTCGTCGGAATTAAGGGTTTTCTCTAGTATTTCATAAAAAATTGTATCATCGGCAACAGTTTGTCTCGGTGGTCGGTACGCCGTAGTGATATTTAACTTCATGTTTTTGTATTTATTTTGACGCACACTATTTCTGCATTACTTTCGGGGAGAGTCACCTCAACTGGGTTTAAGTAGGTTGCAACGTACATTGCAACCCCCCTCTTTGTTTTCCATTATTACGGTCTTTGTGAAAACAATTATATTGCTCAATGTGATATTCATGAAGTAGATCTTTATTTTTAAGGTTCAGATGTGTTTCTGTTATACAAATAACGTAAAATTTCTCATTTAATAATAGACATTTGAGTTTGTCTAATTTGTTTCTTATTGAGCAGGTTATGGATATTATTTTTTATATCATTTCTCTCGGCATGTGCTGGATTTGTTTTTCTTATTGGTAAAGATTGGTTTGGGGTTGTGACTTGAAGCCGGGGCGGGTTGTCAAATTCATTCAATTGGTTGGGTTGGGTTGGGTGGGGATGTTTAATTTTGTTAGTGGTTCAGAGGGGTAAATTTTCGCAACTTGTGGACCATTGGGGTTGACGGTTTCATGTAAATGGTTGTGATGGACTTGGAAGGGTTGAGCGGGGTTATTTATTTCTCTTAACTGTGCGGGTGGGTTAGGATGCGTGAATTTTAAACCAAGGGGGGTATTTATTTCATTAGTTTGATTGGGTGGGGTTGTGGGAGGGCTTTTCTGCGGGTAGCGATGTAAATACACAGAGGAGTCTATTAGCATAATTTTCTCTCGGTCCTGAGTGGTGTTGTTTTCATGGGCAATGTAGGTTGCGTGATTTAGGGTGTCACTCATGTGCTGAACTCCTTTTTCTGATAAATGAATGCCATCTCCGCTGTACAGGGACGAGTTCCCTACAAAGTTGGTCCAGTTGTCCACATACAGTACCTTCTCTTGTTCGCACATGACCTTGACTGCATTGTTAATTTCTATGGCTCTATTTTGTCTGTATGAGCTTGTTTTAATCCGGGGTATGATGCCGCTGTTACGATCCAGGTTCTCAAAGAC
This sequence comes from Paralithodes platypus, assembly GCA_032716605.1. Classification (NCBI taxonomy): domain Eukaryota; kingdom Metazoa; phylum Arthropoda; class Malacostraca; order Decapoda; family Lithodidae; genus Paralithodes; species Paralithodes platypus. The sequence continues at coordinate 39,415,952 of CM064573.1, read as the reverse complement.
ACAGGGCTCTTCAACATTGGACTAGATAATGGCAAAACACAACAACGGTAACACTAGATCCAACCCCTGCCTTAAACACTGGAAAACAAAACACCATTACCGCCCTGAGTCGTGCCTGGACAACGAGGTATCCTATGACTCGGTAACTGGTGCACACACACTAGGCTGACGCTCAATGAAACAGCCTATTCTCAAACAGTAAAAGATTACTCGATTATGTTACACAAAGAAAAGATAGTTAACGTGATTAATTAACGTTACGGTAGATACTCAAATAACTGGCACTCCTGTATTAAAGATAGTGCAATGCTAGTCCTGCAACATCAACTGGAAACTTCTGAAATAAGTCTGATGCTGGGAAGATGTTCGTAAAGAATCTTGAACAATTATAATGCACAATACGAGTCACAATAAATGCTAGGACATATAGTAATAATAGGCAGGCGAATAATAAAGACTGCGCAAAGGTAGTAATGCTCGACAACTAAAGAAATGCTTCGTGACACAACGCAACAGCCTACTAGGGTTGTGCAACTCAACAACAACCTCGGCTCAAAAGTGCAGTGAATAATAATGTTGCATACATATAATAATGGGGGCTTATCTCTAACCAGTGTCTGCTCAGGTAATAAAGTCTAGCTGGGGTATCAAGGTAGGGCAACAATGGGTGAGCATGCGGCTCGTAGCCTAACATTGTCCGAAGGTGGTATAATGAAGATTACGTTATATGACGGGGATGCTCTCTTGATAAATCTAGGTCTCTAGTACCTAGCTCTATCCTGGCGATCCCTCAGAAGTCAACACAAAGAGGCAGCACTATGTTGTGAGGGATAGGCTATGGCCCTCTCACACCACAGCGCTGTGCTCGCAAAGTAAACCCACCCGAAGACAACTTAGGCTCCCACAGTACCTGTCGATGTCGTGCAGGGCTTAGCTAACACTGCACACATCGGAGACAACGACACAGTAACCTTACCCCTAGTCTAGCTTTAGATAACCAAGCAGAATCACTCAACACCTTGCCAGGGAGACATATACCGGTCTACAACCTTCCCGAGAGAGGACACATACGGAAAAGTCCGTCTCTCTAACCTCAATAAAGCATAATACCTCCTTAACCTAATACATGGAAATCTCTGAGAGCTTCGCGTACAATACGACTGGCCGACGGTGAACGTCTATGCTGAAACCAGAAGGGATGTTGAGTTTAATAAAGATTAGAGAATGAGAAAGGAGAAGTCGAGAGAGAGAAATAGTATGCAAAGTGGCGAGTATGGGGGACAGAATTGCAAAGGATGTAGGCGATACGCGTGTCAGGCAAGCTCTGAGCTGGTAAAGAACACGAGGCCGCGATGGGAAGGGACTAGTTGACCACCCGGCCGCCAACGCCGTCAGCGCCCAAGCGAGCCGCGTCATAGCTCACCCCGCTGCCAGGTGTACTCCCTCACCCTCTCTCGCTCGCCTCCCACACAAGCAACATTTATATTATAGCGAATATAAAATATAAGGTGCGGTCACAGACCAAAACAAAGACCATTTCTAGACTGTCTGTGGCAACACGACACTAATTAAATAAAGCAGATCATTCTAGGACAACTGTAGCCCATCCCCCCATCCTGGCGAGCGCTAGCGAGCTGCAATGCCCCACGCAACCATTCTGCTAACGCCGGGAGGCGTCACACCCCCCCAAGATATGGGACACTCAACCATGAGCCCATATCTGAACAGGCAGAATGTCGCTAGAATCTGCCACTCCTAACCACTCTGCCACTCATGGAATGCAAGCTCAGTCTCCTCAAAAAAAATACAACAACATTTATATATAAACAAATCTTATCACCCTTCCCAAATATAATACATTAATTCATAACATTGTGCTCCCAGAGCGAGCTTTAAGAAGCACAGCCTACTGAGGGAAAATCATCTGCACTCAGTACTCAGCTACAATATTATCTTAAAATTAATTATCAAAAAGAAAGAGTTTTTATTTAATTTTTCATATTGTATTTTAATGTTGTTTTTGGCGGCTACTATAGATGTAGCCTAATTTTCTTCTAATCAAAGCCAACAACTCCTGCCCTGCGACCCTACGCTGATGCTACACACGCGAGCCAACAAGCACCAGCGCAAAAATACACCGCGAGCCAAGACAGGAGGCTATACCAACATACTGTGGTAGCCTACCCCGGATCCTCCACCCGCGACAAATAGTCCGCAATCACATTCTCACAACCGGCAATATGGCGAATGTCTAAGTTGTACTCTTGCAACATGAGCGACCATCTGGTCAGCCTCATATTCCGGTTGTGGAATTGATTGAGGAATTTAAGCGGGTGGTGGTCGGTATACACTACCACGACTGGCCCATAGGCAGGAACATAGACCTCAAAGTGTCTGAGCGCTAACACGATTGCCAGCAGTTCCTTTTCAACAACCGAATAGTTTTTCTGTGCTGAATTAAAAAAATTTGAAAAGAAACTGACTGGATGCTCAAGACCTTCCTCGTCTGTCTGCAAAAGTACGGCACCAGCCCCTACTCCGCTGGCATCAGTCGCCAACTGAAATGGTCGTTCAAAATCCGGGGCCCTGAGGATAGGGTGAGTGCATAAAAGGTGTTTAACTACTCGAAACGCCTGCTCACACTCAGTTGCCCAGCGGAACTTTTTATCTTTAGCTAGTAGATCTGTCAAAGGAGCTAACACAGTAGAATAACCTCTTATAAAGCGGCGGTAATACCCAATCATGCCCAAAAATCTCATGATCTGCCGCTTGGTGGTCGGCCTGGGGAACAAGTCGATAGCCTGTATCTTCTGTTGGGGCGGGCTCACCTGCCCTAACCCAACCACAAACCCCAGATACTGCACCGTGGCTTGCACAAAGTCACACTTGCCCAGATTAACCACCAAGCCTGCTTTACTAAGTTGACTAAATAAGGCTTCTATGTGCTCACAGTGACTTTGGAAATCGTTGTCATAAATGATCACGTCATCAAGGTAGACAGTACAGTTTGGGATGTCTGCTACGATGTCGTTCATTAAGCTCTGGAAAGTGGCCGGTGCATTTTTCAGACCATATGGCATCACGTTGCAACGGTAAGTACTGCCATCCACCATAAACCCGCACACCTCTTTAGCCCGCTCAGACAGTGGTACTTGCCAGTAGCCTTTGACGAGGTCTACCTTGGTCAAGTACCTTGCTTTCCCGATCTTATCCACACTGTCATCCACCCGGGGAAGAGGATATGCATTGGTGGGGGTCAACCCGTTCAACCGCCTAAAGTCAATGCAGAACCGAACTTTTCCATCAGGTTTGGGCTGCAGAGTGACAGGAGAAGTCCACCGTACTGCCCACTTCTCTATCAAGCCTCTCGCCAGCATATACTCCAGCTCATCCCTGAGCGCTGGGAGTTTAATGGGAGGCACCCGATAAGGTATCGACTTGAAGGGGGGGTGCTCTCCTACATCGACGTCATGCACCGCTTGAGTAGTGAGGCCTGGGTGCTCGGCAAATACAGTGGGGTATGAATCGAACAGGCGCTGCACTGCCACCTGCTGTTCCTCCGGCAGGTGCGCCAGAGCATCATACGCACATTGGCTCGAATTCCCCGCCCACTGATCAGCCGAGACATGACAATCCCAGTTATCATCCACCTGGTCATTGCTGCCCCCCTCTCCTTCTCCACCATGACCGCAGCAGGTCAACACAGGGACAGCTAGTGACTCAGGTGGGCGCCTCACATACTCCTTCAACAAATTAATGTGGCATAGTTGGTTACGCTTCTTCCGGTCTGGAGTGGCAATGAGGTAATCTAGATCGGAGATCTTTGACACCACCCGATAAGGCCCAGCGTACTTGGCAGCCAGAGGATGACCTGACAAAGGCAACAGGACCAACACCTCTTGACCTACCTGAAACTCCCGGAGTTTCGCCTTAGTATCGTACCTGTCCTTCATACGGGCCTGCGAACTCACCAAATTACGCCCGGCCAGCTCCAGACTTCTAAGCATTCTCTCTCTGCTCTCGAGGACGTATCTCAACATAGAACATGGCTTAGCGGTACCCTCCCAAATCTCCTTCACCATGTGGAGAGGGCCCCTCACCTGATGCCCGAAAACAAGCTCATTCGAACTGAAACCGAGACTCTCTCCAGGTACTTCTCTTGCCGCGAACCAAACATACGGCAGACCAAGGTCCCAATCCTTTCCGTTCTCTGCGCAATAACATCAAAGCATGCTTTTCAGTGTGGCGTGCCACCTCTCCAACACTCCTTGACTCTCCGGGTGATACGCAGAAGAGACGACAGTGCTGATGCCATGCTGAATCATAGTTTGTTTGAACAGATTAGATGTAAAATTAGAACCTTGGTTCGATTGCACCTCTTGCGGGTAACCATACCGCGAGCAATACAAGAGCAGGTTCCGGATAACAGTTTTCGCTGTGCCATTTCTCATTGGATATGCATCAGGATAACGAGTGGCCACATCCATGATAGTTAATAGAATTTTTTTACCGGCACTAGTAGGGGGTAGGGGTCCGACCATATCAATGATGACCTTACTGAAGGGCGGTCCACTGACAGGAATGGGGTGCAACGGGGCTCTCGGAATTGTTTGGTTAGGTTTTCCAACCCTCTGGCACGTATGACACCTTGCTATCCAGGTTACCACCTGCCCCTTCAACCCCGGCCACCAAAACAATTTTTCTAAAGCCGCCACCGTTTTTCTCACCCCTAGATGTCCTGCCAGTGGTATGTCATGCGCCAACCTCAGTAGGCTATCCCTGCACTCCCGTGGCACCACCAACTGGTCCACTACTCCGGACCCCTCTTGCCAACTACGTTTAGGGTCTTGAAAACGCCTATAGAGGATGCCTTCTAAATAAAAAAATCTCCTGGCTGTGCATCGCCGTCCTCGTCGAGCTCTACAGCTCCATTAACACACGTTTGGAGCTCAGGGTCCTCTAGTTGCAACCGACGTATATCTGAGGGTGCCAAGCGATCTAACTGCTCCCGGAGCAATGCATGACCTTCCCCGATACTGGGCTGCTCCCTCTGTCTCTCTCGATGTACATAACGTTGCTGTCGTGGAGACTCGTCATGCCCAGCCTCGTCACTCTCGATGACAGGCCCAGGGGCTACTCCAGAATTAAGTAATGGTGCTAATACTGAATCACCCAGGAGAGCCACGAGTCAAAACTCTTAAAACCAACTCCAGCTTTAGCCTCCTCCTGTTGATCGTTCCTCCGCTGGTCTGAAGACGGAGGACTAGGCTGTGACACTTTAGCTGCCCGAGCTCGGGTGACAACTCACGCCATGGGTTGTGTCTGGCACCGCTCGACCACTCTTGCTCTTCCCTACTCACGTCGGCCGGCCTCTCGGCAACGACTAAGGGTAGAACCTTAGAAGCGGGCATTGCAAAGTCGTTGCCGAGAAGAAGGTCGACGCCCTCCACTGGCAGTTTCTCCACAATCCCGACATCCAATTCACGTGCCACACCATCCACCTCCAACTCCAACCGCACCAGCGGGTATGACCGAGTTGCATTAATACCCTGCACCACCACCACCCGAGCCGCGTTTATAGGGTAGCCAGTCAAGTTTTTCATCAGAGTCTGGGAAGCACCTGTATCACGCAAGACCTCTACTCCATGCTTGCGCCCCGCCCACATCACGCAACCCCGCCCTCTATGGTCGCAAAAAAACATCCTGAGCAGGGTTCGAGCCTCCCAGGTGCTTCTGCATTGGCTGTGCCTCAGCCTCTGACGAACTGCCCCGGGAAAACTCAGATGACTTCGGAGACACACCAATGTTGCAGGCCAAAGACACAGCTGCTGTAGGTGGTTTGCTAGGACAGACTCTTGCAAAGTGCCCCTTTTTATGACAATGATAACACTCCAACTCCCCTTTGGGTTTCCCTTGGTACTGGGAAGGGCCCGGCCCCTTCTTAAATGGGACGGTGCTAGTCTTGTGGTCAGTCTTGGTATCATGGCTCTTGTACTTGTTTGCATAAGGTCTATCACTAACTCGGGGGGGTGGGGCGTCACGCCCCTTGTTACCTGCCTTACTACGCTGGGCAGACCCGCACCCACGAATTAGTGATAGCCGGAGGTCAGCCATCTCAGCTGCCTCCTGTAGAGTTTTTGGTTGTTTTTCTTTAAGGTTTAGCGTCAGGTCGCCGCCCGTGCATTTGAAAAACTGCTCTAAAAGCACCAACTGTTTAATGTCGTCAAACGTAGTAGCTTTCTCCGACCTCAGCCAATTCCCAATAGCATCGGACAGCTCCTGGGCATGCTCCAAAAAGGTGCTCTCCCGACCCTTGGTAACACCCCGGAACTTCAACCTGTACGTCTCTGGTTGTAGTTCGTATGCCCTCAGGACAGCCTCCTTGAGTTCCTCATAGATAATACAAGACTCTATAGGCAACGCATCGTAGGCTTTAAGACCCTTGCCTATTAATCTAGAGGATACAAGTGCTGCCCATTTATTCTCTGGGCACTGGTGTTCCTGGCACTTCTTCTCAAAGTGTGTGAAAAATTCTGTTACACCACTCTCATCAAACACTGGAACCAGTTTCAATAAGTGCGAGAGAGACTGCTCATGAACACGGTTACCAGCCCCAAGTCGCTGTCCCGTTGTCTCTACTCGCGACTTCTCTACGTCCATGTCGGCACAGTACCTAGTCGACTCTAAATCAGCTTGGATTTTTGCTAGCTTGGCTCTCTCTTCTATCTTGGCTAATTCTATTTACTGCTCACCTGCCCTGATAGCCTTTCTCTCTTCGATCTTAGCTAATTCGAGCTGAAGCAATAATTCTGGAGATAACCCTTGAGGAGGTGAAGGTGCTACAATGTTTGAAATTACCGGTGGTCCCCCCAGGGGCAACCCACCCTGCCAGTCACCACCCACCTGTGGAAGCGTACCCGGGGTCGGCAAACCACTGGGATGGCTGGTAGTCGAGTGTAGGGGAAGCATGGCCGAAGGGCTCTGAGCACTCAACCCATCTCGCTCACCAGTCACCCTGCCCAGTACACACGTTATCAAGTTATCCTTAGTCATGCTGCTAGTAACCGCATGACCGATAGCTGTGGCCAGGCATTGATGACCGTACCGATCCATACCCTCCAACCGCTCGGCAGTAACAGGCCATTGCAAAAATATCCTAGCATCCTCCTCACAGTTCACCCGCTTAACCCTTTCATCATACTGTTGTTCCTCAGTCTCGACATTACGTACTGTGTCTCCATTCTCCTCTGACCCGGTATAAGACATGATGCTCACAAAAATTTCTCACCACAATATTCAGAAAAGAAGTACCCCAAACTCTTATGTAGCACTATTCACTTGCCAAAAATGTCTGAAGACTCTCAAGTGCTATAGTACTTTGCCAAAAAAAAAATTAACGTGCCCACTATATTCCTCAATAAAACAAATGACCACAACAATCCTGCAATTATCTCTTAGTTCACAAGATCCTGAGCTAGGCCGCCATTTGTTACGATCCAGGTTCTCAAAGACACAGGGCTCTTCAACATTGGACTAGATAAAGGCAAAACGCAACAACGGTAACACTAGATCCAACCCCTGCCTTAAACACTGGAAACAAAACACCATTACCGCCCTGAGTCGTGCCTGGACAACGAGGTATCCTATGACTCGGTAACTGGTGCACACACACTAGGCTGATGCTCAATGAAACAGCCTATTCTCAAACAGTAAAAGATTACTCGATTATGTTACACAAAGAAAAGATAATTAACGTTACGGTAGATACTCAAATAACTGGCACTCCTGTATTAAAGAAAGTGCAATGCTAGTCCTGCAACATCAACTGGAAACTTCTGAAATAAGTCTGATGCTGGGAAGATGTTCGTAAAGAATCTTGAACAATTATAATGCACAATACGGGTCACAATAAATGCTAGGACATATAGTAATAATAGGCAGGCGAATAATAAAGACTGCGCAAAGGTAGTAATGCTCGACAACTAAAGAAATGCTTCGTGACACAACGCAACAGCCTACTAGGGTTGTGCAACTCAACAACAACCTCGGCTCAAAAGTGCAGTGAATAATAATGTTGCATACATATAATAATGGGGGCTTATCTCTAACCAGTGTCTGCTCAGTTAATAAAGTCTAGCTGGGGTATCAAGGCAGGGCAACAATGGGTGAGCATGCGGCTCGTAGCCTAACGTTGTCCGAAGGTGGTATAATGAAGATTACGTTATATGACGGGGATGCTCTCTTGATAAATCTAGGTCTCTAGTACCTAGCTCTATCCTGGCGATCCCTCAGAAGTCAACACAAAGAGACAGCACTATGTTGTGAGGGATAGGCTATGGCCCTCTCACACCACAGCGCTGTGCTCGCAAAGTAAACCCACCCGAAGACAACTTAGGCTCCCACAGTACCTGTCGATGTCATGCAGGGCTTAGCTAACACTGCACACATCGGAGACAACGACACAGTAACCTTACCCCTAGTCTAGCTTTAGATAACCAAGCAGAATCACTCAACACCTTGCCAGGGAGACATATACCGGTCTACAACCTTCCCGAGAGAGGACACATACGGAAAAGTCCGTCTCTCTAACCTCAATAAAGCATAATACCTCCTTAACCTAATACATGGAAATATCTGAGAGCTTTGTGTACAATACGACTGGTCGACGGTGAACGTCTATGCTGAAACCAGAAGGGATGTTGAGTTTAATAAAGATTAGAGAATGAGAAAGGAGAAGTCGAGAGAGAGAAATAGTATGCAAAGTGGCGAGTATGGGGGACAGAATTGCAAAGGATGTAGGCGATACGCGTGTCAGGCAAGCTCTGAGCTGGTAAAGAACACGAGGCCGCGATGGGAAGGGACTAGTTGACCACCCGGCCGCCAACGCCGTCAGCGCCCAAGCGAGCCGCGTCATAGCTCACCCCGCTGCCAGGAGTACTCCCTCACCCTCTCTCGCTCGCCTCCCACACAAGCAACATTTATATTATAGCGAATATAAAATATAAGGCGCGGTCACAGACCAAAACAAAGACCATTTCTAGACTGTCTGTGGCAACACGACACTAATTAAATAAAGCAGATCATTCTAGGACAACTGTAGCCCATCCCCCCATCCTGGCGAGCACTAGCGAGCTGCAATGCCCCACGCAACCATTCTGCTAACGCCGGGAGGCGTCACACTGCTTACCACATATTTCATGGTCTTCCTTTTCATGACTTTAATTAGGTTCTCGAAAAAAAATTCTATGGTCTTAATTGGGGCCTTACCTCCGTCAAAGCAGTCACTAGAGCCAACATTGACGACTACACAGGCGCCCTCTGGTATGGCGGAGTTAGTTATGTCTTTCAAGATGTTTGACTTTACCGCCTGGAATGACCTTTACTGACCTTTTTCCACTGTTCTTGGTGGCAAAGGTAGCTCCTTGACCTCGCATGAGACCATAAACTAGGGTGAGTTTCTCCTTCCCGCTGACTCCGTGATTAGATGGTTTCGTTGTATTCCCGTCATGAATTTTCTTGCCTTTCGGGCTTGCTTTCTCGTGGTCATTTTTCCCGTGTTCCTTGTTTTTGGCGAGAACAGCAAATCTGTTTTTGATAGGGATACCTGGTGCGCTTTCCCGTTCCCATGGGATTTGTTTTTGTTACGCGTGTTGACTACTGTGTGAAATAGATCATTGGATTGGTTTCCGTTTTGAGGATTTTTAACAACGTCGACTTACTTACTCTGTATGTCATTTACTCGTTCTTTTAGTAAGAAATTTTGATGCGAAAGTGTGCCTACAGTCTCCTTTAGTGTGAGATTATCTCGCTTCAGTTCGTCAGCCTGTGCCTTATATGCTTCTAATGTGCACTCCAAGAGCAAAAGGTTTTCACCGGTTAAACACATAAAACATTTGGCATTTGGATTCCCGTGATGCGGATACCACTCCTTGTAGTAGTTCTTGTTACAGGAGGGGCATGTAACTCTGATAGGTACCATGATTTGGGGATAGTGAGGGAGAATTTTCAAAAATGAAAGGTACAAAACGTTGGAGTGGTCACTTCCCTTAAAGAGTTGTTCCGATGTTGCTGATGCAGGTTGCAAGGTGTTGGTGGGGGGTGAGGGTAGTTCCTGTCACGTCGGCACTTTAAAAAGAAATTTGGGACGAGTTTGGGGGGTGGGGGGATGGTCCTAAGAGCCCTTATTTTATAGCCCTATTTCCCTTCATAAACCGAGGTTTGAAGGGTGGGTGGGGGGCCCCGGCGGTACTTTTGGACACTTGGCGGCAAGGAGCAGTGCAGCCGGGTTGTGGGGGGGCTGATTAACTAGGGATGAGAGGAAAAGAAAGAGAGAGAGAGTGGGGGGGGGGGAATGAACTTGGGATGAGAGGAAAAGAGAGAGAGAGAAGGGGGGGGGAGTGTAAATGAGGGAAAATGGGAGTGACAGAATGAGAGAGAGAGAGAGAGAAGGGGAGGGGGTGGGAGTGAGAGAGAGAGAGAGGATTAGTTTATTGGAGGGCTGTATTCACCCGGGTGGGGTGGAGAGAGAGAGAGAAAAGAGAGAGAGAGAGAGAGAAAAAAAAAAGAGTGAGTGAGAATGTGAGTGTTTTATTATGGCGAGATAGTTAGTTAACCTAAGAAGTGCACATGGGGGGTATGAGACACCACACTCCTGTGCTGACGTATTTGAGCTGTTCCCATCACTAACATCGGTATTTTACCATAAATAGCATTAATACTTATCCATATGCACCTATTATAGGTTGATTATAAAGGTATTAACCTGTTACAACAATAAAACAAGTGGAAACAGAGTTTGGATGGTCAAAATCGTCGATACAGGCCGGGAGTTACATAATGTATGGCTGAGGCAACTTCCCTGCCCTCCACCCCTCCCCTTGTCTGGAGAGACACTCTTCCGCAATAGTCTCTCTCTCGCTCTTTCCCACGCTTGGTAACAGTGATGACAACGCCCTGCTACCAACTCGCTAATGTTAGCACGAAAATAAACCACAGAATAAGGGAATAACAGGGAAAATAGGTGATAACTGAAGGAGGGGAGGAAAGTCGGGAAGGAGGGGAGGTGGAGGAGTGATATTTGGCATGGCCCAGGGGCAAAACAAACATAAAACAAAATATTTTTTTTTTTTTTTTTTTTTTGGGTGTTTTAAATGGATTTTTGTTTCCCTTATTCTTAAGAGTCTTCCCGCAGTCCGCCGGGGGAACTCTTAAGAGTCTCCCCGCAGTTCCCGGGTTAACGAAAGAAAGAGAGAGAGAGAGAGAGAGGGCGGGGGGGGGCAAGGAAGAGGCAAGACATACAGCTGAAAGTTGAAAGGGAAAATCGGCAAAAGGTAGGAAGTAAGTAGCGAGCAAGTAAGGAAGGAAAGATCGTATTGATGCATACATAAATTCATACCGTACATGCTTACATACAAATATACATGCATACATATCCATAAACATACACACAAGCGTGCCTAAATATTATACATGCGGTATAAACAAATACAAGTACAAGGCCAAACCATCCCCCCTTGAACATTCCTTTCCATTTCTAACTATACTATAAATTCCTTCAGGCGATTTCCAACTCCTGCAAAGTTATTCACTTCTAACTATTTTCATGTACGGGAAATTGCCGTAGGGTGGGGAGAGACCTTTCATCTTTGATATCCTTTCCTTCCACTTTCTCTTAGAGTTGCTATCTCTATTAGGATTAAGTCCTGGCCACCTCGCAGGGATCATAAGA
>CM064573.1:39151188-39404124 GCA_032716605.1 Paralithodes platypus | reverse complement strand
CACTGTCTCACTCTCTATCCCACTCTCACACAGACACACACTCTCACTCTGTCTCTCTCTCTCAATCAATCTCATACACTTACTCTCTCTCACTGTCTCACTCCGACTCTCACACAGACTCACACTCTCACTCTGTATCTCTATCTCTCTCTTTCTCTCATTATATATTAAAGTTATTACTCAATATCAAGAATAACGAAATGTATCTAGAAGGGGTACCTTGGTGATGATTTTTACAAGCCTGATGGAGGACTAGGGAGGAAACTAAAACAAATAATAATATATAAATCGACCAATCTATATACCCTACCCCCCTTAACCTTGTGGACAGATTTATTTGAAACTAGGATAGTACCTATATTTGGTACATTCGGATGCCATATAGTCTCTATCACACTCATAAGAATTCGTGGACCCCTTATATTTTTCTGTTTGTAATTATAACTATCTGAATATATTTTTGGATATAACTTGCTTTTCAATAAATGGTATTTATAGTTTTGTAGTTGATGGATAGACAGTTATACTCATAAATTCGTTTCCAGATATTTACTTCCCTAAGTAGAAATCTGTGAAGTCCACAGATTATGGCATCAGCGTGTACCTGTATAGACGGAATAATGTAATTTATTAATTTCACTACCAACACCAAACACCTCCCAATGAAATTAATGAACGCAAGTGATCTTCCCGGGATTCGAACCTGGGTTACCACATACAGATTTTAAACATTCTAAACATTACACCATTAAAACATGTATGTCAGCGGACTACTCAACTATGAAATTGTAATATCATATTTGGCTGTCAAACAAGACCCAAGTCATTTTTGTTTTAATCTTTATTATTGTCTATGCAAAACATATATTGTGGTTTATAGTTAGAATTATGCCTTTGGAAGTGATAAAATAGCCCAAGCAATTCTATTCCTTGTTAATTTTCTTGTAATCCTTCTCATATTCATTACATTTTTCAAACAAAATTGCTCCGGTTTGACGCCCTATATCATATGCACGTCTATGTCATGTTATTGCTGTCCTGGACAATTATATTATTCCTAGCTACCATTGCGCCACAGAATGTCATATTATTTGATACCACCCAGCGCCATTTAGCAATAACATGTTGTGCCGTTGAAAGAGTAGCTACCTCCCGTCTCAATCTAGGCTCAAAATGATGGTGAAAAGTTTTGTGTGTTGATGCACTCCACCCAAAGCAGATGTATTTATGTATATGATGTTTTATGTTCTTTTGTTTTCAATATATACAGTATATATATATATATATATATATATATATATATATATATATATATATATATATATGTTTTGTTTTTTTTGCCAAAGCGTTATTTTCCACATAGTGATTTTGATAAGTTAACATAAGAACATAAGAAAATGGGAGTCTGCAAAAAGCCGATCGGCCCATACAAGGCAGATCCCTGTCACACCCAACCCCAATTACAAGGCCCAATTATAGACCCATCTCACTAATACCTTGAGTACTGACCTCACCAAAATGGTCAGAGATTAACACAAGATTACGGGGTCTGCTGAGCGCCGATTGGCCCACACCTGGTAGATCCCCCTCACACCCAACCCATCTCGTCCATATGCCTATCTAATTTTATCTTAAAGCTCCCTATCGGTCTTGGTCCCACTATATCACTTGGTAGCCTATTCCACCCATCTACAACTCTGTTACCAAACCAATATTTGCCTATATCTTTTCTGAAACGAAATTATCTAATTTTAAACCATTTGTACGAGTTATTTCGCTATCATTGAGCTTTAGTACATTTTTCATGTCTCCTTTATTAATTCCACTAACCCACTTGAATACCTCTATCATGTCACCTCTAACTCTGCGTCTCTCTAACGAATGTAAGCCTAATTTCTTCAACCTTTCTTCATACGGAAGATTTCTATTATTATGGATCATTTTTGTCATTCTACGTTGTACTCTCTCCAATGAATCTATGTCCATTCTGTAATAAGGACACCAAAATTGAACAGCATAATCCATATGGGGTCTCACTAATGACAAGTAAAGTTTTAAGATAACATCAGCAGTTCTGTTACTCACACTCCTAGATATGAACCCGAGAATCCTGTTTGCCTTGTTACGAACGCTTATACATTGTTTTCTAGGCTTCAAATCAATGCTAACAAACACACCTAGATCTTTCTCACAGTCTGAGTTTTCTAATTCCATATTAGCTAGTTTATATTTAAAATTTGTATGCATCTTCCCTATCTTTAATACCTTGCATTTGTCAATGTTAAACTTCATCTGCCATTTTACTGACCATTCGTGTAAGGTATCTGTGGGAAATATTATCCCACAGCGGATAATGTTAATTAACCTATAAATGTTCGCATAATATAAATAATATGGGGTAATTAACATCTTTCCTTTAATATTCTCAAGCATAAAAATTCCTACATATATTTAAATAACACTCTGTATCCAAAAAATATAGTTTACATATATCCATAAATATTAGTTTGAGCCATCTAAGAAGATACTCAACTTAACGTACAATATATAAATACTGTTCAACTATTCGAGCCATCTAAAAAGATACTCGAATGAATTAATGATCACGCTATAAATAAAAGGAATCCGAGTTTACGAAGTTCACGAAGCAACTGTACGTATTATTGCGAGTCCGAACGAGATAGCTAAAAATAGATTATAAGCTCTCGAAGCAGTGAACTGAAAATTACCGGGCATAATTTACCGAGCCTGACGGCAGTTACTATCACGACACCGTGGATACCACACCTCTCAAGTGAATGTTCGTCTAGCCTACGGTATTATATCTATAGTGATTGCCTGGGTAAAAGTGTTAACATATAACTTCATAATAGTGACACGTGTCAACGGAATCTACCCAGACAACACATCGCAGTGACAACAATAATTATAACGCTCGTGCGCATTCCGAGGATAAAGTATCCGTTTATTTACCGGCTGGCCAGTTAGGTATTTTAGGGTATCTTTTAGGAGGGCGTTACGAGGCATACCTTCCAAAAACCAAAAGTAAGTTTTGTATATTGCGCTAACTTTTCTTTTGTGACAATAATTGATCGACCTTGCTATCTAAATATAATTACGATTGAAACTATTAACAGGCATAAGGTAGACCGGAAATTAATTAATATTTATTATCTTTATTACAGAATTACTTGTTTGCCGGATCCAACCGAGCCGTAAGTTAATTATAGAACTTGTTATTGTAAAGCCCGAATAATAGTTGTGTGTGAAGGTTGCTGATCATCGAGGGGCGATTAGGGCGGTCGCTACAGTTAACATTTCATTACAGATGGTCCTTCGAACCGGATTTACTTTAATTGCTTGTCGTTTATGTTGATATGAGTACAGGTAAATCTAAATTAGTTTCAATTGTAGGACATAGTTTAGTACCACGATCTATCGGGCCGGTTAGCGGTTCTGAAATACATATTTTTCGTTCACCGGGCGCCAAAGTTTCCTGCTTTGAATCAAATCAAACTCTTGCTAGCGTTCTTGATTGGTCTCATGATCTTACTATTTTATTTCTGGGTGGTAACGATATTGTTACGACCTGGCACTCGGATACACAAGGGCTCTCAATCAGGACTCGAATACGGCTCGCTGCCACAACGGAAACACACGATCCCAACCCCTGAGTACTGCCAGCCGAACAAAAAACACCAATACCCTCCAGAGTTCAATCTGCTATAACGGGGTATACAAGAACTCGGTACTAGTGTTCAACAACAGACTAATAAAGAGACAGGAATTATCTAGTCTGGTCAACAATCAAACAATGAACTAAGAAACAACAACACCAAAGAATAGTGTTGGCCGAAGCCGAAGTAATCCACCCTTGACTAAGAACTTAAGAAGTCCTCCACCCTCTACTTCGGATCGGCACTATTACGTTACGTTAATTAATAGTCCTTAAGCATCGAGCAAGGAATCTTCTGAAAAAGTTAGATGCTTCTCTGATGCTCGTAAGAAGTACGTATCGGATTTTGAACAGCAATTCAATGAGCAAAACACTGGCAATTAAATACTATTAAAGGTTTAAATTGGCGGTAAACCTGACTTTTTGGACCGACAGCGATTTCAGTAAGTTTTATTTTGTTTTTTGTAATTTTTCCTTCAGATATAGTGTTTTATACTGAAGAGGAGCGGAAATTAGTATTTACCCATTATCCAACAATCTAAAAACACGCCCCCCACAAGTGGGGAGGGCTATGAAGTTCAGGGAAAATGAGGGGTTAAAAGCGTAAAAATACAATAATATAGCGTTTTGTATTAAAACTTGGCTCGGGTTTTCCCAAATTGCAAACCCATACAACCCAATTTTGTGAATACCCGAGCCAACTTTTGACGAAAGCTGGCTCGGATTTCACGGGGTGGAGTGGGTAGCCTAATATCTCATGTTATAAAAATAGTCGGTATTATTCTATAATTGCACCTATACGAGCTTAATAAATTATTATTGTATTTAACAGGAAGGTACGGCGAGGTAAGTGATGTGGTATAGGTGGCAATATGCGGAAATGGATTATAAAGGCATTCTGCCCCCCTCTTACCCCCTTACGAAAATCTACGGTTATTCACTCCACCCCAACTGGATTTCTACCGTTTTACCCAACCAGCGGGGGTGTGGGGGCGGCAGCCCCCACCCATAATACTAGGTTAGGTTAGGTAAGGTTGTTAGGTTAGACTAATGTCTCTCTGAAACATTGTAAATCCGTGTCACATCTAGATTGATAGACTTTTGTCAGAGGGGGGCGGAATGCCCGGTAAAATTCTAGTTTCACGTACACAGCGACAAAAGGGAGGCGCCGTTGTAATGGCATAGCTTCCCGACCAACTATGAAGATCAGTGAAATTGCTGGGTAAAAGACGTAATATAATGATAATAAACTACATTAACGACATTAGCCTAACCTAACAACCTTACCTAACCTAACCTAGTATTATGTAATAGCTATGGTGCCGCATATGGGGAGAATTTTTTTTTTTTTTTACAGTAGGCTAGGTATAATTCCTTATAATGCATTTCCGCCGCTTTGGATATATATAGGAATTAAGTATGGTATATGACAACTCTAAAGTAGCCATAGAAATTTATGAATATGCTGTGAAAGCGAAACTAGAATTAAACCGAATGCCCTTATAATCCATTTCCGCATATTGCCACCTATACCACATCACTTACCTCGTTGTACCTTCCTGTTAAATACAATAATATTTTTTTTAGCTCGTATAGGTGCAATTATAGAAATTTACCAAATAGTCAACTTTGGGAAGACATTAGCCTAACCTAACAACCTTACCTAACCTATCCTAGTTTTATGAGTGGGGGCTGCCGCCCCCCCGCTGGTTGGGTTAGATTTTATTTTTTATTTTTAATGTTCTAGGCTATTAGCCTAACCTAACAACCTTACCTAACCTAACCTAGTATATGGGTGGGGGCTGCTGCCCCCACACCCCCGCTGGTTGGGTTACTTTTTTTTTTTTTTTTTTTTTTTTATGTGCTAGGCTATTAGCCTAACTTAAAAAACCTAACCTAACCTAGTATATGGGTGGGGTCTGCCGCCCCCACACCCCCGATGGTTGGGTACTGGCTGACAAACTTATTGTTTTACAGTAGCCTAGGCCTATACATGTATTTTAGGGTTTTTGTTTTTTTCTCCCTTATAATACATTTCAGCTCTTAATGCCATATATAGCAATGATGTATATGCTCTACCGGACCTATTAGGCATAAACAGATCGATGGGCTAACTGTCGGTCCAAAACATCAGTATAACCAAATTGGCATAAGAATAATTAAAAGAATATGCAATAGCAAATGGCAAACATTAAAAAGAAGTACTCCGCAAATGCAACGGCAATAGCCTACTCGGATTGTGCTCGTGGGCCACTAATCACTAAAGTAGCCAAGCTTGCAACACATGAAATCAATAGTGCATAAACAATATCATACATAAGGAAAGCTTCAATACTATGCTGTATCTACTAATCGAGTAAAGTCTAGCTGGGGTACTGTAGGCAAAAAGGTAGCAGTGACTGAGCAAAAACGGCTCGTAGCCTAGCGAAGTCCTCACAACTGTTTACAGTATTACGTTAAAACTAACAAGTGCACTTTGAGAAATCCAGATCCCTTGTATCTGGTTTTCTCCCAGCTCCTTGACAAAGTAAAAACAAACTGTTAATAAAATACAGGGTGGTTAGGCTCTTGCCCTCACGCACTGTAAATTATTAACTCAACACAGTCAGCCGCGAAGACAACCTAGGCTTCACTGAACCGAAACGAGTATGCAGGTTTATCGCTTAACCACTGCATCAAACAACAACTCGTAACACAGAAAAGCCTTACCCCAGTCTAGCATTACCTAGACTAGCAGAAAACAGGAATAATAATAATAACACACAGGGAAATGCATATACAAGTGCAACAAACGTAAATCAATCCTATTCTAAGTTAACCCTTCCAAAATAGGCTATCTAATAGGCAAGTATCTCTGAGAACTCGAGCGATAATACGTTGGCTGACTAGCTCTGCACCAACGGGGCCATGGAAGTTAAAAAAGGCAGGGAAAAGAGGAGATAAGAATGTAAGGTAGTAGAGAAAGTTCACATCAGTCAGAAGAATATATATAGTTAGCAAGGGAAATGAGAAGTCGCTCTGCCTAATGAGTTCTGATGAAAAAATGGCTAGACTTCCCTTTTTATACCCGGCCCTCTAGTGAGCCCAACGTGAACTACTAAGGACCGCCCACTGACAATCATTACGTAATTTCTCTCTCTCCTCTGGGATAGACAAAGGCTCCCCTAGCACTGAGAGGAGGGGGGAGGGGGGAGTGCTAGTGAGTTAGGCCCACCTCCCGCATGGTGCACCCACTGACCCCCAACTGTGGCTGCTGCTTCTCTTCCCATCATTACAAATAAGTTTTACACACAATACTTATAACTAATGATATAAAATAGAACTCGTTGACTCAGATGAAAACAAAATACATATTCATAATACTTATAGTACAACGGCTCACATGAACTAAGTTAGGAAACTCTACATAGACTACAGCCAAAGTTCCTGCCCTGACGATCCTAGCGAGAGTGGGGCATGACTAGGCGTTCTGTACAGCATGCTCACACGTGGACATGCGTCACACCTCCCCCAAGATTTTACTTGCTCAACCCTGAGCTAAAATCTGACAAACACAGAACCCCATCAAGCCCCTCACACCCAGCGACCGCATGGCATTAAAACAAAGCTGAGTTTATCACCAAAACACATCTTATTATTAGAAAAAAAAATCACATTTTATAACTCCTCCCAACAATAGCAAACAGACACAATATCATGCTCCCAGAGCGAGCTTACAGCAGCTCAGCCGTTTGATAGTTCGTGGACTACTCAAACTCTATAGGCTATGAAAAACTTATACGATTATCTATATCAAAAGAAAGAGTTTTTATATGATTTTTTATATTTTAATATGTTTTTCCCGGCTGCACTATAAGGGCAGCCTATTTTCCTCCACTGAAACCCACACACCTGTGATAGCCTACGACTGATCATCCACCCTGGATAAACAATCCGCGATCACATTGTCACATCCAGCAATATGACGGATGTCCAGGTTATACTCCTGCAACATCAAAGACCACCTGGTCAGTCTCATATTGCGATTGTGAAATTGATTCAGGAATCTCAAAGGGTGATGATCAGTGTAGATAACCACGACTGGGCCATAGGCTGGAACATACACCTCGAAGTGCCTGAGCGACAGCACAATCGCCAGTAATTCCTTTTCTATTGTAGAATAGTTCTTTTGTGCAGCATTGAACTTCTTAGAAAAGAAACTTACTGGGTGTTCCACACCTTCATTGTCTGTCTGTAGCAAGACGGCACCAGCCCCTACACCACTAGCATCTGTTGCCAGCTGAAAAGGCCTGTTAAAGTCTGGGGCCCTGAGTATCGGGTGAGTACATAGCAAATGTTTCACCAAAGTGAAAGCCTTTTCACACTCAGGTGCCCACAAAAACTTTTTGTCTTTAGATAACAAATCTGTGAGAGGTGCCAACACCGTTGAGTAACCTTTTATGAAGCGTCTGTAGTAGCCTATCATACCCAAGAATCTCATAATCTGCTTCTTGGTTGTTGGGTGCGGAAATGTATTGATAGCCTGTACCTTGTTCTGAGGAGGGCACACCTGTCCCCTTCCCACTACAAACCCAAGGTACTGCACAGTGGCTTTTACGAAGTCACACTTTGCCAAATTTACTACCAGACCTGCTTCACTAAGTTTCCGGAACAAGGTCTCAAGGTGCTCACAATGGCTCTCAAAGTCGTCATCATAAATGATTACATCGTCCAAATATACGGTGCAATTTGGAATGTCCTTTACAATTTCATTCATCAGGTTCTGAAACGTTGCTGGTGCATTCTCAAGTCCGTAAGGCATAACATTGCACCGGTAGGTACTCCCGTCCACAACAAAACCACATACCTCTTTAGCACGCTCGGACAAAGGTACTTGCCAGTAACCTTTTACTAAATCTACTTTAGACAAAAAACGAGCATTACCAATTTTGTCAACACTATCATCAACCCGAGGAAGAGGATATGGGTTAGTTGGAGACAAACCGTTTAACCTACGGAAATCAATACAAAAGCGTACCTTGCCATCTGGCTTAGGCTGCAGTGTTACGGGGGAAGTCCACTTAACTGTGCCTTTCTCCATCAACCCTCTACCGAGCATATACTCCAACTCATCCCTCAGAGCTGGTAGTTTTATGGGGGGCACACGGTACGGGATTGACTTAAAGGGTAGATGGTCCCCCACGTCAACATCATGCATAGCCTGAGTAGTGAGGCCTGGGTGTTCAGCAAATACAGTGGGGTATGAACCGACCAACTGACGGATGGCATCAAACTGCGGCTCAGGCAAATGAGCTATAGCCTCGTCAGCCCTAAGGCTCGAGTTCCCCGCCCACTGATCCGCTGAAACATGTTGATCCCAGCTATCCTCCTCTGAAGCTTGACTGTCCCCCTCTCCTTCTCCACCACGGCCGCAACAAGCCAACACAGGGACAGTGAGAGGCTCAGAGGGGCGCCTCACATACTCTTTAATAAGGTTCACGTGACATAACTGGTTCTTTTTCCTCCTGTCTGGAGTGGCAACAAGGTAATCTAAGTCTGAAATTTGTTCTACAATTTTATAAGGTCCAGTGTACTTCGCAGAGAGGGGGTTACCAACCAAAGGCAACAAAATTAATACCTCTTGTCCTACAGTGAACTTCCGGAGCCTCACTTTGCGATCATACCTGTCCTTCATCAAAGCTTGTGATTCTGTCAAATTTCTACCTGCCATCTCCAGACTCTTAAGCATGCGCTCACGGCTTTCAAGCACATACTTTAATAATGGACAAGGCTGCACAGTCCCCTCCCAAATTTCTTTCAGCATGTTGAGGGGGCCCCTGACACGGTGTCCAAAAATCAGCTCGTTTGGACTAAATCCCAGGCTCTCACCAGGTACCTCCCGAGCAGCAAACAGCACATAAGGCAATCCAAGATCCCGCTGAGGATGCCAATAATAATAAAAAATCTCCTGGCTGTGCATCGCCGTCCTCGTTGAGCTCTACAGCTCCATTAGCACACGTTTGGAGCTCAGGGTCCTCTAGTTGCAACCGACGTATATCTGAGGGTGCCAAGCGATCTAACTGCTCCCGGAGCAATGCATGACCTTCCCCGATACTGGGCTGCTCCCTCTGTCTCTCTTGATGTACATAACGTTGCTGTCGTGGAGACTCGTCATGCCCAGCCTCGTCATTCTCGATCACAGGCCCAGGGGCTACTCCAGAATTAAGTAATGGTGCTAATACTGAATCACCCAGGAGAGCCGCCAAGTCAAAACTCTTAAAACCAACTCCAGCTTTAGCCTCCTCCTGTTGATCGTTCCTCCGCTGGTCTGAAGACGGAGGACTAGGCTGTGACACTTTAGCTGCCCGAGCTCGGGTGACAACACACGCCATGGGTTGTGTTTGGCACCGCTCGACCCACTCTTGCTCTTCCCTACTCACGTCGGCCGGCCTCTCGGCAACGACTAAGGGTAGAACCTCAGAAGCGGGCATTGCAAAGTCGTTGCCGAGAAGAAGGTCGACGCCCTCCACTGGCAGTTTCTCCACAATCCCGACATCCAATGCACGTGCCACACCATCCACCTCCAACTCCAACCGCACCAGCGGGTATGACCGAGTTGCATTAATACCCTGCACCACTACCACCCGATCCGTGTTTATAGGGTAGCCAGTCAAGTTTTTCATCAGAGTCTGGGAAGCACCTGTATCACGCAAGACCTCTACTCCATGCTTGCGCCCCGCCCACATCACGCAACCCCGCCCTCTATGGTCGCAAAAAACATCCTGAGCAGGGTTCGAGCCTCCCAGGTGCTTCTGCATTGGCTGTGCCTCAGCCTCTGACGAACTGCCCCGGGCAAACTCAGATGACTTCGGAGACACACCAATGTTGCAGGCCAAAGACACAGCTGCTGTAGGTGGTTTGCTAGGACAGACTCTTGCAAAGTGCCCCTTTTTATGACAATGATAACACTCCAACTCCCCTTTGGGCTTCCCTTGGTACTGGGAAGGGCCCGGCCCCTTCTTAAATGGGACGGTGCTAGTCTTGTGGTCAGTCTTGGTATCATGGCCCTTGTACTTGTTTGCATAAGGTATATCACTAACTCGGGGGAGTGGGGCGTCACGCCCCTTGTTACCTGCCTCACTATGCTGGGCAGACCCGCACCCACGAATTAGTGATAGCCGGAGGTCAGCCATCTCAGCTGCCTCCTGTAGAGTTTTTGGGTTATTTTCTTTAATAGTTAGTCATTTCTGCACCAGTACACTTATAAAACTGCTCGAGCAGAAACAGCTCAGTCAACTGTTCGGCCGTCTCAGCTTTCTCAGAACGTGTCCAGTTTTTAAGTGCATCTTTTAAGTCCCGGGCATGTTCAAGAAAGGTCGCCTCCCTAGTCTTTGTAACACCCCGAAACTTCAATCGATATGTTTCCGGTTGCAACTCGTATCCCCGTAGGACAGCTCTCTTCAATTCTGGGTAGTCAATGCAAGACTCTAAAGGCAGTGCATCATAAGCCTTCAGACCCTTACCCGTAAGTCTTGAGGAGAGTAGAGCTGCCCACTTCTCTCAGGCCAATTATGCTCCCTACACTTCTTCTCAAAACTATTAAAAAATTCTGTGACTTCAGTTTCACTAAATACCGGCACCAATTTGACTAATTGGGCCAAGGACGGTTCTCTTACTTGGGCCGTGACACGAGTCTTATCTAAATCTAATTTAGCACAATATTTCTCTGAGTCGTACCTAAGCTCAGCCTCATGCCTCCTAACCTCAATCTCTTGCCTCCTGGTCTCATTCTCCTGCTTCCTAGCCTCAATCTTAGCAAGCTCAAGTCTAAATACCATATCTGGAGACAGGCAGGAAGAGGGAGCTGCCACTACTGAAGGAGGGGGGGCAAAAACTGGGGAACCACCATGTGCACCACCTGAGGGCACTCCAATCTGCCAATTCTCATCCCTCTGTGGGAGAGTGCTAACCTCCGGTAACTGAGTGGACGGCACTGTGGGAGTCGAGTGAGAGGGGATCTGGGGAGGAACCCCCCCAAACGCCCTCTCCTCCGAAACCCCATGTCGCCCACGCAACACCCAGGAAATCAGCTCCCCCTTGGACATCCCTACTACATTGGAAATGTCCAAAACCTTGGCTATCAGGTGCAAGCCACAAACATCCACCCCAGTCAGCCTCTCCTCCGTCACGTGGTACCGCTTACTCACAAAAACTCTAGCATCCTCCTCACTGGTTACTAACGGCACACCTTCAAATGGCATCTCTCGCTCATCGTCAGTGCTAATGCACGACATACTGAAGTCCACAAAAAAATTCTCGAGACAAAAGTGTTAAACTTCCTATGCAAGCACTAATTACTAAATTAACTAGTCTCTTAAATGCTTTACTAATTGCCATACAAAAAAAAAAATCTTCAATATGCACGCTAAAATACAAACAAACAAACAAATGTTGTACAACTCTGCAAAAATTTATACTGTTCACAAAATCCTAAGCAAGGTCGCCATTTGTTACGACCTGGCACTCGGGTACACAAGGGCTCTCAATCAGGACTCGAATACGGCTCGCTGCCACAACGGAAACACACGATCCCATCCCCTGAGTACTGCCAGCCGAACAAAAAACACCAACACCCTCCAGAGTTCAATCTGCTATAACGGGGTATACAAGAACTCGGTACTAGTGTTCAACAACAGACTAATAAAGAGACAGGAATTATCTAGTCTGGTCAACAATCAAACAAAGAAGTAAGAAACAACAACACCAAAGAATAGTGTTGGCCGAAGCCGAAGTAATCCACCCTTGACTAAGAACTTAAGAAGTCCTCCACCCTCTACTTCGGATCGGCACTATTACGTTACGTTAATTAATAGTCCTTAAGCATCGAGCAAGGAATCTTCTGAAAAAGTTAGATGCTTCTCTGATGCTCGTAAGAAGTACGTATCGGATTTTGAACAGCAATTCAATAAGCAAAACACTGGCAATTAAATACTATTAAAGGTTTAAATTGGCATAAGAATAATTAAAAGAATATGCAATAGTAAATGGCAAACATTAAAAAGAAGTACTCCGCAAATGCAACGGCAATAGCCTACTCGGATTGTGCTCGTGGGCCACTAATCACTAAAGTAGCCAAGCTTGCAACACATGAAATCAATAGTGCATGAACAATATCATACATAAGGAAAGCTTCAATACTATTCTGTATCTACTAATCGAGTCAAGTCTAGCTTGGGTACTGTAGGCAAAAAGGTAGCAGTGACTGAGCAAAAACGGCTCGTAGCCTAGCGAAGTCCTCACAACTGTTTAAAGTATTACGTTAAAACTAACAAGTGCACTTTGAGAAATCCAGATCCCTTGTATCTGGTTTTCTCCCGGCTCCTTGACAAAGTAAAAACAAACTGTTAATAAAATACAGGGTGGTTAGGCTCTTGCCCTCACGCACTGTAAATTATTAACTCAACACAGTCAGCCGCGAAGACAACCTAGGCTTCACTGAACCGAAACGAGTATGCAGGTTTATCGCTTAACCACTGCATCAAACAACAACTCGTAACACAGAAAAGCCTTACCCCAGTCTAGCATTACCTAGACTAGCAGAAAACAGGAATAATAATAATAACACACAGGGAAATGCATATACAAGTGCAACAAACATAAATCAATCCTATTCTAAGTTAACCCTTCCAAAATAGGCTATCTAATAGGCAAGTATCTCTGAGAACTCAAGCGATAATACGTTGGCTGACTAGCTCTGCACCAACGGGACCATGGAAGTTAAAAAGGCAGGGAAAAGAGGAGATAAGAATGTAAGGTAGTAGAGAAAGTTCACATCAGTCAGAAGAATATATATAGTTAGCAAGGGAAATGAGAAGTCGCTCTGCCTAATGAGTTCTGATGAAAAAATTGGCTAGACTTCCCTTTTTATACCCGGCCCTCTAGTTAGCCCAACGTGAACTACTAAGGACCGCCCACTGACAATCATTACGTAATTTCTCTCTCTCCTCTGGGATAGACAAAGGCTCCCCTAGCACTGAGGGGAGGGGGGAGGGGGGAGTGCTAGTGAGTTAGGCCCACCTCCCGCATGGCGCACCCACTGACCCCCAACTGTGGCTGCTGCTTCTCTTCCCATCATTACAAATAAGTTTTACACACAATACTTATAACTAATGATATAAAATAGAACTCGTTGACTCAGATGAAAACAAAATACATATTCATAATACTTATAGTACAACGGCTCACATGAACTAAGTTAGGAAACTCTACATAGACTACAGCCAAAGTTCCTGCCCTGACGATCCTAGCGAGAGTGGGGCATGACTAGGCGTTCTGTACAGCATGCTCACACGTGGACATGCGTCACAATATAAATGACAACTGCGTGCCATCCAACGTTGCTAATGATCTCCGATACGTTATAGAACAAATTCAGTCATTGTAATTCACATATCGCTGTTGTATTGATCGAGAATCGTAATCCTCCCGCTAATAATCGATTCAATGTCACATCAGCCAATTATAAACGAATCGTCAATAACCTCAATAATAGGCTTAAGAGATTTTATAAGAACAGGAACCACGTGAGATTTTTGAGTGTGGGGGCAAAACCCTTTCAAAACACAACCGATGGGGTACACTTTGACGACGAGACTAAGAGTCACTTAATTCATAAATTCCGTAATACCATCAGACATTTCCTCGGTCATAACTAACAAGATTACCTACAACCATGGAAGCAGCTAAACGATCACTCACAGCTTATAAGGGACACCTCACGAGAGCTATTCAAAATTGTGAACAACTTCTCAAAGCAACAACTGTGGATTTGGAAGAAGTAGAGCGAACTATAGACCGTTTGGTGTCAAAGTGGAACAATTATGAAGAAGGCTACACTAAATTAGAGGCTCTACTAATTGAGAGTGAAACTAAGGAAGATGTCATCGATAAAATGCAAGCAGAGTATTATAAACATGAAGCGGACTATCAAGATCACATAGTCAAGCTAAGAACAGCTGTTGCCACTAAACCTGCGCAGAGCTCCACAACTCCATCAGGCGGCACAGATAGTAACCAAGGTAGTGTAGCGGTAGTGAAGCCTAAGCTTCCATGCATCAAAATCCCCGTTTTTTCTGGAGACATCACAGAGTACGAGGCTTTTATAGATCCATTTCAGGCGCAAATAGGCAGCCGCTCAGATTTAGAGCCGGTTACAAAACTCCAGTATTTGAAATCTCATTTAAAGGGCAGAGCATTGGATCTTATTGAAGGTTATAGCTCCGTCACAGCCAACTACCAGAGTGCGCTTGACTCTCTGAAAGATACATACGGAGACGAAGAATGGATAAAACACTGTCTGTTACATACGATAGTTAGCTTGAATTCACCAAAACATGACAGAGGAGATCTTGAGACATTCAGAATAGCAATGTTAAACTTAACCAGAAGCCTTAGTAATAAACACGATTACACCTGCTGTGAATGGATTATCTCATCTTTATTCCAACATAAACTACCAAGCGCAACCATCAGGCAGTTATATCTAAAGTATGAGACAAACTACTTTACCATAGCTCAGATCAATGAAGGCTTAAGAGATCTTGTATCACACATGGAAACAGAATCTCAAGCAAAGGCAAGTAGGAGTGTAAAGCAGGATACTCAGTGGAAAAGATCAGATAGATCTACAGAAAAGACCATTGGAACCTACTACAACACCGAATCAAGAACCAAGCCAAATGCAATACCAGAACCTTCATGCATATTTTGTGGTGGATCACACAGAAACGCACAGTGCTCTAAATACGCCACTGGGACTGAAAGAATCCAGCGGCTAAAAGAACTCTAACTCTGCACAAGATGTATGGGAACTCATTCCATCAAATCTTGTAACACCAGGCTACAAATCTGCCGTAGGTGTCAGAAGGGTGTACATCACACCAATTTATGTAAATCATTTGATAAATCTAACCAACAGACTAGTCAGAGGGTGAATACTTCATCCACTGAGTATATAGCTCCACCTAAACAAAGTAATTCATCCACATCCAATGTAGCGCACATAAATGTTACTACGGGTTCAACAATATCTAGATTCTCCGGAGTGGCTCTGTCAACGGGATTAGCAAATCTAGAACATGGCGGAAATGAAAGCGAGGTTAGACTGTTCTTTGATAGCGGTTCACAGAAATCTTTCATAACTAGAAGCCTTGTAAATCAGACAAAATTACCCTTAAAGACGTCTGTGAAGATGACTCTTAATGGATTCATGGGCCAACCTGTTACCCAAAATTATGACTTAGTCAAACCAATAATAAAGGTGGGAAACCGGAGGAAAAGGATCACAGCAGTAGTAGTGGATGAGTTACCACAAACCATTGTGACTGCTGGAATATCAGGAGCTATGGAACATTTAACCAGGAAAGGGATGAAACTAGCAGATACCATACCCCACAATGATCAAGTAGGACCTGTGGGTATACTAATTGGCGCAGATCACTACTATGATTTTATATCACGTCGCACAGTTGTACGTGAAGGCATAAACCTGCTCAAATCTCCAGCTGGATATATACTAACAGGAAATATTCTTACTAAGTACAACACATTGAGTGGATCTAATCACGATACACAGAATATTATACCAGAGTCTGTCCTAGTGATGAGGATTACGGACCATATGGATCCCCTTATTGGAGTGGAAACTCACCTTGAAGAAGAGTCTGATGTTCACAAACTATGGGATTTAGACACGTTGGGAATCGATGCCACTGAGCCAATGCCAGATGATCGTATGTCCTATAAAGTATACCTGGACTCTTTGAAATATGAAGCAGGACAATACTGGGTTAAGTTACCATGGAAGTTGAATAAAGCTGATCTTCCGAACAATTATTCAAGAGCAATTGGACAAATGCACTCCCTAGTTAAAGAACTGAAGAGAAAAGACAAGATTGAGATATACCAGAAGATTCTTAACGATCAACTAGAGGCAGGATTCATTGAAGAAGTACCCAAGCCTACACCTAATGATCAATCCCACTACTTGCCACACCATGCAGTTGTTAAAGAGTCGGCTACAACACCATTAAGAATAGTGTTCAATTGTAGTTCACGAGCAAACAAAGGTAGTCCCTCTCTGAATCACTGTTTAATGACAGGTCCCCCATTGACTAGCAAACTATATGATGTGCTTCTCAAATTTAGAACTAATCAACATGCATATACAGCGGATATTTCAAAGGCGTTCCTGAGAATTGGGCGACAAGAGGAAGATCGTGACTACACAAGATTTGTATGGCCAATTGACATACAAGATGTGAATAGTCCACTAAGAACATTACGGTTCAAGTCGGTCCTATTTGGTGCCACAAGCTCACCATTCTTGCTTCAGGCCACGATAGATTTTCATCTGAAGTCTTCAGAAAGCCCCATCAAGGAAATGTTGGCCTCCAATTTCTATGTAGACAATTTCCAAGGGACAGTGATGAATGAAGATAAATTGACATACATATATAAGGAAGCCAATAGAGAACTCCAGCATGCTAATATGCCGCTAAGACAATGGGTCACCAACAATACAAAGCTGAACACTGCAATTGAGAAAGACTTTCCCGGATATAAAATTCCAGACACGACATCAGTTCTTGGAATATTATGGAACGTTAAAGAAGATGTATTGAAGTTGAAGCCAGTGAAATATGTCGACAGTCAATCAAGCTCCATTACAAAAAGACAGCCAAAGTTAGTAAATTATTTGATCCCCTAGGTATAATGTCACCTATCACTATAAATGGAAAACTATTGGTTCAAGAAGCTTGGCGCCTTAAAGTGGAGTGGGATGACATTCTCCCTGAATTCTATGTTGATGAATGGAAAGAGTTGGAATCTGAATTTCAGCAGCTATCAAGTCTACAGGTACCCAGGTCCACAGCACATGAAACAACTCCATGCTCTCTACACATATTCTGTGACGCTTCCACAAGGGCATACGGTGCAGTTGCATATTTGGTGGATGATTCAAACTCCCTACTTCTAACTAGTAAGGCAAGAGTAGCCCCATTGAAGTCTAGGACCATACCTCAACTAGAACTAACTGCACTGCTTGTCAGACCAAGACTGGGATCATACATTAATCATATCTTAGGAAACCTGAACATCATTAAAACTTACTTATGGTCAGATAATGAAGCTTGTCTGCAATGGGTGAAAAATGACAACTCTAAAATACCATATGTGAAAAACCGTGTTGCAGAAATTAAAGAACTACAAAAGGGATTTGTGTTTATGCATGTAAACACCAAGAATAATCCTGCAGATCTGCTCAGTAGAGGCGTCACAGTACAAAGGCTTGACTCTTTTTGGTTTAATGGTCCAGAGTGGTTGACGGATCCTAAACTTTGGCCTATCCAAAAGCCTTATGTTGTATCAAACATTCTTGTGCCAGACGTTCTATCACTCATAAGTAGTAATCCAAGCCCTTTGGTAAATCCCAATAGATATTCAACTCTTGGTAAATTACTGAGAGTAACGAAAGGGGAGATGGACTTTGTCAATAACTTGTATGCAAAGAGAAGATGGAATCGCAGATTGAAGATTCAGTGTCCCATGACCTATTGGATAAAACATCTACAAAGTGAAGTATATGAGGATGAACTACAAACTCTATCAAGGAAGGAACCAGAATCACAACCTGAGACATCTAAAAAGATACTCAGATCAAATAACTTCTTAATTCACCGGTTAGGGTTATTCCTTGATGAGGAAGGCCTCATCAGATGTAAAGGGAGAATCCATCATTCATCTTTGCAATATAGTACTAAACATCCCATCCTACTGCCAAAGAAGCATTGGTTTACTGAACTGGTGATAGAAGACTCGCATGCGACTACCTTACATGGAGGGATTGCCGAAACCTTAATAAACATACGACAACAATTCTGGATACCAAAAGCTCGTCAAGCCATCAAGAAATGCCGCCAGAAATGTGTAGTTTGTAAAAGATATGATGCCAGAAAGATCAGGTATCCCACATCACCACCTCTTCCCGAAGAACGTGTGCAGCAAACAGCTCCCTTTCAAGTTGTGGGAGTAGATTATACTGGAGCAATCCAGTTGCAGGGACCCAATGGAGAGGAACAGTCTACGACAAAAGTTAATGTCTGTCTGTTTACTTGTGCTAACACCAGGGCTGTATATTTAGAACTTGTAACAGACATGTCTGCCAGCACCTTTTTAAGAGCATTTCGGAGATTTTCAGGCAGACGGTCATGCCCTCGTCTCATAATTTCGGACAATGGATCAAATTTCAGAGCAACGGAACGACTCCTTAAAAGTTTTTTTCAAATGGCGGAGGTACAAAATTTCTTTGAGGGTCGGTGTTGTGAATGGAAGTTCATTCCCCCTAAAGCTCCATGGCAGGGTGGATTTTACGAAAGAATGGTGGGTGTCGTCAAAAGATGCTTGCGCAAGGTGTTGCATAATAAGAGGGTTAGTGTAGATGAATTGAGGACGGTTATAGTGGAAATCGAGGCTAGAGTAAATAACCGACTACTAACCTATGTACACGAAGATATTGATGAGCTTCAAGCCCTGACACCCAACCATCTGTTACAAGGATCCCCCATTCAAGTCCTACCACCTGTGATTAATAAAGACGCTATAAAGGACCCCGAGACTCCATAAGTCTCTGTCTCTCCTCCCATCTCAGTCTCTTCACGAGTCTCTTCGTATCTCCATAAGTCTCTCTCTCTCTCTCTCTCTCTTTCTCCATACAATGCTAGCTCGCTATCGCTCGCCAGGAAGAAATCGACAACTGGATGGAGATACACGTCTTAAAACAGTTGGCTGAATGGGGCCGAATGGATACAAGCCAGAGAAAGAGAGAAAAGGAGAGAAAGATAAAACAAAAACGGTGACCCCCCTTAAAGTAACACTCACACATACATACACACACACACACATTTGCCTTATCACAAACTCTCACATTCTCTCTCTCTCTCTCTCACACACACACACAAACACACACATATGGACATAATAATAAACAATATCCAGCTTGATAAAGCTTGAGAGACGAGGATGGTTGATATTGCAATGTGTGTGTGTGTGTGGGTGTGGGTGTGTGTGAGAGTGAGTGAGTGTGTATGTGTGTGTCTGTGTGTGAGAGAGAGAGTGAGAGTGAGTTGGAGAGACAGATATTCAGAGTGAGTGAGAGTGGGTGATCATTAAGGCAAATGTTTATGTGTGTGTGTATGTGTGACCAGTACAATAAGCTAACAAGAGAAGTCATAATAATATTGTACGGTACCTATTGAACGAAACTCTACGGTCGGAAATAGGCTCCCTTGGTGGTTCGATGGGTGCAAAAACTCTCCCTCTTACCCATTTCATTTTTCGTAAACGTGTCCAGATCTCTAGCCTGAATATATGTGGCTCTGTTCAATAATATGCAGAAAGACAGACGGTGAAAAATAATGGATAGATAGATATAAATACATAGATAGAAGAAAGACAGACATACAAATAGATAGATAGATAGATAGAGAGATAGATAGGTAAACAGACAGGCAGACAGAGATAGATAGATAGATAATAATAATAATAATAATAATAGTTCTTAAAGCTAGCGCATGCTAAGCTAGCTAAGGATAGCTCAATAAGGCCGATTAGGCGTATTTCCATTGGGGTCCTGTACTACTACCCCATCCCTTTGCTCATGAGGGATGGTAACGACTCAGTGCTTGTGAAAAATCTTTAATGCGCCGAGCGTGGGCGCGAACCCGGGCCTTCTGGGTGGAAGTCCGAGACGCTAGTCACTACACCAAGCGAGCCGCTCTAGATAGATAGATAGATAGATAGATAGATAAATAGATAGACATAAGATAGATATATATATATATATATAGATATTGATTATAGATCGATAGATATTTATATTTATATACATAAAGTCTTTCCTGAATATAACCCAAACAGTTCCATCTTCCATGACTACTAAGTGTGTTGATCATCTGAGAGTGACACATTAAATAATAAACATGTTTATGTGGTGGTTTATGACGTGGGCAGAATAACACACCGATGTCTCTAAAGTTCAAACATAATTGGAGGCTTGGGAGTGGAGTCATGTGAAATAATAATAACAAACCGTATATTCTATCTATCAATCTATCTATCTATCTTCTGTATATACAGTATATATATCATAATGTAAAACTTGCAAAATAAAGAAACCAAAACAGGGACGACACAATGTAAAGGCCTGACCTTTGCTGAGTGAGGACCTGTCCCTAGTGACTCCCAGTGAATTATCTTTGCCCATAGTGTGGTGATAGTGTTAACGCTTTCTTAAAATGGCTGGTGTTGACGAGATTGCTACCTCCTCTCATATTCTCCGGCTTTGTCAAGCTTTGCAAGAAAGGCTGGATAATGTGGACAGATAGGTGCAGTCTCTCAAAGACGAGAATTTGGCCTTAAAGCTGACTTTGGCTGACAAGAAAAGTGAGGATAGTGCAACTGCTGTTAGGGATCGTGATGCTCCCTGGACAGTTGTTCCAACAAGTGCAACAACCTGCAAATTTCTACGGCGGCCAGTTGCCCTCAGCAACAAGTTCATCACCTTGGATGACGAATGTGATGGTGAAGCTGCGAGTGCTTCCTTCGGCGAGGAAACCAGGAGAAAGGTAAGTAAGTTGCCTCCAAACACAGGGAATGCTGTGACTGCTGCCACCCCAGGAGTTCCTGCCGCTGCCGCAGCTGCTACCAAGTCATCGACAAGGAGAGGCAAGTCCTTCTCAATTGTTGGGGACTCCATGGTCAGACACTTAGCTAGGTCCACCTGTACTGATATTAGGAAGCTTGTCTGTCTACCTGGTGCCGGGGTTGGGAAGGTGTTAGAGGAAATTGATTACATCATGAAAGATATTGGAGATAGCCCCATTATCTGTCTCAGTACAGGGAGCAATGATGTTGGTAAAGGTAGGACGGAAGTACTGCTTCGGCAGTACAGGGAGGTGTTAGATAAAGTTAGGAGGAAGGGAGGCATACCTGTAGTACACCGTATCTTGCCACGGAGAGGGGTCACCAAGGAATGGTCATCTAGGGCAATTGGTATCAATTGTTGGCTGGAAAAATACTGCAATGCAAATGCAATACCATTCCTTGATAACTGGACCCGTTTCTATGGTAAAAATCAGTTGTACGCACAGGACGGGGTTCATCTTTCTCGGCTAGGGGTGGCAAATTTAGCTAGGTCAATAGATAGGATTGTCGCGGGGTTTCGCTGAAAGTAAAGCCTGAAAATATGAGTAAGAATAATTGTCTAGGTAGGGTAAATTGCCGTACTGGTACATCAGATAGGAATAGAAAATATCAGTCACAGGATTGTAATTGTACTGCTAGTAGAAATATTAAAGGTGTAACAGAAGATGGGAATTCAGTTAGAAATAAAGGTAAATCCGATACCAGTAAAATAAATTCATTGCGATTATATACAAACTGTAGGAGTTTATGTAACAAAATGGATGAACTTAGAGCACTTGTTAGCAACGAAAATATAGACATTATAGCACTGACTGAAACATGGATTAATACAGAATCAAAGTTTTTTTTAGCAGAATTCCATATACCAGGATATAGTTTGTTTAAACGCGACCGAACAAGTAGGAGGGGCGGCGGAATAGCAGTGTTTGTCAGGAGTTCTTTAAAAAACTGTATGAAATCAGGTATTAGACTAAATACTGATAACGAAAGTGTTTGGGTAGAGGTTAGCGAAGGTAGTGAAGGTAGTTAGGAAGGAAGGAGAGACAGAAGACAGAGATACGGACGGGAAGACGGAGAGATGACAGGAGAAACAAGAGAGGCCGACAGACAGAGATTGGCGTCCAGACAGAGAGAGACTCACGCAGAAAGAAAGAGACGTGTGGAGAGAGAGAGATGAAAGGAGAGACTTAGGGACATACAGAGAGACGTGTGAAGAGACAGAGAGACAGAGATGGAAGGAGAGACAGAGAGACTTATGGACATACAGAGAAATGTGTGAAGAAACAGAGACGGAGAGACAGGATGGAAGGAGAGACAGATATAAGGATGGGAAGACGGGTAAATGACAGGATAAACAAAAGAGGCCCACGAAGAGACAGAGATTGACGAGAGACAGATAGATGGGGAGACAGAAACACGGACCAGGCGGTCCGTTGTGGTGTGAGGACAGTAATGCCCCTTTCCCACATTTGCGATTTCATACGATTTTCGTCGCCGAGGACAGTCTTGTCAAATCGCAAGGAATGTGTGCGACGTCTACGATTGACCGTTGAAAACCGTTGACAAGTTTACACTCGGCGACGATGTCGCCGATGGGTAAGACGTAATCGGCGACATTATGCGATGTCATCGGCAAATTGAGCGATGGTTCGCCGATGACCTCGGCGAGAACTGTCACATTTGAATAAAATATTGCGAAATAATGCGAAGGATGAACGAATCCTCCACGTATGTTCTGCGACGTCTTCGGCGAATTAAGCGATGGTTCGGCGAATACCTCAGCGAGATCATCCGAAAACTTCTTTCATATATTTCATGGCAAAAACATAAGAACATAAGAAAACGGGAGTCTGCAGAAAGCCGATCGGCCCACACAAGGCAGATCCCTGTCACACCCAACCCCAATTACAAGGCCTAATTATTGACCCAACACACTAATGCCTTGAGGACTGACCTCACCAAAACGGTCAGAGATCGACACAAGATTACGGTGTCTGCAGAGCGCCGATTGGCCCACACCAAGCAGATTCCCCCTCATACCCAACCCAACTCGTCGAAAATGTACAAATTGATCTTAAAATCGTCAAACTAATGGGCCGAACGTCATAAAATATGAAAACTAATGGGGTTAACCATGAGGAAGAAAGGGGCCAGAAAAACGACCCATCTCCCCTTAATTCGGAGATTGGCAATGTCCGGCTTCGCCGGAATTTTGTTTCTATCAAATAATGTACAAATTTAGCTTGCTCTCAAAACAAAAAATATATATGTTGGCTCGCTACCGCTCACCAGGAAAATATTGAAACCTGGATGGGGGTAAACGTCTTAAAACAGTAGGCTGAACGGGGCCGAACGGATACAAGGCAAAGAGAGAGGGAGAGAAATAGAAAACAAACAAAGAACGAGGAGAGAGGGAGAGAAAGAGAAAACAAAAAACAGCGAGGTTGGCTCAATGTTTGCGTTACGGCTTAACAATTGAGCCCACCTCGCCTTTTTTAGTTTTCTCTTTCTCTCCCTCTCTCCTCGTTTTTTTTTTTTTCTATTTCTCTCCCTCTCTTTTGCCTTGTATCCGTTCGGCCCCGTTCAGCCTACTGTTTTAAAACGTTTACCCCCATCCAGGTTTCAATATTTTCCTGGTGAGAGGTAGCGAGCCAACATATATATATTTTTATTTTAAGAGCAAGCTAAATTTGTACATTTTAAGATAGAAAAATTTCTCTGGCGAATCCGGATTTCTCCATATAATGCTGGTTCGCTATCGCTTGCAGGAAGATATCGATACTTGGATGGGGATAAACGTCTTAAACCAGTTGGCTGAATGGGGCTGAATGGATACAAGCCAGAGAAAGAGAGAAAAGGAGAGAAAGAGAAAACAAAAACAGGTGAACCCCCCACGAGAGGTGCATAGAAAAAAAGGTTGACAGGTTCACTATAGGCCTAATCATTTTTTTTTACCCACCTCGCCGAAGGTGCTCTTTGGCCTCGGCAGGTGTGTCTTGAGCATTCCGCGACATCGCAAGGCCCTTCGCATGCCTCGTGCGGAGCATACCCCTGGCGGGTATACTCTCGGCGAGTACTTGTGCGCACGTCGACGACTAATCGACGAGGATATCGCCGATGACTCTTGTGCATCGTCGATGTTCTCGGACCATCTGAGATCATCGGCGAGCCGCCGTGCAGCGTTGCAAATTTTGTTTTGTGAGAAACCCTCCGCGATGTCTCACCGATGTCGATGATTCCCGAGGGCCTCTCAGATCTTTCTGCGATGTTCGACGATGCTTGCGAGGGCTACGGACCCTCGTGAGTCCTCGTCCAAAATTTTGAACAAACCGAACATTTGCGATGACCCGCGAGGGCCCATGCGAGGCCTTGCGAGTCATACGATTATTATGCGAGGGTATACGATTGTTGTCCGACATTTCACGAATTTGCCAATTTATGGGTGTCGGCGATAAAAATCGTATGAAATCGCAAATGTGGGAAAGGGGCATTAGGAGACCAATAAAGAGACATAGAGAAACTTTCGCAGACGGAGAGACAGAAATATGAAATGATAGACAGACGGAGAGACAGTAAGACAGACGGAGAGACAGAGAGATGAAATGATAGACAGATGGAGAGACAGATGAAAGGATAAGCAGAAAGACGGAAATATAGAAACACAGACGGAGAGACAGAGATGAAAAGAGACAGATAGAAAGGGAAATACAGAGACCGAGAGATAAAAGGATAGACAGTGACAGAGAGAAAGACAAAAACAAAAGGAGAGTCAGAGATATGAAAATAGAGACAGAGAAGCCAAAGGAAAGACAGAGTTAGAGGCTGAGACAGAGAGAAAAATACAAGCACCAACTAAGAGACAGATACAGGCGGAGAGACTTACGGAGAAACAGAGACGAGCGAAGAAGATACAAATAAATAGCAGGATAAACAAAAAGACACAAATGGACAGAAATAGGAGACAGAAATAGCAGAAGAAACAGAGACACAAATGGACAGCAAGACAAAAGAGACAGACAGAGAAATAGCAGAAGAACCCGAGACACAAAGAGACAGAGACGTATAAATAGCAGAATAAACAGACACATGTAAAGCAAGACAAAAGAGACAGACAGAGAAATAACAAGATCAACAGAAACAAAGAGACAGAGAAGTGGCAGGATATACAGACTATAATGGACAGAAAGATAAAGAGACAGACAGAGAAATAGCAGGATAAACAGACAAAGAGACAGAGACAGAGAAATAGCAGGATAAACAGACAAAGAGACAGACAGAGAAATTAGCTGGATAACAGAGACAAAGAGACAGATACAGAGAAATAGCAGGATAAACAGAGACAAAGAGACAGAGACAGAGACAGAGAAATTAGCAGGATAACAGAGACAAAGAGACAGAGATAGAGAAATAGCAGGATAAACAGAGACAACAAGACAGAGACAGAGAAATAGCAGGATAAACACAAATGGATAGAAAGACAAAAGAGACAGAGACAGAAATAGCAGAAGAAACCAAGAGACAGTCATAGAAATAGCAAGATAAACAGAGACACAAATGAAGAGAAAGACAAAAGGGATAGATAAATAGCTGAAGAAACAGAGACAAAGAGAGAGACAAGAGACACAGACAGAAATAGCAAGGTAAACAGAGAGATAAACATTAGTTCCACTAATTTCTTCTTATCTTCATAACAGAAAAATATGTGTAATGGTATATGGCCTTTATTCTCAATTTCACTCAATAAATGCTGGTGTTCCCCAGGGATCAGTTTTGGCCCCAACTCTGTTCCTCATTCATATCAATGATCTCATATCTACCACTCATAATCCAATACATTCCTACGCAGATGACTCAACACTCCACAGTTCCTTCACATTTACCAATTCTTTCACCCAACCCGATCTTATAAATTCAAAAATAAACACTGCAATTTCTCTGAACCAGGACCTTTCTAGAATTAATGAATGGGGACAAAAGAATCTAGCGTCCTTTAATGCACAGAAAACCAAGTACATTAAATTTTCTAACCGACAGAATCTCACTGACTCCCATATATTTTTTAATGATGTAAATATTCCCACTTCCCTTAGTATTGACATTCTCGGTGTAACATTAACTACTAACTTGAGCTGGACACATTATGTTAGAAGCATTGCTAAGAATGTCTCTAAAAAAATGGGACTCCTGTACAGAGTTAGAGAATTCTTCACTGACGAGCAGTTGGTCGTAATATATAAAAATCATGTGCGTTCTCAGATGGATTACTGTTCACCTCTGTGGAGTGAAGTGGAGTGGTTGCATTGAGGCAGTTGGACAAAATTCAAAATAAAGCTATTAGATTAATCAATAACCCTGCAATCACACAAGACCTTCCTACATTATCCATACGAAGAAACGTTGCATCCCTTGCATTATTCTACAGATATTTTCACAGCAATTGTTCCGAGGAACTTGCTTCAATTGTGCCTCTCCACATCTTTCCCCGTAGAACTAGGGCAGCTGAGAGCGCCCATGAATTTACACTTTCTCCTCCACAATGCAGAACTTCTGCTTATCAAAATTAATTTATCCCTAGAACTACTACTCTTTGGAATTCACTTCCCTGGAGTTGCTTTCCACAAACTTACAATCTACAAAAGTTTAAATCCAGTTGTTACAAACATTTTATGAATGGAGGATGCCTTTAGGCACATGGACCTTTTTGTTTTATCTGTGTTTTTCCTTCCTCCGTTCATTGTCTCTTAAAAAAAAAAAAAAAAAAATACAGAGACAGACAGAGAAATAGCAGACTAAACAGATGTACAGAAAGACAAAAGAGACAGATGCATAAATAGCAGAAGAAACCAAGAGACAGGCAGAGAAATAGCAAGGTAAACAGACACAAATGGACAGAAAGACAAAAGAGATACTAGGATGAACATAGAGACACAAATGGACAGAAAGACAGAGAGAGAGACGGAAATAGCAGAAGAAACCAATAGATAAAGAAACCGAGAAATAACAAAAGAAACAGCCACACAAATGGACCGAAACATAAAGAGACATACACAGAGACATAGCAGAAGAAACCGAGAGACAAAGAGAGAGACAGAGAAATAGCAAGATAAACAGAGAGACAAATAGACAGACAGAGAAATGGAAGGATGAACAGACAAATGGACAACACGACAGAAGAGACAGGGAGGAATAGCAAAAGAAGCAGAAAGAGAGACAGAGATAAATAGCAGGATTCACAAGAAATACAAAAAGACAAAGAAACAAATCGAGAAATGGCATGATAAACAGACAATTGGATAGAGAGACAGAGGCAGAAATAACAAGATAACCAGAGATACAGAAATGGACAGACAGACAGACATAGAAATAGCAAGACAAACAGAGAGACAAATAGACAGACAGAGAAATAGCAGGATGAACAGACAAATGGACAACAAGACATAAGAGACAGGGAGGAGGAGGTGCGGTGTGGGGCTAATAAATTCCCACAGACAGATGGCCCGAGGAAGGCACAGACGGGAGCAGAGAGACAGAGAGAGAGAGACAGACAGATGAGGAGACAGAGAGAGAGAGTGAGAGAAAGAGACAGATGAGGAGACAGAGAGAGACAGAGATTAACCCAGGAACGGCGAGAACACTTTTAAGAGGTGTTGGTGGGCAAGGGTGAGGACCCTCTTAAGAGGTAATTGGCCTAAAAAAACTTTTAAAAGGTCCCAGTAGCACTTAAAACAAATGAAATGGTTATTAAGTAAGAGAATTCCCCTCCATACCTCCTATCACTACTCCACATCTGTCAAAATCCCCTCCCTCCCCCCCCTCCCCCCTCATTTATCACCTTTTTTCCCTGTTGTTCCCTTATTCATTGTTATATTTTTGTGTAAACATATCCAAGCCGGTTCTATGGTGTGGTCATGTGACTAGCCCGTGTGTTACGTAAGGAAGAGGGTTGGGTGAGTGAGTCAGTCTGACTCAGTCAAGCTCTAGGCCTCGCGAGTGGAGGGTCTGCCTCGCTCCGCTCCACAATTCATGAATGAACCGCTCGGCAATAATTCAACAATTTTGACCATCCAAATACTATTCCCACTTGTTTTATTGTTGTTGCATGTTACTATCTTCATATTAAGCGTAAAGTAGACGCATTTGAATAAGTAATAACTATATTTATCGTAAAATGACGATTATAGGCGGGAATGGAGCTTAACCCTCTCCGACATATGACGCAATTTTGAGCCTATTAGGGATACTTTAAAGCCTTTATTACCATCAGGGTTTTTTACAAACCTTTATTTTAGTTACTTCAACCTCTGCAGTTGTCTTTGAGTTAGATGTGGGCAGAAAACTAATTTTGGAGAGGTAATTATAAGAGTGAGAGAACTCTATTTCTTATTGCTAATCTGGCAACCTCTGCGTCATATATGTCTGAAGGGGTTAATATTGCCGCCCAGAAGTGTGGTGCTCACTACACCCTGCGCGCGCTCACCGGGTTAAGCTTAGGCCTATGCAAACGGAGAGACAAAGAGAGAGAGAGATGGAGACGGAGAAACATAGAGACAGAGACAAATTGTGAGACAGAGATTAAACTTACGCGGACGGAGAGACCGAGCGATAAAAGGATAGACAGACAAAGGGAGAGACAAACAGAAACATAGAGAGATGAAAGGGTAGGCAGATAACTTATGTGGGTAACTGTACAGCCTGAGAGACGAAGGTACTCATTGTGTGGTATGTTTGTTCTGTTGTTGATCATGTACAAAAAGGGCGCACAATTTGTGCTCCTTCCCCTATTCACCCCAATTGTTTACGTCATTGGGTGGAGGTCTTCATGGCGTGGAATGCGTTTTTGTTATTATACTATGTTTGCTATAGTGTTTTATCAAATTAGTGAGTTTTTAATAATAGGACTTCAGATGCTATTATCGATTATTAGGCCAGCACACTGTAAGTCAAGAATTACGTCAGGACTGGAGCCCCTTTTCTAGAACTCCAGTCTCTTATACCAAATTCTTGCGGACAAAAATTTATATATTTTAAGTCTGAGGTGAAGCCATTGATTTCGGGGCTGATGAGTGATTGGTGCTTCTGAATGCTTGTGTGGGCAAACTGTTATGTGTGTTCTTCTCCTGTCACCGCTTTTTCCTTTCTTGTGTCTCTTGCTGATCCTCCATACCCCTTGTGGGAGTAAGGGTTGGCTACTGACTGAGTGACTTGTGGAGAAATATGTATATATTGTAAGTCTACTGTATATTGCTACACAATATATATATATATATATATATATATACATACAGTATATACCGGTATATATATATATATATATATATTTATATATATATATATATATATATATATATATATATATATATATATATATATATATATATATATATATGCAGGGTGTCAAACCAAAGCCGAATCCATAATTTTTAGTCTATTATTGTTGTTTAACTAAAGATAGAACTATGGTTTATAGTTGAAATTGTGTCTTTAGAAATGATAACATGGCCAAAGCAATGCTATTTCGTGTACCGTATATTTTGTTGTATTCCTTCTAGGCTTCAAACTAAATTGCTCTGGTTTCACACTCTGATCGACTGTATATTTAAATAATGTCTATACATTACATTTTCCTATATGTTTGTATCGCCTTTCCACCGGCGCCAGGCAGTGTTGCAAAGTGTTACATATGCAATAGGATTATGGTAACGTCGATCCCTACCAATGTTTAATGGGTTAGGTGCATCCCTCCCATACGCACTCTTTATCTACAGGATATTTATCTATCTCTATATCGGTCTATATATATGTCTGTCTATCCGTCTCTCTCAGGGTTAGCCCGTTTTTTAGGGAGTAGCGTCCCTACGAATTAGAGCTACATCTACTCCGACTATGTCTATAGGTCTAGTTATAAGACTTCTTCTCTATTGTTTATACGTAGGCTATACACAATTAACTTAATATTAAGTACCATATACTGCTACCTCATCCGTAGGAAGAGAGGTTTTGGACACCTCTATAAACAACACCATTTAACACCTACAGGTTATGAGAGACTGGAATTGGAGAAATTCCAGGCGGTGGGGACCGATAAATGGAGTGGGCTGCAGTACCCCGAGAAGCCCACTCCTAACGTGTAATGCTTGACCAGTCTCTGTGACCGTTTTATGGTGCATCTAGCTGGATTGCTCTTAGGTGAGAGAGCTTTGCTGCCATGTTGGTTGCCAGGCCAACTAAAATACCCGGGTTTGTCTACTGGAATAAGTGTGATATCCCTTGATCATTTGATTTTAGAGTCTGGCTGTTTGAAGGTGGTTAGTAGTACCGGTACTTAGTAAGGATTCAGGCTATCGCTGTTACTCCTTTCGGAAAATCAGTGTCTTTAGGACACAAGTGCTGCTCAGTTGGGAGCTGCAGCACGTTGGGACTGTCTGACCTCGGGGAGACCTTTGGTTTAGTGTGGCAGACATAACGAAGTCAGAATCTAGAACTGAACAAACACCATTAACGAATAGGCGGCGGATGCGGATGAGGCGGGAATAATTCTTCACCAACCCTCTTTTTATAGCATTGTATTGGTCATTAGTTTTCCTTGAAGTTAGAAGCCTTTACAAAGTATTTGAATTGTTAGAAGGAACAATCCATGTCAGTTACTGATACTTCAAAACTTAAAGCAAGTTGTGCTAAGTGCAAGAAGCTAAAGTGGTGTATTGATTTCAAAGAAGGTGCATATGCCAGCATCCACCATGATAGTCTTTGTCTCTTTTGTGAGATAGAAGTAAAACTCATGAAGTAGGAAGCTGGGATTAAAGAGCAATTAACACAAAGACACCATGAATACAATCCTGAAGAATGAAGATTTTGAAGAAAGAATAGAAATAGAAGAGTTGAGAATAGAAATAAATAGCCTTAGAAGTGAAACTAAAGTAAGAGTGGCAGCTGTTCCTTCAAACACCAGTAGTGTAAGTCATGCAGGTCGGACAATGCCAGTCAAGAAGGCAACAGCTGAAGCAGAAACTATGGAAGAGGCTGCGATGCCTGCTACAGCTAGTGCTAGTGACCATCGCTATGCTTGGAGAGAGGTCAAACACAAAAAGAAGAAAAAGGCCAGACAGGAATATCATGTTAACACCTCCAACAGATTCAGTCTAGACAGTGCCAAAAGTCAGTAGGACATCCGTAAATCCTCACAGAACAGAAGGAAAAAGGATAGTCAAATGCTGAGTGGGCAGCGAAATGTTAAGCCTACTATGAATCATTCAAACAATAAAGGGACCAAACCTAACATGTCAAGCATGTTTGGTCTTGTTAGTGACAAAGAGACAAAACAAAATTTGATTGGAGATTCTCAGGTCAAAGGACAGGAGTCTCACTTTGTTTTGTTTCACAGAGATGTGAGAAAGGTGAAGAGCCTCTCAATTGCAAGGACTTCCCAGATCACAAAGGAAGTAGAAAAGGTCTGGTCCAAGATTAAGGGGACGGCAATAATAACCCAGGTCAGTGGTAATGTCCTGTCCCTCAAGAGAAATATAGTCGGTGCCACAGAGTCGATAATAGGAGAGGTCATGACTCTGGTTGATAATAATTTTTCTCTCTCTCTCTCTCTCTCTCTCTCTCTCTCTCTCTCTCTCTCTCTCTCTCTCTCTCTCTCTCTCTCTCTCTCTCTCTCTCTCTCTCTCTCTCTCTCTCTCTCTCTCTCTCTCTCTCTCTCTCTCTCTCTCTCTCTCTCTCTCTCTCTCTCTCTGTCTTGTGCACACACACACACAAGTGGGCCTTAAAAATGTACTCCAAAAACCTCATCAAAGAAGTTAGTACAGACTTACCGCTTAAAACACTATATGAATATTCCATAACCTTCCCCCTTCTTCATGCTTAGCCCCATTAGTTTTCAGATTTTATGACGTTCGACCCACTAGTTTGCCGATTTTTAGACCTTTCGCCCCTTTTATCTGTCAATATTAAGACTTTTTGTGTCATTTAGGTGTCAATTTTTTCCTGGCGAGCGCTAGCGAGCCAGCATATATTTTTATCGACAGCAGGCTAAATTTGTAAATTTTTCGATTGAAAAATGTCTCTGGCTAAGCCGGATTTCTCCATACATTGCTGGCTTGCTATCGATCGCCAGAAAGAGATCGACACCTGGATGGGGATAAACGTCTTAAAGCAGTAAGCTGAATGGAACCGAATGGATACAAGCCCGAGAAAGAAAGAAAAGGAGAGAACAAAAGTAGGTCACCCCCAATAACACTATACTTCAAGAACCTCATC
This sequence comes from Paralithodes platypus, assembly GCA_032716605.1. Lineage (NCBI taxonomy): Eukaryota > Metazoa > Arthropoda > Malacostraca > Decapoda > Lithodidae > Paralithodes > Paralithodes platypus. The sequence continues at coordinate 39,371,447 of CM064573.1, read as the reverse complement.
AAACAAGTTAGTACAGACTTACTGGTTAAAACACTACTTGAATATTCCACCACATGTTTAACCCCACCTCTCTCTCTCTCTCTCTCTCTCTCTCTCTCTCTCTCTCTCTCTCTCTCTCTCTCTCTCTCTCTCTCTCTCTCTCTCTCTCTCTCTCTCTCTCTCTCTCTCTCTCTCTCTCTCTCTCTCTCTCTCTCTCTCTCTCTCTCTCTCTCTCTCTCTCTCTCTCTCTCTCTCTCTCTCATATTTATTTTATTGTAACCTCGCTTGACCTCGTCAAACTTAAAATAACACCCCGAGAACCCCTTCAAGATAAATTTGTACATTTTTTCGATAGACAAAAATTCCGGCCGGAGGCCGGTTACCACTGTATTACAGGTTCGCTAACGTTCGCCAGGAAAAAAAATCGACACCTATATTGTACGAATGGTCGAACGTCTTGAAATCTCAAAGTTAATTGGACTAAACACGATAGAGATAAATAAACCACCTCCCCCTTAACAATATATTCCAAGAACCTCATCAAACAAGTTAATACAGACTTATTGCTTAAAACACTACATGAATATTCCACAACCTGTTTAACCCCACCCCTCTCTCTCTCTCTCTCTCTCTCTCTCTCTCTCTCTCTCTCTCTCTCTCTCTCTCTCTCTCTCTCTCATACACAAACTTACTCACTCTTTCTCTCTCTTTCTCTCTCTCTCTCTCACACACACTCACACTCACACTCACTCTCACTCACTCTGCCTGCAACTATAGGCCCCATGGGGTTCGTACTTTCATCTTTTGATATATTCCATTCCACGTCTCTGGTTCATAGTGCTACTGAACTTGGGGGTTGATGATGATGATGGTGATTTGTGTGTGTGTGTGTGAGAGAGAGAGAGAGAGTGTGTATGTGTGTCGTAGTGCCACTAATCTTCGGGGATGATGATGATGTGTGTGTGTATGTGTCTGGATTTGATATACAGTACATATATACTGTATATCTCATTCACCTCCCCCCCCCCCTCTCTCTCTCTCTCCCTCTACCTTTACCGCCAGACGCTGCAGACGCTCTGTCAACGCTCTCACGATATCGATCATAATTTGAGTATTAACTACTCATCCTCTTCATTCTTGTGCATGAAAGGTGGTTAAGAGCACGTTTAACCATCCTGTAGTTTAGTAAGTAACACTGCACGATATTTCGCTGTGTATTGACTGATAAACTTTGTGTTTATCACAAGACTCCTGCTCGGACAGGGCGCCACTAGCGCCATCTGTTGTTTTGTTTTGTTTGTAAACAAACGCTCTCTTCTTAGTTGATATAAAATCGTAGCCCCTAATTTTACCCATTACCTGTAAGTATCAATTTAACTGCCTTGTATGTAAGTAAAGCTTTGCATATTAATTTGCTAATAAACAATATTGTGTACTAACTAACCTGCCTACAGGAACGAACGCCGACGCCATTTTGTAAACAAACTTTTTTGGGGATTATACATATTAAATTCCAGCCAATTTTGTAGTAAATTTAAGTGCATTCATTTATCTTTTCCCCCTAGATATATTCTTGACTTTTTCTCCTCAGTGATTTTACTTTAAGCTAAGGGTGGTATTTGTACAAACTAACCTAGCCTAACCCAACCTGCCAAGCTTTTAACCTAATCCAAACCTAGCCTAGCCTATAGCCAGCCAATCTGTTGTTCATATTAACTCTAGTAGATATTGTATTTAGTTTCCTACTGTAGCTATATATATCTGTAATTTTAGTTGTTGCTTGCACGATCTTGTAGTAACCTTTGACTGATACATTTTGTTTTGTTTTATCTAAAAAGAGTAGGCTACAGTGACACCAGGGCCATCTGTTGATACAGTATATTAACCCCTTGTGTGCAGTCACACTTTATTTTTATATAATCTCTATTTGGTGAATTGTATAATTTATTTAGTTACATATTCTGTTATATATATTTATATTTGTTTAAGGTTAGGTTATCACACCTGCTAGCCTATTTCTGCGTATTTCAATTTTATTATTTTCGGTTAGGCTATTCAACGCTGGTAGCCTATTGGTGCGTATTTAAAAAATTTAAAAACTTTTGGTTAGGCTATCGCCCCTGGAAGCCTAATTCTGCGTATCTCAAATTTTTTGTTTTCGGTTAGGCTATCACCCCTGATAACCTATTGTTGTGTATTTCAACATTGTTTTCGGTTGAAGTGATTGAAGTGTTTCTAAAGTGAGTGAAGTGTTTTAAAGTGAGTTAAGTGTTTTAAAGTGAGTGAAGTCATCTGAAGAAACTGACTGTTACCATGCCTCGCACTTGTACGAACTGCGCCAGTAGGTTTGGTGAGTCCATGTTTGTTACTGTCGATCTTCAAGTCTGCCGTCTCTGCCAGCAACAAGAGAATTTGACAGTGAAATTAGATGAAGCCTACAACAAGATCAACGTCCTCACCATGAAGCTGGAATCACTCCAAGAGTTTGTAACACTCAACGTTGGAGTACCACAAACTTCAATTGTCACCGCAACTCCAGCAGCCACCAACGCCCCAACGTCAACTGCCAACAATACAACGCCTGCAGTAGCCATTTCATCTGATGGTTCCGATACTCAAGAAACAAATAGAAACTCTCTTCCCCCTCAAGACAACTTCCGTGTTGTTAGGAACAACGTTTGCCCAAAGACCAGGAAACCCATACCGATTACCGAGTGTCAAAACCGCTTCCAGATACTCGCAGACTCAGATGACGAAGCGGAAATAGAAGAAGTCCGGCTCGTGGGAGACTCGATGATACGTGGTCAGCATCCCCCGGCTTGGTGTAGAGAGCCGATTTTACAACATAGCCACCAGCACAAATCGTTGTCTAGCAAACCTCTGCAGGAAGGAAAACGTGGGATTTGTCGACACCTGGGACAATTTCTACTACGATGACTATTTGTTTTCGGACGATGGAGTTCATCTGAACCAGGTGGGAGAAGCACGTTTTGGGCGTCTTCTCAACGATGCGGTGAAGGATTTTCGGAGAAGAAATCGACTCGGCACAGGACAACCAGGAAGGAGGACCGAAGACAGCGAGGGCGGCAAACTGCGAAGGAATTAAATGCTAATCTGTCAAGAACCGCGAATTTGGATAAAGCTCCACCAACACGACCCAAATTCAAAACCGCCAGGGATAACGACCGAGGACCGATGTTAGCCATGAATGTAAATGTAGATCCGATCAGAACCAAAAATTTGATTAAAGAACGTTCTGTGAGTTCTAAAACCGCAACTTTAAAGGTTTTCTATGCAAACGCTCGTAGCATACGCAATACATTTTCAGATTTAGAGGAACTAGTGTTTACTGAAAATTATGATGTGATTGGTATAACCGAATCTTGGCTCAATACAGTAGATAGAGACTTTTTAGCAGAGTATTCACTTCCCGGTTATGTAATGTTTGAGAAAAGCCGAATGAATAAAAATGGAGGTGGCGTTTTATTTTATATCAAAGAAAGTCTTAACCCGACCCTCTTGTCAAAACCTCAAATTGTGAACGTCGACACATCTTTTGTGCTAATAAAGAATAATAAAGGTACAAAACTAATACTTGCATTAATATACAGACCTCCAGCTCAATCAGTGCAAACTGACCGAGAAATTTATGAACTAATTGCAGATGTAAGTAACTCACAAGATACCATATTTTTTGGCGACTTTAATTTACCTGTGACCAAGTGGGGCGATACTCTTACTTCACACTCCGGACATGACTTGTATACGAACTTGCAAGAGAGTTCGCTTTATCAATTTGTTCGAACACCGACCCGTGGTAATAACGTTCTTGATATTGTACTTGCAACAAAAGAAGAATTAATAGAGAATTTGAATGTTGGTGATGAATTCAGTAACAGCGACCATCGTACGATAACTTTCACTTTAAACTTTACTAGTAACGAAGCAAATAGTAGCATCGAAAAAGTCCCTAATTTCAAAAAAGCAAACTTTCATAAACTTAGAGCTATGTTTAAAGAAACTGACTGGAGCTTTTTAATTAACAATAACGACATAAATACATCTTGGAAGTTATTCGAAACCACTTACCTAAAAGCAGTGCAAGACTGCATACCATCGAAAATATGGCGTCCAGGCCATAATAATAAGCCCAAATGGTGGAATAAAGATATTTCAAACTGCCTGCTTGCTAAAAAATGTGCTAATGATAGATTAAAATCCTCACAAAATGACGAAGAACGGGTGAAATTTGTAGAGCTACGACGCAAAGCCAAAAAGTTAATTAAGCAAAGTAAAAAGACCCTAGAGTTACATATTGCGAATCAAAGTAAAACAAACCCGAAAGAATTCTATAGTTATATCAGAAAGAAAAAAGTAGTTACTTCAACTGTTGGACCGTTAGTCGATGAAAATGGAGAATACACCAAAGACGAAGTACAAATGAGTAATGCCCTCAATACCTTCTTTGCATCAGTTTTTACAACAGAAGACCTCAGTGATATCCCTACACCATCGCCGATTCAGATTGATAATTCAGATGTTCTAAGCAATATCACCGTTACAGAGAGAGAAGTATTGAATTGTTTAGATAAACTCAAGGTAAATAAAACGCCAGGACCTGATACAATCTCGCCTAGAGTTCTAAAGGAAGCTAAGGATGAGCTCTCCAAACCACTGACATTACTATTCAATAAATCCTTGCAGTCTGGAACTATGCCTGATCAGTGGAAGATAGCCAACGTAACACCGATATTGAAAAAAGGCAGCAAATCCCTACCCCGTAACTATCGTCCAATTAGCTTAACCTCAGTTGTATGTAAAATGCTAGAAACGGTCATAAGAGACAGACTCGTAAATCACTTAGAGGAAAATAACATACTTAAAGATACTCAACACGGCTTTCGTAAAAAACGTTCCTGTTTAACAAACCTCTTAGACTTCTTCCACGATATCCTCAACCTCTACGATGAGAGTAAAGCTGTAGATATTATATACCTTGATTTTCAAAAGGCCTTTGACAAAGTTCCCCACAAATGTTTACTGCTAAAACGAAAAGCGCATGGAATACAAGACGGTGTGTTGAAATGGATAGAAAATTGGCTCAGCGACAGAAAGCAAAGAGTAGTCATAAACGGTAAGGCATCTAAATGGACCAATGTAAGTAGCGGGGTACCCCAGGGATCGGTACTAGGACCAAATCTCTTTCTAATTTACATCAACGACATAGATGAGGGTCTCACCTGTACAATCTCAAAATTTGCTGACGATACAAAAATTGAAAATAGCGTACTCTCAAAAGATCAAGTTGACGATATGCAACACAATCTAGATAAATTGTCACATTGGGCCCAAATTTGGCAAATGAGTTTCAATGCGGATAAATGTAAAGTACTACATATCGGATACCTAAATGAGAAAGCAAGCTATTCGATGAATGGCACTCAGCTTAAGAATGTAAACAGAGAAACCGATCTGGGAGTAACAATATCGAGTAACCTAAAACCGAGTCAATGTTCAGAAGTTGTTAAGAAGGCAAACAAAATAATTGGCTTTATAGGCAGATCATTTGAGCATAAATCCAAAGACGTAATCCTAACCCTTTACAATTCCTTAGTCCGCCCTCTTCTGGAATACTGCGTTCAATCCTGGTGCCCTTATTACCAAAAAGACATAAACAAGCTAGAACGAGTTCAACATAGAGTTACCAAAATGATACCTAGCCTAAAGAACAAACCATACGAAGAGCGTCTTAGAGAATTAAATGTATTTCCTTTAACCCAGCGCAGATTAAGAGGTGACTTAATTCAAGTGTTCAAAATCATCAAAGGCATCGACAACATGAACTGTAGTAAGTACTTCACTATCGACCAATCTAATTACACGCGGGGAAACGGTTGCAAAATTATTGGTAAATCTTTTAACTCACACGAATCTAAGAATTTCTTCTTCAATCGAGTTGTCAACTTGTGGAATGGGCTTCCCCGAGACGTTATAGACTGCAGCACCGTTGATTCATTTAAATTCCGCCTAGACAATTATCTCGCATCAAACCCGCGACTGACTGCGTTTGTAAATGAATAACTTTATTTTATCCTCCCCTCAGTTACTAACCCATATGTCCCCTACTAACTTCCTAGTCCTGCCACGTTAGTGGCAGGGCAGTAGTTCCCTTTCCAATGTTCCCTTACCCACTCTAAACCACTGTTTGGACACTTGATCCTCAGTGTTTTGGAGGACAAGCAGCCTAGAAGGGTCACTAGATCTGTAGTTGCTTGATTTCCTTTGTACTCCTTTGTACTCCTTTGTACTCTCTCTCTCTCTCTCTCTCTCTCTCTCTCTCTCTCTCTCTCTCTCTCTCTCTCTCTCTCTCTCTCTCTCTCTCTCTCAAGTCCAGGATTAGTGCATGAGGGTGAAGTTATTAGCAGAATCAGATGTACCGGTACCCCAGAGGATGTAGGAAAAAGAATAGATAAGTTAAATAGGTTCAAGTCATCAGGCCCAGATGGCTTTCTTCCTCGAGTTGTACGTGAAGTGCGAGATGAAATCGCACCTTTCTTAGCTGACATCTTCAATAAATCACTAGAAAATGGAGAGGTTCCTGAAGACTGGAAACTGGCCAATGTGACCCCAATCTTTAAGAAAGGGGATCACGAGTGTCTCAAGAATTATCGGCCAATTAGCTTGACTTCTATCATAGTAAAAACTCTTAGAAGAGATACTAGTAGACAAGATAGTAGACTACCTAGAAATCCACAATTTAATTACAGATTCCCAACATGGATTCAGGCAACACCGATCATGTCTTACCAATTTGCTGGAATTTTTCCATGAAATGCTGAGTGAGTATGACAAAAGTAGAGCCATAAACATCTTAACTAAGATTTTCAAAAAGTTTTTGACAAAGTACCTCATTGCAGGTATCTCGGCCATAACCGAGCGCCCCCACAGAACCCTCCCTGCCTACCACAATAAAACCTGGGTGACCGAAGCCACTCCATGGCGGGGAGCTGAGGAGGGTGCAGAAACACCCGGGAAACCAAAGCCCAACCAAGGGCCCTGTGCCCCTCAGCAATTATGAAGAGAAAGTTGAGGGGCAAAGGAAAAATGTGATGCTTTGGCTTCCAATCTTGGTAGATTGGGAGGTCAATCCACGGATGAGATGCTGTCACTTGAGATCTAGAAAATATATAAGTAAAAGGAACAGTCAGAGTAAGCTATGGGTATGGCAGAGATCGCTCAGTTCTCACTCTGATAGACCAGCCCATCACCAACAATGAGTGGTAATCAATGGTGTTTCTTCTGAGTGGACTTCAGTCACTTCTGGAGTTCAACAGGGATCTGTCCTTGGCCCACTTCTGTTTATCATATATGTCAATGACATCGATATTGGTCTGTTGAGTGTGATTTCCAAGTTTGCAGATGACATAAAGCTTGGAATGAATGTAAAAGACCCTAAAGGGGTTGAACAGCTCAGGATGGATCTCGACAGACTGGGTGAATGGTCGGAGACATGGCAGATGCCTCTATACTTGGAAAAGTGCAAGGTGATGCATATCGGCCAATCAAACCCCAATTCAGGCTCTTCACTATTGGGAATGCCTCTGGAAGTAACTGACTTGGATAACGATTTGGGTGTTCTGATTAGCAGTGACCTAAGGTTTTCCAAGCAGTGCATTGGAGTAGAGAAGAAAGCGCAGAAATTATTAGGCTATATTAAGAGGCTAATTTAAGTATAGAAATAGCCTAAAGAAATAGCCCTCACACTTTACAACGCTCTGATACGGCCTCTCCTGGAGTATGCTGTTCAATTCTGGTCTTCAGCACTAAGGAAAGATATAGAGCGACTGGAAAGGGTACAAGCTAGGGCTACAAAGCTTATTCCATCGCTTAGAAGAATGAGCTATGAGGACCGGTTGAGAGCTCTTCATCTCTTCCCGTTGGAGACCCGCAGACTACGAGGTCAACTCTTTGAAGTTTATAAAATACTTAATGGGTTTGACAATGTGGATTATAGCAAGATAGTCAGCCTCAATATGAATACAACACGCAACCATGGCTGGAAATTAGAATTGAAAAGGTTCAGCACTAGTATCTGTTGAAACTTTTTCACATATAAGATCTGTTCTACCTGGAACAAACTTCCCTCCGAAGTTGTGAATAGTTTTTTAGTAGAGCAGTTCAAGAAGAGAGTAGATGGTATTTTGCACACTGTGTAAAGAGTGTAGTGCACTAAACAGTCTCTCTCCTTCCACTTCGAATATCTCCTCGGAATGGACAGCAAGGTCTCTGAGATACTAATTATTCCTTGTAACTCTCTCTCTCTCTCCCTCCCTCCCTCCCTCCCTCCTCTCCCCCCTCCCCCCCCAACCTATAGGATGAACCCGTAGTAACTCAGATGTTACACAGGTACACTTTGCTTTAATTAACTACCCAGCTCGCCTCTTTGACCTGAGAGAGAGAGAGAGAAAGAAAGGGTGTGTGTGTGTGCGTGTGTGTATGAAGACATAATATACAGTAGATAACAACTTACCTGTCCTGTCGTTCCTGTGTGTGTGTGTGTGTGTGTGTGTGTGTACTGGTATGTATGTATGTGTGTATTTAGACATAATATATAGTAGATAACAGTGTACCTGTCTTGTCGTTCCTGTATGTGTATGTGTGCGTGTATGTGTGTGTGTGTGTGTGTGTGTACTGGTATGTATGTATGTGTGTATTTAGACATAATATACAGTAGATAACAGTGTACCTGTCTTGTCGTTCCTGTGTGTAGGCTATTTACTGTTGGGTGATGACTGTGTTTGGGTAAGAGGTTATGGTGTGTGTGTGTATGCGTGCGTGTATGTGTGTGTGTGTATGTGTGTATTAAGCCATAATATAGATAACAGCTTACCCGTCTTGTCGTTCCTGTGTGTATTTACTGTTGGGTGATGACTGTGTTTGGGTAAGAGGTTATGGTGTGTGTGTGTGTATGTGTGTGTATGTGTGTGTGGTTTGTGTACACGCATTTACTGTATAGGTAGGTGTCCTTCGTTATGTATGTGTTCGTTATTTTAGTGTACGGTATGTATAAACAGGGAGTATGTGTGTTTGTATTTATGTGTGTATGAGAGAGAGAGAGCGAGAGAGAGAGAGGTGTTGGTTTTAGTAGGATGACTGTGTTTGCTGATAAGACTGTTAGTGTATGAGGTGGTGGTCTCTTGTGTTTGTGTTTTGGGGGAGAGGAAAAAGTAGTTGGAGGAGAAGTTTGATATATATATATATATATATGTTTCTAATCTCTCAGTGGGGATCGAACCGTCGACCATCAGGACGATAGCCGACGCTTTAATCAATTACACCACGTATATATATATATATATATATAATTATATATATATATATATATATATATATACAGTATATTTGTGTGTGTGTGTGTGTATAATATATGCCTTGATAGGTGAATAGTTAGAGAGACAGAGGGGTGGGGTTTGGTAGTACGTGGGCGATTTGGTGAACCAATCGGTTAGGTTGGCTGATGGATGCAAGGGTTCGAATCTACCTGCGACCACTAAACGTTGTGAGGCTGAATTATCACATATAAACGCCTAGAGCACAACACAAGTAAAAAACCTAATCCATATCACTATCACTACAACAGTATTCTCTTCACGCTTATTACAAACTTTTACTTTATATCTGTCGAAACCCTTAGACAGATCCCGTTAAGGGGGGTCACCGTTTTTTTTTTTTTATCTCCTTTTCTCTCTTTCCCTGGCTTGTATCCATTCGGCCCCATTCAGCCAACTGTTTTAAGACGTTTATCCCCTTCCAGATGTCGATTTCTTCCTGGCAAGTGATAGCGAACAGCATTGTATGAAGAATTCCGACTTCGCCGGAGAAATTTTTCTATAATTTGTTTTTACACATTTAGCTTGCTGTCAAAACACAAATATATATATGCGGCTCGCTACTGCTTGCCAAGAAAATATTGACACCTGGATGGGGGTAAACGTCTTAAAACAGTAGGCTGAATGGGGCCAAATGGATACAAGCCAAAGAAAGAGGGAGAGAAAGAGAAAAAAGTGAGGTGGGCTCCCTTAACCCATATTTAGCGGATGGTAAGGTATTTTACACCATGCCGCCCAGCGGGCATACTCCCAAAATATTCGCTCACTTTCACTCGCCCTAGCGCCTTTACTATGGCTCCAATGCGAATGAAACGGTAATTTTTGGAAAGAGCAACTCTTCGCCTCCCCATATAAGTCTATCATGGATGTTATGAGCAAGTGTGGAGGGTGGGAAGAGGTGAGGAAGAGGAGGTACATTTTGGTCTATTTCCCAGGCACGTTCGGATGCGTTCGCTTTGCCCTGACTTCGGCCTCCCGCACGTCTACTATTCCTTCGGTAATCGGTCTTATTTTTCTCTTATTCTGTATTTCTTTCTCTGTATTCTCTCTCTCTCTCTCTCTCTCTCTCTCTCTCTCTCTCTCTCTCTCTCTCTCTCTCTGGCTCGCTCGCTTTCCCTCTCTCGCGCGCTCTGTCTCTCTCTCTCTATCGTGAGAAATGTACCATACACCCTGGTTATCGTGAGAAATTTACCGAACGCCTGAAAATAATACGCTATAAAATGCTTGCAATCAAACTCTCAAGCAATTTCAAGGTCACATGCAATTATAAATGTATAGGTAGACCCAGAGAGAGAGAGAGTGTCGTGATAATATAACTATTTTACATATGGATCATATATATGGTAAAATAATATATATGGTACATATGTTCCCCACAATCATATAATGCCAGCACAAATATTCAATCTTTCGTTGTTTGTATTACCGTAAGAAATTTACCGAACGCCTGAAAATAGTACGCTATAAAATGCTTGCAATCAAACTTTTAAGCAATTACAAGGTCACATGCAATTATAAAAAGGTATATTGTAGACCACAATCTTCGCCAAGCTTCGTTGTTGCTTGTATTATCGTGAGAAATTTACCGTACACCCTGGTTATCGCGAGAAATTTACCGAACGCCTGAAATAATACGCTATAACTGCTCATGGGTTACCTCATGACCGCTCGCCACGGCCGCCGTGGACCAACTGAGATGTACTCCACTTACATCCACCTTCACTCCCTCGCTACATACGTAATTATATAAAGAAATTACCGTATTTTAGCGATTTTGCCCTTCGGTTGCACGATCGTTGCAAGACAACCAGTGATCGTAGAAGGATGGTTCGGGTGTCATTGGAAAGCTCAATTTACGCCCTTTCAGGAATACATACTTGTATTACGCTCTGGGTCTTGTTTATGCATGAAAAAAAGCACGGAAACAACCCCATTTATGGTAAAAACTCCCCGCTGGGCGGCACAGTGAAATATACTCCACCACCCGCTCGTAAGGTGATAAAATGGTTGCAATCAAACTTTCAAGCAATTATAAAATGTAAATTGTACTTACCAACACCCACACCAGTATGTTCTTCGTCAGGAATGTCTCCATTTTGCTCAACGGTCTGTGCAACATCAACCACAACATTTGCGACACGCAAATTATGCTTTGGGTGAAAGCCTATGATCGGCATATTTTCGTCTTCCGAGTCATCCACACTATCAAAACTCTCACCCAGACCTTCCATGGTTTCATTCAACAGCCTATTAGAAAGTTCTGAAGAGTTCAGCATGATACCTAGTTCCTGGGCGGTGAGCCGGGCGTGATGAGTAGGGTGGCGCGACGCACTAGGGGTGGCGGCCACCGAATCGGTCACGGGCAAATCTTGATCTTCCATTACGGCTGCTTGAGGGTTACTGTGAGAAATAAATTGACTACACCGGTATCTGGGGAATGTTGGCAACAACCTTCCGATAGGGTAACCTCACTAGAGTGAACAATTTCCTACCAGAACCCGGTGATTGTATATATTGTAGAGATTAATTAATGTTAGGTAATTTAGTACTGTATAAGATTACCTTGATCAAGTTAATTTAGTTATAAAACCTTGTAGAAATAAGTTTAGAAGAACTGTAAAGAGGATCAGTTTAAATATTCCCGCGACCGCATACGCGATTCACCGTTTGCTTTAGGGTCGTTAATATCTTGATATTATGTTCACTAAATCGTTGTGAAACCATGTTTACCTTTATAATTATATAATTTAAATGCTGATAATTATTTATATGATTTCGTGAAGAGGGAATGAACCCTTGGTAACTAATTAATATATAGTTTATTTAAGAGTCGGAAATTGAAGTTCCGATCAGACGCTAGTAAACTTTTGAACGGTAGAGACGTGTCCCGTGATCTCCTCCACCACAATCCCCGCGCCAGGCCCGGAGTCCTGACCCTTTAACCCTGGTCTACCGAAGCCGGAATCCTCGAAACTACACCAGGACCCTAGTATAGCTAAGTCATTGATATACATGGCCATTGATACAATGTTTAGTTAGGGCATCCTGAGAGATAGGCTACCATAGTTCATACCATAAGGTAGGCGATCTCAGACTTTATTTTTATTTATGTTTATTAATTTTATATTTCGATTGGTGTGGTAAGAGATAACCTTTGGCCATATTATCCCCCACATTTTGGTGCCCTGAGTGAGGATTCCGATCGGTGTGTAGACTAGGGGTTGAGTTAGGGCCAGTTTTCAACAGTTAGGGTCCCTGCTAAGCTGCAGCGGTAGGCTAATGTTTAAGGTCGTTTTTGTGGGACATAGATTGATCCCCCGCCGTTATGAGGTCCCTAACTGTGAGGCGATGGCCTTGGGTGAGTGGCATTTCAATTAATAATAAATAAAATCGCATGGCGTTTAAATCCTGTGGTAGAGGACTGGTAGGAGGGTCTGCAACGTTGTTGTTGTTGTTCCCTAAGCTGCCTGGCCGAACAGCCCCGAGTCCCTGAGAAAGGCCATGGCCACGATCGGGCTTTCCCACAGAGCTCTCATTGAGTGTAGATTGTGTTGTTGGTGTAAGTGGTTGTGTGAAATGCAGTCTTCTATGATGTGTTTAATGGTATGGGGTGCTGTGTTACATCCCGGGCAGGCGTCGACAACGGAGTCATCCAGTCTCTTCTGATAGCTCAGGAGAGCTGGATGGTGTCCGCATCTCAGCCTGGCCAGGTAGACTCTGTCCTCGCGAGGAAGGGAGGATTCGGAAGGATGGATTTCGGGAGGTCGTGCATGCAGCTGCGTGTTGTCTGTGAGTGAGGGGATGGATCGGTGAGAGATATGAGTATGGATGTGCTTCTGGAAGTTGGTTCGGGGTGGGCAGGGAGGGAGAGAACAATAATTGTGTGTGATACCGTGTGCTGGGTGTTGTTTTGATATTTCTTGGTGTCTGTGGGTGTGTTGCCATGTAGTTTAGTGGGTGGTCTTGGTTCGTGGAGGCTGCTGCCAGGAATTGAGTGCCTCTCATGTCCAGATGGTCTTTGACTTTGAGGATTTTGGTTTCTTGATGTAGGTGATCTGTGGGTGAAGTAGCTGTGCAGCCTGTAATGATCTTCAGGGCTTTGTTTTGAATAGTCTGTAAGGTCTTATGATGTGTTTCAGCTAGGTTAGAAGCCCAGGCTGGGCTTGCGTATTCCATCACTGATCTTATGTATTGTTTATATACTGTGGTGGTAGTTTCTTTGTTGTGTCCAAATTTTGTGTGAGCAAGTGACCTGAGGGCGTTAAGTCTGGGTGTCGGTTTCTTTTTAATGTTTGTGGTGTGCTGTTTGAATGTCATATGAGTATCATATGTTACTCCTAGGATTTTGGGTGTGTGTGTATGTGTTAGGGGTGTGTTGTTTATGGTGAGTTGAGGGATGTATTCGTGTTCTCCTGTCCAACTTGTGAGCAGGGTTGCGGTGGATTTGGCTGGGGTAGATTAAGTCTGTTTGTAGTGCACCAGCCATGTAGTGTGTTGAGATAGGGTTGAAGGAGATCTGTTGCTCTTTTTGGGTCATGGTGTGTGCATGTGAGTGTTATGTCATCTGCATAGGAGGCTAAGTTTATTTGGGGCGTATTGGGTGTAGTTATATCGTGCATGTACAGATTGAAGAGTGCGGGCGATAGGACGGATCCTTGTGGGACTCGGTTTGGAAAGTTTCTGATTTTAGATGACTGACCGGCAAAAGATACGTGTGCACATCTGCCTGCTAGGAAGTTGGCCAGCCACCTTTTTGTGTTGTGCATGTTTGTGTTGTAGATTTTGTTTGTTAGGTTGTGGCGGGGGATGGCATCGAAGGCTTTACTAATGTCGAGTGTGGCTAATAGTGATCTGTGTGGTGGTCTAGCTGAGTTGATGCCGTCGAAAGCTCTTTGTGTAAGGTCTGTGAGAAGAGTGTTTGTGGAGTGCAGTGGCCTAAAGCCATGTTGTGTTGGAGCTAGGGGTAGGTCAGGTGTAATTAGTTGTAATACTAGGCGTTCCATGACTTTGGAGGGGGAGCAAAGAAGTGTGATGGGGCGGTGCGAGGAGGGTAGCGTGGGGTCTTTGTTGGGTTTGGGGAATGTGATGATGATACCATGCTTCCAAATGTTTGGTATTGTGTTGTGTGAATAGCTGTAGTTTGATATGTTAGTGAGTGCTTGTATGCCTTGTGGTCCCAGGTGTCTGAGGTGTATGTTGCTTATGTTGTCTAGGCCACAGGTGGGTGAGTGCTTGAGATTGTTGATGATATGCTTTGTCTGGTGATTGGTGAAGGGTGTATAGTCAGGGTCTGGGGAATTGTCTCTTACGTCGGATGACACGTCGGTCGTCTTTGTGAGGTTTTAGGTGGCTGACATGTGAAAAGTGATTGATGAGAGTGTTTGCTTGTTGTTTACATGAAGGAGTAGAGTCTGTTGTTGTGATTGCAGCATGTGATTGTGTTGTGTTGCTGTTGGAAAGTGGGATGCTGTTTAGTGTTTTGTAGAGTTTTTTGGGGTTTGTTTTGTGATCAAGTGTTTGTAGGAAGTTATTCCAGTTTAGTTTTTGTTGTTCTTGTATTTTGTTGTTAGTTTGGGTGTTGAGTGCTTGAATTTGTTGTGTGATGTCTTGTGTGTGGGGTGCTGGGGAGTGTTTCAGTATGTCGCGTTGTCTGATGAGGTTTTGAATTTCTGGTGTGAAGTTGGGGTTGTGTCTTTTCCTGTTACCTCTTGGAATGTGTTTCTTGTCAGCGTTTTGGATAGTTTTATTGAGTATGTGTACAGCATTGTTGATGTTAGTGATGGGTGTACTGTTTAGAGTTGTGAAGTGTTGTTCGGTCTCATTTGTGAATGCTTCCCAGTTAGCTCTTTTATAATTGGTGTATGTGTGTTTGTGGCTAGCTGGGGTGAGTCTGGTTTTGGTGGTGATAATGATCGGGAGGTGGTCAGAGCCTAAGGTTCTGACCACCCTCCAGGATGTTGTGGGGGCGAGTTCTGGGGAGCAAAAGGTGATGTCTGGAGATGATGGGTTATAGAGGGCTTGGTGAGGAATATGGGTATGTTGATGGATGTCGTTAAGGATGATGAGGTTATCGGTTTGGTTTTGTAGTACCAGCCCTCTGTCTGTGTCGGGGTTGTCGACAAACCAGGCCGACGTCTTGGCGTTGAAGTCACCACCCAGGATGATGTGTGGGGTGTGTGGGGTGTTTGTGATGTGTTGTAAGTGTGGTCTGTATTCATTTGGTACTGTAGGGGATGTTTGGGGAGGGATGTATGTGTTTATGATGGTTATGTTGGAGTTGTTGCCAGTGCGTATTTTAATTGACTGTATTTCTGTTGTGTTATAATTTGGGGGGAGGAGGGATTTGGTTTGTACACTGGTTACTATGTATGATATTTCTTTGTGTACCAGGGTGATGAGTCCACCGCCCCCGCCAACAGCCCGGTCTTGTCTGATGGTGGTGAAATTATGAAATGTGGGTGTTTTTTGTGTTGTGCGGAGTTTTGTTTCTTGTAAGATGGCAATGTGTATGTTGTGTTGTTTGATGAAGTGTGAGAGTTCGTGTTTCTTTGTGTTGATGCCATCTATGTTCAGTTGAAGAATGTTAATGTTATGTGCACGATGTATGTTGAGTGCTGGTGCACGAGGATGGGGTGGGGGTGGGGGTGAGGGAGGGGCTAGGGGTAGGGATGGGTGAGGTGGGGGTGTGGATTGGGGAGCAGGAGATGGGGGTTGGAATGGATTAGGATGGGGTGGTGTGTTGAGTTGAGGATGTGGATGGTATGGGAAGGTTAGGTGGGTTAGGGAGGAGAGGTGGACGGGTTTTAGGGGGGGGAGTGGATGATATGGGAAGGTTAGGTGGGTTGGGGAGGAGAGGTGGACGGATTTTAGGTGAGGGATTTAACTGGGAGAGGGAGGGGCATGAGGAACAGGTCCAGGTGTTTGTGTAGTGTTTCTTGGAGGCAAGTGTTGTGCAGGTTAAGTGGGTCCAGTTCCCGCATGAATTGCAGAGAACTGAACCCTTAGTATGGCGACTCGAAGTGATGGGTTTTGAGCAAGTTGGACATATGTATGTGTACATGGGTCCTGGGTTGCTCTCAATGTCTCCGGCTAGAAGAAGTCTTCGAAAAATGACAGCCGGAGAATCATTTCTCGGTATAGGAAAAACTGTGTGATGTGTGTGTGTGGTGTGAGAGGTGTGGAAATTCCTGGCACGACCGAAGCCGCTCCAAGGACCCGTGCCCCCAGGGAGGGGGCAGGGGATGGTTGTGACGGTTTGGCTCCCGAAACTGCTCCCCGCGGCCGGCATCCGTTTTTCCTCCACTGGTCGTTGATTTTGTCTTCGGCCGTGGAGGGTCGGCAGCCATCCGCGGTTGGCAGCCTCAGGAGGTGGCCCCACGGCGTAGATGCTGCCACATCATCTGCAACGTTGTGTTCTCTGGCGTTTGTGAATCTCAGAGCTTGAGCTTCGTTGCAGTCCCTAAATTTCCCCAATATTTTTCTTATTTAGACCATTTTATTTCTCCGTCCTTAATGTCACCCGCGTCTGGCAGACTAGGTCGACCAGCTAAATGCTTGGGACGGAGCATATACCAAATTTAATAAATAATAAATTTGTTCCCCCCCCTCCCTTCTAGAAAAAATGCTACTACCACAGGTACCCACTAACATCTGGGATAAGAAATAAATGATTAACTAAATATTTACAGCTTTAGCTTCATTCTTGTACCTAAATTCTCCCTATTATTTGATAATTTAGGCCATTTTTATGTTTCTGTCCTTTAATGTCACCTGCGCCTGAAAGACCCAGTAGACCAGCTAAATGCTCGGGACAGAGCATATAATTTATGACATTTAATTCAATAATAAATATATTCCCTCCCCCTACTAGCGTGTGTTCCCACGTATTAGGTAAATTATATTGTGGACTTAATGTTTTCAACTAATTATTCATCTGAATTTGTAGCAAATAATGGTACGCATATAATGCTAAAGATTAACAGCTAAATTGAGTATGTGTTAGGCTATAATTATCTAAATGTAATTTTGATTGTTGAAAATTAGTCTTCAGTATAAACATTAATAATAGTCCAGAAAATAATTACCCATTTTCCAAAATGATTGATACACTCTTGAGAAAATCTATGGTGGGGAAATAAGGCTGGGTAACTAGAGCATTAAATAATTGCCAGGAGGTAAAAAGACGTGACCCCTGTCCAAGGGAGCTGTTAAAATCTCAAATCCAAAATCTTAAAACCCGGTGGGCTAATTATGAAGAGTCTTGCAATAAATTGGAGGACTTTTGCATCAAACAAGAACAATCTGAAAGGTTTGAGGAATTACAGCAAACCTATGCAAATGCTCGTGAAAATTATTTGGATCAACTAGCTGGGTTCGAATCCTTGGCGACAGAGACAGTTACCGAAACAGGGAGTAATGATACCAGTAATGGTACTGCGGCTCCGGGACAACAAAGTTTTAAGTTGCCACCTATAACCTTACCTGAATTTGATGGGCAATCTGATTGGAATACCTTTTGGGACAAATTTAAAGGTTTAGTTCATGACAGGTTAGATATTTCTGCAGCAAATCAATTTTCATACTTGTTGGGTCAACTTAAGGGTTTTGCATTAGATTTTATCAAGGAACTTCCCATAACAGATGCCAATTATGCAGCAGCTCTAGACGTACTCAAGGAGAATTTTGAAGATACGGAGTTGACTCTACAGCGCCTAGTTTACAAATTGCTGGAGTTATCAGGACCAAAGCATTCGTACCAGGATCTTCAGTCATTCCGGATCAGCTTGAATTGTGTTTTGAAATCACTTAGTACCCAGAAAGATCTTGATTCAGCTTCTTGGCTCTTGAACCATATTGTACAACAAAAGCTCTCTCAGAAAACCTGTGATGAATTGTACCACAGGTATAAGAAGAACTACTTCACGTATCAAGAGATAGAAGAGGGTTTAAGAGAGCTGTGCAAACACATGCAGGTTTCCAAGAAGGATAGCGGTATCAAGGAAGGAGACAACAAAGTTAATACACAACAATACACAAAAGTGTCTACAACAGGGACTAAGGAAAAAGCAAAACCGTTCAAGAAGGAAGAGGTTGGTACCTATGTGACATCCGTCCAGCAGAATAATCCAACTAATACAGTATCTAAAACAAAAGGTGTTTGGGAGAGAAAAAAATCCTGTCTCAATTCTCCAGTGACCCAAGAGGTAACCAGAGATATTAACCCCACACCAGGGGTAAACCAAGAAAACCGGAAGGTGTGTATGTTATGTTCAGAACAACATTTTACAGTGTATTGTAGGACTTACCCAAATCTTAAGGCTAGACTTTCACGACTCATCGAACTAGGTAAGTGTCTTGTTTGCCTTAGCACAAGACATTCTACTGAGGAATGTGCCACTAAATAAAATGTATGTTTTCGGTGCAAGACTGGCGTACATCATACCGCATTGTGTCCCAAGATCAGTGAAGTACAACCCAAACCGACAAGTGTAAATATGACCCTGACCACTGGAAACCCAATGCATACGCCGGCAGCTACTCCTACAGCCGAGATTCAACTGATCAGAGGAAAAGAGGTTATGCCGGTCAAAGCACTCTTTGATACTGGAGCGCAAAAGACCTTCATTGCCGGAAATGTTGTCAGAGCCATGAATTTGCCAACAGTAGGAAGAGTGAACATGGCAATACCTGGATTTTTGTCAAATAAGGAAACACAAACATTTGACGTGGTTAAACCCCTGATTAAATTGGGCAAATATAAATGTAAAGTGACTGCGGTGGTTAAGGAAGACATGAACACTTCTGTGGTAAATAAGGGTTTAAAGGAAGCATCTAACTTCTTAACAAAGAAGGGTGTTCAACTAGCAGACCGAACTATAGAGTCTGACGTAGTAGGTCCAATTCAACTGATCATTGGCTCCGACTATTGTGGTCGCTTCTTGCGAAAAATGACTCGGAAACACGGTATCCAGTTAATTTCTTCATCAGGTGGATATATAATCATGGGATCTCTACCCCCATGTGGCCCAAGTGAATCAGATAACCGGATGGATCCAGTCTTTGTGACTCCGGCACAATCTCTGGTGGTGGCTAGAATTGGTGCAGAATTAATACCATCACAACTAGGAGACATTCTAGAAGAGCAACAAGAACCTGTTCACAAACTTTGGGAACTGGACACTGTGGGTATAGAAGCAGATCTTCCCAGCCCTGAAGACATCTTAACATATAACCACTACCTAGACACAGTTGAGTATAAGGATGGCCAGTACTGGGTAGGACTTCCATGGATGATAAATGCCCCTGAATTACCAATTAACTACCAGAGTTCAAGATGTCAATTAAATAAAATGGTGGAGAGATTGCGTCAACATCCTGAACGACTGGACATTTATCATAAAATAATTCAAGAGCAGTTGGAAAATGACTTTATTGAGGAGGTCCCAGGTGAAATGAACCATAAAGAGAGTCATTACCTTCCTCATCATGCTGTAAGTAAGGACTCCAGTACTACCCCCATCAGAGTGGTATTTAACTGCAGTTCTCGAGCAGCGAAGATGAAGCAAGTCTAAACGATTGTCTCTATGTAGGACCAAATCTGATTGAAATACTGGGTGATGTACTATTAAAATTCAGGACAAAGATATTTGGGTTTGTGGCAGATATCTCCAAAGCCTTTTTGAGAATAGGGTTAAAGGAGCAGGACTGCAAATTCACAAAGTTCCTTTGGCCTGAAGATCCTTTTCAGCCTGGTGGGCGGATAAAAGAATACCGCTTTCGGTCAGTGTTGTTTGGTTCCTGCTCTAGTCCTTTCTTGTTGTGCAGCACTTTGAGATATCATTTCCAGAAGACCGAGAAACCGGAAATGGGTCAACTGTTTTACATGGATAATCTTTAGGGCGTTGCCGACAGTGGAGAAGAGGTGATTGAAATCTACAATTTGGCAAGGCAAGAATGTAATAAAGCCAATATGCCACTACAAAGTTGGAATTCAAACTCTCATATTCTTTTGGACCAGATAAGAAGAGACTATCCTGACTATCAAATACCAGAATATCAACCAGTACTAGGACTGCAGTGGAAAACAACTACTGATGAGATGTCTCTAAAGCCCCTCAAGTTTCCCGATGTAAAACTCACAAAACGTACACTCTTAAGTCAGGTCTCCATGATGTTCGACCCATTGGGCATATTTAGTCCCATATCAATTAAAGGGAAGATTTTAGTTCAGGAGGCCTGGAGAGAAGCACTGAGTTGGGATACTCCATTACCTGAAAAGTATACAGAAGAGTGGAACAAATTGCAGGTGGAATATGAGAAGGTATCCTCAGTCAAGTTTCCTAGAAGATGTGATCCTACCTCTGATAATGAGTGTGCTCAATTGCACATATTTTGTGATGCCTCATCTAAGGCGTATGGTGCAGTAGCTTATTGTGTCACTGAAGTCCGATCTACTATGATTATGTCCAAATCCCGAGTAGCGCCATTAAAACAACGTACCCTTCCACAGTTGGAGCTGACCGCTGTTGAATTGGGAACTAGGTTAGCTACTTATTTGAATGGTATGTTTCCCTTTTTAGGTGAGACATATATATGGACAGATAGTGAGATATGTTTGCACTGGATAGCTAAGGATGATAGTCACATAGTTTATGTGTGTAACAGAGTACACAAAATAAAGGAACTGCAAATGAACTGCATGTTAAGTCCAAGGATAATCCGGCTGACTTGGTGAGCCGAGGTGTTGGTGTCAAGAAACTGATTAACGAAACTCTGTGGTTTCAGGGTCCGGTTTGGCTACGTCAGAGTGATTGGCCAGAACAAAAATCATACCAGAAGGTTAATGATGATAAAGTTCATATGGACCCAATAATTATCCCTGAGCCTTCAGTGATTGACATCACCAAGTTCTCCAATTTGGACAAACTATTAACTGTAACTAAATTTGTGTTTAAGTTCCTGAGCAAGAAGGTAAAGATGGATGAATTAGACCCACTTACCTACTGGATCAGAAGGATACAAGCTGAAAAGTATGATGAGTAATTAACACAGCTACGTAAACCCAATCCCAAGCCAACTAAAAGAATGAAGGACCTTGGGCTGTATCAAGACAATCCATAATTAATATGTTGTCGAGGTCGTATTGGTAAAGCTGATCTACCCCTCAAAACTCGGCATCCGATCCTATTGCCCAAGGATTGCGACCTCACCAAATTGATGGTTTTAAAAGCGCATGAAACCACTAAACACGGTGGGGTAGCAGACACTCTAGCCAATATGCGACAAACATATTGGATACCCCAGGGACGACAAGCTGTTAAACGCTGTATCAAGAATTGCATTATTTGCAAGAGGTATACAGCTATCGCTATTCCTTACCCTGGACCACCAGCTCTTCCGCCAGACCGCATTCACCAAAGGACACCGTTTGAGGTAACAGGTATAGATTATACTGGTGCCATCACTCTCGCAGGAGATGATGGTCCACCCAAGAAGGTTTACATATGTCTATTCACCTGTACCAGCACTCGGGCTATCCATTTGGAAATAGCGGAGGACATGAGCTCGGAAACCTTTATAAATTTATTTAGAAGATTTGCCGCTCAGAGAAGTTGTCCCAGACGTTTGATTAGTGACAATTGGACAAATTTAGTGGGCGCTTCGCCGTTGGTTTCTGAACTATTAAAGAGCAACGCAGTACAGCAAATGTTAGATTCTAGAAATTGTTATTGGTCATTCACAACTCCCAGAGCCCCTTGGCAAAATGGATTTACAGAGAGAATGATAGGTACCGTGAAATCGTGCCTGAAAATGGTTCTTCACAAGTCCAAGGTCACCTTGGATGAGTTAAGAACTGTTGTCACCGAAATAGAAACCAGAGTAAATAATCGACCACTAACGTATCAAGATGACTCCAATTTTTTTTTTTTTTTTTTTTTTTTTTTTTTTAAAAGAGACAATGAACGGAGAAAGGAAAAACACAGATAAAACAAAAAGGTCCATGTGCCTAAAGGCATCCTCCATTCAAAAAATGTTTGTAACAACTGGATTTAAACATTTGTAGATTGTAAGTTTGTGGAAAGCAATTCGAGGGAAGTGAATTCCAAAGAGTAGTAGCTCTGGGGATAAATGAATTCTGATAAGCAGAAGTTCTGCATTGTGGAGGAGAAAGTGTAAATTCATGGGCGCTCTCAGCTGCCCTAGTTCTACGGTGAAAGATGTGGAGAGGCGGCACAATTGAAGCAAGTTCCTCGGAACAATTGCTGTGAAAATATCTGTAGAATAATGCAAGGGATGCAACGTTTCTTCGTATGGATAATGTAGGAAGGTCCTGTGTGATTGCAGGGTTATTGATTAATCTAATAGCTTTATTTTGAATTTTGTCCAACTGCCTCAATGCAACCACTCCACTTTCACCCCACAGAGATGAACAGTAATCCATCTGAGAACGCACATGACTTTTATATATCACGGCCAACTGCTCGTCAGTGAAGAATTCTCGAACTCTGTACAGGAGTCCCAGTTTTTTAGAGGCATTCTTAGCAATGCTTCTAACATAATGTGTCCAGCTCAAGTTAGTAGTTAATGTTACACCAAGAATGTCAATACTAGGGGAAGTGGGAATATTTACATCATTAAAAAATATATGGGAGTCAGTGAGATTCTGTCGGTTAGAAAATTGTATGTATTTGGTTTTCTGTGCATTAAAGGAAATTAGATTCTTTTGTCCCCATCCATTAATTCTAGAAAGGTCCTGGTTCAGAGAAATTGCAGTGTTTATTTTTGAATTTATAAGATCGGGTTGGGTGAAAGAATTGGTAAATGTGAAGGAACTGTGGAGTGTTGAGTCATCTGCGTAGGAATGTATTGGATTATGAGTGGTAGATATGAGATCATTGATATGAATGAGGAACAGAATTGGGGCCAAAACTGATCCCTGGGGAACACCAGCATTTATTGAGTGAAATTGAGAATAAAGGCCATCTACCATTACACATATTTTTCTATTATGAAGATAAGAAGAAATTAGTGGAACTAATGATGCAAGGCCGTAGTGTGACATCTTCGACAATAAGGATTGATGCCAGACTCTATCAAATGCCTTTGATATATCCAGTGCTATTGTATGTGTTTCACCATGTTGGTCTGTAGCTTGGTTGATTTGATGCGTAAGAAGGCAAAGCATGTCTGCAGTTGATCGACATCGTCTAAAACCATATTGCCTATCACTGATTAATTTATTATTCTCAAGATGCTTAATTATGTGATTATTTAATATAATTTCAAAGACTTTACCAAGAGTGGAAGTTATAGCTATTGGTCTGAAGTTTGATGGATCTGAAGAGGCACCTTTATTAGGAACTGGATGGATGTTTGCTTCTTTCCAGGGTACTGGGAAGCATGAGGTATGAGTACACAGACGGAAATTTTTTGCCAATACAGGAGCGAGCACCAAGGAGCAATTCTTAATTAATTCTTAATTCTGGAAATTAAGGCCTTAACACCGGCTCATTTATTATATGGTAGACGATTGGACCCAGTCCCCCGTTTGGACGTGACCGAGGAATTAGTAGATCCCTCCGTTAATGAAGCAGATGCACACTTGCGACGAAGCTACCATAAACTCTGCAAAATACTGGACACCTGGAACAAACATTGGGCATCTGACTATATCTTGAGCCTACGGGAGAGGTATTATGGTGCGAATTCTGCTAGTACCGTCACAAACCGGTAGTGGGAGACATAGTCTTGTTGAAAATGGACCAACCTCACTCTAAATGGCCCTTAGCAAGGATCCAAGAAGTCTATCCTGATTGCGAAGGAGTTATCAGAACCGTTAAGGTTGTATCTCGAGGACAAACCACTCTCCGAACTGTAGATCGTCTCATACCTATGGAACTCGCCATCCCACCGGAAGAAGAACAGCAACCCATAGTAATAGGGAGCCCAAGACCACCACGAGCAGCTGCTGTGGGGTCTAGAAGAAATTGGCGTGATTTGTTAGCCGCAGGTGATATAACATGATGGGACACATCATACTTCGCCGGGCCCCAATCTGTGAGAAATAAATTTACTACACCGGTATCTGGGGAATGTTGGCAACAACCTTCCGATAGGGTTACCTCACTAGAGTGAACAATTTCCTACCAGAACCCGGTGATTGTATATATTGTAGAGATTAATTAATGTTAGGTAATTTAGTACTGTATAAGATTACCTTGATCAAGTTAATTTAGTTATAAAACCTTGTAGAAATAAGTTTAGAAGAACTGTAAAGAGGATCAGTTTAAATATTCCCGCGACCGCATACGCGATCCACCGTTTGCTTTAGGGTCGTTAATATCTTGATATTATGTTCACTAAATCGTTGTGAAACTATGTTACCTTTATAATTATATAATTTAAATGCTGATAATTATTTATATGATTTCGTGAAGAGGGAATGAACCCTTGGTAACTAATTAACATATAGTTTATTTAAGAGTCGGAAATTGAAGTTCCGATCAGACGCTAGTAAACTTTTGAACGGTAGAGACGTGTCCCGTGATCTCCTCCACCACAATCCTCGCGCCAGGCCCGGAGTCCTGACCCTTTAACCCTGGTCTACCGAAGCCGGAATCCTCGAAACTACACCAGGACCCTAGTATAGCTAAGTCATTGATATACATGGCCATTGATACAATGTTTAGTTAGGGCATCCTGAGAGATAGGCTACCATAGTTTATACCATAAGGTAGGCGATCTCAGACTTTATTTTTATTTATGTTTATTAATTTTATATTTCGATGGGTGTGGTAAGAGATAACCTTTGGCCATATTATCCCCCACAGTTACTGAGTCATGGTCACGCAGTGGGGATGTGTGGGTGGGACCTTGTAGTACACCGCCTGACCACCAGGTTTCGCTTTCCACCTAAATTAGTGCGGGAATACGCCCACGGACTTAAGGTGGGCCCCGCCATTTAGTCCAATTTTCTCGATTCGGACTTAAGTCGGGCCCCGATCTTTAAGGGTTAACCTTCATCACTTTGTTCTAGATAATCAGTATTTTTCAATACAAGCCCCAACACTTAGGGGAACCTTATGGCTGAAGGCCATGCAGGTGCAACGCATATGTTACAAAATATTTCAAATTAATAGCCACGGAGGAGTTGTAGCTAGTTTTTGGTATCTGCATTAGTCCTCCCTCTAATACTAGTTTTCTATCATAGCCAGGCCTCTGTTACATTTTCTATCATGAACTCTCTCGTTAATTTCTTCCAATGGGGACTTACTTAGTGGGTGTGGTAGTACGTCCTAGCGTGTTTCATATACTCACACCTAGCCAAAACAAAACCACTCCAACAGCTTCCTCTCTCTCCAACACCCCTTCTCCCCTCTCAACACTCTTCAATTAGTTTGTTTTAGATTCAGATAATTTTATTTAGCCTGTGGATAGCCTGTAGCCTGTAGCCTGTAGCCTGTAGCCTGTAGCCTGTGGAGAAGATGAAGGATTGATTTTTGTATTGTTGAAGAATAAGGGATAGTCCGCTGGGAGTTCCGTACGGGTGATAGATGGAGAAATTGGGTTTTGGAAGCTTTAAAGGTAACAAGGTTTTCTCTGCCCCAATTGGAGATAGTATTTAGATCAGAATTTAAGAGTTCTATGGCTTCATTACGTTCATCGTTGAGGGATTGCTGGGTACATGTCTTTGTTTGAGTGACATATTTAGTATTATGGTTAGTGCCCCTGCAACTTCTTCTTTGACTAATTTAAGAATTTTAAGGATAAACATGTCCGGCCCAGGTGATTTATTGACATGAAGTGAGTCGATTTTTGTAATTTCTTCTGACTGTGTAAAAACACAATCTTGCAGAACATAGTTACATGTTTGATTATTTTCTTTTGGCACGTTTCGGTTATTGGCAGTATTAAATACAGAAGAAAAGTGTTGATTAAGAGTAGCAGCTATGTCCCTGCTATCTGATTCTAATTCACCTCGATTATTTAGTATCGGGCCAATGCCACTTTTAATTTGTTTATTGCTTTTTATATATCTATAGAATTGTTTTGGATTAGATTTGCTCGCATGTGCGATTTTATTTTCGTAATTCCTCTTAGAGAGAGAGAGAGAGAGAGAGAGAGAGAGAGAGAGAGAGAGAGAGAGAGAGAGAGAAAGCAAGCACATCAGCACCAGGGGAGAGAAAGAGAGAGATAGTAGGTAAAAGAGAGAGAGAGATCTAGAGAGTAATGGCTTTACCCTCTCTCCGACGAACGAAGATGTATAGCACCCAGGGGGGGGGGGGGAGGGGGGGGGGGTGGAGATAAGCAAAATAATAGGAGGAAGTGGACAAAGGGATAAGATGGAGGTGGAGGAGGAGAATAGTAAGATAAGAAAAGGAATAAGTGACAAAATTAGACTAGAATAAGGAGAAGGGAAGGGAGAAAATGTGTAACAGAAGGAAGGAAGGGGAAGGGGGGAGGAAATGGAAGAATTAAAGGAGGAGGAGAAGGAACAAGAAGAGGAAGAGGAGGAGGAGGAACAAAATAACAACAACAACAAGCGAATATGTTGAATCCATCTTTCCCTCATTCTATGACTTGAATTTGCTTCAAACTCCGTGTGCCCATACATTTTTACTCAAACATTCCTTGATTTTGAGCCTGTCACTCTTTCTACTCTGGAGGAGGCACTCGTCACATTCAGTTTTGCCTATTGTCTCCCTCGTCCACATAGCCTACAAACAAACAAAAACAGTACGTCTATAACTGGTGTATGGATTTTCATGATAATTGGCCGGTAACTTCACTTCCGTAGCTCACTGCAATTTATTATGATTCATTTACACTTTACAATTTACGGAAGTGAAGTTACCGGCCAATTATCGTGAAAATCCATACACCAGTTATAGGGATGTCTTGGTAACAGACATAGAATGACAGACAGACAAGACAGATTGACAAACAGATAGGTAGCGTACTAATACATTAACTTTGAAAGGTTGACAGAATTAATATAAACACCATATGAGGAGGAGCACTTTATTGACAACGTTTCGCAGAACTCCTCCTCAAATGGTGTTTACATTGAGTCTGTCAATTTTTCAAAGTTAAGGGGAGACAGGCCGTTTTTCTGGTCCCCCTTCTTCCTCGTGTTTACCCCCATTTGTTTTCAGATTTTATGATGTTCTGCCCATAAGTTTAGCGATTTTAATACCTTTCACCCCATTTCATTGTCAATTTTAAGGCCTTCAATCGTGCCATTTAGGTGTCGATTTTTTCCTGGGGAGCGATAGCGAGCCTGAAATTTTAAGAGGAAGCGGCCTTCGGCCGGGAAATTTTTCTACCGAAAAATGTATACATTTATCTTGAAGAGGGGTCTAGGGAGTGTTTCTAAGCTTGATGGAGGTCTAGCAAGGAAACTAAGACATATAAGAATACATGAATTAATAGAATAAAAGAAAAAGGCCAGTCTCCCCTTTATCTAACATTTTATCAATGCCTTGTGGGGAAGAATGTACCGTATAAATTGTATGTATATATTTGTGTATAGTGTATTCTTCTTTTTGTCTGTCCAGCCTTTTCACCACCACCACGCAGCGATGCAAAGTTTTACATAATTATGCAATAGGCTTAGGGTAACGTTGATCCCTACCACTGCAATGGTGTAGGTGTATCCCTTCCATACACACACACACACACACACACATACACTAACACACCCACACATTAGCACACACACACACTAACAAACACAAACACAGACACAAACACACACACACACATACACTAACACACCCACACATTAACACACACACACACTAACAAACACACACACAGACACAAACACACACACTAACACACACACACACACACACACACACTAACACACCCACACACTAACACACCCACACATTAACAAACACACACACAGACACAAACACACACACACTAACACACACACACACACACACACACACACACCCACACATTAACACACCCACACATTAACACACACACACACTAACAAACACACACACAGACACACACACACACACACACACACACACACACAACACAAATCATAATGTTGTAACACATATATGACATCAAAGAACAAATACTCACCATTACCTCCACCGAACGAGAGCCAAGTATTGAATTTGTAGTTTATAGTATGTGTATATGTATAGGTTAAGGTAGCCCACCTCGCTTTTTTTTCTCTTTATCTCTCTCTCTCTTTGGCTTGTATCCATTCGGCCCCATTCAGCCTACTGTTTTAAGACGTTTACCCCCATCCAGGAGTTAATATTTTCCTGGCGAGCGGTAGCGAGACAGCAAATATAGATTTTTGTTTTGACAGCAAGCTAAATTTGTACATTTTTCGATAGAAAAATTTCTCCGGCGAAGTCGGATTACTCCATACAATGCTGGCTCGCTATCGCTCGCCAGGAAGAAATCGACACTTGGATGGGGATAAACGTCTTAAAACAGTTGGCTGAATGGGGCCGAATGGATATAAGCCAGGGAAAGAGCGAAAAGAAGAGAAAGATCAAAATCAAGGTGACCCCCCTTAAATTGTGATTTATAGTTCAAATTATGTCTTTGGAAGTGATCAAATAGCGAAAACAATGCTATTTCAGGTTAATTGTCTTGTATTCCTTCTCATACTCATTCAAAACAATGCTATTTCAGGTTAAGGGGAGATGGGTCGTTTTTCTAGACCCCTTCTCCCTCATGTTTAGCCCCATTAGTTTTCAGGTTGTAAGATGTTTGCCCCATTAGTTTTGTCGACTTTAAGACTTTTCGCCCCATTTCTTTGTCAATATTAAGACCTTTCGTGCTATTTAGGTCTCGATTGTTTTCCTGTCAAACGTATTGTGTAGTAAGCCGGATAAATGAGCACTTCACCATTCCGTCTATTTATCTGTTACCCACGTGTAAGTGTGGCAAACGCATTATCTCGCCCGCGTTGTCGGTAAAATGGGTTTGCTTGTCAACTTCCGTCGTGAAAATTACCGGTTAAGGGGGGTCACCTGCTATTTTTCTCTTGCTCTCCTTTTCTCTCTTTCTCTGGCTTGTATCCATTCGGCCCCATTCAGCCAACTGTTTTAAGACGTTTATCCCCATCCAGGTGTCTATTTCTTCCTGGCGAGCGAGAGCGAGCCAGCATTGTATGGAGAAATCCAGCTTCGCCGGCGACGTTTTGCTATCGAAAAATGTACAAATTTAACTTGCTGTAAAAAAAAAATATATATATATATATAGGCCTATGCTGGCTCGCTACCGCTCGCCAGGAAAATATTGACACCTGGATGGGGGTAAACGTCTTAAAAAAAAAAATCTTCTATATTTCAACTTACTCCCTCTCGGGCATAGGCTGAGAGCCTGAACATTCATCGCTGCACAATGAACAGTGAAGCCCATGAGGTCTCGTTCCAGTCTAGGGAGTGAGACATGTGAAGCACGTAGAGTACTGTACGTACAACGAGCACCTACCATCTTGCCTTCACATGAGGCACGGTGCTCACTCATGGCCCGAAGCGACCCCATCTCTGAAGCCACCTCGTTCCCGTGCTTCACTGTCTCACCCCCTACACTCGGACTCTCACTCTTGCACACACACACACACACACACAACGCCACCTGTTGAGAAGACAACTCACCAGGCATTGCACCCCTATAGCATATTTTGAATATGGGAATATTCATACAGTGTTATTTAATTAGGGAACAATGAGGGTATTTTATTGGCGTTTAGTGGGACCGAATGGATACAGGCCAAAGAGAGAGGGAGAGAAAAAGAAAAAAACCGAGGTGGGCTCCCTTATTGAGATGTGAAGAGCTTAGCCAGTCATCAAGTGTTCCCGGTACCGGTAGTTTAAGGGGAGATTTTTTGTTTCTTTTTAATTATAATTATTGTTATTACTATCATTATGACCTAGATGTGTATGAATTGGTATTTTTGTTGTGTGTGTTCATTGTTTTCTGTTGTGTTGTTCCTATTCTGGCTCTGTCTTGAGTTGAGATTGGGCCTGAGTATATTATATATATATATATATACAGTATATATATATATATATATATATATATATATATATATATATATACCGGTATATACAGTATACCAGCTATATATATATATTAAATATTTATTATTATTATTGTTCTATATTTATTTTATTTTTTCCTCCCTAGACCTCCATCAGGTTAAAAAAACTTACTCCCATGGCCCCCCTTCTAGATTAATGTGTGCATTGTTCGTGAGAAAAATAGACCAAATACAAAATACAATATATGCATTAATGAATATACCGGTAATGCAAATAGCTACAATACAATTCATACTATTTATTGACAAAGTTACATACAAAAATTAATCACAATAGTTATAATTGCATACAGAAAAACATAAGGGGTCCACGAATTGCAAACAGAAAACCATAAGGGGTCCACGAATTGAAAACAGAAAACATAAGGGGTCCACGAATTGCAAACAGAAAACCATAAGGGGTCCACGAATTGAAAACAGAAAAACATAAGGGGTCCACGAATTGCAAACAGAAAACCATAAGGGGTCCACGAATTGAAAACAGAAAAACATAAGGGGTCCACAAATTGAAAACAGAAAAACATAAGGGGTCCACGAATTGCAAACAGAAAACCATAAGGGGTCCACGAATTGAAAACAGAAAAACATAAGGGGTCCACGAATTGAAAACCGAAAAACATAAGGGGTCCACGAATTGCATACAGAAAACCCGTCTTTTTTTATCTCTCTTTCCCTGGCTTGTATCCATTCGGCCCCATTAAGCCAACTGTTTTAGGACGTTTATCCCCATCCAGGTGTCTATTTCTTCCTGGCTAGCGATAGCGAGCCATCATTGAATGAAGAAATCCGGCTTCGCCGGAGAAATTTTTCTATTGAAAAATGTACAAATTTATCTTGCTGTCATAACAATAATATATATATACTGGCTCACTACCGCTTGCCGGAAAAATAGTGACACCTGGATGGGGGTACACGTCTTAAAACAGTAGGCTGAATGGGGCCGAATGGATACAAACCAAGGAGAGAGGGAGAGAAAGCGGAAAAAAAAGCGAGGTGGGCTCCCTTAAAGTAACTCTACCTCCTTCCGTAGATTGGCAAGGCTTGAGATATTGTGCTGTTGTTTGTTTTATACTCAACACAATCACTCTCTCTCTCTCTCTCTATCTGTTTATCTATCTATCTATACCGGTATATATTGTTTGGAGAAGTATTCAGAAATACACCTCATGTGTATCTCCTGCTCTCTATGAAAATGAAAAGGCAAGTTGTATATATATATATATATATATATATATATATATATATATATATATATATATATATATATATATATATATATATATATATATATATATATAAATATGGTGAAGAAACGGCAATGGCTGCAACAGATGTGGGAATTAAGACACAAATGCAGAGCAGGACCCAGTTTATTCAACGTTTCGCCAGTAAGGCTTCTAGTGATAGCCTCTCGTAGATTAGATTTAGAGAACCTTAGAAACAGAATTAACAGCGTAGAGCCCAGTATTCAGTTTCCATTAGAATATGAAAATTACGATAAATTACCCTTTCTTGATGCTCTTTTAATAAAAGACGGAAATTTTTTATTTTTTTGTTTTGTTTTAGAAAAGTCCCCAACAAAAATGATTTTGTACATTTTTATTCTTCTACTGATAGCAGGACCAAATTAGGTATTGTGATAGGTTTTTATCTTCGTGCCTTGAGAATTTTTTCGGATGAATATTTGCATAATGAACATGACTACATTTTTTAAACTTTCACTGACTTAAAATACCCTCCATTCTTTATACTCAAGGCCAAGAAGAAAGCTCACATAATCCACGGTAGGAATGAACGCAAAGAAAACCCCAAAAAAACTAATAATTCTGCCTAAGTCAAATGTAGCGGATAATGTATCACATGTTTTGAAGGAAGCAGGTGTCGAAACAATTAGAACAGGAAATGTCACCATTGGTAGTATTATGAAAAACAGTAAATAAACGCAAAAATTACAACAGCGAAGCAGGTGTATACAAAATACCATGTACAGTACCACAGGTAATGAATTATATATAGGCGAAACGTACCGAGGCCTACAGAAAAGAATAAAAGAACATGAAACCGATATGAAGAAATTTAGGTTAAGCATCACCACGGTCATCCATAGACTAGATACCTGACACAGAATGAAATATAATGAAGCTAGATTGATAA
Organism: Paralithodes platypus; assembly: GCA_032716605.1. Lineage (NCBI taxonomy): Eukaryota > Metazoa > Arthropoda > Malacostraca > Decapoda > Lithodidae > Paralithodes > Paralithodes platypus. The sequence continues at coordinate 39,338,834 of CM064573.1, read as the reverse complement.
AATGTGAAACAAATACTGTTATACGTAGATGCTTTGAGTCAGCTCATATCGTAATGAATGATACCATGAACTTAAATAAAGGTTCATTTTCACTAGCCAAACCACTTGCATATTTATTAACGAGTCGAGAGCCAGACTAAACTATTTGAACATTTCATGCTGTTGTTTTTGTTTTGTTGTTTCCTTATGGTAAGAGATATATTTTGTTGACTGTACTCCCCTACTGCATGTTATTCCTGAAGAAGCCTTACTGGCGAAACGTTGAATAAACTGGGTCCCTGCTCTGCATTTGTGTCTTAATTCCCGTATATATATATATATATTACAAACGACTTTTGACAGTCACTGTAAGTATGGGGTTAAGATTAGGAAGACGTTTTGAAATACGATCCTATATATCTTTAAGGGTTAAGTTTGAACTCTTAGTAAGGATGACTTAAGGTGCCGATGTCCTTAGGAGTTAAATATGTTTTGTTTTAGTTATATCATACTAAGGGTTACGTTAAATGGCGTGGGAACGGTTCCTGACTCATGAGTTTTAGAAGGGGGAAGTTACAAAGAGTTACAATGAATACCCCTTCAGAATGTATAGCAACCTGCTGAAAGATCATTCATAGCAAGTATACTATCTTAAAATTATATGAGAGTTGGATATAGTGAATCCTTAATAAATGATTGAATAATTAGATGTAATACGCCCTCACTGAAATACTTGTGCATACCCAGCGCAAGGCAGATACTTAAGATTATGTGAGAATAACAAAATTAAGTTAAAGAGTAAACCAAACATTTCAGGTGAAGAAAAAAATCGAAAGTGGTATGGACATTTTCTAAGTATTTTGTTAATCAACAGTAGATGTAGTAAAATTATAAAGAACGGATTTAAAAGTTAACAAAGCAAACACAAATGCTAAGACAATGAACAAACCCAAAATTGCAAAAGAAAATACTAAAGGTAGTATCTCCAAACAAAATGCCAATAAGAAAAACACAAACAAAAATACATTATAATAATGTCTGCTGTAGATCGATTAACAAAGCAAAGAAATAGACTTATAAGACAAGATAAAACTTAAAATATACAACTGCAAACAAAAACAAAAGCAAATCCTAGGTAAATAATATATAATACTGCAGGAGAAACCAAAATAAAGTCCTACTTAATAGGATAAAATAAAAAGAATAAAATAAAGAAACACAAACGTCCACTTAGGTTAAACCCGTGGTGTGAAAATAAATAATATCCAAGTTTATAATAAAACAAAACATGTAAACCTTCCAAGTTTGATGAGACCAAATTAAAACCAAAAAAAGCATAGTTAAAACCTGATGTAAAATAAAAGGAATAAACATCCTATCTATAGGAACGTGATATATATATCAATATTAAACACAGCAAACCACATCCCGTGGTGTGTAAAATAATACCCTCCTAATCTGAAAATAAATTCATTTCGCAAATAATATCACATAGAAAATTTGAATAAACTTGTAACAATTCTTTTCAGCCGGGAGCTACCCGTTTCCCAAATAATGCATTTCCTATGGCAAATCCTAAAATATAGAATAAAATCACACACTCGTCGACGCAAAAACCAGTCTCAACTTAGTGTACAATTAATTCCAAAATAAGTACATTAAACCCACACACACAAAAAACCCAAGGATTTACAATAGCCTGCACACCATGAAAGGGCAGGCAAAAACCAATCAAGAAAAATAATATACCACACATGGGCAACTAAGTTCGCCCCCCCAAAAAAAAATATATATATATAACCACCGAAAACAAAACCAAATACAAAAAAACGCTTAGAAGTTAATTCAAGTACCGTACAAACATCTATTAATAAATAAACTCCTACATTTTATTTTATCATAAAATCATAAAATTCCACACCACACGTAAATGTTGAGAACAAAAAAATCTAAGGTAGCCTCAATAGGATATACTTTATATTTCCTTTCTCCTCTATGGCCGTTCTTCCAACGAAGACCACGAAAAAAGAAATTATCTATATACCCGGGAAATTTATTTCAGTTTCCAAACATATATATATATATATATATATACCGGTATATATATATATATATATATATATATATATATATATATATACTGTATATATATATATTTTTTTTTTATCTCTGTCACCTGTCCTATCTCTCCAGTATGGCCACCCGATCCTCCTAGCCGGCGGCGCGTGTGGCAATTTGGCGCTGCCAACTGGGAGGCTTTCCGGCAGTACTTCTTTGATTTCCCATGGAATTATTTCTGCTTCCGTGGCCGGGGACCCTCAGAGAGCGCTGAACGCATTACCGAGGTAATCCTACCGGGCATGGAAGCATACATTCCATTCTCTTTCTCTCAGACTAATGCTAAAAAATCTTGGTTTATTCACGCTGCTGTCCTCAATAAGGAGGAAGCATTCAAACGGTACCGACGCCTTAAAACTCAAGACTCTCATTCTTCCTATGTTTCTGCCCGGAATCAAGCCAAATCTGTTGTTGAGAGGATTGGGTTCTAGTCATGTGGTGATGGGCTGGTCTATCAGAGTGAGAACTGAGCAATATCTGCCATACCCATAGCCTACTCTGACTGTTCCTTTTACTTATACATTTTCTAGATCTCAAGTGACAGCATCTCTTCCATGGATTGACCTCCCAATCTACCAAGATTGGAAGCCAAAGCGTCACATTTTTCCCTTGCCCCTCAACTTTCTCTTCATAATTGCTGAGGGGCACAGGGTCCTGGGAGGGGCTTTGGTTTCCCGGGCGTTTTCGCACCCTCCTCAGCTCCCCGCCATGGAGTGGCTTCGGTCACCCAGGCTTTATTGTGGTCGGCGGGGAGGGTTCTGTGGGGGTGCTCGGTTATGGCCTTGGCCTTGCTCGGGGCCTTGGGGCTGTTCGGCCAGGCAGCTTGGGGAACAACAACAACAACAAGCCAAATCTGTTCTTCAACTTGCCAAACACTCTTTCATCAATAATAAATGCATTGAACTATCCAGCTCTAGCTCTTCCCAAGCTTTCTGGCATCTAGCCAAAAACCTCTCCAACAATTTATCTTCCTCGTCTTTCCCTCCCCTTTCCCACTCTGATGGCACAACCATCACTTCTTCCTCTGACAAAGCTAAACTCTTTGCTCAAACTTTTGCTAGAAACTCCACCTTGGATGATTCCGGTGCTATTCCTTCCTCTCCACCCTCCTCTCTCTTACTTATGCCTATAATCCTAATCTCTTCTAAAGATGTACTTTCTACCCTCTCTGGGCTTAATACTAATAAGGCGTACGGTCCGGACGGTGTTCCTCCTGTTCTCAAAACTGTGCGTCCGTGCTGACTCCCTGCCTAGGCAAACCCTTTCGTCTCTGTTTATCCTCTAACGTCTTCCCTTCATGCTGGAAGTTTGCTCACATTCAACCTGTCCCAAAGAAGGGTGACCGCTCTCAACCCTCCAACTATCGTCCAATTGCTCTCATCTCTTGTCTTTCTAAAGTTATTGAAACTATTCTTGCTTCCAAATTTCTTAAGCATTTCTCTTCTCATAATCTGCTCTCAGATCGCCAGTATGGCTTCCTTAAGGGTCGCTCTACTGGTGATCTTCTTTTATATCTTACTAACTCTTGGTCATCCTCCTTTCGAGACTTCGGTGAGACTTTTTCTTTTGCACTAGACATATCGAAAGCCTTCGATAGACTCTGGCACAAATCTTTAATTTCTAAACTACCCTCCTTCGGTTTCGATCCCTCCATCTGTGCCTTTGTCTCTAATTTCCTTTCCGGCCGTTCCATAGCCGCGGTTGTGGACGGCCATTGTTCACTTCCTCACCCTATAAACTCCGGTGTTCCTCAGGGCTCTGTCCTATCTCCTATTCTCTTTCTAATTTGTATAAATGATCTCAACTGTACCTCAATTCCCATCCATTCATACGCAGACAACTCAACCTTACACTACTCCTTTAGTTTTCAGAACGCCCCAGCCAGCAATCCCTCAACGACAAACCAAACGTAATGAAGCCATAGCACTCTTAAATTCTGATCTAAATACAATCTCCAATTGGGGCAGAGAAAACCTTGTTACCTTTAATGCTTCCAAAACACATTTTCTCCATCTATCTACCCTTACGGAACTCCCAGCAGACTATCCCTTATTTTTCAACAATACAAAAATCAATCCTTCATCTTTTCTCAATATTCTTGGTGTCTCTTTTTCTTCTGCTCTCAGTTGGAAGGACCATATTACCAGTCTTGCTAAGGCAGCCTCCCAGAAGCTGGGTGTGCTCAACCGCCTTAGGGGTTTCTTTACCCCTGCACAGCTTCTTGCTCTGTACAGGGGCATAGTGCGTCCTTGTATTGAGTATTGTTTACATGTGTGGGGAGGTTCTTCTCACGCATAAAAACTACTTAGTAATAATTGATGTACTGACGTACATAATTCTTTAACTCGAGGAACCTTTCCCAAAGAATTAAAAATTGCTTCAGTTATACCTCTTCATAAAGGAGGTAATGAAACGTTATTGAATAATTATTGACCAATATCAATTTTGTCTGTATGTTCAAAGGTTATTGAAAGGATAATGTATAAAAGGGTAGTTTCATTTCTTAATAAAAATAATGTTTTGTATAATCTCTAGTTTGGGTTTTGGTCTGGTTATGGAAAAAATTTAACTTTAATTACGCTGATTGATAAAATAGTTAACGCACTAGATAGTGGTAATATTGTATTGGGATTGTTCTTAGATTTTAGTAAAGCGTTCGACACCGTTAACCATTCGATTTTACTAGATACATTATAATCATATGGAATACGTGGTATTGCACATCAATGGTTTGTAAGTTATTTATCAAATAGGTCGCAATGTGTATAATATAATGGAATAGCATCTTTAATGTTTTTCATAGAATGAATGCGGAATTGCTTCATGTAGTGGACTGGAATAATGCAAATAAATTATCATTGAATATTAGTAAAACCAATTATATGGTATTTCATACAAAGGGTAGAAAGGTCGGAAATAATGATCATATGCGAATAAATAATGAAGATATTAAGAGTATATGTAACTAAATTTTGGGAATTACTATCGATCCTGAATTAACTTGGTCAGACCATATAAAGGATGTTAGGAATAAAGTTTCTAAGGGAATCGGTGTCATTTACAAAGCCAGACAACTGCTAAATACAACTACTTTAGTTACACTATATTATTGCTTTATATATCCTTACCTAACTTATGGAATAGAGGTATGGGGCGCAACTAGCAAATGTTATGTAGATTCACTATACAAACTACAGAAGAGAGCTATTAGAATTATATCAAATGCGCCATATCGATCCCATTCAAGTCCATTATTTGTGTCATTGAATGTTCTTTCACTTAACAACTTATATGAATTTTGTATATCCAAGTTAGTGTACAAGTGTATGCATAATCAACTACCAGCAATAATAAAAAAAAATTTTATAAAAAACGAGGACTTACATGCATATCCGACAAGGCATTGTAATAAACTCCAAGTGCCACGAGGTAGATTATCATTGTTTCAGAGAAAAAAAAACGATATAAAGGATCATGTATTTGGAACAGCCTAACGCATTCAATTGATGCAAAGTCATTAAATGCCTACAAAAATAAATTAAAATTATATTTATTTAACAATGATCTGTGAATCCTTTAAATTAATTAAATATCAAGGACAATAGTTGATTATGCACATATGCCTACGTGTTGTATAATACGATGTACAGTCGTGGCCGAGAGTTTCTGGGAGGTCTTTGGTATTGTAATGGGGTTGCTGTGGTGAACTGTTTAAAAAAGTGTTTTTGTCTCATAATCTGAATACTGGATTCACTAGTTACCGCTCACAGTCTTTTGGTATCAGTTGATGATGTTCAGTTGTTCCCGATCACAGCTGTGCATGTACAGTCGTGGGCGGGACCTTGTTAGCCATTAATAAAAACATTTTTGAAACACTTGAACCATTTTGATTGTATACTGAACATGCATTGTAGGTGAGTTGATGGACTTCCCTAATTAAATTATATATTTGTGTTAGTTTAGAAAGGAATTGTACGGGAATCAAGGGCACGACTGTATATTGTGAATGTCATGTATGTGTGCGCCCTGGGACATTGGTCTTGGCCTGATATGAACTCTTGAACAATAAAACGTAACAATGAAAAGCAAGTACTAAGTAAAGAACTGATGAAATTGCTCTATTTAATTCGAGGGCCGGGATTTGTGTCCTGGAGCGTGCTGGTATTGACGGGGGAGTGTGGGGCAGGAGGCATGTTTTTCTGCGGCATATTGTTTGGGTTATCATCAAACTATTATTAGTGAGCGCAAGGAATGTATAAGGTTTTGCGTTCATTTGTTTTTATAGCTGTTGTGTGTATGTGGTGATGTATTGTATTCGGTAAATGGATACGTGTGTAACTATGAATGTTATTTGTGAGTTTGTATGAATTAATAAATATGTGAGTATGTGCGTATGATTGTAAATGTGCAGTTATATTTATTCAAGTTCAGTGTCTGTTTATGCATGCAATTCACTTCTCTGCTTGTTCTTCTTCTGTCCAATTGCTCTTCTTTCCTACTTTTCTCCAGCCATCTGGTCTGGTCTGCATGCAATTAAGTATATGTATGATGTTGATATATACTATGTGTACATGTGTGTGATAGTTTGAATGTGTGAATGTGTGTGGGATGCGGATATATTCAATCGCACCATTGAGCCCTTGTATATTTAATATAATACCCATGATTCACCTGGGATGAGGATTGATTGTGATCATGTGTTTGTGTATGGTCACAATAATGCTGACCACCTTGGTTGGGGCCCGGTGGTGTCATTACACTATGTGGATGTGTGTGTATGTTTAGGTATTTTTGGATTGATGTAAGTATACTATTTACTTATACTGCAGATACTTCTGCTAGTTAGAATTATAATATTTGTCTTTATACTTGGGTTTGGGTGCATATCTCTTTTTTTTCTTCATTCGCCACTACTTCCAATTTAGTATTTAGTATAAACGTATTTCAGGACATATATACCAATAGGTATCAAGTCCTCTTTGTTATGTGATAACCTTTTAACACAACTTATTCGTGTATTATGTATATTTGTCATAAAACAATAAAACAATTTTAATTTGAAAACAATTGAAATAAGTAGTGTTGGGTGGGAGGAGGATCGCCCGTTAATTGATGACAGGTGCATGGAGGTGATTCATGTATGGCCACCCCCTCATGGGTTACAGACTTATAGCAATAAATAGATAGATAGATAGATAGTTGGTTCTAGTAATTATTATTTAACTATGTTTAACCGTGTCGTAGTTGAGTAAATTATACAGTGTATATACTGTATACAGTATATATACAGTATATATATATATATATATATATATATATATATATATATATATATATATACTGTATACTGTATACTGTATATATATATACTGTATATGTGTGTGTGTGTGTGTGTGTGTGTGTGTTTGTTTTTTTGTTTGTAAAGGAAGAAAGATGTAGTATAATATATGTCTAACCTTCCCTTTTCTTCTCCACAGGCTCTACAAATCTGCATTGGTGTTCCAAGATGTCAACATGGAAGGTAAGTGTCATTTATAGACGTTTCCATTGTCTACCCTCTTATGTAGTCGTTATGGTACAGGCTAAGAGCAGTGGGGTCGTTTGATATATATATTGTATTGTTATATATTAATTAATTCATATAATTATTTGTTGTTATTGTTTTTATTTATATATATATATTTTTTTTAATATATTTTATGCTATGCTTGCTCGTATTTGGTATTGCTTATATACAAGATATGTCTGACACGTACCTGATGATCAGATGAACTAGTGAAGAAGGTGATATAATAACTACTATCGGCATCGTATATATATATATATATGTTTGTGTGTGTGTGTGTGTGTGTGTTTGTTTGTTTGTGTAATCGTACTGTTGATGAATTACTATTAAATGAAGACAGGAATTAATTACATACACGATAATCATCATATGTCACAGGATAATTAATAAATGCAGATTAACATAAACATTCTATATACTGTACATTATATGTAAATATAGTGTAGGTAGAGCGTTGTGTGGGTAGAAATGAGGTTAAGCTGAGGAGGGGATGGCTGTATTTATTTGCTCATTTATGTATCTTTTAATATGTTTTAGTTTAGTCCCTAGACCTCCATCAAGTTTGAAGCAACACCCCCTAAGACCCTCCTTCAAGATAAATTTGTAAATTTTTCGATAGAAAAATGTCCCGGCCAATGGCCGGTTTCTCTTAAATTACAGGTTCGCTATCTCTCGCCAGGAAACATCGACACCTAAATAGCACGAAAAGTCTTAATATTGACAAAAAAATGGTGCGAAAGCACTTTAAATTGCCAAACTGATGGGTGTCTTCAAAATCTGAAAACTAATGTGGCTGAGCATAAGGGAGAAAGGGGTCCAAAAAAACGGCCTTATCTCCTCTTAAAATAGTATTGCCATCACCTGGAGGGCTTCAACTCCAGAAACTTCACAAAATGGTTTAGGGGATAGGGTTTATATTTTGGTCGTTTATACAGTATATATATATATATATATATATATTTATGTATGTTTTAATCTCTCAGTGGGGTTCGAACCGTCGACCGTCAGGACGATAGCCGACGCTTTAACCAACTCCACCAAGTTGGTTAAAGCGTCGGCTATCGTCCTGACGGTCGACGGTTCGAACCCCATGTTCCGGCCAAAGGCCGGTTCCTCCTAAAATGACAGGCTCTCTATTGCTCGCCAGGAAAATATCGACTCCTGAATGGCACGAAAGATCCTAAAATTGACAACTGTGAAAGGTCTTAGAATCGTCAAACTTAAGTCTTAAAATCTGCATACTAGTGGGGCTAAACACGATGGAGAAAGAAGACCAGAAAAGCGACCTATCTTCCCTTACTTCAGGCTCGCTAAAGGGGCTTTACAAAGACTTAGTTATACTATTATGCAGGAGACAAATTCTGCATAGGTCATTAAGGGGGGATGGGCTTATTTATGTTATCATTTATGTACCTTTGTATTGTTGTATTTGTTTCCTCCATAGACCTCACCCCCCCCCCCCCCCCAGGCCCTCCTTCAAGATATATTTGTACATTTTTCGATAGAAAAATCGGCTCGCTATCGCTCGCCAGGAAAAAATCGACACATGAATGACACGAAAAGTCTTAATATTGACAAAGATACGGGGCGAAAGGTCTTAAAATCGCCAAGCTAATGAGGCACACATCTTGAAGTCTTAAACCAAAGGGGGATTAACACGAAGGAGAAAGTGGACCAGAAAACCGCCTTACCTCCCCCTAATGCCTTGAAGGTCCGCCATTCTTCCAGCTATATGAACACATTTAATGACTGTCTCGCGCGGTACAAGTATATGTATTATATATCTGGGTAAGTCTATTATATATATATATATATAATGTAAATGCGTGTTTGTATGTGTGTGTGTAGTTAGGGAGAGACTATTTGTGTGTGTGTCAGAGAAAGAGTGAGTGAGTGAGTGAGAGAGTGTGTGTGTGTGTGTGTGTGTGTCATTCATAACTGACTCGGAAAGTACGCGCTAGGAATACAGTATCATATCCTGAAAAGTCCAAAGTTGTCCACGTATAATGCAATTGGAAGTAATCGCATTAATTATCCCCTCCCAGTGCCATCATATTCTCTCTCTCTCTCTCTCTCTCTCTCTCTCTCTCTCTCTCTCTCTCTCTCTCTCTCTCTCTCTCTCTCGTGATGCAGTTAATCCCTTCACTTTTTTTAGAAAATTATATTTGTTCTTGTTGTCTGTCTTGTCAGTAGAAGATTGTAACCGGTTTAAGAGGAGATGGGCCGCTTTTTATGCCGCCCCCCCCCCCTCTCTTCCTCATGTTTAGCTCCATTAGCACGCTAGGACATACTATAGGTAGCGCCAACGAACTTGACAATTTTCTTGACCCCTTAACTTCTCATAGCTCAAAAGGGCGTAGAGCAAACTGGCTGTAAAAATCCACACCAATTTCCTGGTGGGCTCTTCCCTAATGATAGAAATGTCAGTTCGATTGCTTTCATTCATTTTGAATTATGAGAAGTTAAGGGGTCAAGAAAATTGTCAAGTTCGTTGGCGCTACCTATACCACACTCACTAAATACTGTATTTCCCCCTTGGAAGAAATTATCGAGAGTTCATGATAGAAAACGAAACAGAGGCCTGGCTACGATAGAAAACTAGTACTAGAGGGAGGAAAAATACAGATACCACAAACTAGCTACAACTCCACCTTGGCTATTAATTTGAATCATGTTGTAATATATTCCTTGTATGTGCATGGTCTTCAGCCATAAAGTTTCCTTAAATGTTGGGGCCGTAATTTTTCAGTCCAACACCTTCCGCTTTAGTGAAATCACTATGGGTAGCGCCAACGAACTTGACAATTATCTCAATCCCTGACCTCTTCGTAACTCAAAAGAACCATGAGCAAACTGGCTGTAAACTTCCACACCTATTTCCTGGTAGACTCTTCCCAAATTTTTGAAATTTCAGCCCGATTACTTTCATTCATTTCGAGTTATAAGAAGTTAATAAGGGTTCAAATTATTGTCAAGTTCGCTGGCGCTACCTATACCAACATCACTACTTTAATAATTATCACTACAACCATCATTACTACTATTATCACCAATATCACTACTATCACCATCATCCCTACTATTACTAACTACCATCATTTCTAATGTCAACTAAACTAATTTAACCTAACTTAACCCAACCTAACCTATCCAAAACGAGGCAAGTTCCTCGTACAAATGCGGGGCGAGTTGTTTTCGGCGTGTCATCTCCAGTAACCATCACCAACATCACCAATACTTTCACCATCATCACTACTACTATCCCCATCATCTACTCCCGATAACATCATCACTGCTACTATCACCACCAATATCATAACTAAAGTACTTTCACAATCACGACTGCCCTTGCTACCATAATAACCATCAATATTATTAGTCAGGCAATATCATAACTGCCATCATAATCACCGCAACTATCATTACTACACTCAGACACAATGATGTCACCACTACAGATCATCACCACCATGACTAATACTATCACCAACACCATCACTACTAGTACCAAAATGACCATTATCATCACTTCGCCATCATCATTGCTGCGGGGGGAGGGGGGATTGGTGGAGAGAGGAGGATCCTGGTGTGTGTGGGGGGGGGGGGGGGGAGGTTTTGGAAGGGAGGGGGTGGTTGGGGTTTGTGTGTGGGGGCGGGGGGGGGGCAAGCTTTCTTTTTTGCCTAGATTAAAACAAAAATAAGATAAAATCGTCTAGTGCTGGCCATAATGAACGGAAGGAAAGCTTTATAGTGCTGAATATACTGTAGTGAATGTTATAATAGTAGGAGCTAATTAACTGCACTCTTCATTTTGCATTGAATTTCGGTGTGAGCATCCTAGGTTCGAATCCCTGGACTGCCACATGTATTTGTTGATTTCATTAATTTAGTTTAGGAGTAAAGTCGGTTGGTGGAGGTAACATTATAATATATACCGTAATCTTAAGACCTCCCTCTCCCATTTTGTTTCCTTGATCTAAAAAAATAAGTTCATCACACAAGTTGAGGAAGGGCAGCTGAGATATGCAAATTTTATGCAGGGGGAAAAAGAAAGTTTTGAGTTTAAAAGATTTTCCCTCCACTAGCCACTGATGGGTTAGAGACGGGAGGGTAGCAAAAATGTTCAGACAGCTCTATGATGAGTTTAGATCAGTGTCTACTTATTCATGACTAACGCCTACCTTCGTCCGACCTTACTATGGAGCTAGACAAATGAGGAAAGGCTAGTTTTTCTCATCTTTAAGTTGCCTCAGAGGTCGACGGGACACAGCCTATATCACATCGCTAACACTTGTGTAGCTTGCTCGGCTTGCCACTATGCGGTTTCAGAGCACTGCAGGACTAGGCCTATGCCTGGGTCACTCCATGTGTCGATTCACCCCCATACCAGCCAGGTCCCCCATCCTAGATTGCTTGGTGTTGGCGCTGGCAGTACGGGGTAGCCCTGCTCAAAAAGGGCTAGAGCAAATGGGCTGTAAGTTTCCACAATTCTTCCCTAGCTGACTCTTTCCAAATGGTAGACATATTAGCTTGATTACTACAGTGTTTTTTTAGTTATAGTGGTTAGTGGTCAAGATTTTTGCCCTAGTTATAGCGAATGGAGTATAGAGTCCTCCCGTACTCCCTCTAGTACTCCCCGGGTCGAGTTACCCCCATACCATCCGGAAGTTTTTATTTTTTTAGTTTCCTCGCTAGACCTCCCTCAAACATAGAAAAACACTCCTAGACACCCCCTCACGATAAATTTGTACATTTTTCGGTAGAAAATGTTCCGGCCGAAGGCCGATTTCTCTTATAATTACAGGCTTGCTATCGCTCGCCAGGAAAAAAATCGACACCTAAATGGCACGATAGGTCAGAAAATTGACATGGAGCTAAAGATATTAAAATCGTCAAACTAATGGGCCGAACGTCTTAAAATATAAAAACAAGTGGGGGTAAACATGAAGGAAAAGAAAATCTAGAAAAACATCCTATCTCCCCTCAATATCCCACCTTCACCACCTATACCCTGTTCCAATCAAGTAGGCCAACACTCCGGAACATAATCCCTCTGTAACTCACAAACCACTAGAGTAATCCAGCTCCTATTTCTACCATTTGGGAAGAGTCAGCCAGGAAATAAGTGTGGATATTTACAGCCCATTTGCTCTAGCCCTTTTTGAGCTATAGAGGTTAGTAGTTATGATTGCTACCTATAAGGAATGGACTATAGTAACAACAACAATATAAATATATATGAACTTGAACACCATGTGAGGAGGAGTGCTTTATTGACAACGTTTGGCATTGTAGTATCTTTAGACATATGACCTGATTATAGTATCTTTAGACATATGACCTGATTATAGTATCTTTAGACATATGACCTGATTATAGTATCTTTAGACATATGACCTGATTATAGTATCTTTAGACATATGACCTGATTAAGGTATATGCGAAACATTGTCAATAAAGTTCTCCTCCTCATATGGTGTTTATATTCATTCTGTCTACTAACATCTGAGGTGCAGCCATTAATTTCGGGCGCTGATGAGTGATTGGTGCTTCTGAATGCTTGTGTGCTGGCTTTTCGTGGGCTGAACTGTTATAATTATGTTCTTCTCTTGTCACCTGTTTTTTGTTTCCTTTCTTGTGTCTCTTGCTGATCCTCCCTACTCCTTGTGGGAGTAAGGGCTGGCTACTGACTGACTGACTGGCTGGCTGATAATATATATTAATAATTATTAATAATAATATAATTTATTAACCTCACTCCCAACACCAAACAAATAATAATCATAATAATAGTAACACTACTACTACTACTAATAATAATAATAATAATAATAATAATAATAATAAAAAAAATCTAGGTATATATAATTCTATCAACCAATTATATGCTAACTTTACCATTTTCACTAACGAACTTAGAATATAATATATTCTAAGTTAGTTAGTGAACTAAGTTTAAAAAGTAATAAGGATATATTATTTCCTTATTACTTTGTAAACGAAAACGAATTTACGAGCTCTGGGACATAATTTATTTTTAACCTTATCAACGAAAACGAATTTCCGAACTCTAGGACATAATTTTCTTTTAAGGGAGCCCACCTGGCTGTTTTTATCTTTCTCTCCCTCTCTGTGGTTTGTATCCTTTCGGCCCTATTCAGCCTACTGTTTTAAGACGTTTACCCCCATCAGGTGTTAATATTTTCCTGGCGAGCGGTAGCGAGCCAGCATACTGGTATATATATTTTTGTTTGGACAGCAAGCTAAATTTGTAAATTTGTCAATAGAAAAATTTCTCCGGCGAAGCCAGATTTCTTCATAGAATGCTGGCTCGCTATCGCTCGTCTGGAAGAAATCGACACCTGGATGGGGATAAACGTCTTAAAACAGTTGGCTGAATGCGGCCGAGTGGATACAAGCCAGGGAAAGAGAGAAAAGGAGAGAAAGATAAAAAAGGCCGGTGACCCCCCTTAACTTTGTCAGCGAAAACGAAATTACGAACTCCATCCCTCCCCACTAACTAGCTATCCATATATGTTCCCTATGACGAATAGAGAGAGGAAAAGAGAGATTGAGAAGAAAATATACAGTTTGTATTGGAATAAAGAGAGAGAGAGAGAGAGAAGGGGGGTAGCATTGTAAATATTCACTAACTCAAGATACATATTAATTTTAACACCTGTATGCAATATAAAATATAAATATAAAAATTTATCATTTTGTTTTTACTTTCCTCCCTAGATTTTCATCAAACTTTAAAAAAAAAAAATCCATTAGGCCCCCCTGCTAGATTAATTTGTACATTTTTCGGTAGCCGGTTCTTCCAAAATTACAGGTTCACTATCGTTCGCCAGGAAAAAAATCGACACCTAATGAGCACGAAAGGTCTTAATGTTGACGAAGAAATGGGGCGAAAGGTGTTAAAATCGGCAAAGTAATGGGCCAAACGTCAATAAATCTGAAAACTAAGGGGACTAAACATCAGGGAGAAGGGGGACCTGAAAAACGACCCACCTCCCCTTAATGGGATCAGAACACCTGGGTCCCTTTATTGTCTTCTTACCTATTTTATTATCGATCTCATTATCGGTAGGTTTGGGCTATGGGTTATTATAGGTGTACCTTCCTTTCTGCCACCTCTCTCTCTCTCTCTCTCTCTCTCTCTCTCTCTCTCTCTCTCTCTCTCTCTCTCTCTCTCTCTCTCTAAACTTTGGGATTAGGTTACATGAAAATATCTAAGCATAGATTGTGTCTATAAGATAATGTCCAAATTTCACCTGTTTTAGAGCTATTGTATGTATTTCCTAACTAGACATGCTCACCTGTCAAAGGGCCTATCCCACATTCACCTACCTATCTATCTATTGCCTGACGCCGTGATCCCCAAATGGGTGGCCACGAACGAAACGCCCCCATGCACCTCTGTCCCCAGTCAGTCGACGCCCCTCCTCCCAACCAGCACTTCCTTCATTCATATACTTCTTCACTCCATCCTTCCACCTCTCTCTCGGTTTACCTCTCCCTCTCTATCCTTCCACCTCGCTCTCGTACACCCTCTTTAATTAGTAATTATCTCGCTTCCTATACGTTCCATATGGCCTTCACCTAAATGTGTTTATTTTACCATGTTATAATGAAGATAGTATTTTGTAGGTTACAATATCATTAGATACTATTTTTTTTAGCTCATATTGGACTTTGTTGTGAAACATGGAAGAGTCCATTACAGTGGTGCGGGGGAGGACACTGTATATAACCTTCAATATATCTTTAACGGTTGAGAATTCGAGTTTTTGTTATAGAAGATTTTGAGCTTAGAATCATCCTTATTATCATATCCTGAAGTTTGGAATGCCTATTTTGGGACACTTTGTTATACTATATATAGGCCTATATACATATTTGGCCACTTCATTAAGTACTCTTGCCAAATCCCCTCAGAGCGACATTGAGGAACTCCGGCTCTAATTGCGTAATGATGAATTGGGGTATCGGTACTTGATGGTTACACACACACATACACACACATCCCCTACCCCTGTCTCTCTCATTCTGTGCTGTCCTTTTTTCCATTTCCTTTATCTTGGGTTCTGCTATCTTTACTAGAATCAAATCCTGACCACCTCACTTGGATCGTAAAGTCTGTGGTCAGTGCACTTATGTAACACACACACACGCACATACACTCACACTCTCTATATCACTCACTCTCACTCTCTCTCTCTCTCACACACACACACACACACATTGACACATACTCCTCTTTCTCTCTCACACTCACTCTCTCTCTCTCTCTCTTTCACACTCACTCGCTCTCTCTCTCTCTTTCTTTCTTTCTTTCTTTCTCTCTCTCTCTCTCTCTCTCTCTACTTTGCCATTCATCCTGTTAATCACTGAAGGATTCCGCAGGTAATTAAACCAAATGTCGGACTGGTTCTGCGTCTTCAGTTCCACAAGGACAGAGAGAGAGAGAGAGTTATACAGAGAGTTACAAGGAGTTACAAGGAATAGTTAATATCTCAAAGACCTTGCGGTCCATTCCGGGGAGATACACGAAGTGGAAGGAAAGAGACTGTTTAGTGCGCTACACTCTTTACAGAGTGTGCAAAATACTATCTACTCTCTTCTTGAACTGAAGAACTATTTACATCTTCGGAGGGAAGTTTGTTTCAAGTAGAACAGATCTTATATGTGAAAAAGTTTCCACAGATGCTAGTGCTGAACCTTTTCAATTCTAATTTCCAGATATGGTTGCGTGTTGTATTCATATTGAGGCTAAACATTTTGCTATAATCCACATTGTCAAACCCATTAAGTATTATAAAAAAACTTTAATGAGCTGACCTCGTAGTCTGCGTGTCTCCAGCGGTAAGATATTAAGAGCTCTCAACTGGTCCTCATAGCTCATTCTTCTAAGCAATGGAATAAGCTTTGTAGCCCTAGCTTGTACTCTTTCTAGTCGCTCTACATCTTTCTTGAATGCTGGAGACCAGAATTGAACAGCATACTCCAGAAGATGCATACTCCAGGAGAGAGAAAGAGAGAGAGAGAGACAGACAGACAGACAGACAGACAGACAGACAGACAGTGAGCGAGTGAAGCTACACAAAAAACTACCCCCCCCCCCTACAAAAGCAGTGGCTTCATTTGGAATCATATCCCATCCACTACCACCCGCTCCGACTTGTGGTCACGTAGATAGATACCATACACACGTACACCTCACACACACACACACACTAGCAGCTAAGTACTAGAGAAGGATACTTGAAATCTGGGATCCATTTAAGGCCTCACTGAATAAACAATTAGTTGAGTGTTTCAAGATATTAAAGGGCTCTGACAAAATAGATGTAGATTCTCTGTTCAAATTCAATAATAGTTCATCAACTCGGGGAAATGTAATTAGAAATCAGGAGGGCGAATCTTGATGTCACAAGGCACTTCTTCACCTACAGGTGTGGTAAAAAAACTGCCAGAGACCGTGGTACAATTTATTAAATTGACACATTCAAAAGGAGTCTAGACATTCATTTCGAGGAGGTTGGAGTGCCGGTATTATAAGTAACAAAAATAAATAAATATATATATATTAATAATGAAAACCAATAGGTTAAGTATCAGTAGCATACAATATTTCTCAACTTCCTTCTGTAGTATGAATTTCGCAGTAGAAATGTTCTCATTCTGCTGGGGGCCTTGTTTCCCCAACTAAATTTCATGCCGACTTAGAGGGAGTGGTGGGTGGGGCGAGAGCCTTTTACTTTGCTGTCCATGCCTTTCACTTTGGGCATTAACTCCAGACTGCTGAGTAGGGACCGCAAGATGTGTGCAGTCTGTGTATCAATGTAACTCTTAATCACTGAAGGATTCCACAGGAAATTAAACCAAATGTCGGGCTGGTTCTGGGTTATGAGTGCCTACTACCACAAGGAGAGAGAGAGAGAGAGAGAGAGTGTTTGTGTGTGTGTCAAAGGGGATACTGCAAGAAATAATGAAGACGAGTGGAAAAAATAAATATATTGAAAGGAAGATGCTTAATAAAGAGTAATAGTGAGTGAGTGGAAGCTGCAAATATGAGAGCGGGCGTGTGTATGTGTGTGTGAATGAGAGAGAGAGAGAGAGAGAGTACAAAGGAGTACAAAGGAAATCAAGCAACAACAGATCTAGTGACTCTTCTAGGCTGCTTGTCCTCCAAAACACTGAGGATCAAGTGTCCAAACAGTGGTTTAGAGTGGGTAAGGGAACATTGGAAAAGGAACTACTGCCCTGGAACTAATGTCCGTGGCAGGATTAGGAAGTTAGTAGGGGATAGATGGGTTAGTAACTAAGGGGGGGATAAAATGAAGTTATTAATTTACAAATGCAGTCAGTCGCGGGTTTGATGCGAGATATTTGTCTAAGCGGAGTTTAAATGAATCAACGGTGCTGCAGTCTATAACGTCTCGGGGAAGCCCATTCCACAAGTTGACAACTCGATTGAAGAAGAAATTCTTAGATTCGTGTGAGTTAAAAGATTTACCAATAATTTTGCAACCGTTTCCCCGCGTGTAATTAGATTGGTCGATAGTGAAGTACTTACTACAGTTCATATTGTCGATGCCTTTGATGATTTTGAACACTTGAATTAAGTCACCTCTTAATCTGCGCTGGGTTAAAGGAAATAGATTTAATTCTCTAAGACGCTCCTCGTATGGTTTGTTCTTTAGGCTAGGTATCATTTTGGTAACTCTACGTTGAACTCGTTCCAGCTTGTCTATATCTTTTTGGTAATAAGGGCACCAGGATTGAACGCAGTATTCCAGAAGAGGGCGGACTAAGGAATTGTAAAGGTTAGGATAACTTCTTTGGATTTATGCTCAAATGACCTGCCTATAAAGCCAATAATTTTGTTTGCCTTCTTAACAACTTCTGAACATTGTTGACTCGGTTTTAGGTTACCCGATAGTGTTACTCCCAGATCGGTTTCTCTGTTTACATTCTTAAGCTGAGTGCCATTCATCGAATAGTTTGCTTTCTCATTTAGGTATCCGATATGTAGTACTTTATAATTATTTATCCGCATTGAAACTCATTTGCCAAATTTTGGGCTGAAAAGAAGAGAAGTGAAAGAAGACGAATGAGAGAGGAATCTATTAAAGGGGAGATGGTTAATAAAGGGGGATAATCAGAGGGGAGGAAGGAAGGGGACTTAGAGGAGAGAGTAAGGGGAAATGGTTTATGAGAGAGAGAGAGAGTGAGAGAGAGGAATCTATTAAAGGGGAGAGAGTTAATCAAGGGGGATAATCAGAGGGGAGGAAGGAAGGGGACTTAGAGGAGAGAGTAAGGGGAAATGGTTTATGAGAGTGAGAGTGAGTGGGGAAGTTGCAAATGTGTGTGTGTGTGTTAATGAGAGACCGCGAGAGCGAGAGAGAGAGGACAGACAGACAGACAGAAAGACAGGGGGTGGAGAGAAAGTGTGTGTCTGGGTATATGTGTGTATGTGTGTTTGTGTGAGATAGAGAGAGAGAGAGAGAGAGAGAGAGAGAGATATGTAAATGAGTACAAATAAATTAAAGGGGGTACATTTAATGAGGGTAATTACTAAAAGGGATAACAGGAGCAAAATTTACAAGTGAGAGTGAGGGGAAGTTATTAAAGTGTGTTTGTACGTGAGTGTGTGTGTGTGTGTGTGTGTGTGTGTGTGTGTGTGTGTGTGTGTGTGTGTGTGTGTGTGTGTGTGTGTGTGTGTGTGTGTGTGTGTGTGTGTGTGTGTGTGTGTGTGTGTGTGTGTGTGTGTGTGTGTGTGTGTGTGTGTGTTGTTGTGTGTGTGTGTGTGTGTGGTGTGTGTGTGTGTGTGTGTGTGGTGTGTGTGTGTGTGTGTGGTGTGTGTGTGTGGGTGTGTGTGTGTGTGTGTGTGTGGTGTGTGTGTGTGTGTGTGTGAGGTTGTGTGTGTGTGTGTGTGTGTGTTGTGTGTGTGTGTGTGTGTGTGGTGTGTGTGTGTGTGTGTGTGTGTGTGTGTGTGTGTGTGTGTGTGTGTGTGTGTGTGTGTGAGTGAGTGAGTGAGTGAGTGAGTGAGTGAGTGAGTGAGTGAGTGAGTGAGTGAGTGTGTGAGTGAGTGAGTGAGTGAGTGAGTGAGTGAGTGAGTGAGAGAGAGGGTGTATGAGTGAGTGAGTGAGAGAGTGTGTATGAGTGAGTGAGTGAGAGAGAGAGAGTGTGAGTGAGTGAGTGAGTGTGTGGAGTGATGTAAATATGTGTGTTGTTTGTGTGTGTTTGTGAGAGAGAGAGAGAGAGTGAGAGTGTGTTTGTGAGAGAAAGTGAGTGTCAGTTGTAAATATGTGTGTGTGTGTGTGTGTGTGTGAACGTGTGACATAATATAATTACTTAATTTCCCTCCCAACACCAAACACCTTCTAATAAAATTAATGAAAACATATGGTCCTCCCGGTATTCGAACCTGGGATAGCACCTACATATCTTAAACACTCTAATCATTACACCACAAAACATTTGAAGGTTAAGTACACGACCACAGTTTTATATCCATTTATCTAATACTGGATATTAATCTAATCATGTACTCAGACCCAACTGCACACTGAATAGCCTAATGTTTAAGGGGATAGTGGCTATTCTTTTTGGCCAAATTGATATATTCATTTATTTTTTAGTTTCCTTGCTAGACCTCCATCAAGCTTAAACAAAAAAACACACCCCCTTGATTCCTCCTTGAAGATAAATTTGAACATTTTTCGGTAGAAAAATGTCTCGGCCGAAGACCGGTTTTCTTAAAATTACAGGCTCGCTATCGCTCGCCAGGATAAAATCGACACATAGATGGCACGAATGGTCTTTAAATTGACAACGAAATAGGATGAAATGTGTTTAAATCGTCAAACTAATGGGCCGAACGTCATATAATCTCAAAATTAATAGGGCTAAACCTGAAGAAGAAGGGTGACCAGAAAAATTACCCATCTCCCCTTAGGTAAAAGGAATGAACAATTTAAATGAGGGGAAGTTTGGTGTGTGTGTGTATGTGTGTGTGTTACAGGGGGATATGGACATAATTGAAACAAGAAGATGAATGGCGAAGAATATATTAAAGGGGAAATAGTTGAAAAGGAAGATAATAAGAAGAGACGAGAGTTGATGGGGGGAAGATTGAGAGAGAGAAGGGATAGTGTGTGTGTGAGAGACTGGGAGAGAGAGGGAGTCACTAATATATATATATATATATTGTACGTCACCAGGGTGTAACCACCAATCAGCTAAGACCCCGGTAGACGCACAGCGCTATGAACACCAAACTCAACATAAACATAATATCCATGAAAGTCCAACACCAGGCAGTGAAAGCAATATGGTATTCAAGTAGATCAACCTCATAAGTTAGTCTATTGTAAGTCAATAAATACTAGGGAGAAGTAAAAACTATAATTAAAAGACAAAAGGTATTTATTATAATCTTAATCCACCACCAAATCCTTCCATCTCCAAACCCACACCAATAAAGTTCATATACCCAATCCAATATATAATTGAGTACTTCCGAACACTCACTTAATTTACTAAAACTGAGATACTCTCCTGGTTATTATCCCACTAGTCCCTTACCCAATGAACACTTCACAACCCCATATCATAAATCAATAATAATCCTTAATGAACACATTTGTTTGAATAACGAAAAGGAGAGTCTCTTCACTCCACTGATAACATACACCAAGATGATCCCACGAGGCTCATACCCAATGAGCACTCCACTATACCATATCATAAATCAATAGCAGTAGTTAAGAAACCCACCTAGTTAAATAACAAAAAGGACATGTTACCTCACACCTCTAATTATGTACATATACTCAGCTATCCCATCGAGTCTTGGCACACCATCCCAAACCCCCTTACAGAATTATGGCCACCTTCACTCCTCCCTCAGAACCTCGTCTCGCCGTCCTCCAAAACACACTGCCCTCTCTGGCTTCCGTAAACCCCAGAAAGACAGGGAAAGGGGTTGGGGGTCAAGAGCGGGGTCCGGCTTCACACCTGGGGGATGGGGAAGGGTGGGAGGGGGATGGTGGTCGGTAGTTTAGACGAGGGACGGGTGGTGGTAGTCCTCCCACTGCTACCGTCCGCCACCATCATGTACAGTCGTCTCCAGAAGTCCGAGTACAGTTGCATTCATAAGGGGTGTAGAGCTCCATCCATAACACCTCCACCGCTAAAATAGAATACGACAGGGGAGTTCGTTCACATATTATACATGTGACAAACAGTCGGCCAAGACCTTATTTACCCTGCGAATGTGCCTGATATCCAGCACATATTCCTGCAGCAGGAACAGGCTCCATCTAGTTAACCGTTGATTATTATTTCTAAATTTAGTTGGGAACTTGAGAGGATGGTGGTCTGAATATACAATGATAGGCCCTGTGGAAGACTGAACATAAACCTCAAAGTGGTGTTATGCCAATATCAAGGCTACCAACTCCTTCTCAATCACTGAGTAGTTACATTGAGCCCCAGTGAACTTCCTACTGTAATAGCAGACAGGATGTAATACCTCCGCATCATCTTCCTGTTAGAAGAACAGCTCCAGCACCCACATTACTGGCATCCACAGCCAGGGAAAAAGGCTTATCAAAGTTGGGGGCTCTCAACACAGGGTAAGTGGTTAATATAGATTTAACTTTTTCAAAGGCTTGGGAACATTCAACAGTCCAATTATACTTAACGTCCTTTCTCAGTAAATTTGTTAGTGGGGAGGTAACCTGGGAGAAATTACAAACAAATTTATGGTAATAACCCACCATGCCCAGAAAACGTTGGACCTCCTTCTTGAACTTTGGAACAGGATTATTATTAATGGCTTCAACCTTCGAATTGGGGGGCACAACCCTACCCTGCCCGACCACAAAGCCTAGATATTGGACAGTAGAGTGGACAAAATTACACTTCCTCATATTCACAACAAGATTAGCATTCTGGAGGGTTTCAAACAACATCTTGATCTGATGAAGGTGTTCCTGCCATGTATGAGCAAATAGAATTATGTCGTCTATATAGTCCACACACCCTGGAAAGTCTGAGATTAGAGAATTCATCATCCTCTGAAAGGGGGCTGGGGCATTTTTGAAACTGTATGGCATGACCTCACAACAAAAAGATTGATTTGGTGTTACAAAACAAGAAATCTCCCGAGCCCTAGGCGTGAGGGGCACCTGCCAGTAACCCTTCATCAAATCAATCTTTTTAAAAAAACTGGCGGTTCCTATCTGATCTATACAATCCTCAACTCTCGGTAGAGGATAGGCGGCACACTTTGTAACCAAATTCATCCTCCTATAGTCTATACAGAACCGAAACTCTCCCTCAGGCTTGGGTATCAATATCACCGGGCTGGACCATTGACTTAGGTGACGTGAAATAATCTGATGGGACAACATATAGTCTAACTCCACCTGCATGATGCTACGGTGTTGAGGAGAAACCCTGTATGGAGAGAGCTTAAAGGGCCGATCGTCCCCCATGTCCACGTCATGCACTGTCATTGAGAAGTCCTCCCCGGAGAATCTCTAAACACTTTTACACTCTGTGAAAGGACAAATATCAATTCTGCTGACTGGGAGGGAGAAAGATGACATATCATGTTAGGTAGTGAAGCCCAAGCCTGAGAGTTTCCATTAAAGGCTTGTAAGCTACTATAATCAGCAGAATGGTGACAGAAGGGAAGTTCAGTTTCATTGGTAACACCCACCTCATTGGCTACCGCCACTGGTAATGAGCACGGGGGAGAGAGTCAGGGGTTCGATGATACATCTTCAGAAGGTTCACATGAAAAACCTGGTATGACTTCGTGCGGGATAAGGATGAGATAATCCGTTTCATTCACCTTACGTTCTATCCTATAAGGACCCTGAAACCTTGCTGCAAAGGGTTTTCCAAATACTGGCAGTAGAATTAAAACTTCCTCACCTGGCTGAAACACCCTGGCCCAAGAATGCCTGTCATACCAGACCTTCGTCCTTTCTTGAGTTACTTTCAAAATTCTGGGAAGCAAAGTGACAGGCATCATACAGCCTTATTTTAAAGTCAACAACATACTGCAATATATTATCAGCTCCGTCGTTACTACTCCACTGTACTTTAAGATCTTGCAACGGACCACGTACCTGATGTCCGAAGATTAGCTCATTTGGGGAGAAACACAACGACTCAGATGGGACCTTCCGAGCGGCAAAAAGGACATAAGGAACCCCCCTGTCCCAGTCACCCCCTTGCTCATTAGCAAATGAGAGTCCCTGGAGGGGCAGGAGGGGGAGAGCACCCGGGACACCGGGGTGTACCTGTACCATACGATATTCATGGTCGAGCCTTTTATTGTTCCATCTAGATCTCGAGCTTCCTCTGCTCAAACTGAAGATGAGCCAATACTACTTGATCGGAGATAGCAGAGGATATAACAATGGGACTAGGCTGGGTAACAGTATCATCATTTCCACCACTCCCCTGCCCCAGCACTATGCCCGTATCCACAGTACTCCCCTCCTCCCTACCTCCAATCTCAACCTCAGATAACCTGGATCTCTCTGGAGTAATTGCCTGAAAGTATGGAATAATAGAATTCAACAAATTAGCTCTGGTCAACGACTCATGATGTGGTAAGTCTAAACAAACAGTTACCAGACCCAGTTCATGACGCTTCAGGCTACAAAAATCGTCATCTGATGGTTGGGCGGACACAAAGTCCCTCGCATCATCTAAAGTAATAATAGGCATGGTCACTAACAATGTGGATTTGGTTAAAGAAGGATCCTGTCACACGGTCACCAATTCTGTTACGTCACCAGGGTGTAACCACCAATCAGCTAAGACCCCGGTAGACGCACAGCGCTATGAACACCAAACTCAACATAAATATAATATCCATGAAAGTCCAACACCAGGCAGTGAAAGCAATATGGTATTCAAGTAGACCAATCTCTTAAGTTACTCTATTGTAAGTCAATAAATACTAGGGAGAAGTAAAAACTATAATTAAAAGAAAAAAGGTATTTATTATAATCTTAATCCACCACCAAATCCTTCCATCTCCAAACCCACACCAATAAAGTTCATATACCCAATCAAATATATATAATTGAGTACTTCCGAACACTCACTTAATTTACTAAAACTGAGATACTCTCCTGGTTATTATCCCACTAGTCCCTTACCCAATGAACACTTCACAACCCCATATAATTAATCAATAATAATCCTTAATGAACACATTTGTTTGAATAACGAAAAGGAGTCTCTTCACTCCACTGATAACATACACCAAGATGATCCCACGAGGCTCATACCCAATGAGCACTCCACTACACCATATCATAAATCAATAACAATAGTTAAGAAACCCACCTAGTTAAATAACAAAAGGAAGTGTTACCTCACACTTCTAATTATGTACTTATACTCAGCTATCCCATCGAGTCTTGGCACACCATCCCAAACCCCCTTACAGAATTATGGCCACCTCCACTCCTCCCTCAGAACCTCGTCTCGCCGTCCTCCAAAACACAGTCTACAGATAATTATAAGGTCGGTCCACCAGGCGACCCAAAAATGGTCAGTTTCCCATAGTGAGTCACTCGTCCTCACTGACCAAGGGTCCGTACTCTCCCTCCCTTTGACTTGTGAAGGTCGTGCATCTCTCTCCAAAATTAAGTGAATTAAATATGCATAACCCTGGTGTCCAACTTTATTGATTGGTTTTATTCAAGTGTGAAGACATGCCCTGCAACTGTGTAGTGTTTAATTGTTTCTCAAACAGTAATAAACAGAGTGATAAGCATCTTTCTTTTCACAAGTTTCCTAAGAATGAGAGTCTTAGGAAGAAGTGGATTCACCTTTGCAGTAGGAAAGACTTTATTAATGCTGATTATGCAAAGGTTTGCAGTTTACATTTTCACCCTAGTGCATATGAAAGACATCTAAAATATGAACTGCTAGGCATACCTCTACCAAAGCAACTGTAAAGGATCAAATGTGATGCACAACCATCTCTTCAATTACCAACATCAAGAGGTGAGCATTGTTTTTAACAAGTGAATGTGTTTTAGTGTTACGATTTCTTATTATTCCTATTTAGTAAATATGTTGTGTATGTGCAAGTTTGTGTGTTTGTGTTTGTTTTAATCTGTATATGTGAATTTGTGGAAGAGTGTGCATATGTTTGTGTGTATGTGTGGGCCAGTGATTGTGCTTCCTGGTGTGTGTGTGAGTGTGTGTTTATGGGTGTGAGTTAATGAGTGTGTAAGTGTTGATGTATGTGTATGAGTGCGCGTGTGTGCGTATGAGTGTCTGTGAGTGAATGACTGTGAGTGAGTAAGTGAATGAGTTTGAGCAAGTGAGTGATTGAGTATCTGTTAACGAGTGCGTGTATGTGTGAGTGAATGAGTATATGTGAGTGAATTAATGAGTATAAATGATTGCATGTGTGTGAGTGAATGAATGAATGTGAGCGAGTGAGTGTGCATGTATATGAGAGAGTGAATGAGTATTTGTGAGTGAGTGAATGAGAGTGTGGAAAGGTGTAGCAGGTAAAGTACCTTACTTCTGACTCCCACCGGCCATCCTATCTCCACTCCCCCCCTCCCCCCCCCACAGAACTGAGTCACCTGGGGAATCACCAAACACACTTTTTCCCAGTAATTACCGTACGTATTTACTTTTACTATATTGCTAATTTGTATCAACTCACCAACTGATAATTATCATATCAATAAATATCATAAAAAGTAATAAGAATAAAAACATTTTCATTACTGTGATTGAGTGTATTAGGCGATCGAAAGTTGACCTGTAGTTCTGTGTGTGTGTGTGTGGGGGGGGGGGGGGGGGGAAGGCTGATGGGGGGGATATGTCAACAGTAAGGTACGCTTTCCACTTTACCCCCTTTTAATTATTTTGTTTTTATATATGTAAACTATAAATCATATAATTCATGCACTATATAACGCAGTAAAGTGTTTGTACTGAAGCAACATCAAAGAAACAATAAATATATATATATATATATATATATATATACTGTATATGTAGATATATATATATATATATATATATATATATATATATATATTGTGTGACGTTAACCACTCCGTTAGAACCGCATGGCTTGTCCTACAGTGACTCGCTAGGATCGCCAGGACAGTGGATGTGGCTACAGTTTGTGTATTGTTGTGTGCTTTATTTCATATGAAAGCTCGTGTCATGGGCAGTCCAGAAAGGCTCTTTGTTTTCACCCATGTCAAGGCTTTATATATTTAATTGTAAAGTATATGTTTTATCCTTAACTAGTAATGATAGGATCAGAGAGAGAGAGAGAGTAGAACAGAGTGAGAGGGGGCGCGTAGTGTTTTGCTATACTCGATGACGTCATAGCTGGCTGGCCTCGTGGGGATTGGTTGAGGAGTTCTTTACCATGCTTGGTGACGTAATGTTTTGCTAGCTACTTTGGTAGTGGGTAGAGGACTTGTTACCGCTTTTTTCCCACGCGGCTCGAGCTAGTGCGAGTATATATACAGCTCCCTCGCCACTTTCTCCCTCAGATCTGGTTTCTAGAACGCATCCCTCTTATCCCTTGATACCTGTTCCCCGCTCTGCACCTGAGAATCTTTTCCTCTGCCTACCTCTCTCTTTTTCCATATCTTTCACCACCTTTTATTAATACTATATCCCCTCTGGTTAACTCTGCAAAATCAGCTTCATGCTGGCCAGTTGTATTGTGCGTTAAGGTCTGATATAACCTATGTATGTTTAGTTGTTAAGATAAGTTGATCACGAAGCATTGGTTGGCTTTCATATTGCCGCTTCCTATAATTATTAGTGTTCTGCTGGATTAGATAATGCTAGACTAGGAGTCTGATATTATAAGGTATTGTTTCTTATGAGTGCTGGCTTTAGTTAAAAGCTGCACGACATACCTGAGAACTGGAGTTGATTGAGTAAATTCTAGTCTGTGTGCCAGTGAGAGTAGAGCATGCACGAATGAGGGCTTTTTGCCTATACCATTCTGCACTGTTCTAAGCTCGTTGTTTGTCTTTGAGGCACGCCAGGAGAACGCTTAATACTTCGGTATTAAGGTTTCTCAAGAGAGCTACCCTTCCCTATAACGTAATATTTGACGCACAGACTTGAGATTTGCACTAGGCTATGCGGCATGCCATGCGCACCAGTATCTCGTATCATTGACTCTAGCTAGACTTTATCAGTCATAGTAGACATTAAGTATATTAACCCAATTACTCTTTTTATGCATACCCGTTTATGATTACACAAGCATTTCGCAGCCTAGTTTGATGTATGGAGACACAAACGACTTAGGCTCTTTTTGTTGATAGGAATACTGCATCGTCGTGGTGATTATTATTGTTGTAGCGTTTAGGATATTCTTGGCCCCGACTGCATTATATATCCTGCCTTTTGTGTGCATAGCCTGCACGAGCATTGTTCCGCTGCCGGCCTTTTTGGGTTCCATTTCCGATTCGAGCATCTTGATAGCATCTAACATTTAAAGAAGATTCCTTGTTGGTGTTGAAGGACTTTAGTGCACTTTCTTTCATGCAGGAGTGCCTGACATTTATTGATTAAAGTAACGTAAGCTGTAACTCCTCTTACCACCTTACTTTGCATACCATAACCAAGCACCTTCGGTCATAGGTAGTAATAGGCTGTTTTCACATAACATTAAGCCTACAGTAGACGCACATTTATTGAGAGTATTTGTGTTCTTTGTTCACTGGGAATATACATCAGAGGTTGGATCTAGCGCTTTCCGTTGTAGCATTTATGCCATTACTAGTCCAATGAATAAGAGCCCTGATATATTTAAACCTCAGTCGTAACAAATGGCGACCTTACATAGGATTTGGTGAACCTACATTTATTAACAGGGAACATTTGTTGTTTAGGGGAATATTTTGCGGGGATCAGCAAGAATAATTTGTTTTTGCAACATAGTATAGCCCTTGAGTATTTCCGAGAATTTTTGTGTGTATATTGAGGTATAAGAGTTTGGGGTGCTTCTTTTCTGAATATTGAGGTCATCATGTCTTATACCGGATCAGAGGAGAATGGAGACACAGTACATAATGTCGAAACTGAGGAACAGCAGTATGATGATATGGTTAATCAGGTGAACTGTGAGGAGGATGCTAGGATATTTTTGCAATGGCCTGTTACTGCCGAGCGGTTGGAGGGTATGGATCGGTACGGTCTTCAATGCCTGGCCACAGCTATCGGTCATGCGGTTACTAGCAGCATGACCAGGGATAACTTGATAATGTGTGTACTGGGCAGGGTGACTGGTGAGCGAGATGGGTTGAGTGCTCAGAGCCCTTCGGCCATGCTTCCCCTACACTCGACTCCCAGCCATCCCAGTAGTTTGCCGACCCCGGGTACGCTTCCACAGGTGGGTGGTGACAGGCAGGGTGGGTTGCCCCTGGGGGGACCACCGGTAATTTCAAACATTGTAGCACCTTCACCTCCTCAAGGATTATCTCCAGAATTATTGTTTCGGCTCGAATTAACTAAGATTCAACAGCAACGAAGGGCAGGTGAGCTTCAGCAGCAATTAGAATTAGACCAGATAGAAGTGAGAGCCCAGCAAGCAAAAATCAAAGCTGATTTAGAGTCGACTAGGTACTGTGCCGACATGGACGTAGAGAAGTCGCGAGTAGAGACAACAGGACAGCGACTTGGGGCTGGTAACCGTGCTCCTGATCAGTCTGTCTCGCACTTATTGAAACTGGTTCCGGTGTTTGATGAGAGTGGGGTAACAGAATTTTTCGCACGCTTTGAGAAGAAGTGCCAGGAACACCAGTGGCCAGAGAATAAATGGGCAGCACTTGTATCCTCTAGATTAAGAGGCAAGGGTCTTAAAGCCTACGATGCGTTACCTTTGGAGTCATGTATTGTGTATGAGGATCTCAAGGAGGCTGTCCTGAGGGCTTACGAACTGCAACCAGAAACGTACCGATTGAAGTTCCGGGGTGTAACTAAGGGAAGAGATAGCACCTTTTTGGAACACGCCCGGGACTTGTCCGATGCTATGGGGAACTGGCTCCGATCTGAGAAGGTAACAACGTTTGATGGAGTTAAGCAGTTGATGATGTTGGAGCAGTTCTTTAAGAGCACGGGCGGTGATCTAACTTTGAACTTAAAGGAGAAAAAACCAAGAACTCTAGTCGAAGCAGCAGAAATGGCTGATCGACGGCTGTCGTTGATTCGGGGTTGCGGGTCCTCACAGAAGTACGATGTAAGTGCTAAGGACCGTTATCCTCCCCCTCCCCGTAGCAATGACACATTTAAACAGAAGAGCCATGAAACTAAAACTGAATCCAAACCTTACACCACACCGTATGTGAAAAGTCAGGGGCCTTTTACATCACAGTATAAACCGAAACCGAAATTTATGTGTTTTAGTTGCCACCAGGAGGGTCATAAGGCAAATGAGTGCCCTAGTCGACCTCCTCCGGCAGCCGTGTCTTTTGCTCACGGCATTGGAGTGTTCAAGAGGACATCGGAGTTTGTTAGAGGCATTTCTTCCGAGGTAAATACACTGCCAGTGCAGAAGGATCCGGAAGGCTTATTCCCTGTCCGTAATGCCTTTAGTGACCACAGGGGACTCGGTTGTGTGGAGTGGGGGGGTAGAAGACATGAGGTGAGAATTTTGCGTGACACTGGGGCATCGCAAACACTGTTGTGAAATTTCACTGGTAAACCTGTCAATACGGCACGGGTGGTTGTGGTTCAGGAAGTTAATGCGACAAGGTCATACCCGCTTGTAAGAATGAAGATGGAAGTTGATGGTGTGACTCGGGACCTGGATGTAGGAATTGTGGAGAAGTTACCTGTTGGGGGCGTCGACCTCCTTCTCGGCAACGACTTTGCGGGACCTACTTCTGAGGCTCCATCCTAGGTCGTTGCCGAGAAGCCGGCCGACGTGAGTAGGGAGGAGCAGGAGTGGGTTGAGAAGTGTCCGGGGCAGCCTATGGCGTGTGTTGTCACCGGAGATCCTGCATCCAGGGAGTCACATTCTGGTCAACAATCTTTAGATCAGCGGAGGAAGGGTACCGAGAAGGGGTTGAAAGTTGATGCGGTTGAGAGTTTAGTATCAACGGACCTTCTCGGGGACTCATTATTAGGACCACATTTCGAGTCTGGAGAAGACCCAGTAACTGTTCCTGAAAAGGCAGAGGATGGGCTTAAAAAGACGAAAGAGTTGAAGGAGGACAGTGATGCACAGTCGGGAGATGTAGCAACAAGGTACCCTGACGTGTACCCTATGAGAAATGGGTCGGCGAAGACGGTGGTCCGAATCTTGCTAGTGTATTTTTCCCGGTATGGTTACCCGCAGGGGATTCAGTCAGTCCAGGGACCCAACTTCACTTCTAGCCTCTTTGTTCAAGCAATGCCGCAGCATGGGATTGTTGGGGTTGTGTCATCTGCGTATCATCCGGAGAGCCAGGGTGTGTTAGAGCAATGGCACTCAGCCTTGAAATCTGTGCTTCGTTGTTGTTGCTTTGAGAGTGGGAAGGATTGGGATCTTGGCCTGCCATGTGTTTTGTTTGCTGTGTGGGAGGTACCTGGGGAGAGTTTGGGATTCAGCCCTAATGAGCTCGTCTTTGGACACTGTGTCAGAGGGCCTCTCCATATGGTTGAAGAAGTATGGGAGGGCGCAGAAAAATCTTTGTTCTATGCTCAAGTGTGTCCTCAACAGTCGAGAACGGATGTTGCGCAGTATGGAGTTGGCTGGCCGTAATTTGACTAGCTCTCAGGCCCTCAGGAAGGACAGGTACGACCTCAAGGTTGAACTCAGGGAGTTGCACGTGGGTCAGGAGGTGTTGATTCTACTGTCCCTTGTAGGTCACCCCTTATCCGCGAAGAACGCTGGTCCTTATAGGGTAGTGGAGGAGCTATCAGACCTGGATTACTTGGTAGCCACTCCAGACAGACGGAAGCGCAATCAGTTCTGTCATGTTAATCTCGTGAAGGAGTATGGGAGGCACCCCCCCTGAGCCTCTCACTGTGCCTGTGATGACGTTTAGCAGTCAAGGTGGAGAAGGAGAACGGGACAGTCAAGCTCAGGTGGAGGATAACTGGAAGGATAAGAAGTTCAAATGGGCGCCTGAGTGTGAGAAGGTGTTTAGAGAAGTAAAACACCTGTTGTGCACTCACCCGATCCTCAGGGCCCCTGACTTTAGCCTACCTTTCCAACTAGCAACGGAGGCTAGTGGTGTGGGGCCTGGTGCCGTCCTTGTGGAAAAGGACGATGATGGGCTGGAGCATCCTGTTAGTTTCTGCTCGGAGAAGTACAATTCGGCCCAGGGGAGCTGCTCTGTTGTCGAGGAGGAGCTGCTGGCGGTTTTGCTTGCATTTCGAGGTCTATGTTCCAGCCTATGGTCCGGTCGTTGTAGTCCACACAGATCATCACCCTCTCAAGTTCTTGGACCAGTTTCACAATCGGAATATGAGGCTGACCAGGTGGTCACTAAGGTTACTGGTATATAACCTGGACATACGCCATATTGCCGGTTGTGACAACGTGGTTGCAGATGGTCGTTCAAGGGTATATGATCCTGGGTAGATTGACACACGGGTAGCCTCCTGCTTTAGTTTGAATAGTATTTTGCGTTTGGTGCTTGTTGGCTCGCGGTTGTAGCCCAGCGTATTGGGTCGTAAAGCAGGAGTTGAGCGTTTGGTATAGAAGAAAAAACTAGGCTTGCCCCTATAGTGCTGCCGAAATAAACAAATTAAAAACATAAAAATCAAATAAAAACTCTTTCTTTGATAGTTGAATTTTTTCAGTATGTTATAGCAGTAATTCTGAGTTGCACTCCTCTCAGAATGCTGGGCTAGAGAAGCTCGCTCTTGAGGAGCATAACTACATATAATTTAACCTATTGTGTTGGGGAGGGTTATAATTTTGTAAAATGGTTTGTTGAGGAGCTGTGTCAGATATTTTACTGCCGCTGGGTGATGGGAAGTAGAGATATAGCATGGGTTCTAACCATCAGATTTTTGTGAGCCTTGGGCCTCTGAGAAAAATCTTGGGGGGTGTGACGTTAACCACTCCGTTAGAACCACATGGCTTGTCCTACAGTGACTCGCTAGGATCGCCAGGACAGTGGATGTGGCTACAGTTTGTGTATTGTTGTGTGCTGTATTTCATATGAAAGCTCGTGTCATGGGCAGTCCAGAAAGGCTCTTTGTTTTCACCCATGTCAAGGCTTTATATATTTAATTGTAAAGTATATGTTTTATCCTTAACTAGTCTACTGCAGATATGTGGACGACATCTTCATGCGTGTGAAGGACCCACAGGAGCTACGTGACCTTCAACAACGATTCATCGCCTCTTCCAGTCTAAACTTCACCTTCGAGGAGTCCTCTAACGGTCATCTCCCCTTCCTTGATGTCCTCGTAAACAACAACAACACCTCAGGCTTTACCACCACTGTCTACACCAAACCCACCAACAACGGATTATGTCTCAACGGCGAAAGTGAATGCCCCCAGCGATATTTACGATCCACCATCGCCGCCTACGTCAGGAGAGCCCTATCACACTGCACCTCCTGGCGAGACACTCACAAGGAACTCGAGAGGCTCACCCAGGTGCTTGTAAACAATGGGTACAGTAACTCGGACATCGCCCACACCATCAACAAACACCTTGAAACATGGTACAAAAACGACATGCCTACTAATACAAACACTGAATACATAAAAATTTACTATAAAAACCACATGTCCTCAGATCACAAAACAGACGAAAACATAATGAGAGACATTATCAGCAACAACGTTAAAACTACGAACCCTGAACAACACCTTAAACTCACCATATACTACAAATCGAGGAAAACATCACAACTAGTCATTCGCAACAGCCCGGCTACCGTTAAGAAACCGTCACAAGAGGACCATGTCATATACCGACACACCTGTAACAGTGAGGACTGTGGACCTCACACTTATGTCGGTTTGACAAGGACTCGTCTGTCACGTCGCCTTGCCTTCCACCTTCAAGCCGGAGCTATCAAGGACCACTACCACACATCCCCACACCATCAGGAACTCACCAGACCCGACTTAGATAAACACACCTCTATTCTTGATAAAGAAATAGACTCACGCCGCCTATTCATTCTTGAAGCTATATATATACAAACATACCAACCTACTTTAAACACACAAGCGGAATACAGCCAGATCCTACCCTCGGCACGCCCTTCCACAGCGAGGCCCCCATGATGCCCCCAGGAATGCCCCCTCCACACACGCAGATGAACGACGCAGAGGCCCCGCCCACTCCTGCGTCCGGCCAGCCTACCAGAGCTAGTCTTAGGTTAGCCAACCAGCGTGCAGCTAGCACACAATAATCCCTCTCTTGATCTTGTATCGCCTATATAAACTCGACTTATCACCTTCTAACTTCACTTCTCCTTGATAATGATGGCTGCGCCCATTGAAACGTCGGAACCATTTGCAAACCTCCTTTACCAACTTCCTGAAAATACCAGAAAAACTATACGAAAAATTGAGAGTATCAATAAAAAACTCAATAATGCAAACTGTGCCTAGTATTTTAATCTCACCTGCCTGAAAGAAAATATATATATATATATATATATGTATAAACCGGTAAACTGCATTTGATTTTGGTAATATGATACTACCCAACCCTGCCCCCATTTCCTCATCTGCTGTAGGGATATACTACACATAGAGACTGATTATACAGTAATACACACACACAGCAAGACACTTATACACACACTTACATGCACAAAAATTACATTCTTAAGCATACACATGCTTACACAAGTGCACGCATACCTATACGCATATGCATGAACACTTACACATTCACATAAACGCACCGTCATTTATGCAAATGTATACCAAACGTATTAAAACATATACACACATACAGTAGATATGCACATGCATCAGCATGCACAATTCCCACTTCCACACAAGAACATACAATCTTACACTTCCATATACACAAGAGATAGGCTATATACACTTACACATTTTTAAGCACATTTACATACATGCTTAAGCATACCAACAAACCATACTTACACACAAGAAGACACACATGCACATAAGAATACAAACACGCATACAGGCGAACCCATGCATGTCCTTTTTTTTTTTACATACATATACATCATTATATATGTGTATAAGCAGTCTCTGAAAAAAATTTGTACCGTAATGATAAGATTTATATAATGTGCAACGTTTTTATCTACAATTTTAATTTTGCCCGAGCTATGTTTCCTATTAATTTATTACAGATTCTCCAGAAGATGGTGCCCGTGATTTGAGAAATGAGAAACGAGGGCTGAAGAGACTCTTGGAAGATATACTGGAGGAGGACTACCAGGAACATGTGGAGCCACCTGTGAGCAATGAAGATTTTCAAAGCCAGCTGGAGGATCTGAAGAAGGAACTACATGATGTAAAGGGGGAAAGAGATGCTCTGCTAAGAGAGCAGTGCGAGTGGAAAACAGAAAAATCACACCTTCTAGAGCAGATCAAGTTCGCTACTGAAAAGGCCACTGAGCAGTTGAGGAATACGTTATCTTTCTATTTTTCACCTTCTCAAATTGATTTTTTCCTAAGTGGAAAACCTGTATCACACTGGTTAGAAGATGACATCTGCAGAGCATTAACATTGCGCAGTTGAGCCCGAAGGCATATACATTTTTACGTGAAGTGTGGAAGTTTCCTTTGCCATCTAAGACTACATTACATCGTTGGGTGACTAAATTTGACTGTGAACCAGGAGTGTTACACACTGTCATAAGTCTGTTGCGGCAAAAAGGTGAGTCCATGGATATCCGTGATTGCGTCTGTGTCCTATCTTTTGATGAATGCAGTATTGCGCATGAGTGGACTTATGACAAACGAAAAGACATTCTCTATGAACCAAAAAGTAAAGTTCAATGTGCAATGATTAGGGGATTGGTTGGCTCATGGAAGCAACTAATCTTTTATGAATTTGATTGTAACATGACCAAGGATATTCTTTTCAATATCATCAAAGAGGTAGCAGATGCTGGATTTCCTGTAGTAGCTGTAGTAAGTGATCTTGGGCCAACAAACGTTAAGGTATGGAAGTCTTTGGGTGTCAATATTGACAAACATTTCAATCCGATCCAACCCAACATATCCTTCACAAATCCAACTGCTTCGGAAAGAAAAATATTTGTTTTTGCAGATGTTTCTCATCTAATCAAGTTGATCAGGAACAATGTTATTGATTCTGGTTTTAAGATGTCAGGTGTGACGTCTACCAGCGTTGGCAGAATCGCCTCTCGTTAGCCACTAGAACTCGCCAGGGCAGTGAAATGGGCTACAGATATCAGAGAATGTTGTTCTTTATTTCCTAGTACTCGCATTGTCACAGACAGTCCAGTGGTGGTCTTTATTTTCGCCTGTGACAACGGGAAGTATTTTATATCATTAATAGAATATAAGATGCATTGTGTAAGAGTTAAGGAGAGAGAGAGATATAGGCAGCGAGGTGGTAATATGTGCGTGTGTATGTATGTGCTACCTCGTTCGGAGGAGTTTTCCCGCTCGCGCGGGCTTTCCCTCGCCTTTGATTGGCTGGTGGCTCCTGGCGTGGCCTAGGGGCCTGCTGCCTTGTGACGTCTCGGCCCGTGATTGGCCGACCATCGCGCCCTTGTGGGCTCCTGTGTAACTAGCCTCCTCCATGAGGGTTCCCGGGAGCTGCCTTCCTCAGGACAGGCTTGGCATGCATGCTTATAACATCCCTTTGCATACTCTCTCCCGATCACCCCCTTTACCACTGTCTCTCTCTCTGACCTTCTTCCTTTCCATTGCTCCTCACCTTTATTCAATTACTTATCCCCTTGGGTTCTGCATACGGTTTCCATAGCCGGCCCATTGTATTGCATGCGCCGTCCTCTGAGATATTTACATGTACTTAGAATAGGATTGAGGGTTCTTAGTTAGTAGAGGTTAAGAACTCTGTGTGTGACTCCATTATTGATTTAGTGTTCTGCTCTTTTATTTAATGCTAGACTGGGATAAGGTTACTTTAGTCGTTGTCTCCGATGTGTGTATGGTTTGTTTATACCTACACGACTTCGACCGGTCCTGTGGTAGCCTAGGTTGTCTTTTCGGCTGCGTCTTTTGCGAGTGCAGCATTGTGTTGACTGAGGGCTTTGGCCTGTTCCAGTTCCACACTTTGCTGCCTCTTTGCTTGTCTTTTGAGGGTCGCCAGGATAGAACCAGATACTTGTGATCTGGATCTATCAAGAGAGCACCCCAGTCAATTAACGTAACTTAAAGGATGCAGTCTTAAGGACATCGCTAGGCTACGAGCCTGCCTTGCTCAACCCCAGTTCCTTACCTAGATTATCCCAGATAGACATTATTAATTGAGTAGACACTTGTTAGTATTTAATATAAGGTCTTTGATATGTACGCATTATTATTCACAGCATTTATTAGTCTAGGTTGTTGCTGAGCCGCACAACCATAGCAGACTGTTTCGTTGATGAGGAAGTACTTCTTTTAGTGTCGAGCATTACTACCGTTGCGCATTTATAGTATTCTCGTGTCAGTTAACATTATATGTCCTATCTTTTAGTGTATTCAGTCTACACGTGTGGTGTCCTGCCTCCTGCCTTTATATAGTTTAAGATACGAGCATCTTATGAGCATCAGACTTTCTTCAGAAGTTTCCATGTCTATGCTGTAGGACTATACTTCACTTTCTTTCAGATAGGAGTGAAGAGTTTACTGTTGTTTAGAGTAACTGTATTGAAGCATCTTTTTATTGTATTAAATCTTGCAGTGATTTAATTGATCTTTCCATAGCTTCCCTTTTATGCATTTTAACGTAACTTGCATCTTGTTTGTTATCAGGCTATACCAGTGTGGGTTAGCCTGAAGTAGAGTACATTTATGCCCAGTTAAGGATACCCCGTTATCGCAGATTAACTCTGGAGGGTATAGGTGTTTTTGTTCGCCGGCATATAAGTTCGAGGGTTTGGATCTAGCGTACCGTTGTTGCATAGTGCCCTATTACTAGTCCAATCATTAAGTGCCCTTGTTTTATTCCTAACCCCGGTCGTAACACAGGGAAAACAAATTTGAACAGTGAATGTGTTCGAGAAATTATTTAAAAAAGTGTGAGTGATTTGAAAACTACACATCGTCTATATGTAAAACACATCACACCTAAGTGTGTGCAATGGATGAAAGTGAAGTTAGCTACTCAGCTACTATCAGAGACAACTGCTAAGTCTGTAGCATATTTTGGACAAAAAGAGTTGCTAAAAAGCAAGGATTGGGATACTACAAGCAAATTCATCTCCTTAACTGACTCTTGGTTTGATGTCAACAATTCTAGAGTGCCAGTTGATTCAAAATTTTCCAGAAATGCTTATGGAATAAATTTGCAGTATCAAAGTCAAATATTAAATGATATGAGGCAAACCATGGCATCAATGAGAGTTGGTAGAAGCAATCACATGTACCTGTTTCAGAAAGGAGTAATTGTATCTTCCCAATCCTTGCCAAAGCTCTATGAAATGGTAACAAAAACATATAATATCTCATTCATACTAACCTACAGGCTAAACCAGGATGTGATGGAACATTTATTTGCTTCTCTTAGAAAATTTGGATCAAGTTATGAGCATCCTTCTACTGTGTCAATGAAGCAACGCATAAGAAGTTATTTGCTTGGGAGAAACGCTACACTAGTTAGTGAAAATTTCAATTGTCAAAGAGAATGTCAAGATGTGAGCATGTCTGAAGGCTCGTTTCACATAAATAAAGGTCTGTCAGTGGAAAATGAGGAAGATGGCAATTCCCTGGAACATGAACTATGCTTATCAGCCATGGTGTTTTCAACCTTAACAGGTTATATTGAACCTGAATTCAATTTAGAAAAAGCAACTGAAACTGAAGGTCTCCGATATCTTGGTGGGTTTATTGTTCACAAATTTCTCCAATACCAGTTCCTAGGAGAAAAGGCCGAAAAGGACGATGATACCTGGATTGGGGCAGTTGACAGAGGACTAGCCTTAATGAAACCTAGTTCTGAGTTCTTCAAAAAGCTGACTATAATGGAAACATTATTTAAATGTCATCATGGAGAATCAAAGCTAAAGCCAGGTAAAGGATCCATCAAACTCCTAACTTCATACATATCAGAATTAGTACAACTCACCACTGATGTGATATCCTATTTCGTTAGGTGCCGGATGTTCTTTCGTATGAGAATATTGAATAGAAATATATATTCAGCACGAAAGCAATGTAACAAAATGCTAAAAGTAGTTAAGTAAAACAGGTATTGCGTTGCTAATACAGCATACATTCACAATCCTCTCTGAATTATTGTAAGAGACATTATTATTGTCCCCATATACTTCTCTTGTTAACTTAAATAATATACTGTTTATATCCAAATGATTATTAGACTTTTTTACTACCCTTGTTTACTCATCCTTTTTAACTGCTTTAATAATGCACAATTGAATTGCACATTTGCCTACAATGTGTAAAATTGAAAAAAAAAAAAAAAAAAAAAATATATATATATATATATATATATATATATACCAGTATATATATATATATATATATATATATATATATATATATATATTACTGGTGAGTTATCTGCTCAACAGGTGGCATTGTGTGTAAGTGTGAGAGTCCGAGTGTAGGGGGTGAGACAGTGAAGCACGGGAACGAGGTGGCTTCAGAGATGGGGTCGTTTCGGGCCATGAGTGAGCACCGTGCCTCATGTGAAGGCAAGATGGCAGGTGCTCGTTGTACTCTACGTGCTTCACATGTCTCACTCCCTAGACTGGAACAAGACCTCACAGGCTTCACTGTTCATTGTAAAGCGGTGAATGTTAAGGCTCTCAGCCTATGCCCGAGAGGAAGTAAGTTGGAATATAGAAAAAATATATATATATATATATATATATAATTATATATATACTATATATATATATATATATATATATAAATATAAATAAATAAATAGATAGATAGATATATATACATATATAATTATATATATACTGTATATATATATATATATATACAGGTATGTATATATTAGTTGAATAGATAGAAACTTTTTTAGAGATAATATGTGATGGAAATAAGAAGTTAAACACATGCAAACAACCATAAATATATAAACTAATCAAACACAAATGCGCTTAGGCTTCACATTCATAAACACACACACACACTATCTAACATACACAGAGGGGTCATTAACCCGGGAACTGCAGGAAGACTCTTAAGAGTTCCCCCGGCGGACTGCGGGAAGACTCTTAGGAGTCAGAGAAAAAAATAATCAACTTTAACACCTTACGAGCGGCCTATGCGGTTTATTTATGTGTACCGCACAGCGGGGTGTTTTTAGCCAAAATAGGGCTGTTTACGTGATCATTTTCATGCCTAAATAAGACCCAGAACGTAAAACAAGTACCTATCCCTGAAAGGGCATAAACAGAGCTTTCGAATGACACCATAACGATCCTTGTATGATGGATAGTTTTCTTGCAATAACCGTGCAACGCGAGTGCAAAAAGCAGGTAATTCGGTACTTTCAGTACATAATTGAGTATGTAGCGAGTGAGAGAGGGAGGAGGGAGCTGAGATTTGTGTCAGTAGGTTCGCCGCGGTGGTCTGGAGCAGTCATACGCTCGCTAGTCTCCTGCCACCACTTGTCTCTCTCTCTCAGCCACATTACGTGCTGAAATTGCCACTCGAGTTATGTCGAGCGCCGCCACATAGTCCAGCTTTATTTAACTCGACTTATGTTGCTCGCCGCTAAATAAGGGTTAAACATCGAAAAAAAAAAAAAAAACAATGTTTTGCCCCTGGGCCATGCAAAATATCACCCCTCTACCTCCCCTCCTTCCCCACTTTCCTCCCCTCCTTCAGTTATCACCTATTTTCCCTGTTACTCCCTTATTCTGAGGTATATTTTCGTGCTAACATTAGCGAGTTGCAAGCAGGGCATTGTCATCACTGTTAGCAAGCGAGTGCAAGAGAGAGAGAGAGAGTATCGATCGACAGTGTCTCTCCAGCCTTGGGGGAAATTGGCGGGAAAGGAGGTTGCCTCACCCATACATTATGTAACTCCCGCCCTGTATCGCCGATTTTGACCATCCAAACGCTGTTTTCACTTGTTTTATTGTTGTAACATGTTTATAATCACCTATATAATCAACCTATAATAGGCGCATATGGATAAGTATTAATGCTATTTATGGTAAAATGAATATTTTAGTGATGGAAACAGCTCAAATACATGCGCACAGGCAGAGGTGTCTAATTACCCCCATGCGCACTTCTGAGGTTAATCAGTTTTGGAGGAGAGAGTGCGCGGGGGAGAGAAAGAGAGAGAGAATGAACTAATTGAAAGCGAGAGAGAGAGAAAGATAGAAGGAGAAGGAAAATGCGCGCGTGGGACCTGTGACGTCAAAGGGTCGCCCGGTGGACCGACCTTATATCTGTAGACTGTGCTCCAAAACACACTGCCCTCTCTCGCTTCAGTAAGCCCCAGAAAGCCAAGGAAAGGGGTGGAGGGGTCAAGAGCGGGGTCCGGCTTAACACCTGGGGGATGGGGAAGGGGGGGGGGGGATGGGGGTCGGTAGTTTAGACGAGGTGCGGGTGGTGGTAGTCCTCCCACTGCTACCGTCCGCCACCATCATGTACAGTCGTCTCCAGAAGTCCGGGCACAGTCGCATTCATAGGGGGTGTAGAGCTCCATCCATAACAATATATATATATATATATATATATATATATATATATATATATTATATACACACACAGTATATACAATAATCATATATGAGACATGGAGAGAGAGAGAGAGAGAGATAGAAGGAGAGTGGATATAGTGTGGGTGTGGAGGAGAATGAAGGAAAGAGAGAGAGTGAGTGTGAGAGAGTGTGTTTGTGTGTGCGTGTCTAAGGTTGAGTTTATATGTATGTGTGTGTGATTAATCAAGTGAATCGTGTGTGTTTGTTTGTTTTCTGTTATTTGGTGTGTGAGGGTAACAATCAGACCAATTCACTGATGGAAGAAATCAATTACCGGTAACGGTAACGCTAAATTTGCGAATTTACCAGATTTAGGGTTTATTTTTTGGTCTACAGTTTATATGTATTTAATTATCTATATTTTAGTTTCCTCGCTAGACCTCCATCAAGCTAAAAAATAAAAATAAAATTTAAAAAAACACACACACACACAATCCCTAGTCCCCCTTCGAGATAATGTGTACATTTTTCGGTAGAAAAATGTTCCAGTTTAAGGCTGGTTCTTCCTAAAATGACAGCCTCGCTCTTGCTCGTCAGGAAAAAATCGACACCTAAATGGCACGAAATGTTCTAATATTGACAACCAAATTGGGGTGACAGGTTTTAAAATCGCCAAACTAATGAAACAAACGTCTTAAAATCTCAAAAACTAATGGGGTTAAACACGAGGGAGAAGGGGGTCGAGAAAAAAAATGACTACCTCCCCCTTAAACTAGCCAAAATCTAGCTGCGAATCTAAAACACCGTATGAGGAGGAGCACTTTATTGACAACGTTTCGCATATAGTTTATTTTGGCCTCATGGGACTATCTGCGAAACGTTGTCAAGAAAGTGCTCCTCCTCATATGGTGTTTATATTAACTCGTCCGTTTGTTTGAGTTTAATTTTATTATAATTTTAATTGGTGGACACAAATTTCTCGCATACATTCTCGATAATATTACCTTTATTTGAATCAATAACACGATCCAACTTTAATTAATCACCTTCGCGCTCGCTCTCGGTTTCACGCTCTCTCTCTCTCTCTCACCTCTAAATCTTCCTCCCCTCATTAAATAGCTCACTTTTGATTCATTACTTCTCATTTACTTTCCCCTTTAATTTAATTCAATTTCCCTTCTGTAATATTAACCTGGGGCCGGATACTCAAAACTCTACCTTAGGTGCAGGCCTTAGTGGTCTTATGGTACCTTCCACTAAGGACAGGATATGGTGCCATAGCTTATGGCGAAATCTCCCATACACAAAGATTTTTCAAAACGCCTTTATGTTGTTCGTAAGTCGCTAAGGCGATATATCGCCTTATTCGCACAATATTTCGCTCCACCAATCATACGGACTTATTATTCTTGCATTAAAAAATACCGACCAATCACAAGCGAGATGAACTGAAGTCAGCTGAGTAATGTAAACAAAATGTCACGGACACGGAGAGAGCTGTCATGTCACCTCCAAGCTATTATTATGTCTATTGATAATAAAAGTGATTATCGTAAAAATATAGCCCTCCAAGTAGGCTATGTCAAGGGTAGACAGTTGAAATGCACGCAAGATATAGGCCTAAGCAGGATTGGAAGGGCTGCAGGCTTAGACCAGAGTTTAGCCTATTCTAATGAAGCCTAGACCTACAGTAGGCCTATTTCAATATAATTACTGATAGGCTACTACAGGCTAGGCTAGGTACTATTGTACCTAATTTTGGCTACTCATATGTGTTACGATTTTAAAGATTCGAGTCTTGGAGTTTACAATATAGGCCTA
Organism: Paralithodes platypus; assembly: GCA_032716605.1. NCBI lineage: Eukaryota > Metazoa > Arthropoda > Malacostraca > Decapoda > Lithodidae > Paralithodes > Paralithodes platypus. The sequence goes on along the minus strand of CM064573.1, from coordinate 39,295,520 downwards.
GCCTAGGCCCATTTTTATTTTTTCTGCTAGTCTAACCTAGCTTTTTTTTATTAATTTTGATTTAATTTTTTAGAACAAGAATATAGTTTTTGGGAAGGATGTAGTAACCGGGTGTACATTCGTGTTCACATAGGTACGATCGTGGACTCGCAGTCTTCTGTCTATTTTTTCTGTTATTTGCCCCCTGCTGGCAATATCTATTTTGACAAGTCATGGAGGGGGGGGGGGGGCAAAGCCCCCCCCCCCCCCTCAACTTATTATTGTATCCCAATGGCAGTCAAAATAGACAAAACTTGATCAAGAGTATAAACAAGGTCGGCGGTACACCAGCATACTACATTCTTGTCAAGTTAATTCCCTAACCCTAAGACATTAGGCTAGGCCTAAGTCTAGCCTATATTACTATAATTTTGTAGTGATTAAATGAGGTATTAGGCTACAAACTCATAATCTGCAAAAATATAACCTAGTTGTGACTTGTAACTTTGTAAAACGGAAATGATGTAGTATCCGGACGTTGTGCCTGCTATTTTTACATTCCTTGTACGCTTGCGCTTACCTTCGTGCTTGTTTCGAATGACTTTTCTATTATTTGACCCATGCTGGCAATATAATAAGATGATGACAATGAGTCATGGGGCAAAGCCCCCCTCAACTTATTTCGTCGAGTTGTGTTCTCGGGCGTACCACTACAGACATACAGTATAAATCATCTATAAAAACTTTATCTAACTAAAAAAAAACTAACCTAACCTAGTATTCTCATTACATTGCTACATGAATACTAGGTTAGGTTAGGTTATTTGGTTAGGTTAATGTTTTAGAGATGAGTTTTGCTGTATGTCGGTAGTGGTACACCCGAGAACACAACTCTTACCCTTATTTCTTAGATCGTGACGAGAATGTAATCGCTAGCGTACGAGGGCGAGGCAATGCGCCCGGATACTACATCCTTGCCTGCAAAATCTTTAGCCTAGGACTTAGGTTAGGCTATGCCGCTATAGACACTAGGCCTAATAACCAACTTTTCACCATGATTTAATTTCCTGATGTTACGACCGGCACTACGAAATAAACAAGGGCACTTAATAATGGACTAGAAGATAGGCTATTTCTGCAACAACGGTACGCTAATTCCAAACCCTCGAACTAATACGCCGGTGAACAAAACACTTAAACCCTCCAGAGTTAATCTACTGGATAATGGGGTATCAATTAACTGGATTTTAGTGCACTTCTACAAAGGCTTTCCGGTGACGGCAAAGCCTACTCACAACAGGAGTACTTTACGTTAATAAAATGCTCTCAAGTAATAACAATACTTAAATAAACTACAACAAGATTAAATAAAGGAGTATATGCTTACGTTAACTTTAGTGTGAGTCTGTACTCACCACTAAACTCTTCAATGCTCTATGAAAACACTGGAAGTCTAGTCCTACAGCAATCAGATAAAGAATCTTTTGAAAACGTCTGATGCTCTAAGATGCTCGTCAATATAGAACAGAAATAATGCAGGGGCAGGACACCAAAGCGTGTATCTTAAATACACCAACAAATAGGAAACCTATATATAAAACAAGGAAGTGCAACAACTCTGTGACAGCACTAATAATAGCCACTCAAAACAGTACTTCCTTAGCCAACGTAACAGCCAAACTGGGTTGTGCACTATGCATCAACCTAGGCTAAAATAAGGCGTGAATAATTCCTAAAGCATACACAGTTAAAGTTAATAAACGCAATGCTGTCTTTCTCACTAATAAAGTCTAGCAGTGGCATAAAAGGTACAAGGAACCTAGGCAGAGCGCAAGCATGCTCGTAGCCTACTGTCTCCCCTTGAACAGATTTCCCTTATGTTACGTTAAGTGACTAGGAGGCTCTCTTGGTAAGTCCATATCTCAAGTATCTGGTCTTACCCTGGCGCTCCACAAAGCTCAACAAAAATGAGGTAGCAAGCATACAAATAAGAGTAGGCAAAAGCCCTTCACTTGTATACTGCTACACTCGCAAAGGAAAAATATGCACAAGGGTTACAGGCTAACTAGCTTCGTCGAAGTCGTACAGGCTCTGACTTGCCACATACATAACTCAGACAACGACCAAAGATACCCTCCACTGTCTAGCATTAAATAGTAGGAAAGAACAGCTCAATAATTAGAAGCACCCCAATACTATGCTACCATGTGACTATGACTCTAATAATCCCTAAAGCTAGTGCAAAACATGTATGTGAGAACTGGTGCTGGTAATACGACTGGCCGACTATGAAAGTCGTATGCGAGAACCAGAAGGGATAAGTAATTGAATAAAGATAAGAAGTATTGGAAAAGAAGAAGTTCAGAGAGAGAAACAGTAGTACAGATTGGGGACAGATTGCAAGGGACATGTAGGACCAATCACGCTATGCCAAGCTCTGAAGGAGAAGGAGACACGCGGGTAGGAGCCCGCACCTCCTTACCAGGACAGCGGCCTCCAATCACAGACGACTACGTCATGAAGAGCAGGCGTCATATGACACGTCAGGCCCGCCGGCCAATCACGAGCGGGTGGCCCCGCCTAAGAAAGGAATGCGCACGTACATACACACGCACATACTACCACCTCGCTGCTCGCTCTCTTTCTCCTTACAACTTCACGCAACATATCTTATACTCTATCAATGATATCAAATACTTCCAAGTGTCACAGACAAGAATAAAGACCACCACTGATCTGTCTGTGACAACATGAACACTAAGAAAGAAAGAACATCGTTCTACGATTATTATAGCCCATTTCACTGCCCTGGCGAGCGCTAGCGAGTTACGAGTACATTCTGGCAAGCTGGCCAGCGTAACACCCCGCCCAAGATGTGGGACGTTTCAGCCTCAGGTGAACTCCACATCTGACCAGACAGAATGCCCACCAACCCCGCATCACCCAGCTACTCTCCCAAGTTGTGAAAACAAGGCACAATCACAAACATAAAACACTTCATTATGAAAATTTTTTTTACACAACACTTCCCATAAAATAATAGTATAGCTTATCAATATTACGCTCAACGAGCAAGCTTCACAAAGCCTAGCCTACTAGGACAAAACACAGGATGTCTTACATTCTTGCTGTAACATACTGCACTTATATACTATCAAAAAGAAAGAGTTTTTATGTGAGGTTTTTATATTTTTTAATAGTGTTTTTGGCGGCGTTGCACTACAGGCGCAAGCCTAATTTTTCTCCACTCCACCAAACACACCTGTGGTGATCTACCCTGGGTCCTCCACGCTGGACAAACAGTCAGCTATCACATTGTCACAACCGGCAATATGGCGAATGTCCAGATTATACTCCTGCAACATTAAAGACCATCTGGTTAGCCTCATATTCCGGTTGTGGATCTGATTAAAAAACTTCAAAGGGTGGTGGTCAGTGTAAATCACCACGACTGGGCCAAAGCGGGAACATACACCTCAAAGTGCCTGAGCGCCAGCACAATGGCCAGAAGCTCCTTCTCTACCACTGAATAGTTCTTTTGTGCTGAGTTTAACTTTTTGGAAAAGAAGCTTGCTGGGTGTTCCACACCTTCTGTGTCTGTCTGCAACAAGACGGCACTAGCCCCTACGCCGCTAGCATCTGTCGCTAGCTGAAAAGGTCTTGAGAAGTCTGGGGCCCTGAGTATGGGGTGAGTGCACAAAAGATGCTTCACCAGTGAGAAGGCCTTCTCACACTCAGGTGCCCACCCAAACTTTTTCGTCTTTGCAAGTCAGAGGAGCCAACACCGAGGAGTATCCGCGGATGAATCTGCGGTAATACCCAATCATGCCCAAGAACCTCATGATCTGTCTTTTGGTGGTCGGCCTGGGGAACTGGTTAATAGCCTGTATCTTGGTGAGGGGGGGGGGGGGGGGGCACACCTGGCCTAACCCTACCACAAACCCCAAATACCGCACAGTTGCCCGAACAAAATCACATTTGCCCAGATTGACCACCAAATGAGCCTCACTCAGCCTCCTGAACAGTGCCCCGATGTGCTCACAATGGCTTTCAAACTCATCATCGTAGATTATCACATCATCTAGATAAACGGTGCAGTTAGGGATCTTCGCCACTAACTCATTCATCAGGCATTGGAAAGTTACAGGTGCATTCTTCAGCCCATACGGCATAACGTTGCAACGGTAAGTGTTCCCATCCACCACAAACCCGCACACCTGCTTCGCCCGCTCAGACAACGGCACCTGCCAGTAACCTTTGACAAGATCCACCTTGGTGAGGTAACGTGCACACCCGATCTTGTCAACACTGTCATCTACGCGGGGAAGAGGGTAGGCATTGGTGGGCGTTAAGCCGTTCAACCGCCTGAAGTCAATGCAAAACCTGACTTTGCCGTCTGGTTTAGGCTGCAGAGTGATGGGAGATGTCCACCTAACCGCCCCTTTTTGTATCAGCCCCCTTTCCAACATGTAGCCTAACTCCACTCGGAGAGCCGGAAGTTTAATGGGAGGCACACGATAGGGCACTGATTTAAAGGGGGGTTGGTCTCCAACGTCCACATCTGCACCGCAGGAGTTGTGAGGCCTGGGTGCTCGGCAAACACTGTGGGGTATAAACTGAACAGGTGCTGGATCGCTGCACGCTGTTGCTCAGGCAGGTGCTCAAGCGCTTCCACAGCCACCTGGTTCGTGTTCCCCGCCCACTGATCCTCCGAGACATGACAATCCCAACTCTCCTCCACCTGTGCCTCACTGCCCCCCTCTCCTTCTCCACCTTGGCCGCTGCAGACCAACACAGGGACAGTAGGCTGCTCAGGTGGGCGCCTCACAAACTCTTTTAACAGGTTCACATGACAGAGCTGATTTTTCTTCCGCCTATCCGGAGTAGCCCCAAGGTAATCTAGGTCAGATAACTTCCGCACGACCTTGTAAGGACCGACAAACTTGGCCGACAGGGGATGGCCTACTAAGGGCAATAAGACCAAAACCTCCTGTCCTACCACAAACTCCCGGAGCTTTGATTTGATGTCATACCGATCCTTCATCAAGGCCAGATTATCTACCAAATTTCTCCCTGCCAACTCCAGGCTTTTCAGCATCCTGTCTCTACTCTCGAGGACATACTTAATTAGAGAACATGGCAGCATAGTCCCTTCCCAGATCTCTCTCACCATGCTCAGAGGACCTCTAACCTGATGCCCGAAAACTAACTCGTTGGGGCTAAACCCAAGGCTCTCCCCAGGTACCTCTCGTGCCGCAAACAAAACTTACGGAAACCCTAGGTCCCAATCCTTGCCGTTCTCCAACAGTAGCACCGCAACATGCTTTTCAAAGTGGAATGCCATCTTTCCAACACCCCTTGACTCTCTGGGTGATAAGCTGAAGAGACAACCGTATTGATCCCATGCTGCTGCATGGTCTGTTTAAAGAGTGTGGACGTGAAATTCGACCCTTGGTCCGACTGAATTTCCTGCGGGTACCCGTATCTCGAGCAATACAACAGCAAGTTTCGCACAACAGTTTTAGACTTGCCATTTCTCATAGGGTATGCATCAGGGTAGCGAGTGGAGACGTCCATGAGGGTTAGCAAAAACCTGTTACCTGCACTAGTGGGAGGCAGAGGGCCTACCATGTCGATGATAACCTTGCTGAAGGGAGGACCAATAGCAGGCACTGGGTGCAACAGAGCCTTAGATATGCTCTGATTCGGCTTTCCCACCCTCTGGCAGGTATCACACATCGCCACCCAGGCCGAAACTTGGGCTTTAATACCTTGCCACCAGAACAACCTAGATAACAAGGCCAACGTTTTACTCACACCCAAGCGACCTGCCAACGGAACATCGTGCGCCAACCGCAACAGGCTATCACGACACTTCTCAGGGACCACCAACTGGTCAACCACTCTTGCCCCACCATCCCAACTACGTCTGGGATCCAAAAAACGGCGGTACAGGATTCCCCCAACATGAAAAAAATCTCCCGGCTTTGCATCCCCGTCCTCGTCGAGTTCTATAGCCACGTTCCCACAACTCTCAAGCCCAGGATCTTCTACTTGCAACCGACATATATCCGAGGGTGCCAACCTATCTAAATGCTCCTGAAGCAACTTGTGGCCACCCCCAAAACTGGGCTGCTCAAGCCTTGCCTGCTTCGCCTGGGAACGTTTCTGTCGCGGAGTGCTAACACGCCCTACCATGTCACTAGGGGGGACAGGTTCTGGGGCCTCTCCGGACCTCATAATGGGTGCAAGTACCAAGTCACCAAGGAGTGTCGCTGGGTCCAAACTCTCAACCCGACCAGCCTTGATTTTCTCCTTCTGGCCCTTCCTCCGCTGGTCTAAAACTTGGGTACTAGGCTGTGACACCTGAGCGGACTGAGACCTGGTGACAGCACACGCCATCTGCGGCATCTGGCACCTCTCGAGCCACTCTTGCCCCTCCCTACTCGTGTCGGCCGCCCTCTCAGCAACGACTAAGGGTGGAACCTCGGAAGTGGGCACCGCAAAGTCGTTGCCGAGAAGGAGGTCGACCCCCTCAACTGGCAATTTCTCCACCACACCCACATCCAACTCTCGTGTCACACCGTCCACCTCAAGCTCCACTCTGACCAGCGGGTAAGACCGCGTAGCATTGATGCCTTGAACCACCACAACCCGAGCCACGTTAATAGGCTTGCCAGTGAAATTCGTAACAAGTGTCTGGGAAGCGCCCGTATCACGCAGCAACTCAAGCCTATGCTCCACACCAGCCCACCTCACAGTGCCGTGCCCCCTATGACCACAAAAAACATCTCGGACGGGTGACGAGCCCTCCTGCTGCTTCTGCACCGGCGATGACTTCGCAACCGACTGTTTACCCCGGGCAAACGCGGAAGACCTCAAAGACACGCCGATGTTGCTCACTAGTGACACCACTGCTGTAGGCGGTGCGCTCGGACATGAGCGCGCAATATGTCCCTTCTATGACACTTGAAACATTCCACTTCACTCTTGGACTTCCCCTGAGGTGGGTAAGGGCCCTGGCCTTTCTTTAATGGGAAGGGTTTCGACTTGGGATCATAATTGGCAACAGTACTCTTAAATGGATAATTAGTTGTGTCATTAATTCGGGGGGGGTGGAGTGGTATGCCCCTTGTTACCTGCCTCAGCTCTCTGTGCAGACCCGCACCCACGAATCAATGACAACCCGAGGTCAGCCAGCTCAGCCGCCTCCTGCAGAGTTTTTGGTTGCTTTTCTTTCAGGTTAAGAGTCAAGTCACTGCCAGTACACTTAAAAAATTGCTGTAACAACACTAATTGCTTTACTGCATCAAAAGTAGTTGCCTTCTCCGACCTCAACCAATTTTCAAATGCATCCGACAGCTCTCTAGCGTGTTCCTGGAAAGTACTCTCCTTTCTTTTTGGAACAGCCCTAAACTTCAGCCTATAGGTCTCTGGCTGTAGCTCATACGCCCTCAGGACAGCCTCTTTCAATGCCTCATATTCAACACAAGACTCTAGGGGTAAAGCATCGTACGCCTTGAGTGCTTTCCCCGTCAATCGTGAAGAAACAAGGGCTGCCCACTTCTCCTCGGGCCATTGATGCTCCCGGCACTTTTTCTCAAAACGGAGAAAGAATTCTGCAACTCCTAACTCATCAAACACTGGAACCAACTTTAGTAGATGCGACAGGGACTGGTCATGGGGTCGACCCCCCTGGACGACCCGGTTCCTTGTCACCTCTACACGAGTTTTCTCTAGGTCAATATCGGCACAATACCTTGCAGACTCATACTTGAGCTCAGCCTCTCGCTGCTGCTGCTGCTGCCTGAGCTCAGCCTCATGCTTTCGCTGCTCGAGCTCAGCCTGATGCTTCCGCTGCTCGAGTTTGGCGAGCTCGAGCTGGAACAACATCTCGGGAGTCAAACCCTGAGGAGGGGGTGCTACTACTGGGGACGCACCCCGTGAGTCACTTAGAGGCATACCCAACCGCCAGTGGGCATCGGCCTGCGGGAACGTGCCCGGCTCCGAAACCCGAGGGGGCGCCATGATAGGAGTTGAGTGGAATGGGGGCTGGGACGAAGGTGCCCCAGCTCCCGCTCCACCCGAACCCCCATGCACCCCACCCAGCACACAGGTAACCAGCTCACTTCTCGACAAACCGCTAGTACCAGAAAACCCTAAGACCGTGGCTACACACTGCAGTCCGTACCGGTCTAGCCCCGACACACGGTCCGCCGACACAGGCTCCTCCAAAAAAATCTGAGCATCCTCCTCATTGTTCACCACCCGAACGCCGTTTAACAACTCCACCTTCTCCACCTCCTCGCCTGTCTCTCGCACTGTGCCCTCACTATGCGCAGACCCGTCCAGTGACATGATGGAATAACAAAAAAAAAATCTCAAGTCAATACAAAAATAGCCAAACTCTCGCGTAGCTTTATTCACCAAAAATATTCGAAGATGTTCTTGAGTGCAATACTAGGTCACCAATAAACTCCAACAAGTTCTATATATCCTCAAAACAATGTCCACTGCCAACAATGCGAGAAATAAATTCAACCCCAAATGGCAATAAGATTTCTCCAAAAAAAAACTGCAATATTCAGTTCACTATACAGTATACTGGTCTAAGGTCGCCATTTGTTACGCCCGGCACTACGAAATAAACAAGGGCACTTAACCTCTGAAGTGTGCATGGGGGGTATGAGACACCACACTCCTGTGCTGACGTATTTGAGCTGTTCCCATCACTAAAATATTTATTTTACCATAAATAGCATTAATACTTATCCATATGTGCCTATTATAGGTTGATTATAAAGGTATTACCCTGTTACAACAATAAAACAAGTGGAAACAGCGTTTGGATGGTCAAAATCGGCGATACAGGCCGGGAGTTTCACAATGTACGGCTGAGACAACCTCCCAGCCTACCACTTTCCTCCACCTCTGGAGAGAGACTGTCGATCGATACTCTCTCTCTCTCTCTTGCACTCGCTTGCTAACAGTGATGACAATGCCCTGCTACCAACTCGCTAATGTTAGCACGAAAATAGACCACAGGAAAAGGGAATAACAGGGAAAATAGGTGATAACTGAAGGAGGGGAGGAAACTGGGGAAGGAGGGGAGGTGGAAGAGTGATATTTGGCATGGCCCAGGGGCAAAAAAAAAAAAGAAAAATTGGTGTTTTAAATTGATTTTTTTCCCCCTGACTCTTAAGAGTCTTCCCGATAGTCCGCCGGGGGAACTCTTAAGAGTCTTCCCGCAGTTCCCGGGTTAATAATGGACTAGAAGATAGGCTATATCTCCAACAACGGTACGCTAATTCCAAACCCTTGAACTATTACACCGGTGAACAAAACACTTAAACCCTCCAGAGTTAATCTACTGGATAACGGGGTATCAATTAACCTGCGGGGAGACTCTTAAGAGTTCCCCCGGCGGACTGCGGGAAGACTCTTAAGAGTAAGGGAGAAAAAAAATCATTTAAAACACCCCCAATTTTTTTTTTTTTTTTTTTTTTATTTTTTTTTTTTTTTGCCCCTGGGCCATGTCAAATATCACTCCTCCACCTCCCCTCCTTCCCCACTTTCCTCCCCTCCTTCAGTTATCACCTATTTTCCCTGTTATTCCCTTATTCAGTGGTCTATTTTCGTGCTAACATTAGCGAGTTGGTAGCAGGGCATTGTCATCACTGTTACCAAGCGTGGGAAAGAGCGAGAGAGAGACTATTGCGTAACAGTGTCTCTCCAGACAAGGGGAGGGGAGGAGGGCAGGGAGGTTGCCTCAGCCATACATTATGTAACTCCCGACCTGTATCGCCGATTTTGACCATCCAAACGCTGTTTCCACTTGTTTTATTGTTGTAACAGGTTAATACCTTTATAATCAACCTATAATAGGTGCATATGGATAAGTATTAATGCTATTTATGGTAAAATAACGATGTTAGTGATGGGAACAGCTCAAATACGTCAGCACAGGAGTGTGATGTCTCATACCCCCCATGCGCACTTCTTAGGTTAACTGGGTTTTAGTGCACTTCTACAAAGGCTTTCCGGTGACGGCAAAGCCTACTCACAACAGGAGTACTTTACATTAATAAAATGCTCTCAAGTAATAACAATGCTTAACCTAAGAAGTGTGCATGGGGGTATGAGACACCACACTCCTGTGCTGACGTATTTGAGCTGTTGCCATCACTAACATAGTTATTTTACCATAAATAGCATTAATACTTATCCATATGCGCCTATTATAGGTTGATTATAAAGGTATTAACCTGTTACAACAATAAAACAAGTGGAAACAGCGTTTGGATGGTTAAAATCGGCGATACAGGCCGGGAGTTACATAATGTATGGCTGAGGCAACCTCCCTCCCCACCACTCTTTCCCAAGTCTGGAGAGAGACTGTCGATCGATACTCTCTCTCTCTCTCTCTCTTCCACTCGCTTGGTAACAGTGATGACAATGCCCTGCTTGCAACTCGCTAATGTTAGTACGAAAATAGACCATAGAATAAGAGAATAACAGGGAAATAGGAAGGAGGGGAGGGAATTGGGGAAGGAGGGGAGGTGGAGGAGTGATATTTGGCATGGCCCAGGAGCAAAAATGTGTTTTTTTTGTTTTTTTGTTTTTTTTGGTGTTTTAAATGGATTTTTGTTTTCTCCCTTACTCTTAAGAGTCTTCCCGCAGTCCGCCGGGGGAACTCTTAAGAGTCTCCCCGTAGTTCCCGGGTTAAATAAACTACAACAAGATTTAATAAAGGAGTATATGCTTACGTTAACTTTAGTGTGAGTCTGTACTCACCACTAAACTCTTCAATGCTCTATGAAAACACTGGAAGTCTAGTCCTACAGCAATCAGATAAAGAATCTTCTGAAAACGTCTGATGCTCTAAGATGCTCGTCAATATAGAAAACAAATAATGCAGGGGCAGGACACCAAAGCGTGTATCTTAAATACACCAACAAGTAGGAAACATATATATAAAACAAGGGAGTGCAACAACTCTGTGACTGCACTAATAATAGCCACTCAAAACAGTACTTCCTTAGCCAACGTAACAGCCAAACTGGGTTGTGCACTATGCATCAACCTAGGCTAAAACAAGGCGTGAATAATTCCTAAAGCATACACAGTTAAAGTTAATAAACACAATGCTGTCTTTCTCACTAATAAAGTCTAGCAGTGGCATAAAAGGTACAAGGAACCTAGGCAGAGCGCAAGCATGCTCATAGCCTACTGTCTCCCCTTGAACAGATTTCCCTTATGTTACGTTAAGTGGCTAGGAGTCTCTTGGTAAGTCCAGATCTCAAGTATCTGGTCTTACCCTGGCGCTCCACAAAGGTCAACAAAAATGAGGTAGCAAGCATACAAATAAGAGTAGGCAAAAGCCCTTCACTTGTATACTGCTACACTCACAAAGGAAAAATATGCACAAGGGTTACAGGCTACCTAGCTTCGTCGAAGTCGTACAGGCTCTGACTTGCCACATACATAACTCAGACAACGACCAAAGATACCCTCCACTGTCTAGCATTAAATAGTAGGAAAGAACAGCTCAATAATTAGAAGCACCCCAATACTATGCTACCATGCGACTATGACTCTAATAATCCCTAAAGCTAGTGCAAAACATGTATGTGAGAACTGGTGCTGGTAATACGACTGGCCGACTATGGAAGTCGTATGCGAGAACCAGAAGGGATAAGTAATTGAATAAAGATAAGAAGTATTGGAAAAGAAGAAGTTCAGAGAGAGAAACAGTAGTACAGGGGGTTAGATTGGGGACAGATTGCAAGGGACATGTAGTACCAAGCACGCTATGCCAAGCTCTGAAGGAGATACGCGGGTAGGAGCCCGCACCTCCTTACCAGGACAGCGGCCTCCAATCACAGACGACTACGTCATGAAGAGCAGGCGTCATATGACGCGTCAGGCCCGCCGGCCAATCACAAGCGGGTGGCCCCGCCTAAGAAAGGAATGCGCACGTACATACACACGCACATACTACCACCTCGCTGCTTGCTCTCTTTCTCCTTACAACTTCACACAACATATCTTATACTCTATCAATGATATAAAATACTTCCAAGTGTCACAGACAAGAATAAAGACCACCACTGATCTGTCTGTGACAACATGAACACTAAGAAAGAAAGAACATCGTTCTACAATTATTATAGCCCATTTCACTGCCCTGGCAAGCGCTAGCGAGTTACGAGTACATTCTGGCAAGCTGGCCAGCGTAACACTGACTAGCCTAGCTTTTGCAAGGTACACTTTTGCATGTCTCCTGCAGAATTACCAGTAGAATAAGCTAAACCTAGTCAAGAGGCATAGTCTCAGTCTAGGTAATCCAACCTACATTAACATAGCCTATAGGCTATTCTTGATAACCTACACCTATTATTCTAGTCTAGGTTAACCCCTTCTGTCCAAGCTTTCTAATGTTGATTAGGCTATTATATAATTTCTAGCCTAGCCTAAACTATTAAAATTTTGAATGTACATTGGAATTTTGGAAAAGAATTGCCATTAGGTTAGGATTTAGGCCTAACACAAGAACAAATGTCACTGGGAAAAATTGAGAATAGGCTAGCTCAAATTCACAAGTCTAGCCTAGGCTGAGGCTAGGCATACGGGAAGCTGCACCTCTATCCATCCCATTAATCACGATTACTATAGGCTAGTAATTAGTTTTATAAGAATAGGCTAGCTCAAATTCACAAGTCTAGCCTAGGCTGAGGCTGGGCATATCATCGCTTAAAATATAGCCCTAGGCATACGGAAAGCTGCACCTCTATTCATCCCATTAATAACGATAACTAGCCTATAGGTTAGGCTAGTAATTAGTTTTAATGAATGGAAATGTTTAATAAGTGCACAGACACGATTGAAAGAGCCCCATTTAGCTATGCTATGTTGAAGTGCACAAGATATAAGCACAATTGTAAGGCCAGAAACGAGTGCAGGGCCTGCATATTTAAGCCAGGGTTTATTCTAGTGACGCCTAGACCTATTTCAATATAATTATTGACACCACAGCTAGGCTAGGTACTACCGTACTTAATTTCGGCTACTCATAATTATGTGTTACGATTTTATAGATCGAATCGTGGAGTTATACAATGTAGGCTAGGCCTAAGCCTAGGCTATTTTTCTTTTTCAGCTAGGCTAGCCTAGCTTTTTTTCTGTAGAATAAAATTCAGGGACTTCAGATCAGAGATAAAAAACAAGGCAGCCAAAATGAAACAGGAAAGGAATAAAACTGGTAAGTTGTCATTATGCTATCCTCAAACCTGTAACCTCATTGAACATCAATTAGGCCTACTTGAGTATTTCCAATGAAAGGATGGGCATTCCCAAATCCCGAGACTGGCAGCTATTTCCGAGAAAATGTCTAGGCTAGGCCTAGCCTGTACGAAAAACACACATGGCTGTAGTGTTACAGCTATGTATGTATATTAGGCTAGTATATACACTGCCTTAGGCCTATTTACCAAGTGTTCTTTACATTTGTTCAAGGAATAGGCCTAACCTATAGAACCTAGGCTAGCCTAGTGTTCTATTATGTTTCATGATAAATCTACAGTTATACTACCCCTATTTTGTCGCTATTCTGTTGGTACTAATGGGTTAATATTATTAGTAGCAGACGTAGTATGGTTTGATGAAGCGCGGAAATGTATATTTGACTTGAAATAGATACATTGAAGTATTACAAACCTTCGCGAACCCATAAACAGGGAACGTGAGCTGGGTTTAGACCATCGCGCACCCATAAACAGGGAACGTAGACTGGGTTTAGGCCGGTCGTGAGACAGGTTAGTTTTCGGTTAGGTTAGGTTAATGTTAAAAATACTAAAATGAGACGGTCCTCGGTATTAAACAACACTGTATATCAAATACAAAATAAAAAACAACAACACATTACCTGAGAAACTCATATCTGGTTGGTGATGAATTAGTTATCAAAATAAGTTTTTTTCCAGTTTCCCTGTCTGCTGAACCATCCAAAAACACGCTAAAAGGTGTGTTTTGAATGAGGGAGGTGGTGGGGGGTAGTGGGGGAGGGGTAGTATAACTGTAGATTTACCATGGCGCCATTTATTGGGTGAATCTCACTTTTACAGTAGGTATGAGAAATTGTGGGGTAGGCTAAACTGGATAGCCTACATCAGTGTTTCTCAACGTGGGCCATATGGCCCCCTTGGGGGCCATGAGATTTTTTCAGGGGCTACAAGGCCAAATTTGAAAAATGGGGGGCCACGGGGGGCCACAGAAAAAGACTGGAAATTGCCTTGACATAGAAAAAAAAAGAGGCGATTTACGTCTCTCTCTGACAGCTTTCAAGCCAAACATTGACAAGTTGGCAGCCCTGCACCAGTCACAGGGATCCCACTGAAACCTTTCAAGATAGAGCCAATTGTACCTACATGTATTCCTTGTTTTGTATTCCTTTTGTAAATAAATAAGTATAATAATAATAATAATAATAATAATAATATTTATTCAGTCAGCAATTTACAGAGTTGGTACAACATAGTTTGCTACAAATATGACATGTACCAGCCTTGCATAATTCCAACTAAGGATAGCCCAATAAGGCCGTTAGGCGTATTTCCATTGGGGTCCTTGTGGGATTAGGTTAGCTGGGGAAAAGGGGAGGATAAAGAAATAGATACTTTAGAGAAAGTATTTCTAGGGGGTTATTTTAAGATACCTTACATCCTATAGTAAATATCAGTAATCCGTAATCAGTAATCATTTCAGTTTGGTTTGTCTATCTCTTATGTCGTATTTAGTAGTAGACATAAGCTTGGTGCTCCCTTCTCGCAGCTGTCTGGTTCAGGTGTTCCTTCAGGCTACGTCTGAAGGAATACAGTGTTCTCTTTTCACGGATTGACTGGGGTAGGTCGTTCCAGTCTTTGATGGCAGTGAAGAAGAATGTTTGCTTACCCTGTCCTTGGATTCTCGGGACCTTAAAATTAAACATCATGTTTCTTGTATTATGTCCACTCCTCTCATTTGCTTTAACAAAATCATTCTTTAGATACTCTGGAGCTCTGTCATAGAAAATGTTGAAGGCATTAGTTAGCCTGATTTGTTTGGCCCTGTCAGAAACATTGAGCATACCTAGTGACTGAAGTTGTTCCTGGCCAACATGTGATCTGGGTCCTAGGTTCAGTATGAACCTAACCATTTTATTTTGAGTGACCTGAAGTTTGTGCTGTGCTGATTTAGATGATGCAGAGTACCAGGATGACACAGAATAGTCAAAATGACATTGAACAAGCGCTTGGCAGAGGGTCTTTTTGGTCGCCGCGGGCAAGCATCCCACCTGTCTATACAGGTATTTTATACGTGCTCTACACTTACTCAGGATAGATTCCAAAATTGTTTCACCTGACAAACTCGCGTCCAGTTTCAGTCCGAGATATTTAACCTGTGACAGTTGTTATAGGAATATCATTACAGTTGACCGAGAAGCCCACAATGTCTTTCAGTTTGCGTTTTGTTCCACATAAGATGGCTTCCGTCTTGCCCAGGTGAAGAGATAGTCTATTGTCCACTAGCCATTCACTACATGATGCTAGTTCTTTGGAAAGTGAAGCGGCAATACTTATTGGGTCTTTTCCTGAAACCAGAAGCACGCTGTTGTCTGCATACAGTAATAATTTACATGAGACGCTCAGTTCCATGTCGTTCACATAACAGAGAAAGAGTAAGGGACCAAGGATGCTTCCCTGCGGGACCCCACAGTTAATTGGCATAGGATCAGATATATTATCATCAATTTTGACTCTTTGGGTTCTACCACTAAGATAAGATTTAAACCAGTTCACAGACCCTATGCCCATAGCTTGTAGTTTATTACATAGGATATCATGGTCTACTGTGTCAAACGCTTTTTGTAGATCAAGAAGAACCATACCGGTGTAGTTACCTTTAGACATTTCTTTACGAATGTGATCCGTTAAGTGGATGAGACAGGAGTCTGTCGAGTACATGCATCTGAAACCTGATTGAAACTTATAGAATAGATCATTTTGTTTGAGGTAGTGTTCAATTTGGGTGTATACCGCTCTTTCAAGGATTTTAGATACAATACATAATATGCTAACTGGTCTGTAGTTGCCAACTTCTAGTTTATTTCCTTTCTTGAATAGAGGGGTTACAATAGCTTCCTTCAGTTCAGCAGGTACTGTGTTGGTCTTAATTGACAAGTTGATGATGTGGGTTAGGGGGCCTGCTATACCAATGGCTCCATCTCGTAGAAATTTGGCAGGAATTTTGTCTGGTCCTGTGCTCTTGTGTACATTTAGGTTAGACAGCTCGTCAAAAGTGTATTTTGGTGTAACATTTTGCAATCTAAATGTGTTCGGGTGTATGTCTTTATCTCTGTAGAAATTACGAAAGGTGGCCGTTGTTGTCGTGTATTTATTGAGAGGTTGAGGTAGGTTCTGTGCAAGTGTGTTTGCTATGGAAGTGAAGAAGGAGTTTGAAGTAGGTTGAAATTTGTCGTTTATCGTGGCAAACCTGATCATTAATGGTGAGAGCAATATTAGTGTTAGACGAATCCCTTGTCTTGTTGCTGTAGCCTGTTGTTTTTAGGTGCCTCCATAGTTTCTTTGGGTTATTCTGATATTCCTCTGCCTTATTGTGAAAATAATTATTATTCGCTGATTTCATTTTCCTACTTAGTTTATTCCTGGCCCTGTTGAACTCATGTTTCAGACCTTGATCCTGTCTATGTTTCGCTAGCCTTTTTAACAGATTGTCTCTGTGTTCCAGATGGTGTAGTATGTCATTGTTGATCCATGGGTCTGACCTTGCTTTAATTCGTATGTCTTTCAGAGGAGCTATTTCGTCTAGGATGTTTGTGATGATGGTTCTGAAGCCAACCCATGCGTCATTAACGTTTGTACTTCCAAACACTGGAGACCAGTCTGTATTCCATAAAATGTCCAGAAATGTTTCCTTATTGTAGTTTCTGAGTGACCTTGTTTTGATAATCTTGTGATTCTCTAGGGTAATTTTTGTGGTTTTCCGTGTGCAATATGTGACGAAGTGATCACTTATCCCAGTCTGTATAACCCCTGATTGGGATATTTTGTCCTCTCTGTTACAGTTTATGTGGTCAAATATTGTGGCAGTGTTCTCAGAGATACGTGTGGGGGTTGTGATGAGTTGTTTGTGATTGTGCATTGTCAGTATATGCCTATATTCTCGTACAAGCCTATCATTTCGTTGTTTGTAACACAGGTTAAAATCCCCTAGTATGATGGATTCGTTCCGAGGGTCTAGCGATGACAAAGTTCGTTCAAATTTGGTCAAGAATTGTGTGTCGGCTGGTGGCCTATAGCATACCCCAATTGTGATGGGTCTTGTCCTCGGCAGGTGTAGGTCGATCCACAGAGCTTCGTGATTTTCTACATGGAGGTCGGTCCTAGTTGTGTGTGTGAGGTTGTTTTTTACATACAGACATACTCCTCCCCCATGCCTATTGCGATCATTCCTAACCATGTTGAAACCTTGAATATTTATTTCACCATCGTTTATACTTGAATCCAGCCAGGTTTCTGTGATTGCAATTATTGAAGCTTTGGCCTTATTAGCTAACAAGTTTATTTCTGACAATTTATGGTACATTGATCTGGCGTTAATGTGGATAAGATGGAGCCCTTTGTTGGTGAACACTCTGTATTCATCTTTGATTTTGAATGTGTCCTGGCTGGATTCTGAGTTGTTAATACTTGGATCATTTACATTAATATTCGGTAATGAATGCAAGGCACACTTATTGCAAAGGAATTCCCGTTCTTCACTGTTGGTCTTCTTAGAGATGCACTTCATGTGAGCTACCTGTTTACACTTTACACAGTTTTGGATCTTCTGACGTCGTGTTATGAGTGATTCACAAATAAAACAAATTGTTTCGCGATGTTGTACAGCTGAGTTCCTACATTTAACACATTCAACTTTGTTTCTACTGTTAACGTAAGTATACATCGGTTATGAACAATTTCATTACAACTGTTGCATTGTAAAAGTGAACTCCTATTGTTGAAACCAATATTACAGACTATACATGGTTTTTTCTTACTGTTTATCATACGACTGGAGGTGTGGTTTGGTCCGCGTCGATCAGCTGTTTGTGCGGGAGAGAGTAGGGGATACTCGCGGTCGGGTTGTGGTTGTTTTCTGTTGTTGTTGTTTTCATTGTCCGTTGATGCCGCTTCCCTGTAGATGTATTTGCGAGTGCTACCTGTTTTTATTGTTGTTCTTGTTGCATGTTGTGCTACTTGGGTCGCCGATATCTGTGGTAATAATGGTAATGCTGTGGGTAATGTAGAGTTGGTGGAGTGGGTAATTGCTAGTTCCCTGCATTTATCGCATTCCATTTCTTTTCTGCTGTTAACATAAGAACATCGATCGTGTGCTGTTTCATTACAAATACTACATTGTGATGTTGGACTCCTTTTGTTGAATCTAATATCGCACACTGTACATAGATTCTTTGTATTGTTCGTCGTACGTCTGGCGGTGTGATGATCAGCTGTGCTGCTAGGGTGGGGACTGTCTGTGGCTATGTCTCCCCCTGTGACCCCTCACTGCCCCACCTGTATTTGCTGTTTGATGATGTTGTCCTTATTCCTGGCTGCTAATGCTGCTGCATTGTTGATGTTGTTGCGACTGATGCCTTTCTTCCTAGCTGCTCCAGTTACATGTTGAGCCACCGATAGTGTTGGATTGTGTTGTGGGTTGAATTGGAGCGTGACGGCCGGAGGCTGGGGTACCTGCTGGCCCAGTTTGTTATAACGAATTTTACTGCTAGGGACTGTTGAAATGTCGGTGTCTGCCTTACTTGTTTGGTGGTGAGGTTTCTTCAACGTTGAACAAGGGCCGGGGTTGGTCTCTACATCTCCGCAGCTAATTAGAGTGTAGCACAATAGGTGTTGTAGCGAGGTTGTGCCAGAGTGTTTGCCCAGTCGCGGCGCCTTCCCGATATATGAAATAGACCAGGCAGGAATGGTGACAGAAATTTCACTCGTGTGTGATTTCTGTGTGATGAGGTCCCTCAATACTTGTTTAGGGTTGACCTGGTACACTACCGGACCCCTCTGCACCTGTATATCAGCATAACCCCTCTGGATGTTGAGAAGGATGATACATAGAGAGAGGGCTACGCCCGCACCCTTCATCCCTCCCGCCATCTTCTCCACTGTATTCAAATTAAGTATTCAAAGTATTCAAATAAAATATTTATCCAATTAATATTGTTATTTGATTTATGCCTGAAGTTAGTGATTTGAGTACATGGTACTATTCAAACTAGAACCATTAATATACCTACTTCCCTAGGCGTATTAAGGTGAGGGACGGATGACGGGGGAGGGGGGGGGGGATAAGAACTCAAAGTTGACATGGAGGGGCCACAAGAACTTGCATTGGATTGAAGGGGGCCACGACCAGAAAAAGGTTGAGAAACACTTGCCTACATGATGGGTTGAGGAACTTAAGGGGGGACGCTGCCCCCCTCGATTTATTGTCATCCTCATAATTAGGCTATATTGATCTGTAAGGGGGCAAAAACAGGTTGCCGTTACTTTATTTTGAGGAGTAACGCTCGCCATTTATTGGGTGAATCAAGTGCTGCCTCCTTCAAAACAAGGAGAAGGAGGTCAAGTCGACGGAATGCTTTGTTTACATTCATGACTGATTATTTGCAATATATAGTATAGTATTACAAATTTATAATTATTTTGACAAAGTTTTTTTTTATGCCAAGTTCAATGTTGAATATGTGAAGAATGAGTAGGATAAATTCAAGATATATTTACTTATTATGCCTTGCATACAGCTACTGTCATACATACAGGTACAGTATTGTAGTTTTCAAGCAGTTATCATACTTTTGAGAATAACGTATCCCACTCTTTGATAATAGTTTCTTGTCATGTACTCGTACTGGTAGAGTAGATGTACGGTAGGTAGAATCAAATTCCTATGGTAGGGTATGAAGGTAAACAATTTGATTTCCTGTCTTTTATTATGAAGAATGTTATTTAGTTCTATAATAGCCTACTGTAAGCATAAAAAAAGAAGTATCTGCATTATCGCGATGTGTTCTACAAAGGATATATATTATACAATAAGATGGCTGTGATATAATCTACCTTTGTATGTAAGAAGTTGTGATTATATTTTGCTAAATAAATGAGATACGGTAGTAAAATAGCCTCTTCTATATAATAACCTAATATAAATATACAAAAAATATCTTATAGAACTTTGAAAACAGGATAACATTTGAATGACAATGACATGTTGTATTGGCTTCATAAACATGTAGAAATTAAAATGCAAAACTAAGAAATCTAAACAGGAACCAAACATTATGAAGACAATAGAAATGCTCAAAATCATAATGTGGATATAACACATTAATGATTTAGAAGATTAACCTATAGTCATAGCCTACATTCAAATAAATGAAACCTTCATGGAAAATAATATATTTTAACTATATTCTTACTCCACCATAATGTGCATAGATACTTAGTGTAAAGACACAAACTTATAATCCCATCACTCAAAAATAATAATGGTACCGGTAAGTAAAAAAGGAATAAACAACCTAGATATCTTTAGTTCATATTGCAATGAGCCACCAGAGTGATGAAGGGATCTAAATCTAGATTTAAGTAGCCCAAATGTCTGTTCAATGTGTGACGCCTACCAGCGTAGGCAGAATCGCCTCCCGTTAGCCACTAGCGCTCGCCAGGGCAGTGAAATGGGCTACAGTTATCAGAGAATGTTGTTCTTTCTTTCATAGTACTTGCATTGTTACAGACAGTCCAGTGGTGGTCTTTATTTTCGTCTGTGACAACGGGAAGTATTTGATATCATGAGTAGAATATAAGATGCATTGTAGTGAAGTTGAGAGAGAGAGTACGAGCGGGCAGCGTGGGGGCAGTGAGTGTTGCTTCCCTCCTCCCTCCCGGAGGAGTTTTTCCCGCGCGCGGGCTTTCTCTCGCCTCTGATTGGCGGGTGGTTCTTGGCGCGTCATAGAGGCCTGCTGCCTTGTGACGTATCGGCCTGTGATTGGCCGACCACCATGCCTTTGTGAGATCCTGTGGGTCCCGAGGAGCTACCCTCCTCAGGACAGGCTTGGCGTGCATGCTTCTAACATCCCTTTGCATACTCTCTCCCGATCATCCTCTTTACCACTATCTCTCTCTCTGACCTTCTTCCTTTCCATTGCTCCTCACCTTTATTCAATTACTTATCCCCTAGGGTTCTGCATACGGTTTCCATAGCCGGCCCATTATATTGCATGCGCCGTCCTCTGAGATATTTACATGTACTTAGAATAGGTTTGAGGGTTCTTAGTAGAGGTTAAGAACTCGGTGTGTCTCCATTATTGATTTAGTGCTCTGCTGGGTTATTTAATGCTAGACTGGGATAAGGCTTCTGTTGTCGTTGTCAGCGATGTGTGTACGGTTCGCTTATACCTACACGACTTTGACGGTTTCTGTGGTAGCCTAGGTTGTCTTTTTGGTTGTGCCTTTTGCGAGTGCAGCATCGTGTGGTAAGAGGGCATTAGCCTACTACCTTGTCACACAGTGCTGCCTCTTTGCTTGACTTTAGAGGGATCGCCAGGGTAGAACCAGATACTTGAGATCTGGATCTACCAAGAGAGCATCCCCGTCATTAACGTAACTTTAATCATACCGCCTTAAGGACAACGCTAGGCTATGAGCCAGTCTTGCTCAGCCACAGTTTCCTAACCTTGCTATCCCAGCTAGACTTTATTCGCCGAGCAGACACTAGTTATGCAGACACTTTATGATATGTATGCATTATTATTCACGGCATTTATTAGTCTAGGTTGTTGTTGAGTTGCACAACCATAGCAGACTGTTTCGTTGATGAGGAAGCATTTCTTTTAGTGTCGAGCATTACTGCCGTTGCGCATTCATAGTATTCCCGTGTCAGTTAACATTATATGTCCTATCTTTTAGTGTATTCAGTTTACACGTATGGTGTCCTGCCTCCTACCTTTAAATAATTTAAGATACGAGCATCTTATGAGCATCAGACTTTCTTCAGAAGTTTCCAGGTCTATGCTGTAGGACTAGACTTCACTTTCTTTCAGATAGGAGTGAAGAGTTTTTGTTGTTTAGAGTAACTGTATTGAAGCATCTTTTTATTGTATTTAATCTTGCAGTGGTTTAATTGATCTTTCCATAGCTTCTCTTTTATGCATTTTAACATAACTTGTATCTTGTTTGTTATCAGGCTATACCAGTGTGGGTTAGCCTGAAGTAGAGTACATTTATGCCCACTTAACACCTTACGAGCGGCCTATGCGGTTTATTTATATGTACCGCAGCGGTGTTTTAGCCAAAATAGGGCTGTTTACGTGATCATTTTCATGCCTAAATAAGACCCAGAACGTAAAACAAGTACCTATCCCTGAAAGGGCATAAACAGAGCTTTCGAATGACACCATAACGATCCTTGTATGATGGATAGTTTTCTTGCAATAACCGTGCAACGCGAGTGCAAAAAGCAGGTAATTCGGTACTTTCGGTACATAATTGAGTATGTAGCGAGTGAGAGAGGGAGGAGGGAGCTGAGATTTGTGTCAGTAGGTTCGCCGCGGTGGTCTGGAGCAGTCATACGCTCGCTAGTCTCCTGCCACCACTTGTCTCTCTCTCTCAGCCACATTACGTGCTGAAATTGCCACTCGACCTATGTCGAGCGCCGCCACATAGTCCAGCTTTATTTAACTCGACTTATGTTGCTCGCCGCTAATTAAGGGTTAAGGATACCCCTTTATTGCAGATTAACTTTGGAGGGTATAGGTGTTTTTGTTAGCCGGCATATAAGTTAAAGGGTTTGGATCTAGCGTACCGTACCGTTGTTGCATAGTGCCCTATTACTAGTATAATCATTAAGTGCCCTTGTTTTTATACGTAGCCCCGGTCGTAACAAATGATCACTCTGGTGCTTGTGTGACCTCGGTTATACCGTTCCTCTGCTGGAATACTGGGATTTGAGAATAAGGTGAGGAGGAACGGCTCCAAGGGGTAGCCACTATCACCTGAAAGTAAATGCGAATTAGGCCTACTTGCATTAGGAAAACGCTAACTTTATTGTAAGCGAATGAAAGATTACTGTCTAAAATATGCAAATAATATATAAGCAAGCATAAATTACGTCACACTCATTTATATCGGTACTGAAGGGAAGCGAGATAATAAAAATATAAAATACTGTACACATGTGTTTGTTAATTTCATTATAATTAATTATTGGAGTCAAAGCTTGGGTTCTAATTGTTCAAAAATGTGCATTGGTGTAACCTTTCAAATGCTCGTGCCTATACCTAACTGGCATGTCATAATAATATAATAATAACACCGAGCAGTACCACTATGTTCAAGCTTCTTTCACTACTGGTACCGGTATTATACGAGATTTTGTTTGTTTTATTATTACATAGCCTAGGCTATTCCACATATGTTGTGAGTTTAAGAAAATATTCACAAAACAGTGTTTTAATTTAGGATTTGATTTTGTCAAAAGCAATGAACATTAACCCTTACAAACGGGATGACACTAGATGACGTTAATAGGGTTGTGGGAAAATATAACCGAAACTACTACTAATTTTCCCATGGTTTTTCCTTTTGGTTTTAGGTAGTTTTCATCATTATACAGTAGTTTAAATTAGCCTAGTCACAATCCCCGGAAAATGTTATTTCTCCCATTATCCAACAATCTTAAAACACTCAGATGCAAGACATTTTCAGAGATAATATACAATATTTTTTGCCTTTGACTATAGGATGGGTTGAGGGGGGGCTTTACCCCCCCCCCCCCCTCACCCCCCATGAATGATTGAAATCAGCATCTATTTTAACAGTAAGGGGCTTAATAAGATAAGAGGCTACCGGTACCATAAAACAAAATTAGCTTCTGGTGGATGGGACTGTTGGGGCATTAGGTTATATTCTTTAATATGTGTAGGCCTACCTAATGATATAAATTAGATCCAAATTAGGCTACACTTTAAGATTTATCTTTCCAAGGAAACTTATTAGACAAACATGAACAGTGTACTGTACTGTGTTATCAGTACCTTTTACACTATAATTAAAGGTGCTGACTTCTCAAACCATGCAAAAATACTTGTAAAGTAGGCCTGTTAGAAGTTAGGTTAAAATTCAACTATGGTAATTCAAAGTCCCCCATTTTTGGATGAAATTGTTTTAACACCTAAATAATATGTAGCCACCAGCGGGGTGTTTTTACCCAAAATAGGGCTGTTTACGTGATCATTTTCATGCCTAAATAAGACCTAGAGCGTAAAACAAGTATCTATCCCTGAAAGGGCATAAACAGAGCTTTCCAGTGACACCACAACGATCCTTGTATGACCGCTAGTTTTCTTGCAACAACCGCGCAACACTAGTGCAAAAACCATGTAATTCGGTACTTTCCCCATACAATTCACTATGTAGCGAGTGTGAGAGGGTGGAGGAGGGTGGGATTCATGTCAGTTGGTCCACCGCGGTGGTCTGGAGCAGTCATACGCTCGCTACTCTCCTGCCACCACTTGCCTCTCTCTCTCAGCAACATTACGTGCTGAAATTGCCATACGACCTATGTCGCGCGCCGCCACATAGTCCAAATTTATTTCACTCGACTTATGTTGCGCGCCGCCAGTTAAGGGTTAAAGATCAATATGGCCTTGGCATAGGCCTAATCACTGCAAATCACATTAAAAATAATTGTAAGAACTGTAACCTATTAATAAATACTGTATTCAAACTAGGCCTAGGCCTAATTAAGCAAAGTACTCACCTGGTAGGGCCGCCAATCGGTAGCGCATGACAGGCCAAGGATTAGGCAGCCCAGGAGGCAGGAGATAGCATGACACGCCAGTCAGATGCAACATTTGAATGTACTGGGGATGCTTGACAATGGGGTGACTGGTAGTGTGTGTCGGACCAATAATATGATGGGGTAGTTTATCAGGGGTTGAGATGTTGCTAAAAAATTGGAAGGGGGATTTTATGGGTTGAAGAGTGAGTTGTGGAGGTGTTGGGTCAATTTAGATTTGAATTGAGCAGGGGAGGGGGAATTAACTATTTCAGCTGGTAGGGAGTTCCACTGATGGATTATACGACAGGAGAAAAACCTTTTTCTACTGTACCAGTAATTTAAATAGGCCTAGCTACTGCATGTGCACAAATTCAACGGACTTGCTAAGAATTTCAGAGTCACTAACACTTGAGTATGTGTGGGAATGGCATGGCCTCTTCTTGTCCGCCTAGCAAGAAGTGGGTCCATTTCTTGACATAAAGCAATTAATTCATGCCGAGGAAATTTGTAATATCTCGGCAAGTGTGCATCGCTAACATAGAGAGGGTCGAGTGGGTCTCTAGGCTATACCTTCTTTCACGTCTTAAATTACGACCAAAGAGGTAGGCTGCCACTAGCTCCATGATAGAAAGTCGGGTGAACAGTATCCAGTATATCCAAGTAGTAAGTACCACAGCCATAAAAAACGCAACGAAATAGTTACAAGAGAGACTTTGGATTGTTGTTGTTGCAGCGTCGTCGTCTACTTTCTGCGACTCTGCAGTTGTCAAGCATTCCTACTCCAGCCACGCCTTTGTATCGGCTTCCTCCCAGTTCAGTTTATAGGTACCGTCATGTTGACTGTTCCTCCATTGGCGAAGTTGCTTAGTTTAGATTCCACCTTAGCGACTTAGAACACCCCACGGAGGAGTCCATAAGCTAAGGCGGCAGTCAGCCATGTTTTTCAAGATGGCTGCCCCCATGTTAAGCTTTGAGTATGGCCTCACAAGGACATATGGGAGATATGGCGCCATAAATCGCCCATGAAATGTCTGTGTATCCTCACTCTTACTCACTCGCTCTCTCTCTCTCTCTCTCTCTCTCTCTCTCTCTCTCTCTCTCTCTCTCTCTCTCTCTCTCTCTCTCTCTCTCTCTCTCTCTCTCTCTCTCTCTCTCTCTCTCACCGTCACCTTAACATAACCCGGACCAGAATCAATCACACGACCCGACTTTAATCAATCACAATCCCCCCCCCCCCCCTCCCCCCCTCTGTAATAATCCCCGGGGGTTTGGATTAGGGATTCGGGGAGTGGGATTGGCGGCAGATATCGAAGCCAGAAGTTAATTATGAAGATGAGGGATTCGTGGCAGATGAGGTGATGAATTAAGGGGGGATGGCTCACTTTTGATTTTTTTTTTCTAGTTTCCTCCCTAGACCTCCATCAAACTTAAAAAAAAAAAAAAACAGGATCCCCCTTCAAGATATATTTGTAAATTGTTCGGTAGAAAAATGTCGCGGCCGAAGGCCGGTTCCCCCTAAATTACAGGCTCGCTATCACTCGCCAGAAAAGAAATCGACACCTAAATGACACGAAAATTCTTAATATTGACAAAGAAAAGGGGGCTGAACTTCTTAAAATGTGAAAACTAAAGGTGCTAGGCACGAGGGAGAATGTTGTCCAGAAAAACGACCCATCTCCCCTTGAGGTGGGGGGGGGGATTTATTTTGTATTTGTTTTATTATATACATATTTATTTCTTGTTTTTTAGCGGTGAACCCTTACAGTACCGGCGACGTCTTTTTGTTTGTATTCAGCTGCATTTTATGAAGCTTAGGAAGGCTAAAAAGAAATCTAAAAGGATTGATTGAGATAGGGTGTAATTTTTTAACGGGTAGACATTCTTCTTAAGCTAAATATAGCCGTCTAATAGTTGCCAGAATATAATGAAAATTATGTCAATGGGTTAATGTAGAGTCGCCCATATAAGTTATAATTGTGTGAACGAGTGGCGATTGTGGTTTCCTTTAACCCATTCAGTACCAGGGACGTCCTTTTCATCATATTCTGCCAACTATTCGACGATTTAATTCAGCTTGGGAAGGACCTCTAGCAATATCAAGGCTTCAAACTATCGCAACCTACCTTTTTAACTACCACAGATCTTTCCTCAGTTGCATAATATCGTCTAAATACAGCTAGGCTAAAATATAACACACGTCGCTGGTACTCAAAGGGTTAATGGGAGATGGGCGTATTTATTTGTTCGTTTACGTATCTTTTTATTATTATATATTTTTTCTCCCTAGACCTCCATCAAGCTTAAATTAATACCCCCACAACCTCCTTCAAGATAAATTTGTATGTTTTTCGATACAGAAATGTGCCGGCCGAAGGCCTGTTCCTCTTAAATTACAGGCTCGTTATCACTCGCCAGGTAAAAATCGACACCTAAGTGACACGAAAAGTCTTAATATTGACAACGAAATGGGGTGAAAGGTCTTAAAATCGCCCAACTAACGGGCCGAACGTCTTAAAATCGCGAAACAAATGGGAATAAACACGAGGAAGAAGAAAGGGGACCAGAAAACGGCTCATCTTCCCTTAACTATCAGTTGATTAGTTAGATATGAGTTCACCACTGCATGCGAAACTACGCTCGTAATTCAATCCTGCGCATTTTTGTCTATATAATATGAACACGGAGAGGAACGGAACTTATGTGGGCAACTGTACGATTCTCAGCAACTTCCTATACTAACTTAACCCTTTGAGTACCAGCGACGTGTGTTATATTTTATTCTAGTTACATGTTGACGATATTATGCAGCTTAGGAAGGATCTGCCGTAGTTAAAAGAAAAGGGTTGGGTTGAGATAGTTTCAAACCTTATTATTGCTAGAGGTCCCTCCTAATCTGAATGAAATCGTCTAATAGCTGCCAAGCGTTATAAAATCATTTTTTTTTTTTTTTTTTTTTTTTTCTATATTCCAACTTACTTCCTCTCGGGCATAGGCTGAGAGCCTTAACATTCACCGCTTTACAATGAACAGTGAAGCCCGTGAGGTCTTGTTCCAGTCTAGGGAGTGAGACATGTGAAGCACGTAGAGTACAACGAGCACCTGCCATCTTGCCTTCACATGAGGCACGGTGCTCACTCATGGCCCGAAACGACCCCATCTCTGAAGCCACCTCGTTCCCGTGCTTCACTGTCTCACCCCCTACACTCGGACTCTCACACTTACACACACAACGCCACCTGTTGAGCAGATAACTCACCAGGCATTGCACCCCTATAGCATATTTTGAATATGGGAATATTCATACAGTGCTATTTAATCAGGGAACAATGAGGGTATTTTATTGACGTTTCGGTGGGGTTGTGGTAATGCACTGATACCAGGTACAGCACAAATTCCATCCCAATAATATCTTCCCATTGATACATCGGGATTTGAACCCGGGACCTTTGGATTACCAGGCCAGTGGCAAGACCACTACACCACACCTCCCCTGAATACTAATGGGGATAAACACGAGGAAGAAGGGGGACCAGAAAAACGACCCATCTCCCTTTACAACCTCTCCCCCCCACCTACCTTCTCTCCTATTAGTTACCCCCCCCTCTCTCTCTCTCTCTCTCTCTCTCTCTCTCTCTCTCTCTCTCTCTCTCTCTCTCTCTCTCTCTCTCTCTCTCTCTCTCTTCCTCCCCTAATTTTTTTCTCCTTTGATTCATTTCTAATCATTTACTTTCCCCTTTAATTTCATTCAATTTCCCTCCTGTTACATTAACCTTTTTTCTCTCTCTCTCTCTCTCTCTCTCTCTCTCTCTCTCTCTCTCTTATTCACTCACTCACTCACTCACTCTCTCACACACACACACACTCAAATATACACACACACTCTCTCTCTCTCGTTCTCTCTCAGGTTGTTTGTGCCAGGCGTGAATGGCAAATCAATCTTGTTGGTGTGTGCGACAGAGAAGTTACATAGAGTTTCATAAATACACAGACCTTGCGCACCCTACTAGGTAGTCCAGACATAATTTTAACATGGGATATGCTACAAAGTGGAAGGTAAAGACAGCAAAGCAGAAGGCTCTCTCCCCACCCACCACAGCCCTCCGACCTTGAAATTTAGTTGGAGAAACAAGGCCCCCAGCAGAATGATAAAATTAACTTCTGATGCTAGGAATCCTCCTACCCTTGTATAATTCTCCTATTCGACGAGACAGAGAAACGGATGAGGTAACGCGAAAGTGGTCCTGGACCCTGAGAATAGGAACTTTAAATTTGGTTTCTGTTCTGGTTCTGTCTCGTGTCGGCCACCCCCAGCAATGGGGCATGTGCCTGACTATATACATACATACATGCCTATATTACTCTAACCTCCTCGAAATGGATGTCTAGCCTCATTTTGAATATGTCAATTTTATTACATTGTACAAATTTAAAGAAATCGTGTAGAAATAGTAGAAAAACAAAGAAGGAAACATAAAGGAAGATAAGAAAACACACACACACACACACACACACACACACACACACACACACAGGGGATGGCGGAGAAAAGGGCGCGAGAAAGGTGAGAACAAAGGGTACATACTTCCAGTCTAGTAAATTTATATACCACCATATTGTTTGGGAGGTGAAGGAGGAGGAGGAAGAAGAAGAAGAAGAAGAAGAAGAAGAAGAGATAGAAAAGGAGGAGGAAGAGGAAGAAAAAGAAAAAGTAAGGCGAAGAGGAGGAAGAAGAAGAAGAAGAAGATAAGGAGGAGGAAGAAGAAGTGAAGATAAGGAGGAGGAAAAAGAAGAAGAGAGAGAGAGAAGAGTAAGATTAGGGGGAGGAGGAGGGAAGGAAGAAGGCAGATGAAGAAGGACTTAAAGGAAGAAGAAGAGGAAGAAGAAGAGAAAGCGGAGGAGGGTAAAAGAAAGAAAGGAGAAGAAGGAAGAGGTGTTGGTTGCCATGGAAATAGTTGGACAAATATAATTATACCATGCAGTATGTAAAAGCTGACATGGAAACACGAACAGGATAGGACGAAAGGAGATTAATTAGTAGTCTATCCTAATTCTACATTTAAGGAGGTAGTGCTTGGGTTTTGGGCTATACATTTATTTATTTATATTTTTTTTTAGTTTCCTCGCTAGACCTCTATCAAGCTTAATAAAATACCCCCTAGACCCCCTTTCAAGATAAATGTGTACATTTTTCGGTAGAAAAATTTCACGGCCACAGGCCGTTTCCTTCTGAAATTATAGGCTCGCTATCGCTCGCCAGGTAAAATCGACACCTAAATGGCACGGTCTAAATATTGACAAAGAAATGGGGCAAAAGGTCTCGAAATCGCCAAACTAATGGAAACACTTCTTAAAACCTCAAAACTAATATGTTAAACATTAGGGAGAAGGGTGTCCAGAAAAAGCGAGTAGTACCCCCGTAAAATCCTGATTTTTAGGGTGGGCTTGGATAAAGGTGTAATAAGTGGAGAACACAATCAAGCTTATAATTGCAACCCCTAGACCCCCTTTCAAGATAAATTTGTACATTTTTCGGAAGAAAAATGTCCAGGCTGAAGTCTGATTCCTCTGAAAGTAAAGGCTCGCTATCGCTCGCCAGGAAAACATCAACACTTACATGGCACGAAAGGTCTTAATATTGACAAAGAAATGGGGCGTAAAGTCTTAAAATCGCCAAAATAATGGGGCAAACGTCTTAAAATCTAAAAAAAACAATGGGGCTAAACATGAGGGAGAAAGGGGTCCAGAAAATAATCCCTCAAGTGGAAATCTGCCCTTAAAGGAGGACATATATACGGGCGGTGGACGAGGTTGGGAACATGGTCACAGATATATTATTATGTTTTTTCCACCATCCAACTTCACCTCTAAACTCAATTAATGAAATCAACAAATACATGTGGCACTCCAAGGACTCGAACCTAGGATTATCACATCGAAATTCCGCGCACTTATGCATTACGCCATCAAGATATATATATATATATATATATATATATATATATATATATATATATATATATATATATATATATATATTCTCTTTTAAACAGACGAGGTTAAAGGCAACAGCAGTTTCAGCATTCAGTATTTTATTGTTACAGCTTTCAATAGTTCTAACAATTTTCCTCTGGGGTTCAGAGATGAGGTACAACAGGTTAGCAAAATTCATGGTGGATCCAACGTTTCACAAGTAAACATCTTGCATCTTCAGGGAATGGGCAGGTAATGATTAGAATAAGGACAAAGCAACATATTTATACAAAATTCGAGGATCAAGAATAGGTAGGTGGGCGGAGCTACTGGGTGTGGGGTGGCTGTTCATTGGTGGAAGGCAGTCTATTCGCGAGACGGGCACTAAATCTTATCGGTGGTTGGTTGTTGGCTGTGGGTGGCTGTGATTGGTTGGTGTTGTCAGTTGTGTGCATAATGGATTTGACGAATCCATTATGAAAGAAATAATTCACAAAAACGTCCTCCCCACCAACCCTGACAATAAAATAAAACTCATTATTTACTACAAATCTCCTAAGACCTCCAACCTTGTCCTCCGTAACCGCCCCATTTCCACCAACCAACCGAAAGACGATCATGTGATATACCAGCATATTTGCACCTCTGGGGACTGTGGACCCCTATCCTATGTTGGAATGACACAGACTCGCCTTTCCCGTCGACTAACCCTCCACCTTCAATCTGGCGCTATAAAAGATCACTATCAAGCCCCCCACCATCTTGCCCTAACTCGCGCCGACCTAGACAAACAAACTACCATACTCGACAAAGAATCAGACCCCAGAAGACTAGCTATTTTAGAAGCTCTATATATCCAAACGCTCAACCTCAGCATCAACAACCAAATACAAGACCTTCAAATTCTTCCTTCAGGCAAGCGCTACAGGCATACTGCCCTCAGTCCTCACGCCCTGTGCCCCCCTCCATTACCTTTCCGCGCTCAGCACACAACTGACAACACCAACCAATCACAGCCACCCACAGCCAACAACCAACCACCGATAAGATTTAGTGCCCGTCTCGCGAATAGACTGCCTTCCACCAATGAACAGCCACCCCACACCCAGTAGCTCCGCCCACCTACCTATTCTTGATCCTCGAATTTTGTATAAATATGTTGCTTTGTCCTTATTCTAATCATTACCTGCCCATTCCCTGAAGATGCAAGATGTTTACTTGTGAAACGTTGGATCCACCATGAATTTTGCTAACCTGTTGTACCTCATCTCTGAACCCCAGAGGAAAATTGTTAGAACTATTGAAAGCTGTAACAATAAAATACTGAATGCTGAAACTGCTGTTGCCTTTAACCTCGTCTGTTTAAAAGAGAATCTATTACCTGGCTATACTAACATATATATATATATATATATATATATATATATATATATATACAGTATATATATATATATATATATATATATAGCTCTTCCCAAGCTTTCTGGCATCTAGCCAAAAACCTCTCCAACAATTTCTCTTCCTCGTCTTTCCCTCCCCTTTCCCACTCTGATGGCACAACCATCACTTCTTCCTCTGACAAAGCTAAACTCTTCGCTCAAACTTTTGCTAGAAACTCCACCTTGGATGATTCCGGTGCTATTCCTCCCTCTCCGCCCTCCTCTCTCTTACTTATGCCTAATATCCTAATCTCTTCTAAAGATGTACTTTCTACCCTCTCTGGGCTTAACACTAATAAGGCGTACGGTCCGGACGGTGTTCCTCCTGTTGTTCTCAAAAACTGTGCTTCCGTGCTGACTCCCTGCCTAGGCAAACTCTTTCGTCTCTGTCTATCCTCTAACGTCTTCCCTTCATGCTGGAAGTTTGCTCACATTCAACCTGTCCCAAAGAAGGGTGACCGCTCTCAACCCTCCAACTATCGTCCAATTGCTCTTATCTCTTGTCTTTCTAAAGTTTTTGAAACTATTCTTGCTTCCAAATTTCTTAAGCATTTCTCTTCTCATAATCTGCTCTCAGATCGCCAGTATGGCTTCCTTAAGGGTCGCTCTACTGGTGATCTTCTTTCATATCTTACTAACTCTTGGTCATCCTCCTTCCGGGACTTCGGTGAGACTTTTTCTATTGCACTAGACATATCGAAAGCCTTCGATAGAGTCTGGCATAAATCTTTAATTTCTAAACTACCCTCCTTCGGTTTCTATCCCTCCATCTGTGCCTTTGTCTCTAATTTCCTTTCCGGCCGTTCCATAGCCGCGGTTGTGGACGGCCATTGTTCACTTCCTCACCCTATAAACTCCGGTGTTCCTCAGGGCTCTGTCCTATCTCCTATTCTCTTTCTAATTTTTATAAATGATCTCCTTAACTGTACCTTAATTCCCATCCATTCATACGCAGACGACTCAACCTTACACTACTCCATTAGTTTTTCAGAACGCCCCAGCCAGCAATCCCTCAACGACAAACGTAATGAAGCCATAGAACTCTTAAATTCTGATCTAAATACTATTTCCAATTGGGGCAGAGAAAACCTTGTTAACTTTAATGCTTCCAAAACCCAATTTCTCCATCTATCTACCCGTCAGGATCTCCCAGCGGACTATCCCTTATTCTTCAACAATACAAAAATCAACCCTTCATCTTCTCTCAATATTCTTGGTGTCTCTTTTTCTTCTGCTCTCATTTGGAAGGACCATATTACCAGTCTTGCTAAGGCAGCCTCCCAGAAGCTGGGTGTGCTCAACCGCCTTAGGGGGTTCTTTTCCCCTGCACAGCTTCTTGCTCTGTACAGGGGCATAGTGCGCCCTTGTATTGAGTATTGTTCACATGTGGGGAGGTTCCTCTCACACCGCTCTCCTAGACAAAGTTGAAAGGAAGGCCTTTCGTATCATTAACTCCCGTCCACTCACCAACTCTCTGCAATCTCTCTCTCTCCGCCGCAATGTTGCATCTCTCTCGCTATTCTATCGCTACTATAATAATCAGTGTTCCTCAGAGCTATCCCAGTGCATACCACCTCCTTTACGTAGGGCACGTGGTACCCGTCTTGCAACTCAATCCCACCCCTACTCTGTGCAACTCTCCATCCCAAGAGTGAAACGTTACTCTCAAACTTTCTTCTACTCAACAGCTGAGCTCTGGAACTCTCTCCCAGAATCAGTCTTTCCCTCTTCCTATGACTTAAATTGCTTCAAACTCCGTGTGTCCAGGCATTTTGGCTCGAACGTCCCTTGATTTTGGCCCTGTCACTCTTTCAACTATGGGGGAGGCACTCGCTATAGGCAGTTATGCCTTTTGCCTCCCTCAATCACATAGAAAAAAAAAAAAAAAAAAAAAAAAAAAAAATATATATATATATATATATATATATATATATATATATATATAGATATACTCTCAGCAGGGCTCGAACCACCGACAGTCGGGACGATTTTTGTTTTCTATGTGAATGAAGTAGACAAAAGACAAAGCTGCCCGTAACAAGTCTCTCTCTCTCTCCCCCCCCCCCCCACTCCCCCCAAGGTTGAGAGAGTGATAGAGAGCCTCAGTCAAGGTACGTTAGAGGTAATTTAGGTGTGTTGGATAGAAGTGTGGTGTGCTTGTTAAGTGTAGTGAAATGAATAGGAAGAGGAGGTGTTTGTGAGAGTTAGCTGGATATCTCTCTGTGTAGGTGAGGCACAAATAGAAACAGTGGGGGAATCCAGGAAAATGAAACAGGAGTTCCAGCAACTCCTTAGCATATGCCTATGTGGCCTCCCCTGGGTACTGCCCTTCTCGATAGGTACCTACAATATCCCCAGATTGTTCATGCTTTAACCAACTCTACCACGGCATGATAAAGGATTCCTAACCTTTTCCTATTTACATTAAGGGGGTTGTAATGACGAAGTCAGAAGGACAACCACACAAGATAGCCACCGTAAGGAAATCCAGGGAGACCAGAAGAAAAGGATTTATAAATAGATTCATTTCCCATTCTCCAGAGCATGGGAAATCTGACCCCTGTACCCATGCTCTAATTCCACATACAGGTAAGTTGCCCCCGAAGGGCAGGTCAAGCCCCTCCAATCAACACCTCACGCGGGCCCGCCAATCACAGAGCAGGACTCAAATAGCTAAGGCAGAACTTCAACCCGAATACCCCCTCGAGTACTATGATGAAAAAGTGTTTATGCAATCTAAGCATAAAGAGCTCTGGGAGTACTTGAATCGTTGGGGCCCTCCATCCTCAAGAAGCTGCCAGACGAGAAGGAAAGTGAAATGGTGATATGAAGTGCCACAGAAGAAGACCATTACATAAACAGTGCAAATAGCCAAAACAATTAGTGAACAGAAAATCACGAATTACATCATCAGGCTTGATGATATAAGAACAAAAGGTTAAAATGACGAGAACCTCAGTGCGATGTCATTAAGCACCATAATATATTTTTCTTGTAATTATTAACTGCAACATAGCCCATTTGTATGTATTTACTATGCCCCTATTCACACGAGATCATACAACCTGACTAAGAGAAATAACCCGAATATGTACTGACTGAAACTACAGGAAGTCAGTTCACACTCAGCAGCTTGCTCCGTCCGGATATATGTCCAGGAGAATAACTGCCTAAACGCTCCGTCCGGATGTATGTCCGGGAGTCGTTTGCCTGAGAGAGAGAAGGACTCTGCCGTCCACCTGCCCCCCTGCCCTAGGACCCCTGTCAGAGCTATACCCTGACCTATGGCTCTGCCCCCTGGACTCCTGATGAGTGGCCTCGTTACGCCCAGCTGCCGTGCCCGGACATCTGTGATGCCCCGACCCTCGTACTTGGCCCTTCTCCTCCTCCACGTAAACCCTAAGTGTTTCTGTGATCTCAATTTGTGGCTATTGATGCAGGTAAGGTTATATATGCGAGTATTCCAAAAGTTTTATTGAGTTGATCTGTGCCAAGGATCTGTGCCTGTTATTTACTTAATTATCGGTCTGTGTACACGTTACATAGTCATTTATCCTCCCGTTAAAACTTGATCTGTGCAAGTGAATCCATCGCACTAGATATTGCTACCTTACCCCCTTGCAGTTTATGTCTTGACATGTTATCGTTAATTATCATTTGGCGCACCAGTTATAATAATACATTCATCTCGATCCAGGCTCAAATACGGAATACTGTCAGATGTCACCTATATATGTTATTTATTCTCTTGTGTATCCAAGTTGAAGTGTAAACGTATTCCGTGAGGATATTCCCTTATTTACTACCATTTACCTAGGACCTATGCCCAAATTTGAATCTGTCTATCTTTCCTTACCGAAAAGTCAAGAACCCCCCGTTGAGTAAATTTTAATTCTATTTATTCGAGCTATCTAGTTTATACCAGTGCTTGTGAATTAATCTGATCTACGTGTGTGGGTAACTAATAATTCTTTTTACACATTTATAATAACTCCATATTCAAGTTATGTATTGTTCGTGTCTCTGTATTATATTAGAGACCATTATTATTTCGATTTTACTATTTCATAGTGATAATTTAATTACATGGTCTGTTTATGTAATTCGCATACGCCATATCTTTGATCCACGTATTGCCATATAGGGATTTGCTAATACATTCAAATTTCCTTTCATGCTATTCTCATAGTATTTTAACCCAGTACAACTTCGTCGTGTACGCCCTTTTGTATTCTGAGTTCTTCCGAATTCTACTTTACTGTGATATTCCAGTTGCATTTTAATTGAGTGTATTTCCTCATTTTATAATTAATTTGCATTCATTCTAAAACTTGTTATAGTGATTCATTGATCTTGATTTGAATTTGGATTCTATACTTGTGTGTATTGAACTCTTACCCGGAGTAAATCTATTTTTCGTATCCGTGTGTAGAATCTTTCACAAAAACCGCTTAGATAAGTAAATGCTAACTTAAACCACCCTGTCAATAAGCTCTTTAGTATATGTTTAATATTCACCAGTGTCTTATAGTCGCTTTATTTCGAATTATAAATTCATACCAAAGCAGTCACTCTGACCTAGGGTCGAACGCACTACCCTTTTATTTATCTTACCTGTGTGACCCTTCCCTTAACCCGTAAATGGCGGCAAAGCTCATAAGATGTTTTACTGGGCGACGGCGGCAAAGCTCTTAAGAGGGAGGTCTAAAAAACACATTTAAACGGCCCCAGTAGCACTAAAAAAAATTTTTTTTTTTTTTTTCCCTATATCTCATATCACTCCTCCACATCTCCTCCTTCCCCCTTTTCCCCTCCCCCTTCAATTATCACCTATTTTCCCTGTTATTCCCTAATTCGTTGGTATATTTTTGTGCTAACATTAGCAAAATGTGTGGAGGATGTGCTTACGTGCCTAGCGAGTGTGTTATACAACCGAGTGTGTGAATGAGTAGGCTCAGTGTGGCTTGAGGCCTCGTGGAGGGAGGGGTTGCCTCAATTTTCTCCATAATTCATGAATGGGCTGGTCCATCTATATTCGCGATTTTGACCAGAAAAATTATATTTTCACTGGTTTTATTGTTATTACAGTTTACTATCTTCATAGTGAAGGTAAAATAGGCTCATATGAATAAGTAATAACGATATTTATCGTAATATGACGAATATAGGCCTGAATGGAGCCAATATGCTCGCATATGGGCAGCTAGTTCAATACCCCCCCCCCCCTATCCGTTGCCGGGTTAATCCCCTCGATAGGCGCTCACCGCCCCCCACGCTCGGGGACGCTATTGTCAAGTCAATTCGCCCTATGTCAGAAGTCTTTGCGCTAGACGTTACACTCACATACGCATTATCATTTAATTTGATTACCTATGTACATGTGTAACACCATTATTCCTGCATATTAATATTTCCTATACTGTGTGCAATTGTAACGTGACTAATTATAATAAAGTTATCACTATAGACCATTCTATATTTGATACGTCACTTGAATACCTTTATTGTCTGCCCTATATGAAAGAGCAATATTATATATACATTTACCTATATCCTATGAATAAACTCAAGTGTGAAGTAATATTGTGTTCTTATTGTGTGAATGCTGCCTTGGGATAAAGAATTGATGCAAGAATTATATAGCTAGATGTGACCCTGTCGAGCATAATTCCATCTCAATATATCTTAGTATAAGATTGTACGAGATCATAGTAAATCGAGTTGAAATACCAACCCGACATTTCAGGGGTTGTGCTTGGTTGTTGGTCTATATATTTATTAATTTATTTTTGAGTTTCCTCGCTAGACCTCCATCAAGCTTAGAAAAACTCCCACTCGACCCACTTTCAAGATAAATTTGTAAATTTTTCGGTAAGAAAATATCCCGGCGGTCGGGATAGAGGCTCGCTATCGCTTGCCAGGAAAAAATCGACACCTAAAGGATTCAAAAAGTCTTAATATTGAAAAAAAAAAAAGGCGAAAGGTCTCAAAATCGCCAAACTAACGGAACGAACGTCTTAAGACCTCAAAACTAATATGCTAAACATGAAGGAGAAGGGGGTCCATAAAAAGTAAGTACTACCCCCTTAAGGAGAAGGGAAATGCCTTAACCCATACAGTACCAGTGACGTTATTTTCGTTACATTAGACGGTTTTATTTAGCTTAGGAAGGATCTGTCATAGCAAAAAGAATTAATTGAGATAGCTTGTAGCCTTTTAATGGCTAGAGATTCTTCCTAAGCTTAATAATATTAAAAGTTGCCAGAATAAAATGAGAAGGACATCGCCGGTACGGAATGGGTTAAATGAAATACATTTCAACCCTGTTACCATTAGGCAATTTTCTATAGTTTTTAATCTATCTTTAGGACTCAAAGGGGGTAAATATGATCTCAATAAAATTTCTGAAAAACATCGTGAGATGACGGGGTTGAGCAGCCACCCCCAGACCAACACAAGAATAGCAGTCATCCAAGACAATAGGAGAAGACCGAAGCAGAAGACGAGAGGAAATGAGACCCGACCAGCTTCTCAGGCTTTAATTCCGGCCCGGATACACGAGTCTACCTTTCACAGAACTACGCATACTCTAAAATCCAGAGAAATAGGTCAGTCTACCTGGAAAAGGAGTTCGAGCCCTGGCCACTCACAGGGGCCCCAACTCCTCCAATGGCAGAGGCAGGAACCACCGCCCGAGGCATATCATCAGCTCCAGCCCAATTTGCAGTACAATGAAGAAATGTTTATGCAAGTTAATCACCAAGAACCCTTCCAATATAGAAATAAGTGGGACCTTCAGTACCCCTCCTATAGTACCTTTCCTGAAGACTGGGAATGAAGTAAATGCAGTGATAGATAAGAAACTTGTGGCCGGCAGAATAAGAAAAGCCAGATACCACGATGGATAGAAATTCATCCATTACAATACCACAATGCCCTCTAAAAATAGGGGACGAAGATCACGAGATTAAGAATCTCCATGTGTACAAATAAGTACCCCCCATGTATTTTTAGATTAAGTATTACCTTCACCATAGCCAAAAACGACGATATCCACATGTCCTTATGAACTCGAAAGACACCAAATTGAACCCTAAAAAGAACCCAACTATAGCCTGACTTTAACTGAAAGAAATTAAGCAAATACGATTGTATCCTTCGTCTGGTCACGCCGGGAGGAAAACATTGGTATTGCCGCTTCACCAGACGTCCAGTCCGGAACCCCTTCACCTGTACCTGGGAGAAAGGCAGTTCCCCTTGATGCCTAGCCCTGCCGTACCACAAGAGGCAGTTCCCCCCTGACGTTCAGCCCTTCAGAACCGCGAGACCACGTTGACCAGATTCTCACTCACGGCTCCCTCCACCCCTACCCTAAGTGTCTCTGAGTATATTAAATTGTGGCTATGAGTTGTGAAGGTAAGGCAAAATATGTGAATATTGCATTTGTAATTAACTCTAGATCTGTGCCCGGGATCTGTCTTGAATCTGTGTTACCCGTGGGAAATACTAAAGTTTGATCCGTACAAGTGATTTATAAGTACGAGATATTGCCTTGTAAATCTGTGTTAACCCGTCTTAAACTAATTTGTTCCCGATTTCGACTCCTCTGAATTCTCAACTTTATGGCTCAAACTTTCCTGTCATTCTCTTACTAAATATTTCTGTGCTGTCTATCTTTCCCCTAACTCTACCAACTTTCCCAAATTCTTTGACTATCTAAACTCTACAGTGGAACACATTCTATCCATTTCTCCTTTCTCAGAAATCTCCATCTTAGGAGATTTCAACGTTCACCACCGCCAATGGCTCTCCTCTCACACTACTGATCCACCTGGTGAACAAGCCTATGTCTTTTCTATCCTAAATGACCTAGAGCAGTTAGTTCAGCAACCCACCCGTATCCCGGATCGCATCGGAGATCAGCCCAACATTCTTGACCTGTTTCTAACTTCTAACCCTTCTTCTTATACTGTCGATCTTTTCTCTCCTTTGGGCTCCTCCGACCATAAACTTATCTCTGTCACCTGTCCTATCTCTCCAGTACGGCCACCCGATCCTCCTAGCCGGCGGCGCTTGTGGCACTTTGGCGCTGCCGACTGGGAGGCTCTTCGGCAGTACTTCTTTGATTTCCCATGGAATGATTTCTGCTTCCGCGGCCGAGGACCCTCGGAGAGTGCTGAACGCATTACCGAGGTAATCCTATCGGGCATGGAAGCATACATTCCATTCTCTTTCTCTCAGACTAATGCTAAAAAATCTTGGTTTACTCACACCTGTTCTACTGCTGTCCGCAATAAGAAGGAAGCATTCAAACGGTACCGACGCCTTAAAACTCAAGACTCTCATTCTTCATATTTTTCTGCCCGGAATCAAGCCAAATCTGTTCTTCGACTTGCCAATCACTCTTTCATCAATAATAAATGCACTGAACTATCCAACTCTAGCTCTTCCCAAGCTTTCTGGCATCTAGCCAAAAACCTCTCCAACAATTTCTCTTCCTCGTCTTTCCCTCCCCTTTCCCACTCTGATGGCACAACCATCACTTCTTCCTCTGACAAAGCTAAACTCTTCGCTCAAACTTTTGCTAGAAACTCCACCTTGGATGATTCCGGTGCTATTCCTCCCTCTCCGCCCTCCTCTCTCTTACTTATGCCTAATATCCTAATCTCTTCAAAAGATGTACTTTCTACCCTCTCTGGGCTAATACTAATAAGGCGTACGGTCCGGACGGTGTTCCTCCTGTTGTTCTCAAAAACTGTGCTTCCGTGCTGACTCCCTGCCTAGGCAAACTCTTTCATCTCTGTCTATCCTCTAACGTCTTCCCTTCATGCTGGAAGTTTGCTCACATTCAACCTGTCCCAAAGAAGGGTGACCGCTCTCAACCCTCCAACTATCGTCCAATTGCTCTCATTTCTTGTCTTTCTAAAGTTTTTGAAACTATTCTTGCTTCCAAATTTCTTAAGAATTTCTCTTCTCATAATCTGCTCTCAGATCGCCAGTATGGCTTCCTTAAGGGTCGCTCTACTGGTGATGTTCTTTCATATCTTACTAACTCTTGGTCATCCTCCTTTCGGGACTTCGGTGAGACTTTTTCTATTGCACTAGACATATCGAAAGCCTTCGATAGAGTCTGGCATAAATCTTTTATTTCTAAACTACCCTCCTTCGGTTTCTATCCCTCCATCTGTGCCTTTATCTCTAATTTCCTTTCCGGCCGTTCCATAGCCTCGGTTGTGGACGGCCATTGTTCACTTCCTCACTCTATAAACCCCGGTGTTCCTCAGGGCTCTGTCCTATCTCCTATTCTCTTTCTAATTTTTATAAATGATCTCCTTAACTGTACCTTAATTCCCATCCATTCATACGCAGACGAGTCAACCTTACACTACTCCATTACTTTTTCAGAATGCCCCCGCCATCAATCCCTCAACGACAAACGTAATGAAGCCATACAACTCTTAAATTCTGATCTAAATATTATTTTCTATTGGGGCAGAGAAAACCTTGTTAACTTTAATGCTTCCAAAACCCAATTTCTCCATCTATCTACCCGTCAGGATCTCCCAGCGGACTATCCCTTATTCTTCAACAATACAAAAATTAACCCTTCATCTTCTCTCAATATTCTTGGTGTCTCTTTTTCTTCTGCTCTCATTTGGAAGGACCATATTACCAGTCTTGCTAAGGCAGCCTCCCAGAAGCTGGGTGTGCTCAACCGCCTTAGGGGGTTCTTTTCCCCTGCACAGCTTCTTGCTCTGTACAGGGGCATAATGCACCCTTGTATTGAGTATTGTTCACATGTGTGGGGAGATTCCTCTCACACCGCTCTCCTAGACAAGGTTGAAAGGAAGGCCTTTCGTATCATTAACTCCCGTCCACTCACCAACTCTCTGAAATCTCTCTCTCTCCGCCGCAATGTTGCATCTCTCTCGCTATTCTATCGCTACTATAATAATCAGTGTTCCTCAGAGCTCTCCCAGTGCATACCACCTCCTTTACGTAGGGCACGTGGTACCCATCTTGCAACTCAATCCCACCCCTACTCTGTGCAACTCTCCAACCCAAGAGTGAAACGTTACTCTCAAACTTTCTTCTACTCAACAGCTGAGCTCTGGAACTCTCTCCCAGAATCAGTTTTTCCCGCTTCCTATGACTTAAATTGCTTCAAACTCTGTGTGTCCAGGCATTTTGGCTCGAACGTCCCTTGATTTTGGCCCTGTCACTCTTTCAACTATGGGGGAGGCACTCGCTATAGGCAGTTATGCCTTTTGCCTCCCTCAATCACATAGAAAAAACAAAATAATTACCCATACGCTTCATCTTCATATTCTTATCAGTGTTACTTAGCCGGAATATTCACAGACTTTCCTCTTATGTGTCCCTTATTCTGTGTGTAACAAAGTTGAAGTTAAAGTGTATAACGTGAATTTATTACCTTCTTAACTCACTGAGCCCCAGCTAGTTATAAATAAATGTACCACCAGGGACCATCAGGTTTTGAAAACAAAAATTTGTTCCAGAAACAATAGCGAATGTGTTAGGAATGAAGGAAAAAAAAAAAAAAAAAAACGATCAAAAAGGTCAAAAATGGGTCCTACGGAGCCCCCGAAAGTCGATTTTCCAAGAGTAAAAAATTGAAGGCAATAACCCCCAAAATCATGTTTTTCCGCGCTCACGCGCATGCGGTTGGACTTTGAGAGTTTTCAACCATTGGCATGGTTGCGTGGGATACTTACACAGTTCTCATACAAATCTGAGCCCTCTAGGTGCCATAGGACCGGAGTAATTAACACTGACGCAACGTATGTGACACTGGGGTTTAGCGTTACATACATTGCCGACGCACTGTTTGCGTCGCTGGGGCTCAGTGGGTTAAATCTTCTATTTACCTAGAATCTACGCCCAATTTTAAGATTCTTTTATCTACTTAATTACTATCCAGAGAGCTTTACCATTACTCCCCTTTATTTTGAAAGTCAAGACCCCTTTCGTTGAATTAGTATTTATTCGTTGACAAGTTTTATTCTATAAATTCTTGTGAATAATCTAATAATATACGTATTTGGATCATATAATTCTTTCCACACATATCTAAGAATTCCATTTGTTTATTCCTGTGTCAAGTTAGCCTACGTTTTGGCTACTAATTTATCTACTATTACTTGATTTAGTAATTATTTATTATAACCATTTCAAGGCTACAATAGTTCTGCGTTTAAAATAGGCATTTGTTAATTTATTCAGAACTCCTTTTATGCCAAGTTTGGTATTTAATTAGTACAACTTCGTCGTGTACGCCATTTCATATAGCTATTGTGTTAAGCTGTTTATTCGCGCTATTTATATCTGAGCTCCTAA
Source organism: Paralithodes platypus (assembly GCA_032716605.1). Lineage (NCBI taxonomy): Eukaryota > Metazoa > Arthropoda > Malacostraca > Decapoda > Lithodidae > Paralithodes > Paralithodes platypus. The sequence goes on along the minus strand of CM064573.1, from coordinate 39,251,883 downwards.
ATTACTCAGTTAATTTATTCCAACCCAAGTACTTCGGATTATCCATTATTCTTCAGTCACGTTAATTATTAGTGCATCTTAATTCCTCCATTCGTGTGATTTGACTTCATATATGATCGAAGTATTTTTCGTGTCTTGTTTGAGAGATTATTCACATTTATTCTTAGAGGGTCAAATTCTAATTTAACTTATCCTCCCTCTTAGACTTGAATTATCCACCTAGCTTAAACCCTTAAGTTAACATCTCATTCATTCATATTATAATTTTCCGTGACCGCAGTCCGCCCTAGCTATACCCCTCCAGGGGGCACGTTTGATCATTTACCTGAGTGCGGCCTAGCTTCCTACCCCCACGCCACGCACTCGCCCCGCATATTGAACGATATGTTCCATTGTCTTGCGTAGCTCATTCCAGAATACTTCACGTTAGACGCTTGGCTCCCATATATATTATTATCAAGGTTAGTATTCTGTTTATAGATGTATCTGTATCCTATGCATATTTTTCCTTCCTTGATTGTCGTGTAACTTAACTTAGTACTCCATGTGAGAGTAAGGTTATTAACTCTCTCCACTGTATTTATTGCTTGCTCCCTGTTTTCCATATAACAGTCGAGTCTAGTATATACAGTATATGACCTATTTATGCCTGTTAATAAATAAGAGTGTGTTACATTATGTGTTTATTGTGTTTATTGTTGCCTGATTGAGTTTACTATTATCATATGCACTGTGCTCGATGTGTTCCTGTCGAGGAATATTCCAAATCTAAATATCCTAAATTCGGATTGATAATAGATAATACTGAAGCCTGTTGGATAACAACCCGGCATAATACTGGAGCAGCGGTGTCTCGCTACGGCATATCAACACTTATTGTGTGGTTATTGGTAAACTTACTAGTACTCAATCAGCATCATAACACAACATTCATCATGGCAACGAAAACACTCGATATCCCATCCCGGCATTCAAGCCAGAGGAGTATGATATAAATACGTATATGGAAATAGTCAAACCGGTCCTGGACTTGACATTCGGGAACGAAGACGCTTCCAAGATTTACACAGTGGTAATGAAGTAGGGAAATACGCAGCTAAGGTGTCAGGGTATGTGCGTGAAAATATGCCTGGTTTAACCTGGGCACAATTTGAGAGTCATGTGAAAGTAGCGATCAACCCAGTCCTTGGCCAAACCATTGCGGACCGTAAATTCCATGAAGTTAAATATGCTGGAGATTTGGAAGACACGATCAGCCAACTGACCCAAATAGCCATAACAACTTTCCCTGAGGAAACCATAGCTCAGAGGAAGAAAATAGTGTTCAAGGTATTAGTGAGAATTTTACCTGAACCAGTGGCGGATAATTTTTTCGTCATTGAGCCTACCAATTATGACAATGATATGCCAGTCATAAGGCGTATTATGGCTCTGAGGAAAACCAGGGAACAGGACAAGATCGCTGTCATCAGCAAGGTTACAACTCACCCGTCGACAGTAACAACAGCTGGTCCTATGGCACCAAGAGCCAGTGACAAAGCTGTGGAATGGGCCAGGATTCGCCCCGCTGACTGGAAACCCTGTAATGGACAGTGCGTATTGACATCTTCAAAAAAGTTATTTACGGAACTGACCAAGAGTCACCTAGTCGGTGGGCTCAGATTCCCTGGATCAAGCCCAGACGAGTAGCTACCATAACCGAAGATGGAACTGCAGGTATTGGAAGCTGCAATGAAGAAGAGGAATTTGAAGAAACCGAACCAGTAGTGGAAACTACTGGTGACTTGGATTTTGCCGCTCCCGCACACAAATAGTTGTCCGAATGTCGGCGGCTCATGAGGGGACAAATCCAGACAATCTTCACATCTACAGAAAAATCACCCTAAATGAGGTGAAAGTCCGACTTCTTATTGATACGGGAGCTTCCCGTTCATGTCTCTTCTTTCCCTTTTTCCGACAGCACCGTAAAGCTTTTGGTACTATCCAACCTTCTTCCATAGTCTTAGTAAGTGCAAATGATGATATCATTCCAAATTTTGGACAGACTCTTCCTTTATATGTTAGTACCCCTGTCCCATACCATAGAACTGATAATTCATTCATGATTTATGATCCCAAAGAGACCAAGTACGATGGATACTTGGGGCTCGATCTGCTCACTGCATTGAGCGCCTCCAAAGATTGTGGGAAGAGAACACTGACGTTCTCATCCCCCCTCCAACAAAAGAAAACTGACCCTAAAAAAGTCAAAATAACCAAAACCCTTCATACCACTCCAAACAAAGTAACCCCTACCACCCAAACTAACTTTCCTCAATCAAGCCCAACCTCCCTACAAATTGCCCCATCCAAGCCATCCAGAATAACCAAAGCATACAAGATTCCACAGTATTAACTTCCCCTCAAACAACCAAGACCATAGTCCCCAAGTTGTAATCAAGCAGGAAAACTTGAGTAAACCTACCACTTGTCTCCTCCAGACCACTCAAGCTGTCACATCCAAACTAGTGACACTGCCTCCTCACCATAAAAGATGGGTACACATTGTACCCACCTTACCTGGGGATGCCATCATGACCCCTCACCTCCAAAGCCCCTTTGATAGGGACTGCCTGACCGCTCCAAGCCTCATCTCAAGTAGAATTAACTGCATCAAGATAGCAAATATATCAGATCAACCGATTACCTTACCCATAGGGTTAGCCATTGGGGAACTTAAACCTTACGAGGAAGAACTTTCTGTACCTGCAGACAAAACCCCCCACTCTCCTCTTCCCCTACCTGATATTCTTTCCCATCTTACCCCTCAACAAAAAAACGATCTGAAAAATTTAATGACCGCCTACCAAGACATATTTGCTACTTCCTACCGAGATGTCGGGAAAACTAGGGTACTTCACCACCCTATACATACTGTCGGACAACCTATCAAACAACTCATCTGGAGAAAAAACCCAATCCAAAGACAAGAGGAAGAGTCCCAAGTCGAAGATATGTTAGCCACAGGAGTTGTAAAACACTCCACCGGCCCCTGGTCTTCTCCAGTAGTACTCGTCCGTAAGAAAGATGGATCCACCCTGTTTTGTATTGACTACAGACAGTTGAACGACGTCACCATCATGGACGCTACCCCACTGCCCAGGATAGACGACTCACTAGACTCCTTATTAGGAGCGAAATGGTTCACTACCCTGGATTTACAAGCAGGATATTGGCAAGTACTAGACCTCCCAGAACATCAACAGTAGACCACATTTTCCACAAGTCAAGGGAGATTGTATGAATTTACAGTATTACCCTTTGACCTATATAACGGCCCTGCCACTTTCTCCAGGTTAATGTAATCTGTCTTACAAGGATTAACCTTGGAAACATGCCTAGCCTACTTAGACGACATAATCGTGTTCAGAAAAACCTGGGCTGAACACCTACAGAGATTAAAACAAGTATTCCAGAGGATTCGAGAAGCCAATTTAAAACTCAAACCATCAAAATGTACTCTAGCCAAAAAAGAAGTACAATTCCTCGGACATGTCGTGTCAGAGGAAGGAATTGCCCCAGACCCTGACAAACTAGATGCCATTAGCACCATAACTCCTCCCACAAATGTAAAAGGAGTATGAGCTTTCCACGGGTTAGCTTCTCACTACCACAGATATGTTAAGAACTTTGCCACCATTGCCAAACCCCTTCATGACCTAACCAGAAAAAAAGAACCCTTCTTATGGCCTTCAACACCTTAAAAAACCTACTGGTAGCCTCACCTGTAGTATCATTCCCAGATTACACTCAGCCTGTCCGCCTATACACGGATTTCTCACAATTCGGAATAGGTGCCGTTCTAGGGCAAACTCGAGAAGGATGGGAACATGTCATTGTCTGTGCCAGCCGAACATTAAATCCAGCCGAAATTAATTATCCAGTAACAAAAAGGGAATGTCTAGGCATCATTTAGGCCCTGCAACACTTCAAGGCTTACCTAATAGGTGTCAAGGTCACCATCATCACGGATCACCACGCCCTTCAATGGCTTTGGAAGTCTGACACCAAAAACGCCTTGACAGTCAGATGGCGAGAATCACTAGAAGAGTTTGATTTCGAAATTGCCTATCGACCAGGAAAACTCCATACCAACGCTGATGCCTTATCAAGACTTCCAACCAGCTCAGCCAAAGATACCTCACCCCAGAACACCAGAAATCAACCAATATTATCAATACACCATCAAGATTCCTTAACCTCTCCGCTGCGTAGGTGGGGTATTGGCCACCCCTCCCTGTGCGGAGGTATTTAGACTGTTTCCTAAACTCAAATCGTCATCGTACCATAAATATCATTAATACTTATCCATATGCGCCTATTGATTATAAAGGTAATAACCTGTTACAGCAATAAAACAAGTGGAAACAGCGTTTGGATGGTCAAAATCGGCGATAGTGGCCGGGAGTTACATAACGTATGGCTCAGGCAGCCTGCCAGCCAGCCAGCCGTGAAGACGGCTGGAGAGACACTGTTGCGTGGTAGTCTCTCTCTTGCTGTTTCCCACGCTTGGTAACACAGCTGACTACACCCTGCTAGCAACTCGCTAATGTTAGCACGAATATATACCTAAGAATAGGGGAATAACAGGGAGAATAGGTGATAATCGAAGGGGGGGGGGGGGGGGGGAAGGAGGGGATGTGGAGGAGTGATATTTGGCATTGGCCAAGGGGCAATAAAAAAAAAAAAAAAAAATTAAATAGGGCTGATTTAAATGTTTTTTTTTAGGCCTTGGATTATATAAGGCTTCCTGCAGCGCACCAGTGAAACTTATATGTCTTGCCTCACTTGCCGGGTTAAGCCAAGATCAACAAGATCTATTGAAACAATTTCAACAACAGGAGAAACCAGACTGGAAACCGCGAAGTATTTTCTCTCAATTCACCATGTTACGACTGAGGTTTTAATATATCAGGGCTCTTATCCATTGGACTAGTAATGGCATAAATGCTACAACGGAAAGCGCTAGATCCAACCTCTGATGTATATTCCCAGTGAACAAAGAACACAAATACTCTCCAGAGTTCTATATGCAATAATAGGTTATCAAACTCTCAATAAATGTGCGTCTACTCTAGGCTTAATGTTAGGTGAAAACAGCCTATTACTAACTATAACCGAAGGTGCTTGGTTATGGTATGCAAAGTAAGGTGGTAAGAGAAGTTACAGCTTACGTTACTTTAATCAATAAATGTCAGGCACTCCTGCATGAAAGAAAGTGCACTAAAGTCCGTCAACACCAACAAGGAATCTTCTTTAAATGTTAGATGCTATCAAGATGCTCGAATCGGAAATGGAACCCAAAAAGGCAGGCAGCGGAACAATGCTCGAGCAGGCTATGCTCACAAAAAGGCAGGATATATAATGCAGTCGGAGCCAAGAATATCCTAAACGCTACAACAATAATAATAATCGCCACGACAATGCAGTATTCCTATCAACAAAAGAGCCTAAGTCGTTTGTGTCTCAATACATCAAACTAGGCTGCGAAATGCTTGTGTAATCATAAACGGGTATGCATAATAAGAGTAATTGGTTTAATATACTTAATGTCTAGTATGACTGATAAAGTCTAGCTAGAGTCAATGATACGAGATACTGGTGCGCATGGCATGCCGCATAGCCTAGTGCAAATCTCAAGTCTGTGCGTCAAATATTACGTTATAGGGAAGGGTGGCTCTCTTGAGAAACCTTAATACCGAAGTATTAAGCGTTCTCCTGGCGTACCTCAAAGACAAACAACCGAGCTTAGAACAGTGCAGAATGGTATAGGCAAAAAGCCCTCATTCGTGCATGCTCTATTCTCAATGGCACACAGACTAGAATTTACCCAATCAACTCCAGTTCTCAGGTATGTCGTGCAGCCTTTAACTGAAGCCAGCACCCATCGGAAACAATACCTTATAGTATCAGACTCTTAGTCTAGCATTATCTAATCTAGCAGAACACTAATAATTATAGGAAGCGGTACTGAACAATATGAATGCCAACCAATGCTTCGTGATCAACTTATCTTAACAACTAAACATACATGGGTTATATAAGACCTTAACGCACAATACAACTGGCAAGCATGAAGCTGATTATGCAGAGTTAACCAGACGGGGTATAATATTAATAAAAGGTGGTGAAAGATATGGAAAATGAGAGAGATAGGCAGAGGAAAAGGTTCTCAGGTGCAGAGAGGGGGACAGATATCAAAGGGATAAGAGGGATGCGTTCTAGAAACCAGATCTGAGGGAGAGAGTGGCAAGAGAGCTGTATATATACTAGCACTAGCTCGCACCGCGTAGGCAAAGCGGTAACAAGTCCTCCAGCCAATGCCAAAGAAGCCAGCCAAACATGACGTCACCAAGCATGGTAAAAAACTCCTCCAACCAATCCCCAAGAGACCAGCCAGCTATGACGTTATCGAGTATGGCAAAAAACACTGCGCGCCTCCCAACACTCCGTTCTACTCTCTCTCTCTCTCTCTCAAATCCTATCATTACTACTTAATGATAAAACATATACTCTGCAATTAAATATATAAAGCCTTGACATGGGTGAAAACAAAGAGCCTTTCTGGACTACCCATGACACGAGCTTTCATATGAAATAAAGCACACAATAATACATCAACTGTAGCCACATCCACTGCCCTGGCGATCCTAGCGAGTCACTGTAGGACAAGCCATGCGGTTCTAACGGAGTGGTTAACGTCACAACCAGAAGAGGAGATAATTTATTCACACCAGCAGGAACATTTTTAATAACCCCAAAGGCAGCTCTCTCAACCATGCAATCCATTCATCCATACTCAATAGACTCCATTTAGTATGAACAGTATCAGTGCTACGTAATTTGGGTTAATGTAGCGTTACATATCCTTCCGTAGTCTTAAGTTGAACGCTTCCGTAACCATATGTTGAACGATACATATTTCGGGAAGAATATTATTCTACAGTTGAATATGGGCAAGTGTTGTAGGATTATTATTCCCATATATTACTGTATTACTTATTATTGTTCCCATGTATCTCATTATGTAAGGATGGGATACATTTACCGTACGCTATGCACATGCGCGGACAAGTCACGACAGACTCAGAGATGACTCTCTCGCCCCTTCTCTGCCAAACCTCCGTTCCAACAACACGTTGTATCACCCTTGTCTCATGTGTTCATTCATTTAGGTGTTTTAGCTTCACTATCCATTTCATCCATCATCTGACTAGACATATATTCCAAACAGAAACTTAGAGTAAACTCATTAATATTAAGTTAGCCTAGCCCATCCACTTCCTTTCTTTTTCCTTGTCTTACTATAACCGAGTGTGAGTCCTACTGCTATCCGCCATCTTTGATCATCCTGAGTTAGTATCATGTTAAGGTAAGCTTTCTAAATTTCTTTATGTGACTTAAAATTATCTCAAGGTCCACTTATCTTTAGTAAATAACCACACCATTCACATGCATAATGGCATCCATCTAGCCCAAAGAAAATTGACTGCTACTTTCCAACAAGTTTATTGGATGCCTTCTCCATATATAACAGCAAGAAGGGTTACAGAAGCCTGCAGAGCCTGTGCATTGGGCAAAGACAGGACCTGCACAGCCGGACCTACAGGAAAATTAGTAGCGTCCAAGCTGTGGCAACTTCTTGCAGTAGATGTAATGGGACCAATGGAGGGAAACCAAGGCTACAAATAAATCATCACTTTCGTAGATACTTACTCAAAATATGTGATCGCGTGTCCAGCAAAAGAACATTCAGCCTTAGCAGTAGCAAAAGCACTGATACAACACGTGTTCCCCTATTTTGGACTGCCAGAAGCTATTTATTCGGACAATTCACCTGCGTTTACCAGTCACATTTGGTCCCAACTATCCCAAATGTGTGCATTTAAAATAAGCCACTCCTCCTCGTACTGGGCTCAAGGTAACTCAATCTGCGAAAGAAGCCACCGAACCATCGCAAATCAAATAAGAACAAGACTGCAACAAATGAATGCCAAAAACTGGCCCAGCCAAGTGAAAATAGCCCAATGGGGGATAAATACCTGCCCCAGAAAGGACGGAATATCACCCCACGAACGTGTATTTGGAGTACCACCTTTACTCTTACCTCTACGTCATCTATCTGTCCCGTATGAGCATTCCTCAAATTTTGACCAAGCCCTTGTTCATCTCAAGAACCGCCTCCAACAACTACAATACCCCCAAGACCTCCAACCTGACGAAACTGCCAAAGTTAGTCCCCACCATGTCGGCGATCTTGTCATGATTGCTCATTTACCAGTGCCATCCAAACTCAAGCCGAGATATCAAGGTCCTTTTGAAATCCTAACTGTTCCAAATTGTTATCAGGTTACAATCAACTATTTTGGTGAGTCATGCACATACCGAAATAGATATATGCATAGATTTCAACCCATTGATGAGGATTTGATTATGCTTGCATATCCCAAGGATAAAGACACATTACCTGCATCTGATGACCGCAATTTGGGATCTTCAGAACCATTGACACCTCCCACCATTCTTACACCCATTTCTCCTCTACCTTTGAGACAACCAAACCTTGTTCCCCCCCCCCCCCCCCCCTTCACCAAATACCTAAACCCCCTACCAAGCAACCTCCGCTAGCAATACTTTTTCCCTAACACAACGTTACCCCTGAAATTAACCATCCACCTCCTACGCGAGTTGTTTCTGCACTTCCTCAACTCCCTATTCACTCTAACCAAACTGTCACCAACTTGAAGTCAAATCCTCCCATTTCCTCACCTGCCTCCAGCTTACCTAATTTTTCTGAATCACCCGGCACTTTACCTACCACTCCAGCCATTTGCAACATTCCCTCCCTAGACTGTCAAACTTCTCCTTCTCTATCCAAAACGTCATCAACGTTATCCCCTCACTCAAATGATCAATCTACAAATCAAACCACTAGCCCGACTATAACTAATCCTGCACTTTCTGCTCCACTACCTATACCTGCTTTCAGATCGCCAGTATGGCTTCCTTAAGGATCGCTCTACTGGTGATCTTCTTTCATATCTTACTAACTCTTGGTCATCCTCTTTTCGGGACTTCGGTGAGACTTTTTCTATTGCACTAGACATATCAAAAGCCTTCGATAGAGTCTGGCACAAATCTTTAATTTCTAAACTACCCTCCTTCGGTTTCTATCCCTCCATCTGTGCCTTTGTCTCTAATTTCCTTTCCGGCCGTTCCATAGCTGCGGTTGTGGATGGCCATCGCTCACTTCCTCACCCTATAAACTCCGGTGTTCCTCAGGGCTCTGTCCCATCTCCTATTCTCTTTATAATTTTTATAAATGATCTTCTCAACTGTACCTCAATTCCCATCCATTCATACACAGACGACTCAACCTTAAGGCCGCGTCATACAGAACTCGAATCCACCAGAACCCACCGGAATGAATTCAAAAATTCAAATTTTAGCCACTTCTTCCCCATTCTGGTCTATTCTTGTACGTGTTCTGGTTAGATTCTTGTCTATTCTTGTGTTTCGAGTGATGTTCTAGTCGTCACTTGATTGATCGAGTGAGTTAGCAAAAAGTTAGTGCATGCGTTAACTTTCTACGATTTATCGAGTGAAAAAACCGTTAAAAATTATCGAGTTACATTCTAGTCGTATCCTGGTCGCATTAGAGTCGCATTCTACCTATTCTGGTCATGTTCTGATGTAATTTTTATAGTCGATGCCGACTTGAATTACTTGAATGTAACTCGATGCCACTCGATAATGACCGGAAGTCAACTGGATGACAAGTTGATTATTCCACTTTAAAATTGAATGTAATGGAATGAGAGTTGAATATAACTCGAATTAAGAAGAATACAACTGGATGCCGACTAGAATATGACTGGTAGATGACTGCATACTTGCTTGATGTATCGAGTGTACACTGGATGTCGACTCGAACATGACTAGAAGTACTAGAATACAAGTGGAATCCAACTAGAAGGTAACTGGAATACAACCAGAATATAACTCGACTAGGTGCGGCCCCAAATATATAACGGATTGAAAAAAAATAAAATAATAATAAATAAAATAAAATATAAAATCGGCCCTATACGAGGCCATTGTATTTCAAGTAGTACCTGGAATCAAACTTACTCATCTAACTCTCCACACCTCAACTCCGGCTTCCCCTCAGTTGTGTCTACCAATGAAAAGTGTTCTTCCTTCACCCCAGCTATGTGAGTTAAGGGGGTAGGGTTACTTTTTGGTCTATTTTTTATTTAGCCTATATATATTTTTTTGTTTTTACTTTCTTCGCTAGACATCCATCAAAGCTTAAAAAAAACACTCAATTCGAGATTAATTTGTACCGATATTGAAAGTGCTTATGTTGCCGTGGTGAGTGCCCTGTTACTACTGGTGTGCCTGTGAACCAATCCTCCCTTTATATACTCAAAGGTTCCTCATCGAGTCACCTTCTGCCTATTCGAGTCACGTTCCACTTACGTTCGAGTTACGTTCAACTTAGTTCCACTTACGTTCGACTTAACTTCATGTAATTCTGGTCATGATATACTGACATTCCGGTCTCATTCTGGTCATTCGAGTTGCATTCGACTTGGGATCGAATAGTCTTCTTTCCACATCCGGTTTCCTTCGAGTCATTTACTGGTTAACATCGACTCATATTTGGGTTACATTCGAGTCCATCGAGTTAAGTTCGAGTTACATTCCGGTCATTGACGGGTCGCATTCTACTCTGGTCACACTCGATTAAGGCAGCGTAATTCTCGTCAATTCCGGTGAAAAGTTTGATTCCAGTGGGTTCTGGTGGGTTCGAGTTCTGTATGACGCGGCCTTTACACTACTCAAGTTTTTCAGAACGCCCCAGCCAGCAATCCCTCAACGACAAACGTATTGAAGCCATAGAACACTTAAATTCTGATCTAACTACTATCTCCAATTGGGGCAGAGAAAACCTTGTTACCTTTAATGCTTCCAAAACCCAATATCTCCATCCGGAACTCCCAGCGGACTATCCCTTATTCTTCAACAATACAAAAATCAATCCTTCATCTTCTCTCAATATTCTTGGTGTCTCTTTTTATTCTGCTCTCATTTAGAAGGACCACATTACCAGTCTTGCTAAGGCAGCCTCCCAGAAGCTGGGTGTGCTCAACCGCCTTAGGGGGTTCTTTTCCCCTGCACAGCTTCTTGCTCTTTACAGGGGCATAGTGCGTCCTTGTATAGAGTATTGTTCACATGTGTGGGGAGGTTCCTCTCACACCGTTCTCCTAGACAAAGTTGAAAGGAAGGCCTTTCGCATCTTTAACTCCCGTCCACTCACCAACTCTCTGCAATCTCTCTCTCTCCGCCGCAATGTTGCATCTCTCTCGCTATTCTATCGCTACTATAATAATCAGTGTTCTTTAGAGCTTTCCCAGTGTATACCACCTCCTTTACGTAGGACACGTGGTACCCGTCTTGCAACACAATCCCACCCCTACTCTGTGAAACTCTCCAACCCAAGAGTGAAACGTTACTCTCAAACTTTCTTCTATTCAACAGCTGAGCTCTGGAACTCTCTCCCAGAATCAGTCTTTCCGTCTTCCTATGACTTAAATTGCTTCAAACTCTGTGTGTCCAGGCATTTTGGCTCGAACGTCCCTTGATTTTGGCCCTGTCACTCTTTCAGCTATGGGGGAGGCACTCGCTATAGGCAGTGCTGCCTTTTGCCTCCCTCACTCACATAGAAAAAAAAAACTCACTGAACAGCCTCAACCCTCTACCTCTTCTCGTAAATCAGCTATCCTGTCACCTAATCCTTCCATCACTTCTAATTCTAACAATACTTCCCCCCCATCCTCTTCCAATAATGCCAAAAATACCATTGAGGTAAAAATCTTTAATGCAACCTCTTTCTAATCCACCCTGTCGAAGATCTGGCCGACGTGTGACACCACCAAAACGATGGGTGCTTACCTTCAAGTCAACCTACAAGCGGCGGGCTCCCACCAAAGCCATCATCTCACCACCTCAAAGGGTCCCCGCCACACCTAGTGCGAGGTCAACTCCTCAACCTGCCCCCCCAACCATGACCAGTGATACACAACCTCTCCTCAACAAGCCCCTCCCACCTGGGTAAAATGACTCTACACCATCAAACCAGAGCAGTGCACCACCATCTCCTCCAGCAGCCACAGCTCCTACTGATCCTGCCCCCACCATGAAAATCAACAGCTTGGTCGTGTCCTCCGACGACATTAACACTGTCATACAGTCTCCTGCTCACCTTCTACACAGAGCCAAGAACTCCAAAACCCCTCTGCAACTGACCCTGGCTTTAGACACCACAAGCCCTGTTGACATTCCTGCAACCATCTGGTGTCTCATACTCCAAAAACCTGACACCCTCTCTCACTACCCACACCCTCAGGACTTACAAATTAAGATCTCGCGGCCGAGATTTTGTCTTGGAAGAAGGTGGTGAGATGATGGGGTTGAACAGCCACCCCCAGACCAACACAAGAATAACAGTCATCCAAGAAAGCAGGAAGAATAGGAGAAGACAGAAGCAGGAGAAGACGAGAGGAAATGAGACCTGACCAGCTTCCCAGGCTTTAATTCCGGCCCGGATACACGAGTCTACCTCTTTTCACAGAACTACCAATACTCTAAATTCCGGAGAAATACTGTAGGTCAGTCTACCCGGAAAAGGACTTCGAGCCCTGGCCACTTACAGGGGCCCCAACTCCTCCAACGGCGGAGGTAGGAACCACTGCCCGAGGCATATTATCAGCTCCAGCCCAATTTGCAGTACAATGAAGAAATGTTAATGTAAGTTAAGCACCAAGAACCCTTCCAATATAGAAATACTGTAAGTGGGACCCTGAGTACCCCTCCTATAGTACTTTTCTGGAAGACTGGGAATGAAGTAAATGCAGTGATAGATAAGAAACTTGTGGCCAGCAGAATAAGAAAAGCCAGATACCACGATGGATAGAAAATCATCCATTACATCACCACAATGCCCTCTAAAAATAGGGGACGAAGATCACGAGATTAAGAATCTCCATGAGTACAAATAAATAACCCCATGTATTTTTAGATTAAGTATTACCTTCACCATAGCCAAAAACATCGATATCCACATGTCCCTATGAACTCGAAAGACACCAATTGAACCATAAAAAGAATCCAAATATAGCCTGACTTTAACTGAAAGAAATTAAGCAAATACGATTGTATCCTTCGTCTAGTCACGCCGAGAGGATAATATTGGTATTGCCGCTTCACCAGACGTCCAGTCCGTAACCCCTTCACCTGTACCTGGGAGAAAGGCAGTTCCCCTTGACGCCTAGCCCTGCCATACCACGAGAGGCAGTTCTCCCAGACGTCCAGCCCTGCAGAACCGCGAGACCACGTCGACCAGATTCTCGCTCACGGCTCCCTCCACTCCACAGATTTAGAGGAACTAGTGTTTACTGAAAATTATGATGTGATTGGTATAACAGAATCTTGGCTCAATACAGTAGATAGAGACTTTTTAGCAGAGTATTCACTTCCCGGTTATGTAATGTTTGAGAAAAGCCGAGTAAATAAAAATGGAGGTGGCGTTTTATTTTATATCAAAGAAAGTCTTAACCCGACCCTCTTGTCAAAACCTCAAATTGTGAACGTCGACACATCTTTTGTGCTAATAAAGAATAATAAAGGTACAAAAATAATACTTGCATTAATATACAGACCTCCAGCTCAATCAGTGCAAACTGACCGAGAAATTTATGAACAAATTGCAGATGTAAGTAACTCACAAGGTACCGTATTTTTGGCGACTTTAATTTACCTGTGACCAAGTGGGGCGATACTCTTACTTCACACTCCGGACATGACTTGTATACGAACTTGCAAGAGAGTTCGCTTTATCAATTTGTTCGAACACCGACCCGTGGTAATAACGTTCTTGACATTGTACTTGCAACAAAAGAAGAATTAATAGAGAATTTGAATGTTGGTGATGAATTCAGTAACAGCGACCATCGTACGATAACTTTCACTTTAACCCTTATTTAGCGGCGAGCAACATAAGTCGAGTTAAATAAAGCTGGACTATGTGGCGGCGCTCGACATAGGTCGAGTGGCAATTTCAGCACGTAATGTGGCTGAGAGAGAGAGACAAGTGGTGGCAGGAGACTAGCGAGCGTATGACTGCTCCAGACCACCGCGGCGAACCTACTGACACAAATCTCAGCTCCCTCCTCCCTCTCTCACTCGCTACATACTCAATTATGTACTGAAAGTACCGAATTACCTGCTTTTTGCACTCGCGTTGCACGGTTATTGCAAGAAAACTATCCATCATACAAGGATCGTTATGGTGTCATTCGAAAGCTCTGTTTATGCCCTTTCAGGGATAGGTACTTGTTTTACGTTCTGGGTCTTATTTAGGCATGAAAATGATCACGTAAACAGCCCTATTTTGGCTAAAAACACCCCGCTGTGCGGTACACATAAATAAACCGCATAGGCCGCTCGTAAGATGTTAAACTTTACTAGTAACGAACCAAATAGTAGCATCGAAAAAGTCTCTAATTTCAAGAAAGCAAACTTTCATAAACTTAGAGCTATGTTTAAAGAAACTGACTGGAGCTTTTTAATTAACAATAACGACATAAATACATTTTGGAAGTCATTCAAAACCACTTACCTAAAAGCAGTGCAAGACTGCATACCATCGAAAACACGGCGTCCAGGCCATAATAATAAGCCCAAATGGTGGAATAAAGATATTTCAAACTGCCTGCTTGTTAAAAAATTTGCTAATGATAGATTAAAATCCTCACAAAATGACGAAGAACGGGTGAAATTTGTAGAGCTACGACGCAAAGCCAAAAAGTTAATTAAGCAAAGTAAAAAGACGCTAGAGTTACATATTGCGAATCAAAGTAAAACAAACCCGAAAGAATTCTATAGTTATATCAGAAAGAAAAAAGTAGTTACTTCAACTGTTGGACCGTTAGTCGATGAAAATGGAGAATACACCAAAGACGAAGTACAAATGAGTAATGCCCTCAATACCTTCTTTGCATCAGTTTTTACAACAGAAGGCCTCAGTGATATCCCTACACCATCGCCGATTCAGATTGATAATTCAGATGTTCTAAGCAATATCACCGTTACAGAGAGAGAAGTATTGAATTGTTTAGATAAGCTCAAGGTAAATAAAATGCCTGGACCTGATACAATCTCGCCTAGAGTTCTAAAGGAAGCTAAGGATGAGCTCTCCAAACCACTGACATTACTATTCAATAAATCCTTGCAGTCTGGAACTATGCCTGATCAGTGGAAGATAGCCAACGTAACACCGATATTAAAAAAAGGCAGCAAATCCCTACCCAGTAACTATCGTCCAATTAGCTTAACCTCAGTTGTATGTAAAATGCTAGAAACGGTCATAAGAGACAGACTCGTAAATCACTTAGAGGAAAATAACATACTTAAAGATACTCAACACGGCTTTCGTAAAAAACGTTCCTGTTTAACAAACCTCTTAGACTTCTTCCACGATATCCTCAACCTCTACGATGAGAGTAAAGCTGTAGATATTATATACCTTG
Source organism: Paralithodes platypus (assembly GCA_032716605.1). NCBI lineage: Eukaryota > Metazoa > Arthropoda > Malacostraca > Decapoda > Lithodidae > Paralithodes > Paralithodes platypus. Next base: position 39,236,251 of record CM064573.1, on the reverse strand, counting down.
ATTTTCAAAAGGCCTTTGACAAAGTTCCCCACAAACGTTTACTGCTAAAACTAAAAGCGCATGGAATACAAGACGGTGTGTTGAAATGGATAGAAAATTGGCTCAGCGACAGAAAGCAAAGAGTAGTCATAAACGGTAAGGCATCTAAATGGACCAATGTAAGTAGCGGGGTACCCCAGGGATCGGTACTAGGACCAATTATCTTTCTAATTTACATCAACGACATAGATGAGGGTGTCACCTGTACAATCTCAAAATTTGCTGACGATACAAAAATTGCAAATAGCGTACTCTCAAAAGATCAAGTTGACGATATGCAACACAATCTAGATAAATTGTCACATTGGGCCCAAATTTGGCAAATGAATTTCAATGCGGATAAATGTAAAGTACTACATATCGGATACCTAAATGAGAAAGCAAACTATTCGATGAATGGCACTCAGCTTAAGAATGTAAACAGAGAAACCGATCTGGGAGTAACAATATCGAGTAACCTAAAACCGAGTCAACAATGTTCAGAAGTTGTTAAGAAGGCAAACAAAATAATTGGCTTTATAGGCAGATCATTTGAGCATAAATCCAAAGACGTAATCCTAACCTTTTACAATTCCTTAGTCCGCCCTCTTCTGGAATACTGCGTTCAATGCTGGTGCCCTTATTAAAAAAGACATAAACAAGCTAGAACGAGTTCAACGTAGAGTTACCAAAATTATACCTAGCCTAAAGAACAAACCATACGAAGAGCGAAGAGCGTCTTAGAGAATTAAATCTATTTCCTTTAACCCAGCGCAGATTAAGAGGTGACTTAATTCAAGTGTTCAAAATCATCAAAGGCATCGACAATATGAACTGTAGTAAGTACTTCACTATCGACCAATCTAATTACACGCGGGGAAACGGTTGCAAAATTATTGGTAAATCTTTTAACTCACACGAATCTTAGAATTTCTTCTTCAATCGAGTTGTCAACTTGTGGAATGGGCTTCCCCGAGACGTTATAGACTGCAGCACCGTTGATTCATTTAAATTCCGCCTAGACAAATATCTCGCATCAAACCCGCGACTGACTGCGTTTGTAAATGAATAACTTTATTTTATCCTCCCCTCAGTTACTAACCCATATGTCCCCTACTAACTTCCTAGTCCTGCCACGTTAGTGGCAGGGCAGTAGTTCCCTTTCCAATGTTCCCTTACCCACTCTAAACCACTGTTTGGACACTTGATCCTCAGTGTTTTGGAGGACAAGCAGTCTAGAAGGGTCACTAGATCTGTTGTTGCTTGATTTCCTTTGTACTGCTTTGTACACTCCTACCCTAAGTGTCTCTGAGTATATTAAGTTGTGGCTATTAGTTGAGAAGGTAAGGACAAATATGTGAATATTCCATTTATAATATTAACTCTAGATCTGTGCCCAAGATCTGTCTTGAATCTATGTTACCCGTGGGAAATACTAAAGTTTGATCCGTACACGTGATTTATAAGTACGAGATATTGCCTTGTAAATCTGTGTTAACCCATCTTAAACTAATTTACCCTTACGCTTCATCTTCATATTTATATCAGTGTTACTTAGCCGGAATATTCGCAGATTTTCCTCTTATGTGTCCCTTATTGTGTGTGTAACAATGTTGAAGTTAAAGTGTATAACGTGAATTTATTCCCTTCTTAACCCCTCTGACCCCCAGCTAGTTATAAATAAATGTACCACCAGGGACCAGCAGGTTTTTTGTTCCAGAACAATAGCAAGTGGGTTAGGAATGAAGGAAAAACCACAAAAAAACGATCAAAAAGGTCAAAAAGCGGTCCTACGGAGCCCCCGAAAGTCGATTTTACAGGAGTAAAAAATTGAAGGCAATAACCCCCAAAAACCATGTTTTTGTGCGCTCACACGCACGCGGTTGGACTTTGAGAGTTTTCAACCATCGGCATGGATGCATGGGATACTTACACAGTTCCCATACAAATCTGAGCCCTCTAGGTGCCATAGGACCGGAGTAATTAACACTGACGCAACGTATGTGACGCTGGGGTTTAGCGTTACATACATTGCCGACGCACTGCTTGCGTCGCTGCGGCTCAGTGGGTTAAATCTTCTATTTACCTAGAACCTACGCCCAATTTTAAGATTCTTTTATCTACTTAATTACTATCCAGAGAGCTTTACCATTACTCCCCTTTATTTTGAAAGTCAAGACCCCTTTCGTTGAATTAGTATTTATTCGTTGACAAGTTTTATTCTATAAATTCTTGTGAATAATCTAATAATATACGTATTTGGATCATATAATTCTTTCCACAGTATCTAGGAATTCCATTTGTTTATTCCTATGTCAAGTTAGCCTACGATTTGGCTACTAATTTATCTACTATTACTTGATTTAGTAATTATTTATTATAACCATTTCAAGGCTACAATAGTTCTGCGTTTTAAATAGGAATTTGTTAATGTATTCAGAACTCCTTTTATGCCAAGTTTGGTATTTAATTAGTACAACTTCGTCGTGTACGCCATTTCATATAGGTATTGTGTTAAGATGTTTATTCGCGCTATTTATATCTGAGCTCCTAAATTACTCAGTTAAATTTATTCCAACACTATTACTTCGGATTATCCATTATTCTTCAGTCACGTTAATTATTAGTGCATCTGAATTCCTCCACTCGTGTGATTTGACTTCATGTATGATCGAAGTATTTTTCGTGTTTTGTTTGAGAGATTATTCACATTTATTCTTAGAGGGTCAAATTCTAATTTAACTTATCCTCCCTCTTAGACTTGAATTATCCACCTAGCTTGAACCCTTAAGTTAACATCGCATTCATACATATTATAATTTTCCGTGACCGCAGTCCATCCTAGCTATACTCCCCCAGGCGGCGCACGTTTGATCTTTTACCTGAGTGCGGCCTAGCTTCCTACCCCCACGCCACGCACTCGCCCCACGCATTGAACGATACATTCCATTGCCTTGCGTAGCTCATTCCAGAATACTTCACGTTAGAAGCTTGGCTCCCATATATATTATTATCAAGGTTAGTATTCTGTTTATAGATGTATCTGTATCCTATGCATATTTTTCCTTCCTTGAATGTCGTTTAACTTAGTTTAGTACTCCATGTGAAAGTAAGATTATTAACTCTCTCCACTGTATTTATTGCTTGCTCCGCTTTCCATATAACAGTCGAGTCTAGTATATACAGTATATGACCTATTTATGCCTGTACATAAATAAGAGTGTGTTACCTTATGTGTTTATTGTTGCCTGATTGAGTTTACTATTATCATATGCACTGTGCTCGATGTGTTTCTGTCGAGGAATATTCCAAATCTAAATATCCTAAATTCGGATTGATAATAGATAATACTGAAGCCTGTTGGATAACAACCCGGCATAATACTGGAGCAGCGGTGTCTCGCTACGGCATATCAACACTTATTGTGTGGTTTTTGGTAAACTTACTAGTACTCAATCAGCATCATAACACAACATTCATCATGGCAATGAAAACACTCGATATCCCATCCCGGCATTCAAGCCAGAGGAGTATGATATAAATGTGTATATGGAAATAGTCAAACCGGTCCTTGACGTTCGGGAACGAAGCCGCTTCCAAGATTTACATAGTGGTAATGAAGTTAGGGAAATACGCAGCTAAGGTGTCAGGGTATGTGCGTGAAAATATGCCTGGTTTAACCTGGGCACAATTTGAGAGTCATGTGAAAGTAGCGATCAACCCAGTCCTTGGCCAAACCATTGCGGACCGTAAATTCCATGAAGTTAAATACGCGGGAGATTTGGAAGACACGATCAGCCAACTGACCCAAATAGCCATAACAGCTTTCCCTGAGGAAACCATAGCTCAGAGGAAGAAAATAGTGTTCAAGGTATTAGTGAGAATTTTACCTGAACCAGTGGCGGATAATTTTTTCATCATTGAGCCTACCAATTATGACAATGATATGCCAGTCATAAGGCATATTATGGCTCTGAGGAAAACCAGGGAACAGGACAAGATCGCTGTCATCAGCAAGGTTACAACTCACCCGTCGACAGTAACCACAGCTGGTCCTATGGCACCAAGAGCCAGTGACAAAGCTGTGGAATGGGCCAGGATTCGCCCCGCCAACTGGAAATCGAAATCATGTAATGGACAGTGCGTATTGACATCTTCAAAAAAGTAATTTACGGAACTGACCAAAAGAAGGACCCGGTCACCTAGTCGTTGGGCTCAGATTCCCTGGATCAAGCCCAGACAAGTAGCTACCATAACCGAAGATGGAACTGCAGGTATTGGAAGCTGCAATGAAGAAGAGGAATTTGAAGAAACTGAACCAGTAGTGGAAACTACTGGTGACTTAGATTTTGCCGCCCCCGCACACAAATAGTCGTCCGAATGGCGGCGGCTCAGGAGGAGACAAATCCAGACAATCTTCCCATCTACAGAAAAATCACCCTAAATGGGGTGAAAGTCCGACTTCTTATTGATACGGGAGCTTCCGTTCATGTCTCTTCTTTCCCTTTTTCCGACAGCACCGTAAAGCTTTTGGTACTATCCAACCTTCTTCCATAGTTTTAGTAAGTGCAAATGATTATATCATTCCAAATTTTGGACAGACTCTTCCTTTATATGTTAGTACCCCTGTCCCATACCATGGAACTGATCATTCATTCATGATTTATGATCCCAAAGAGACCAAGTACGATGGATACTTGGGGCTCGATCTCCTCACTGCATTGAGCGCCTCCATAGATTGCAGGAAGAGAACACTGACGTTCTCAACCCCCCTCCAACAAAAAAAAACTGACCCTAAAAAAGTCAAAATAACCAAAACCCTCCATACTACTCCAAACAAAGTAACCCCTACCACCCAAACTAAACTTTCCTCAGCCAAGCCCAACCTCCCTACAAATTGTCCCATCCAAGCCATCCAGAATAACCAAAGCATACAAGATTCCACAGTATTAACTTCCCCTCAAACAACCAAGACTTCAAACCCTAGTCCCCAAGTTGTAATCAAGTAGGAAAACTTGAGTAAACCTACCACTTCTCTCCTCCAGACCACTCAAGCTGTCACATCCAAACTAGTGGCACTGCCTCCTCACCATAAAAGATGGGTACACATTGTACCCACCTTACCTGGGGATGCCATCATGACCCCTCACCTCCAAAGCCCCTTTGATAGGGACTGCCTACCGCTCCAAGCCTCATCTCAAGTAGAATTAACTGCATCAAGATAGCAAATATATCAGATCAACCGATTACCTTACCCAAAGGGTTAGCCATTGGGGAACTTAAACCTTACGAGGAAGAACTTTCTGTACCTGCCTACAAGACCCCCCACACTCCTCTTCCCCTACCTGATATTCCTTCCCATCTTACCCCTCAACAAAAAAACGATCTGAAAAATGTAATGACCGCCTACCAAGACATATTTGCTACTTCCAACCGAGACGTCGGGAAAACTAGGGTACTTCACCACCCTATACATACTGTCGGACAACCTATCAAACAACTCATCTGGAGAAAAAACCCGATCCAAAGGCAAGAGGAAGAGTCCCAAGTCGAAGAGAGCTATCCAGAGAGCTTTACCATTACTCCCCTTCATTTTGAAAGTCAAGAGCCCTTTCGTTGAATTAGTATTTATTCGTTGACAAGTTTTATTCTATAATTTCTTGTGAATAATCTAATAATATACGTATTTGGATCATATAATTCTTTCCACAAATATCTAGGAATTCCGTTTGTTTATTCCTATGTCAAGTTGTCTTGTCTGGACTGTGGGGACAAGAGCTATATATAAGAAACAGGAAATAATCACCTTGAAAATGATGATGTAAAACATAAATTTAAGCACTCATAAAATAATATGGGTCCCAGTGATTATAGAAAAGGCTTATCTGATTGTAGAACGAAGTATTGAAGAAGTTGAGTGGAGGATGTAGCAGATTATTGATGATCACTAGTATTGGATGTTGGCAGATGGCCTTCTATACAGCAAGTGAGGTGTCGTTTGTTTACATACGGGACCTCGGTTACGAACCTTAATTCTTAACTAAGGGGATACACCTTTCATATCTATCTTATACCCAAGGTACACTCATACATTCGCATATACATTGATCAATACCAGTAAATTAAATTGGATACTATAATGTATGAATGTAATATTTAAACTACATATTAACGAAATAATTTATATTATTGTTACCAAAGAAAACGTATTGGAGAATAAATCGAGGTAGACTTGTCAAGTTATGACACACTGCCACCACAAAGGTGGAAAATCCAAATCTTATCCCAGCCCATCAAGGGCCTAAATACTAAACTTAAAGGTACTGAAATATCAGTCTTAATCCAGGCTACGAGCAATATCAATATTGACAATTACTCAAAATTAATTTTTAATCCAGGCTAGGAGAGATCAATACTTATAATCTCTTAATCTTAATCCAGGCTAGGGTACATAATTATATATACTCAATTTATAGATTACAGTTGGCCAGAAGCTATTTTACTCAGCCATAAAGAAGCAGCGCCTAACGCGGCTTGACAGGAGGGACGTAACTTAATATCGCTCACCTCCCGATCAACGCCTAACGCGTTAAGAGGGAGATCTTGAGTCGACGGTTCATCGGAAGGGGCCACGCACTGACTTACTGCCTGTTCTAAGGGGTACAACCTAACAATGGGGTGAGTGGTGACACCTGTACTCGTCTTAAGATGCGCTACCCGACTTATTCCATCCATGCCCGCCTCTAGGCCAGTGATTTTCCCTAATTTCCACATTAGCCGAGGACCGTCGTCATGTATTAGGACAACATCCCCTAGCTTTGGCCATGATTTACCTTCAGTCCTCAAGTGACACTGATGCGTCTCTCTCAATGCCAAGAGGTAGTCAGACTGCCAACGTTTCCAGATATCTTTTGACAATTTATTCATATAGTGATATCTAGCAGTCACAACATTATCCCTGCGGAATGACGGATATGTCAATTCCTCATCGGCTATCGCTTCTTTTGGGAATGATTTTAATCGTCTGCCTCTTAGCATGTGCGATGGCGTAATAGCATTCACATCGTTTAGTTCACCCGAGACATAACCAAAAGGTCGGTAATTTACACAGGCTTCAATTTCACATAGAATAGTTTGCAGCTCTTCTAACGTTACCGATGCTCTACCGAGAACCTTTTTTAATCCGGCTTTCACTATCCCGATTGCCCTTTCCCAAATGGCACTGAACCAAGATGCTCTGACGGGGATAAAACGCCACTCACAATGGTGTTCTAGCATAAAATTCTGAATTACCGGATCATTAGATATATCGGCCAGCTGTTTGGCTGCACTAACAAATGTTGTCGGGTTATCGCTTAGAATTATTTGAGGAAAGCCCTGCCTACTAACAAACCGGCGGAACGTGTGCATGAAGCTTTTGCAAGACATGTTAGTTACTACTTCTAGGTGAATCGCCCTGGTGATGGCACAGGTGAATAATACAATGTAAGCCTTAATAGCGGGATTACCCTTTGCTAATAATGCGCCAGAATAATCTATACCGGTCACTGAGACAGGATCTTGAGGTTGTACTCTAATACTAGGCCAGGGAGGTGTATTCCTTGGTGAGTAGGGTTTACCCTGAAGTCTCTTACATACTATACACTTTCGTAGTACCATTTTTACCGTCTGTCTCATGTGTGGGATCCACCATTTTTGGCGCAAATAAGCTACCACATGATCAACACCATAATGAGAACATACTATATTACTTTTAACTATAAGCAAATGCGTAATTGTATGGTTAGATGGTAGGAGGATAGGATATTTACTGTCATCGCTGATAGTGGCCAACTGAATTCTACCCCTACATTTGATCACCCCTCTGTCCACGAATAGTCCTAGTTGTCTCATAATATTAGTACCCGGTAAATTATGGTTGGTATTGATCAAGATGCTCCATTCACTCATATAGGACTCCCTTTGCACTGTCATAATCATTAATTTTTCAGCGGCTCACATTTCACTAACTAGCAAGGAAGGGGTGTCAGTTAACCCAGCAAGTGCTGAAACACTAATAAGAGTTTTACCGCTGCGCTGCGGAACTCCTCATATAATCCAAGGCCTAAAAAAAAACATTTAAATCAGCCCAGTATAATTTTTGTTTATTTTTTTATTTTTTTTTATTTTTTTTTATTGCCCCTTGGCCATGCCAAATATCACTCCTCCACATCCCCCCCCCCTTCAATTATCACCTATTCTCTCCCTTATTCCCCTATTTCGTCGATATATTTTGTGCTATCAATAGCAATTCATAAGCAAGCTGTGCTTGTATGTGCTACATAGCGAGTGAGAGAGAGAAAGAGAGGGAACTGCACGACAGTCTCGCTACAGCCGGCGTGAAGGCTGGCTGGCTGACAGGATGCCTCAGCCATATGTTATGTAACTCCCGGCCTCTATCGCCGATTTTGACCATTCAAACGCTGTTTCCACTTGTTTTATTGCTCTAACAGGTTAATACCTTTATAATCAACGTAAAATAGGCGCATATGGATAAGTATTAATGATATTTATGGTACGATGACGATTTGAGTGAAGAAAACAGCCTAAATACCTCCGCACTGGGAGGGGTGGCCAATACCCCACCTACGCAGCGGAGAGGTTAAGAGTTCTTCCCTTTACCTTTCGCCGCAAATTACATACATAACGGTTAACCAATGCAAGAACCCGTACTGCCTTATCATAGCTACTATATCTGTCCCAAGCAATTGTGATGCCATCAATATCCTGAGTGACTACTGCTGCAGCCATTCTTTCTACGGGAAAGTCTACCTGAACTGGTACGGCCGTTGCTCGATCCTCTGGCCACTCTGTTGTGGAAGTTAGCCACGAAAGCCCCTGCCACCACAACGGAGAATCGGACAACTGTTTGGCGGTAATTGCCCCTTCTCAACAGGTCGCTCGGGTTATCCTTAGTGCATACATATTATAGTAGCATTGGGAAGCAGTCCATGGATCTCGTTCACTCTATTACTGACATACACGGGCAAACTTTCTGACTGCGCAACCATGCAATCGCAATCTGAATATCGGACCACAAATATACATTATTGAATTCATGATGATCCCTGAGTGCCTCTCTAATAAATTGAACAAGACGTACGGCTAGCAAAACCGCAGTTAAATCTAATTTAGGTACTGTCACTGTCTTGATGGGTGCTACTCGTGCCTTGGCAGCGACCAAAGCACTTTGGTCTCCATCAGACTAGTACACTACAGCACCATACGCGGAGTTACTCGCATCACTAAACGCGTGTAATTCCACCCGTTTACTCGAGATGATTTGACGTGGGAAACTTATACTCTGACAATTGTCCAAATCTGCCACCAGCGCTTGCCAGGTCGATCGTAAATCAGAAGGGATAGTCTCGTCCCACCCAATTTTGGTATGCCATAGAATTTGGAGGAATAACCGCGACCTGATGCTAACTGGTAATAAGATGCCAAGAGGATCAAACAACTGTGCAGCTAGGCTAAGACATTTTCGCTTGGTAGGTAAAGCCTCACATGTATAATCCCGATGCACAAAGGAAAGTCTATCTGTACCCGGTTGCCACTGCATGCCTAAATACTTGTGACACGACTGATCGGCAGCCATCCCATCATACGGTCCCAAAATGGACTTCAACTGCGGACTATTGGTCATCCACTCCCGTAAGTATAAGTGGGCTGACGAGAATGCACGCTGGAATTGCCAATAGTCAGAGATAAGATTGTCCTCTGTGTCCGTGGTACCTTGTATGTTATCGATGTACAGGCCATTTTTTATTCGGCTGACGAGATTCACATCATTGAACTGCGATAAGTGTTTTAAGATGGTGGCATTCCATAGAAATGGTGAACAGGTAACACCTAACAATACAACTTTGAAACGAAAAACATCACATGGCGAATGTACGTTAAAGGGGTCTCTAGTCCACAGAAAGCGTGTACTGTCTCTATCGCGTTTGTCCAACTGGAGCTGATAAACCCGTACGGCTTGCATCTAAACCTCAACAGTACCTTCGCCAAGTCTGGAACCAAAGAGGGTCCCGTATACAGGCAATCAGGTGATAATTTGGCCGAACAGTCAAACACGACGCGTATGGGAGTAGTTTTGCTGTCGCGTTCAACCCTGTGGTGGGCAAGATAATGTGTAGGCGAATCGGTGATAATTTCCTCATCAGTGGACTCTATGAACCCGCAATTTAGCTGATCTTTTACAACATTACAGTACTGCTGACAATACGCTGGATTCGCAATCAATTTCTTCTGTAGGCCCCGTAACCTTCCTATCTCCAGACCGTAATTGTTCGGCAAGTACCCTCTGTTTCTGTGCCACAGCAAGCGGACACAATACTGGTTTTCCTAGGGTAAATAGGTTGCAGCTTCATCATACAATTTAAGCGTATCCCTAGCCTCTGCATCTATCTCTCCTGACCTGATACCTAAATTGTCCATATCCCACAATTTATTCAAATCTTGACTACATGGTTCATTGCCTGTCTGTAGATACTCACTAATTGAACTGACCGCAATTTTTAACACTGTCACGACTTCAACATTGGTATTGGCTACATGATCCTTGTATGACCCACTAATCGCGTACCCAAACTTGGTGGGCAACAACAATAAATTGCCCTCCCGTTTATATCCTGGTAGCACTAAGTCATAGTAATAATCGGCACCGATCAACATGTCTAGCTTAACATTACTGCCTATGAATGAATCGGCTAGCCTATACCCTGAATCCTGCAAATTGCCTACTACACCTTTGATGCCTGTTGATACTTTGTATTCTGGTAAGGAGTCTACTATTACCGCCATTAAGGATGAATTCCTATCTCTATCCTTGTACTGCAGGGTGACTACCTCATACACCTGTTTGTGCTGGGCTCCCGTAAACCCTTGCAGCTTCAATGTCTCTCTTCCCGATGCAACATACTGTACTAACAGTAGAGAGGACCGCAGAATAAAAGTGCGCTGGGAACACTGGTCTAGCAAAGCACGATAATGGTAATAACCTTCATTGTTAATAACAGTCATCATAATTGTGGGCAAAACTACTGTCTCTCTCTCTGACGCTACAGACAACGTCGTGGAGGTTGGAGCAGGATCAGTTGTCGCAACTGTAGTTCGACTTGCTACCTCTCCAGCAGATTGGGGACATAATGCGCGGAAGTGCCTGCCATTACATACTTGACAGAGACTTAATTTAGTATTTGTGCAACCGCGCCCCCCATGCTCCCTCGAGAGGCATCCCTGACACAACTTCAGATTTTTAGCTCTATTTATCCTAGCCTCACTACTTTGATATTTTGGGCACTTGTACCATGCATGTTTCGGACTACTACACAAATAGCAAGCGAATTTCCTGGGCTCGGCTTGCATTTTTACTTTACCAGTACTTTTATTAACGGTGGAAAATGTAGAAGCTGTGGCATTATACTGTACTGGTTCACTGGTGATTCCCTCCATATTGAACACCTCTGTCTGGTAATTTTCTATAAAAGACTGCAATTCGAGTGGGGTAGATTTCATCGCTCTTTTTACGTTTTCACAAAGTGGTGTTGGTGACTTATTCATTAGGATGACGGTACATATCTCATCGACGCTGACATCTAACGTATTGAGGGATCGAATGGTACTCTCGAAAGCGGCATAGAACTTCTTGAGCGCACCTACCTCATAAACTGGAGCAGACAACTCACACAAGTTCTTAATGTGTGTGGATTTTATTCGGTCTTTTTGTCCGTATGTCTTCTCAAGTAGGGCTATTGCGGTGGCGTAGCTACTGGTGATTAGGCTAAATCCCCCCAACAACTTCTGTGCTTCCCCCTCCAGATGCCCACGCAAATATGTGAAACGCTGAACATCTGATAACTCTTTGTGGTCATGCACGGTACAGCGGAAGAGGTCCCAGAATTCTGTCCACGTTGCCGGGTCGCCACTAAATTTGGGAAGATGAAGTGTAGGTAGCTTAACCCCTGCTACCTTTGCCGTGGCACTACTGTTGGTCAGAGTAGGGGATTTTTTGTATATAGCCTCGAGTTTAGCCACAATCGCTTCCATGGCCTCAGAGTATTCGTCATCGTCACCAACTATAGTCACAATGTCAACGGTCTCGTCATATAGTTCGTAAAGATGGTCATCGACTGACTCAAGTTCATTGAGGCGCTTGCGAATCAGGGTAACTTTGCCCTTCATCTCGGACACATCTGCCCGATCAATGAAGATGTCTAAGTCCCTAGTTAGCCTAGTCAAACAGCCCCTCGCTATTCCTCTCTTTTTCTTAAGTTCTGACAGGGTGGCAGGCATGTTGAAATAATTCTAAGCTAGGCTAGGCCAAGCGCACCATAAGTCAAATCAAGTTATCGCCAACAATTCCATTACAATGAAAAACTACCACCCGGTACCAGTAGTGTTACCTCCGGCTGTCTCCTCAATAAATCCCTCCATGCTTGTGTATTTTTTATAGTAGAAAACCTAGCTCCTGGCACTGCAAATTTATGCACAACAAATGAGTCTTTATAAATGGGTTGATCAATGTAAATGCGATCTACGAAACTGTGTCCCAAGGGCGCTAGGGTCTTAAGAGGGTGAGGCTATGCTGCTGGATCGGGCTGGAATCTACTACCTATACTGCCTGCTGCAGCCGAACATTTGTTATCATCGCGCCACATAAGCAATAAGAGGCAAAAAAGTGCCAACAAAATAAGGCAAGAGAACATGAGGACTCCCTGCGCAAATATGGCCTAGTGCGGTAACACTCCCGGCCACGAGAAAGAAAGCCAGGCTAAAGACCGGCACTAGGGAAAAACACTGCAGGGGTAGCCTACAGTAGGCCTCGCCAAAAATATAGGCCTATGTGGGGGAAAATTCAAATAACAAAATGAGATAGGCAGACAGGCATGTGGGAGGAAGTAAGAAAAGTTCGAAGGACTATATCTGTCTGGACTGTGGGGACAGGAGCTATATATAAGAAACAGGAAATAATCACCTTGAAAATGATGATGTAAAACATAAATTTAAGCAGCACTCATAAAATAATATGGGTCCCAGTGATTATAGAAAAGGCTTATCTGATTGTAGAGCGAAGTATTGAAGAAGTTGAGTGGAGGATGTAGCAGATTATTAATGATCACTAGTATTGGATGTGGGCAGATGGATTTCTATACAGCAAGTGAGGTCTCGTTTGTTTACATACGGGACCTCGGTTACGAATCTTAAGTCTTAACTAAGGGGATACACCTTTCATATCTATCTTACATCCAAGGTACACTCATACATTCGCATATACATTGATCAATACCAGTAAATAAAATTGGATACTATAATGTAAGGAAGTAATATTTAAACTACATATTAACGAAATAATTTATATTGTTGTTACCAAAGAAAACGTATTGGAGAATAAATCAAGGTAGACTTGTCAAGTTATGACACATATCTAGGAATTCCGTTTGTTTATACCTATGTCAAGTTAGCCTACGTTTTGGCAACTAATTTATCTTATATTACTTGATTTAGTAATTATTTATTATAACCATTTCAAGGTTATAATATAACACTACAATAGTTCTTCATTTTAAATAGGAATTTGTAAATTTATCCAGAACTCCTTTTATGCCAAGTTTGGTATTTAATTAGTACAACTTCGTTGTGTACGCCATTTCATATAGCTATTTTGTTAAGCTGTTTATTCGCGCTATTTATATCTGAGCTCCTAAATTACTCAGTTAATATATTCCAACCCTATTACTTCGGATTTTCCGTTATTCTTCAGTCACGTTAATTCTTAGTTCATCTGAATTCCTCCATTTATGTGATTTGACTTCATATGTGATCGAAGTATATTTTGTGTCTTGTTTTAGAGATTGTTCACATTTTTTCTCAGAGGGTCAAATTCTAATTTAACTTATCCTCCCTCTTAGACTTGAATTATCCACCTAGCTTGAACCCTTAACCCTTGTCTATCGGAGCCCGACTTAAGTCCGTATCGAAAAATTTGGACTATGTGGCGGGGCCCGACTTAAGTTTGTGTGCAATTTTGGCGCAATATTGGCTCTGAGAGAGAGACGAGCGACGGGAGGAGCCTGGGTTACCTCATGACCGCTCGCCACGGCCGCCGTGGACCGACTGAGATGTACTCCCCTTACATCCACCCTCACTCCCTCGCTACATACGTAATTATATAAAGAAATTACCGTATTTTAGCGATTTTGCCCTTCGGTTGCACGATCGTTGCAAGAAAACCAGTGATCGTAGAAGGATGGTTCGGGTGTCATTGGAAAGCTCAATTTATGCCCTTTCAGGGATACATACTGGTATTACGCTCTGGGTCTTGTTTATGCATGAAAAAGAGCACGGAAACAACCCCATTTATGGTAAAAACTCCCCGCTGGGCGGCACAGTAAAATATACTCCACCACCCGCTCTTAAGGTGTTAAGTTAACATCGCATTCATTCATATTATTATTTTCCGTGACCGCAGTCCATCCTAGCTATACCTCCCCAGGCGGCACGTTTGATCTTTTACCTGAGTGCGGCCTAGCTTCCTACCCCCACGCCACGCACTCGCCCCGCGCAGTGAACGATATGTTCCATTGTCTTGCGTAGCTCATTCCAGAATACTTCACGTTAGACGCTTGGCTCCCATATATATTATTATCAAGGTTAGTATTTGTTTATAGATGTATCTGTATCCTATGCGTATTTTTCCTTCCTTGATTGTCGTGTAACTTAATTTAGTACTCCATTTGAGAGTAAGGTTATTAACTCTCTCCACTGTATTTATTTCTTGCTCCCTGTTCTCCTTATAACAGTCGAGTCTAGTATATACAGTATAATTTTATGACCTCTTTATGCCTGTTAATAAATAAGAGTATAAATTACCTTGTGTGTTTATTGTGTTTATTGTTGCCTGATTGAGTTTGCTATTGTCATATCCACTGTGCTCGATGTGCTCCTGTCAAGGAATATTCCAAATCTAAATATCCTAAATTCGGATTGATAATAGATAATACTGAAGCCTGTTGGATAACAACCCGGCATAGCACATCGTATTTTTTAACAGCATAAAATCGTCTAATTTTAGCCAGACTCAAAGATAAACAAATCGTCATCGTGCTGAAAGGGTTAAAACCACTATGTGTGTGAGAGAGAGAGAGAAGGGGGGGGGGAGAGATACAGAGAATGTGTGTGTGTGTGAGAGAGAGACAGAGAGTACAGTAGACCCAACTATAATGTCAAGGAGTAGCCCCCAATCTCTATACCCATAGGAACACAACTAAATGGATCTGTCGTTGTATTTTTAGATAATCTGCCTCAAGAATAAATGTAGCAGAAGTTGGAACGACACAGAGAGAAACAGAGAGAGAGAGAGTAAAAGTAGAATATAAGATAAAGCTGTAACCTGTCTTTAACGGTCTTGAAAGAATTAGTAAGGAGATAGATAAAGAGAGAGAGAGAGAGCAAAAAAAATCACACTTCTATTTGAAAGGATTTATATATCACCTAAGCACCCCCTATCATATAAATAGATAGGTAGATAGGCTATTACTCTTTTGTGATCCCGTATGTCTCTGCGACGTCTCGGTCGTTCTCACTGCACAGCGTAGGACGAGTAGGTCGTATATTATATGTTTGTAAGTAAGTTAAGATTGTAAAGGCCTAATGTGCTGTTAAGCAATATTGACATGGTCTAATGTTGTATATATGAATTTATCGTATATATTAATATAATTTATCGTATCGAGCAACCTAGATGCGGTACGATAATTTAGGCTCCTGGCATTTGCCAAGGCAGCAAGGTGTGCCTCTGAGGAAGACAGCTCAGAGCCTCCACGAACACCAACCAGTTAACATCTAATTTGCGCCTTCAGTTGATCGCGCTATTGTGCCTCTATTCACAATACACTGACAGCAATACATACAGCTACACCATCACGACGCTCTCATCGATGCCATGACTGATTGACAGATAAGCATAGTATTCATGTCCATTCCCATATAATCATTTATTCTTTCTTTCACTTGACTCGAGCCTCTGGGCCGAAGTCTTGTTTCCCCATTGTCCACCATATTGGGTAAAACGTTCTCCCTTACCTCATTGCCATGTGGAACTATTGGTGAGTTAATTCCTGGCTAGTATTAACCCTTATAACCTTACGCTATATATATAAATTATTGTGTGAGACCTTTGGATATAAATTAGCTTGTTTCAGATTGAATTCAATTTAGATAATTATGGAGTAGTTTTAATTTAGATTGAATTTATTTGATTCATATTTAGTAATATTTAACTTCCATTGATAGTTCAACACATTGATGCCCAGACCTCGGGAATTAGCTACCAGTAAGGGATTTTATTGGGCAATGAGAAAGGGAATAGCCCAGGGATGCAGGAGCAAGGACCACAGAGGGGTGGGGCTTGGTTATATTCCTGTACCTCCGGCGCCAGTACCTCAGAAAATAGCGGTTGTGGGGCATTCGTATGCCACTAGGCTAAGGGTAGCTGACCAAGGTACTGTGTGTTATCGGGCGTCGGAGGGGGATAGAGAGTTTCAGCTGTCCTACTTCGGGGTGCATGGAGCCACCGTTGACACCCTGAAAGCCTCCCCACAGTGGAGGCAGGTGGTCCGTGTTGGGCCACACATGATATTCCTGTTCCTGGGTGGCAACAATATCCGCCCCGATACTGTGCCCCACGAGTTAGCCAAAGCTATCAAAGAGGTGGCACTGGATCTGGAGCGTGAGTCCGGGGGGAGCTGCAAGATTGTAGCGATTGAGAGCCGGACTAGGGTCCGAGGCTTGTCAGCGGAGGAATACCACGCCATTAAAAACTTGGTTAACCGCACCCTGAGGTGTCGGCTGGTAGAGACGCGGCACCGCTTTGTGTCAATCACTCTCAGCACCCGGGACCTCGACCAGGATGGCGTCCACCTCGATTTGCATACGAATCAAGTCCTTTATAATAAAATTGTAGAGCTAACAAAGCGGTGGTTAGAGAGGGACGCCGGGGTGATATCGTTGTGCCTGCCTAAGTCCTCCATCCCACCCATCATCTTCCTCCAATAATTTTCTTTTTCATTTCAGACTTCTTGTGACTCATGACCTGACCTAACATTTTTTCTTGTTTAATATGACCCTTTAGTGTGGGTATTGCTATTTTGTGTGCTATTTTTTCTCCATAACATAGAAGTCTGCCGGTCGGCGTCTCTTAACTAGACTACTTTTTTGCCATTGTATTTGTAACATTTTAGATAAATAGCCTACAGGCTTACATGCAAAATGAGTAAACAGGAAGAGACACTGTCTAGTGGGGTGCTGAGCAAAGCCCCTAAAAATCAAAGGGCGGGGCTTCGGGGAGTATTAAATAGGCTAATTGTAGATGTCAACACTTTCATCACTACTGCTAACCTCGAGGAATTAAAAGCTAGATTAGACAATGTCCAGGCTACCCACAGTCGTATTATGGCTCTGAGTGAGGTGATTGTGGCAGTCATGACAGAGGAGGAAGAGATAGTTACAGAGTGTGATAATCGCGCCCTCTATGATGAACCTGTCTTTAGAGCGAAGCACATATTACAGCGTGCTGTCGCAAGTAAGAAGGGAGGCGAGTATGAGACCCATAGAAGGGTTGACCCAAAACACAGTGTGCACCTCCCAAAGCCCAATCTTCCTACATTTGGGGGCAAATTGACTGAGTGGTTAGGTTTTTGGGACGTATTTCGGTCTACAGTACATGAATCCTCTTTGGAAAATGTCCGCAAGTTTCACTACCTGAAGGGACAAATGGAAGGAGAGGCCTTACATTTGATAGAGGGTTTTGCGGTAGTGGGTGATAGTTATCTTGAGACAGTACAATTATTAAAGTCCACATACGGGGATCAAGAGCAGTTGAAGATGGCCCATGTCGTTGCCTTGTTAAAGCTCGCAGAACCACAGTATAAGGTTGAGGAGTTAGCAAATTTTAGGGCAAATATGGAGTGCCATACTCGATTGCTAGACAGCCTAGGGCTCACCACACAGGAAATGATAGTCATTATCTTACGTCAGAAGCTTCCTATGGCAATACTTGACAAGGTTAGATAATTTGATCTGGGGGAGTTCAAAACTCAGTTCAGTAAAGAAATCAATAATCTACAGTTGAACAAAGGGAGAATGTATGTGTCAGGAGGGAGTGGGAATGTGGAGATGAGGGGAACTGTAAGCATGACGGTGGGGACTAAAGAAAAGAAAGAGGGTTCATATAAGAAACCTGCTCAGATTCTATGTAAGCTATGTAATAACAAACATAAATGGAGTTTCTGTGTAAAATACCCAACAAATGAGACAAAACTAGCACAGGCAAAAAGATTGAAGTTATGTGTAGGTTGTCTAAGTAAAGAACATGGTAAGCAGGGACAATGTACTTCTACATACTTAAGGCCCTGTCGACACTGCAAAGGACATCACTTTGATAAGTTGTGTCCTACAGCAGATAAAGTCAAAGATGTCAAACCAGAGGGTACTACAACTGTGACACTAGGTAGCACACAAGACACCACTATATTGCCCACAATACAGATTCCCATGGAAGGTAACGACAGTGACAAAGTTTGTCGGGTACTTCTTGATCAAGGGTCTCAACGTTCCTTTATAAAGAGGTCTGTCTTAGTGGGACTGAAGTACCGAATCGTAGGGGCTGAGACTCTTCGATTGCAGGGCTTCACAGGGGTTACTGACAAACAAGACTACGAGATAGCGGAGATTTCATATTTCTACCATAAAAACCGGTACTTTATGACATGTATCATAGTAGACACCCTACCAGAATATGTATCTGTAGGAGTGAAGAAGGTGGAACACGCATTACGTAGCAAAGGGGTTAACTTGTCAGATCCCATGGGAAATCAGAGTGAGGTGCATGTTCTACTTGATGTGGATCATTATTATGATGTAGTATACCCTGGATTTAAAAAGATGTGTGGTGTAATTTTAATCCCCACTAAATTTGGCTATTGCATGAGCGGAAAGGTGCATACTACACAGTCAAAGGTCCTGGTCAACACGGTCTCGATATTAAGAGTCAATGTAACAGCGGCAGAGGAGTTGGGAAGGGAGGATTCCCAACCTAGTGACCCTAAAATGACTGCCGAGTTCGACCTGGAGCGACTGTGGAGATTGGATCACATAGGCATTAATCCTATGGAGACTGATTATGACTCGGAAGTTGTGCTGAAAAGGTTTGACGAGTCTGTGAGCTACTGTGCCTCAGACAAGCAATATAAAGTTAGTTTACCCTGGAAGAACAGTGAGATAAGCCTGCCTACCAACTATGGTTTGGCATTAGGTCGCTTACGCGCATTACAGCGTAAATTGTCTAATGAACCGAGCACGCGCCAGGCGTATGACGATGTATTTCGGAGTTATGAAGATAGGGGCTTTATTGAGAGAGTCGATGTAAAGGAACCAAGTAAGAAGGGTTGGGTTCACTATCTGGCCCATCATGGGGTGAGAAAAGACAGCGTCACCACACCAATACGGGTGGTGTATGACTGCACTGCCCACCAAGGTCAACAACCCAGTCTAAATGACTGGCTGCTGACAGGTCCGTCCATCGTGTCGGACCTGTCCCAACATCTATTGCGGTTTAGGCTGGGGAAGTACGCATATACTAGTGACATTGAGAAAGCATTTTTGATAGTCAAGCTAAAAGAGGAAGATAGAGATGTTACCCGCTTTCTTTGGTTCAGCGACATTAGTGACTCTGAAAGTCCGGTCATAATCTACCGTTTTCGGGTTGTACTCTTTGAGGCAACATGTTCACAGGTTTTGTTAAATGCCACAATAAAAAAACATCTAGCAGATACTCGAAAGGACACAAGTAAACTATCTCGCGGATTATATATAGACAATTTGCAGGGTCATAGCGATAGTCAGGATGATTTGTTACATACATACTGGCAAGCACGCAGATTGTTTACAGATGCACATTTATTTCTCAGCGAGTGGGTTACTAATAGTGAAGATCTTCAGAGTTTGATACAGGTGGACGGTACGGCATCTCCTAACCAGGAAAAGTCCAGAAATTTGGGGATGATCTGGCAACCTAAACATGACATACTAACTTTTCAAACAAGGTCTTTTGCTCTGCAGACGGGAGCGCACACAAAAAGAAGTCTGTTGAGCAAAGTTGCGCAATTTTTTTATCCTTTGGGTCTAGCATTACCCGTTACCATAAGAGCTAGGATTCTAATGCAGGAAGTTTGGAGACGTAAAATAGGATGGGATGACAGTTTGCCCGAGGACCTGAATAACCAAGGGACATTGTTGTTGAATGAATATGACATCCTATGTACTAAACATAAACCTCGTATAGTGGCGGCGTTCGGTGACATTACGTTACACACGTTTTGCGATGCTAGCGCCACGGCATACGGGGTAGCCATATATGTCGTTACTTCATTTGGGGCACATTTAGTTACCGCCCGGGCTAAAGTAGCCCCGGTTAAAAAGGTAACTATCCCTAAAATGGAGTTGACTACCATGCTGCTATTAGCACGTCTGGTGCAACATGTACGCGCAGCATACGAGAGCGAGTTAAGCATTGAAATCGTTCACGTTTGGTGCGATAGTCAGGTTGCACTCAACTGGATACATAGCAAGAAGTCTCTGCCAGTTTATGTGAGAAATAGGGTAGATGAGATTAGGGCCCTATTGCCAGACGTTGCTTATCATTATGTAATTTCTTCTTATCTTCATAACAGAAAAATATGTGTGATGGTAGATGGCCTTTATTCTCAATTTCACTTAATAAATGCTGGTGTTACCCAGGGATCAGTTTTGGCCCCAACTCTGTTCCTCATTCATATCAATGATCTCATATCTACCACTCATAATCCAATCCATTCCTATGCAGATGACTCAACACTCCACAGTTCCTTCACATTTACCAATTCTTTCACCCAACCCGATCTTATTAATTCAAAAATAAACACTGCAGTTTCTCTGAACCAGGACCTTTCTAGAATTAATGAATGGGGACAAACGAATCTAGTTTCCTTTAATGCACAGAAAACCAAGTACATTAAATTTTCTAACCGACAGAATCTCACTGACTCCCATATATTTTTTAATGATGTAAATATTCCCACTTCCCCTAGTATTGACATTCTCGGTGTAACATTGACTACTAACTTGAGCTGGACACATTATGTTAGAAGCATTGCTAAGAATGCCTCTAAAAAACTGGGACTCCTGTACAGAGTTCGAGAATTCTTCACTGACGAGCAGTTGGCCGTAATAATTATATAAAAGTAATGTGGGTTCTCAGATGGATTACTGTTCACCTCTGTGGAGTGGAAGTGGAGTGGTTGCATTGAGGCAGTTGGACAAAATTCAAAATAAAGCTATTAGATTAATCAATAATCCTGCAATCACACAGGACCTTCCTACATTATCCATACGAAGAAACGTTGCATCCCTTGCATTATTCTACAGATATTTTCACAGCAATTGTTCCGAGGAACTTGCTTCAATTGTGCCGCCTCTCCACATCTTTCCCCGTAGAACTAGGGCAGCTGAGAGCGCCCATGAATTTACACTTTCTTCTCCACAATAAAGAACTTCTGCTTATCAAAATTCATTTATCCCTAGAACTACTACTCTTTGGAATTCACTTCCCTCGAGTTGCTTTCCACAAACTTACAATCTACAAAAGTTTAAATCCAGTTGTTACAAACATTTTATGAATGGAGGATGCCTTTAGGCACATGGACCTTTTTGTTTTACCTGTGTTTTTCCTTCCTCCGTTCATTGTCTCTTTAAAAAAAAAATAGTGATCTCATAACTAGGGGTATAACGGCTAGCCAGTTAGTGAAGTCCGAATTGTGGTGGCATGGTCCAAAGTGGTTGCTCCATGAAAGTGAATGGACGATTTGGCATGCTGTTGGTGAGGGACTTCTGCCACTGGAAACAGTGGCAGTTACAGCCCAACCAAATGAGCCACCGGGTCCAATAATAGAGTGGGCAAGATTCGGTGACTATAATAAACTAGTCAGAGTTGTCGCTTGGGTGTTGCGATATGTATCCAATATCAAGCTTAAAGTAATTGGCCAACTCTGCAACAGGGGTCACAACATTGATGCTCGTGAATATAAAGCAGCTGAAGTAACTTTGATCAAGTGGGTTCAAACAGAAACCATTTCCAATTAATTAGAATCTTTGCGAAGCTCGAATAAGACATTAATGCCTAACTTAGTGCGTCAACTAAGGTTGCACCTAGATAATGACCTCATCAGGTGTGAGGGACGCCTGAAGTGGTCGGGTGTAACGGACGGCACAAACCGCCCTATACTTATGCCAACTATACTATACTATTGATCATACGTGCACATAGGGAAGTAAAACACTACGGGGTATGTCATATTATATCACATTTCCGTCTCATATGGTGGATACCCAGAGTTCGACAAGTAGCTCGACGCGTAGTAAGAAAGTGTGTAATATGCCAGAGACTAAAGGGTAAACCATATGCAACTGGACCAGCTCCACCTCTACCTTAATGCCGTGTAAAGCACATAGAGCCTTTCCAAGCTGTAGGGTTAGATTACACAGGAGCATTGAAGACGAGAGAGCATGAGAAGGTTTATATATTATTGTTTACCTGTGCAACGTCTCGAGCGGTACACCTAGAACTATGTGATAATATGTCTAGCGAAGAATTTATGCTGGCGTTTAGACGGTTTTGTGCCCGTCGTTCATTCGCTCAACTCATTCTTAGCGACAATGCTCCCACTTATGTCCAGGCATCAAAATATCTAAAGGATATGAGTAGTGATCCTACTATCATCACTTTCTTGGGAGAGAAGAACTGCGAATGGAGGTTAATTCCAGTTAAGGCACCTTGGTTTGGTGGAATGTGGGAACGGTGTGTCGGCATAGTGAAGTCAGGACTCAGAGCGGTAGTAGGACGTGCTCTATTAAAGAAGAGTGAGTTGACGACAGTCCTCACAGAGATAGAGGCAGTCGTGAATGATCGCCCACTCACATATGTGTACACCGACCTGCAAGAACCACTACCATTAACGCCAGCTCACTTGCTATATGGAAAACCATTGACTGCGTTTCCATCTGATTTCCAATCCATAGTAGAGTTAGAGGATCCCTCGTTGTACTCTGAGGTAGCGGTGTCTAAGAGATACCAGTATATATCGAGGATAATAGAAGATTTTAGAAAACGGTGGAGTAATGAATATCTGCTAGCATTGAGGGAAAGGAGTGTTACTCCCTCTGGTAGACCAATGGCACCTAATGTTGGTGAAGTAGTTTTAATTAAAGAAGATAGTCCTCGTTTATACTGGAAATTGGGCCGCGTGTTGGAGGTATACAAGGGGGAAGATTCTGTAGAGCGGGTGGCACTATTGAGGACCGCCACTGGAACTACTGTTCGTCCTATCGCACGTTTGTACGCTTTGGAGCTCGATTCCACTTTACAATCGGAGACTCCACCTGTTATTACTGGGTCCGAGAATTCTCAAAGTAACGACTCACCTCTTACTGATGGTGATCAATCTCGGACCGGGACGCATCCCAGACGCGCTGCTGCTGGCGTCGTCGACATGTGGCGTCAAAAGATAGCCTCTGGCCAACTTTAAGTTTAAGGTGGGGTTCAGGTATTTTTTTGTGGGGGGAGTGTATCGTATATTACTCTTTTGTGATCCCGTATGTCTCTGTGACGTCACGGTCGTTCCCACTGCACGGCGTAGGACGAGTAGATCGTATATTATATGATTGTAAGTAAGTTAAGATTGTAAAGGCCTAATATTCTGTTAAGCAATATTGACATGGTCTTATGTTGTATATATGAATTTATCGTATATATTAATATAATTCATCGTAGAGAGCAACCTAGATGCGGTACGATAACTTAGGCTCCTGGCGTTTGCCAAGGCAGCAAGGTGTGCCTCTGAGGAAGACAGCTCAGAGCCTCCACGAACACCAACCAGTTAACATCTAATTTCCGCCTTCAGTTGAACACGCTATTCTGCCTCTAATCACAATACACTGACAGCAATACATACAGCTACACCATCACGACGCTCTCATCGACGCCATGACTGATTGACAGATAAGCATAGTATTCATGTCCATTCCCATATAATCATTTATTCTTACTTTCACTTGACTCGAGCCTCTGGGCCGAAGTCTTGTTTCCCCATTGTCCACCATATTGGGTAAAACGTTCTCCCTTACCTCATTGCCACGTGGAACTATTGGTGAGTTAATTCCTGGCTAGTATATAACCTTATAACCTTTATATTCTTACCCTATATATATATATAAATTATTATGAGAGACCTTTGGATATAAATTAGCTTGTTTCAGATTGAATTTAATTTAGATATGGCGTAGTTTTAATTTAGATTGAATTTATTTGATTCGTTATAGCTTAGTAATATTTAACTTCCATTGATAGTTTATCACACACCCTCTCGACCTCCCTCCCTGTATATTAAATCCTCGTTTCCTTGAATCCCAGAAAAATATATATAATAATCGCGTCTTATTTGATTGAAGAGACTTTTTTTCACCCAAGGGTACGGAAGCTTCTTTAACCGTTTTTTGTTGTTGTTACATTTAAACGATTTTATGAAGCTTGGGAAGGATATATGGTAGCTAAAAGGATCAATGGAGATAGTCTGTAGTCTTTTAATTGGTAGACATCCTTTCTAAGCTGAGTAAAATCGTCTAATAGGTGCCAGAATATACTGAAAAGGACACCATCGGCAGAGACTGGGTTAAGAACATCGTCTGCAGGTAGAGAGAATGTGATGAAGTGAAAATTACTTATATTTCATTTGACGGGAAGTACAGTATATCACAACTAAATGTATTGATATTTTGTAGAGAATCTGTCTGGGGAAATTACGAACACACACACACAACACAACACACACTTCAACAACACAACACACACACCCACACACCAATCCCAGCTTACATGAAATATATTCCTTAACCTTAACCCGAATATATAAACATTACATAACCGATTGAAGGCATTATATCGCACCAGAAGTCCTCGTTTCAAAACCTCTCGTATATTTTTCAGATCTTTATAATCCGTTGGTTGAATTTGGAGTGTGATCCTTTATGAAGACGCTCTTTATCTCTCTCTCTCTCTCTCTCTCTCTCTATCTCTATCTCTATCTATCTGTCTGTCTGTCTGTCTGTCTGTCCGTCTGTCTGTCTAGGTCCATCTATCTAAATCAACACAAACACATTCTCTCTCTCTCTCTCTCTCTCTCTCTCTCTCTCTCTCTCTCTCTCTCTCTCTCAGCAACTCAAGGGCCCCGTAAAATGTGTTCCTCCCAAGCTTCCAATACCTGCCTTTGATGTTAACTCGGGCAAAGGCGGTAAATAATTTAGTTTTCTGTGGGACGAGAGATGAGCCGCTCCAAAAGGTGAGAGAGAAGTGGGGGGGGGGGTAGTTACTAGGAGTTACAAGGAATAGTTAGTATCTCAGAGACCTTGCAGCCCATGCCGAGGAGATACTCGAAGTGGAAGGAGAGAGACTGTTTAGTGCCCTACACTCATTACAGAGTGTTCAAAATACTATCTACTCTCTTCTTGAACTGCTCAACTAAAGAACTGTTTACAACTTCGAAGGTAAGTTTGTTCCAGGTAGAACAGATCTTATATGTGAAAAAGTTTCCACAAATACTAGTGCTGAACCTTTTCAATTCAAATTTCCAGCCATGGTTGTGTGTTGTATTCATACTGAGGCTTAGCATTTTGCTATAATCCACATTGTCAAACTCATTAAGTATTAAGGCATATTGGCCCCATATGGGCCAAAAAATATGCGTAAAACAGGTTTTTCACAAATATTTCACGGCCGGAGGCCGATGGCAAGAAGTTTTGAAGACGAGCAGTCAGTCCGCATCGTCCTACAACTGGGAGAGGGTGTGAGCCGCCGCTCTCTCTCCTCCCCTTTCCTGTACCAACCTGTCTGGTCACCATATGGGGTCCATAATCCCAACTGTGTACTACAAATTTCCCCTTCCTATCAAACTTTTGTTTAGCCCCAGAGTTCTTCCTTGTTGTCACCCAAGACCCTCAGCCATACCCTCCACAGCCCTGCAACCAAATTAATCCAGCTTATGTAATGTATGAGATATGCCTCACTTTTGTTGACCCTTTTTTCATTTTTTTTTTTTTTTTTTTATATATGACTTATATTTACAGTAGTGTAATTTGCTCTTAACATAATATTAAGCATTAATTGTAGTTTCTATTGGTAACAAGAAATTTATAATCCATCAATCAGTTTTCGGGTGAGAGCCATTTAAAGTGCCGGTCCCCATATGGGGCCACATTGCTAATTTCGTTACACTTCTGGAACATTACCTGAGCAGGGTTAAAAACTTCAATGAGCTGACCTCGTAGTCTGCGTGTCTCCAACGGTAAGAGATCAAGAGGTCTCAACCGGTCCTCGTAGCTCATTATTCTAAGCGATGTGATAAGCTTTGTAGCCCTAGCTTGTACTCTTTCCAGTCGCTCTATATCTTTCCTGAGTGCTGGAGACCAGAATTGAACAGCATACTTCAGGAGAAGCCATATCAAAGCGTTGTAAAGTGTGAGGACTATTTCCTTATTTCTATACTTAAATTGCTACTTAATATAGCCCAAAAGAAGAGAGAGAGAGAGAGAGGGTCTTCATAAGGGATCCCACTCGAAATTCAACCAAGGGATTATAAAGATCTGAAAAATATATGAGAGTTTTTTAAACTGGATTTGAGAGTGATAATATAATGCCTTCAAACAGATATGTATTTTTGTATATATCCGGGTTAATGACTTTAGGTATATATTTTATGTAAGCTAGGATTGGAATGTGTGTGTGTGTCTGTGTGTGTGAGAGAGAACCAGAGAGTGTGGTACCTTAACTCTATTTTGCATAAAAAAAAAGTCTTGTAAAAAAATATATATACTGTGTGTGTGTGTGTGTGAGTGTGTATGTATGTGTTTGTGTGTGTGTGTGTGAGTGTGTGTGAGTGTGTATGTATATGTGTGTGAGTGTATGTTTGTGTGTGTGTGTTTGTGTGTGAGTGTGTATGTGTGTTTGTGTGTGTATGTATGTATATATATGTGTGTGTATAATATATGTATGTGTGTGTGTGTGTGTATGTATGTGTTTGGGTGTGTGTGTGTGTGTGTGTGTTTGTAATAATAATAATAATTATAATAATTATCGGTTTATTGTTCATTGCAGCCCTGAGGCTGAAAATCTACAGAGTTTTTCTTAAATCTAGGTACAGTACAATACTTATTCTACCTTAACTACGAGGTTTCATGCGACCTTTGGCGACCGTGAGGTATCTGGCTTCCCACCAAGCACATACATAGATGCACTTTGTATTGGTGAGAAGATGTGTAGGCTAACACAGGCTGATAGCAGCTTGGTTAGGGAGGAACCACGATACAATTCTCTCCGTCGCTATGGCCGATTTTTTTTTTAGAAATCTGGTGGATTCGAATCCTTGCACCCACAGTCAGTGCGAGACCACCGTACAGCGCCTTAGACCACAGGACCATATATATGTGTGTGCATGTGTGTTTGTGTATGTGTATGTGTACCGGCAAGTAGCAGACTGGGTTCATCGGGTCATCAAATGTCTAACAACTTTCTTCTTCTTCGGCAGGGTATGATGGTAGGTAGATAGATAGATATGTAGATATATAGATATATGCGTAGATAGATAGATAGATATGTAGATAGATAGATGCATAGAGATAGATAGATACGTAGATAGATAGATAGATAGATATATAGATAGATAGGGGTAAGGGGGACAGACAGGAAGATAGGTAGACAGATAGACATACAGATATATATATATATATATATATATATATATATATATATATATATATACCATCCTGTCATTCCTAGGAATGATCTGACTTTTCTCTTCGTTCGAGGTGGTTCAGCATCCAAGATCTTCTTTACCTTATCCTTGTCGACCTCAACTGTATTTTCACCAACTTTCAGTCCAAGAAATGCCACAGAAGAATATCCAACAAAGCACTTTGTAGGTCTCACCGTTAACCCTGCCTCTCTCACATCATTAAACAGTATTCTCAAAGCACTCACATGTTTCTCCCAGTTAGTTTTGTGTACCAACAAGTCATCCATATAGTTGTCTCTGTCCTCTTTCCCTTTGTTCAGCCTGCACATCATCCGGTTGTAGGTAGCAGGAGAACACACAAGTCCGAAGGGCATCCTGACGAACTGAAAACTACCCTCTGGAGTGGAGAAAGCAGTCTTTGGCCGGGACTCTACATTCACATTGATCTGCCAATATCCCTTTGCAAAATCAAATGATGAATAGAATTTCATACCTTGTAACATAGCCATTATATCTTCTTGCCGTGCCATAGGTTCAGTGTCAAATTGGATTACCTTGTTCAATTGCTTGTAGTTAACACAGAACCGAATATCTCCATCCTTCTTCTTAACCAGGACAATGGGTCATTGTAAGGGGGGGTAATTGCTTGTTCGATGATTCCCATCTCTAACATTTTTAGAACTTCTTTTCTTGCAATTTCCCTGGTGGCATATGGCAACACATACAGTTTGACATACACAGGCTTCTCGGTGGTTAAATCAATCTTATTCTCCTCAAGGTGGGTCAAACCTGGAATGTCAGAGAAAATGTCCGCA
Organism: Paralithodes platypus; assembly: GCA_032716605.1. Classification (NCBI taxonomy): domain Eukaryota; kingdom Metazoa; phylum Arthropoda; class Malacostraca; order Decapoda; family Lithodidae; genus Paralithodes; species Paralithodes platypus. Next base: position 39,207,501 of record CM064573.1, on the reverse strand, counting down.
TACTCTTCTATCAGCAGTCTTAGATCCTCTTGTTGTTCTGAAGTCAAATTAGGATTTACATTGACGTCCAAGTAAGTTTTACCAACCTCCAGTCCTGGATGAAGTAACAGCTCTTCCTCGTCATCCTCCTCTTGGACCACCGCCAGAGCTGCCACTTGTCCATCATGAATATCTGCTGCTTCCTCCTACTTTTTAAGGAGGTTAACATGTAACATTTTATCATGATCTCCAATTCTTACCTTATAGACCATGTCGTTGACCTTTTTGACCACCTCAAATGGACCCTTCCATTGTAGCAATAGTTTGTTTGAATCTGTTGGCAAAAGTAGTAACGCTCTTTCACCTACGTTTAGCAGTCGAGGAGTAGTCTTCTTATTATAGTGATGTCTATACCGCTCTCTTGCCTCTGCAAGACTCTCCTGGGCTATACGACAAGTCTCCTCTAATTTATTGTGCAACTCGAAGATGTACTGATAAGTGTTCTGTACCTGGTGTTCCTTGGGTCCTGTCCACATCTCCTTCAGTACCTGCATGGGTCCTTGCACTGCCCTCCCGTAGAGAAGCTCTAAAGGCGAGAATCCAGCGCTGGCTTGCGGTACTTCCCTGTAGGCGAACATCACGGCTGGCAGATACCGGTCCCAGTCACGTGGCCTCTCCTGACACATCCGCCTCAGCTTCTGCTTAATGTTCCGTTGAATCTCTCGTTCAAACCATTATGCCTGGGATTATAGGGGGTGGTATGTAGTTGCTTAACACTAATTAGTCTGCAAATTTCTTTCATGAGATGAGAGGTGAACTGAGTACTTTGGTCGCTTAATATTTCTTCTGGTAGTCCTACCGGTGAAAACACCTCCAACAAAGCCTCCGCTATTCTCTCAGTTTCAATACTAGGTATTGCTACTGCCTCCAGGTACCTGGTTGCGTAGTCCACTATTGACAAGATATACCTGTTACCCCTCTCTGTTTTAGGATTAAGTGGCCCAACCAGATCTACAGCTACTTTCTTGAAAGGGGCATCAATTAAAGGAACCTCACTTAGTGGAACCTTGGTGACCCTTCCTCATGGCTCTGTCCTCTGACACACATCACAACTCCGACAATACCTTTTGATGTCCCCATACACACCTGGTCAGTAGAAGCTGTCGAGGATTCTGTCACACGTCTTCTTGATGCCGAGATGGCCTGCCATCAGACCTTTATGAGCTAGGTGTAGGACCTGGGGTCGCCAACCCTCTGGCACAACAACCTGGTTAATTTCACCATTTTGAAAGATCTGTCTGTACATGACACCATTAATAAGAGTTACCTTAGCATTACGTTTACCTCTCAAAGTTTTCCCACATGCTTATGCAAAGTGTCCAAACTACCATCAGCTTCTTGGGCATGCTTTAATTCCTCGACACTGCCGACTATGTGGGCTCCTTCTGCGACGCGGAGAGGAGCCAAGGGCTTGTCCTTCCTTGCTTGGCTCCTGGTGACTGCTGCTGCTGCACAATGGTCTTCTCCCTGTTCCTCCAAAGTTGCTCCTGGAACATTTCCAATTATCAAATCACAAACCGCATCATCTAGACATGTTGCAGACACTTCTCCCTTAAAGTATGGGGAATGGACATGTATTTTAGCCACTTTACAAACGCGAACAGTGTTATCAATCAAAACACACTTCTTTTGATTTCCAGTCAATTCATGAGGTTTCACAAATTTAAGTTTAACCACAACATCAGTACACCCTGTATCCCTTATTACTTCCACTCTCTGATCACCAATATGACCCTCCACTACTTTTAAGCCATCTCTTGCCCCACAAACACCCGCCAATAATGGGATCTTCTCTCCAGTAGAAAAGTGTACTATTCCACCCTCTTCAAAGGCAGCCGCCTCCTCCTCCTTTACCCCAGTTGACCTTTCTTGAGCTAGTTTAGTGGGTTCCCGTCGGAGCCTACCAAATACTGCACAATCTTTAGCAATATGATCTGGGCGGTTGCATAAAAAACAAACACGTTTTCCTTTCAATACCTGGTTGCTCTGCTGCTTGTAGGCACTGGAGACTGGCTTTGCTTCACTTGTGGGAGAGGGCGTCGTCTTCGTCTGTGTCCGGTGGGCCAGTGATGAAGAACGTGCATCCAGGTACCGCTCAGCCACTGCTTCCATCTCCGGCATGTCCTTTGGTCTCCGGTCCTTGAGGTGGACCGCCAAATCTGGGGGACACCTAGTCGCAAACTGTTCCCTCAGATTAAATCACAGATGCTAGGATATGTTTTTGCTACTGTAGACAAATCTATCCACTTTTCTAAATATCTCCTCAGTCTTGACATATACTGCTGTACGGTTTCATCTGAATCTGGCTTAGAATATCTAAATTTCTTACGAAATCCTTCTTCAGTCAACATATACCTGCGTAATAAAGTTTCTGTCACCTTTGTAAAATCCATGGAATCTTCATTTGTCATACTCACATAAGCTTGGAGTCCTTTACCTGTCAATAACATAATGAGATGAGTCGACCATTCCTCACTCCTCCACTTTTGGGTGGTGGCATACCTTTCAAACCTGGCTAAATAGGCATCCATGTCGTCCTGGTCCTCCTGGAACATCGGCAACTTTATCTTGGCTGTAGACAACCCTGATGTGACTAGTCCCTGTGTTGGAGTTTGGGCTAGTTGCTGTTCCAACTTCTTCGCTTCCAGCTCCACCTCAGCCCTACGCTTCTCGTCCGCAGCAACAACTAAACGAGCCTGCCACTCCTCAGCAAGAACTAGTCTCTCCTCGGCTCACCTATCCCTTGCCAATTCTCGCTCATATTTAACACATTCTTGAAGACCAGTACCAGTGAGTCCTAACTTCTCACCAGCTGCAGTTAACTCATTAATATGCATTTCGGATATGGCTGCTGACAAAAAAATATAATAATTCAGACACCTCACAAGATCAGAAAGTAAATGTCAAGAGATAACACACATATCACCTCACCAGATTCAATTAAATCATTAATATTAATCCTCTCCGACATATGACGCGATTCTGAGCCTATTAGGGATACTTTAAAGCCTTTGTTACCGTCAGGGGTATTTAGAAACCTTTAGTTTAGTTACTTCAACCTCTGCAGTTGTCTTTGAGTTAGCTGTGGGCAGAAAACTAATTTTGGAGAGGTAATTATAAGAGTGAGAGAACTCTATTTCTTATTGCTAATCTAGCAACCTCTGCGTAATATGTGCGTGAAACGGTTAATTTCGGACATGGCTGCTGGATATCAAAAGAAAACTCCAAACACCTCACAAGATCTCAAAGAAAACACAAATGTCACAAATATATCACAAGTCACACAACAAAGGGTTACAAACCATTAAATCCCGGTCAAGCCCCCAATATTATGTCACATATTGAGGTTAATGAGAGCTGAACATATGACATAATATATAGAAATATGGTTTGCAATACCTGGTCATGAAAACACATAGAAATATTTATAACATTTACTTGATGAAAGTAACAAGTACAGCCCAATGCCCAAGTATGCCTTAATCCTATCATTAATTCTACAAAAATAACACAATCATAATTACATAGCCTAACAATTACATGGTGACTCCAGTGAGAATCAGTCCAGGCTCCACCCAAACACCGGCACTTACTCAGAGAGTTGGAATATATCAGCTGGCAAGCTGTGTGTGTGGCAACAACAGACACCTCCTCTCAACAGGATGGTCTCACTTAATGAGACTAACACAAACCATTCAATAAGGCTTCACATAAGCCAATGTAATATAAGGCTTTACATAAATCACATCATACCCTAATGAACACTTCACAATACGTTACACTAAGATACAGTAAATTCAAAGTTACTTCTCCACACACACACACACAGCTGCTACGCCGACACTCTAATCACCCTGAAAGACAACCGGCTGCTAGTGAAGCCTGCACCGTTCTGCCAGGCTGGCGCCAGACAGCTCATATTCCTTAAAAATTAGATCTGGAGTCATCATGTATGCCATAATAGTTGATAAGCTCCGCCCGTTCTCTCTCACCTATTACAGGGTAAACTCAAGCTGAATTTTTGACATATATATACAGTATATATATATATATATATATATATATATATATATAGATATATAGATATATATATACAGATATATATATACAGATAGATAGATAGATAGATATTATTATTATTAATATTATTATTATTATTATTATAGAAGCTGTCTAAGCCTCCCAACAGGGTGCAGATACACCTATAAAAGATGAATCCCCACAAAATACCCGTAAGTACTGGAGAGAGACTAAGACAACTAAGAAAAAGGAAAAGGGCTACAGTAGTTAGAGAGCCCAGAAGAAAAGATCAGTTTGTCAATTAAAACACCATTCTAAAAAGAATAAAAGCAAATCATGATTAAAACAAAAATGTACTGCTGCAGATAGATAGATAGGTAGATAGATAGATATATAGATAGTTCTACGTGGATATATAAATTGCTTGATGGATAGATAGATAGAAAGAATACAGTGGATAAATAGACTGATGAACAGATTAATTTATTGAAAGATAGAATACATTTATTGGTGAATGGATATGTAGATGGATAGGAAGGTGAGTAAGAAAGTGATTGATGGATAGATAGGTAACTAGAGATGCAGTATAGATAGATAGATAGATAGATGGGTTGATGAATAACTAGATATATGGATAATTATAAAGCTAATGTCATAAGGGCATGCTGTACGATTTAAACAAAAATTGTACTTTGTGTGTGTGTGCGTGTGTGTGTGAATGAGTATGTGTGTAGGGGTGGGGTGTGTGTGTGTCATCACACAGGGTGATGTGATGCGACTAGTGCAGTAGCATGTTGGTGTAGTGCTGCTTGCTTGCATGCAATTCTCGCTTTCAGCTGCTGCCGCTGGCTATCCCTTGTGGTGAAAAGGGGAGCCGAATGCGTAAGTCTCCCTCAGCCAGTACATAGCCTCTCCATCACCAAGACTCCTATTGTGCCTCCCCGGGGCCACACACGGTAACTGGGGGTCTTGCGACCCCAGGCTAAATCAATAGGGGATCTCGGGACATGCGGTGGCCCCCAGAGGTATGATGTGCATCCTTGTCATCTACCAACAACCGCACACACCCACTGCCTTGTGGGTTAGTCTAGTAAGACAAAGGCTAGGGGAGCACACCCTGAGAGAAAAGCAGACGTTGGGGTCACGTCCTGGCGGTTTCCGACAAACTGGAATTCCGGCAGTCCCCTGCAGTATTGAGCAGGAGCTGGTCGTCTTGGGTCACCCCCTTGCCATCAGCAACCCTTGTTCAGTACCAAGATAGTGAAGTTGGAACTGTGCACCTCCCTCGGCACTCTAAACTCTTCTATGCACAGGTTTTCTCTTCCTGCTTTTGTCAATTTTTCCCTTTTCCTGAACCAAAGACCAGCGGCGATGGGGAGTCTAGTGACGGGAACAGGAACAGGATGGTTCTGGGAGTTCCTAGCTCGACCCCTGCACGATGGCGACACAGGGCTATTTATGGTCGCTGATGGCTGGGATTGGAGTGGCAGTCGTCTTCGGCAGACCCCTGTGGGTCTGAGCAGTCCTTTTCAGGATCCGTGCTGCTCACCCTGAATAGGGAAGGGCCTAGAAAAGGTGGCCTAAAAATCACCCGCTCCACACAAGCTGAGTAGGACACCGCACCTACTGAGCCATCCCATATGCGGTCGTAACAATAGAAAGAAACAAATTTCACTTAAAATTGGAACGTGGAATGTGAGAACCCTACTGGACAGAAACGCCCAACCTGACAGACCCCAGCATAGAACAGCCCTAGTTGATATTGCTGCTCTCAGTGAAACCAGTTTCCTGTGAGAAGGATCGCTGTGTGAAACGGGCTGCGGATACACCTTTTACTGGAGAGGCTACCCTCAAGGAGGCCAACACATGCATGGTGTGGGCTTTGCCATCAACAATGACATCTTAGGAAAAATCCCAGAAGTGCCAGTTGGAATCAGTGAAAGACTCATGACACTCAGAATACCCCTTGTTAAAAACAGATATGCCACCATCATCAGTGCATATGCCCCTACCCTAGCTGCTACAGAGGACGACAAAGATCAATTCTATCAGGCACTAGACGAGGCCCTCAGCAGAATCCATAGGCATGATGCAATACTACTTTTAGGTGACTTCAATGCAAGAGTTGGAAAAAAATATGAGATATGGGAAGATATAATTGGTAAACATGGAATAGGACACATGAACTCCAACGGCCTTCGGCTCCTCACATTGTGTGCTCAACATAACCTTTACTATTACCAACACCCTTTTCCAACAGAAAGACAAGTATAAAACATCTTGGATGCACCCACGCTCAAAACATTGGCACCTGTTAGACTATATAATTGTAAGAAGAAGTGAACTAAGTGGTGTCCTTCATACACGAGCAATGAGAGGATCTGAGTGCTGGACAGATCACAGTAAGATCTATCCTTAAACTGACAATACGACCACCTGTACGACGTCTAAATACAAATAAGATAAGAATAAACGTTGCTAAACTTAAAAACCATGAATTTTGTAACAGCTTCCGTAGAGTTTTATCTGAGAAGCTAAGTGATGAAGATCCCATTAGCAACTTAACAATTCCACTAAATGAAATCTGGGCTTCACGTAGTGAATTAATTTATGAAGCAGCAAAGGATTCAATTGGTAAAAAATATAAAATTCATCAAGACTGGTTTGATGAAAATTTGGGCAACATCTCCATTCTTTTAGACAGGATGCACAGAGCTCACAGAGCAACTCTTAGCAACCCAACCTCTGAAACCTTAAAAATGAACTGGCAAGAATTACGGTCATATTTACAAAGATCCTTACGAAAAATGCAAAATGATTGGTGGACAAATAAGGGACAAGAAATAAAAGGGTATGCCGATGCACATGACATGCACAACTTTTATAATGCTGTAAAACAAGTGTATGGACCTACAAGCTGTCCACTTACACCATTAAGGAGTGCAGACGGAACTACTCTTATAAAAGATCAAAAGGCAATTGTTGAGAGATGGGGGGAGCACTTCAAGGATTTGCTGAACCAAGAAAATCATGTAGACCAAACTTGCCAACAAGAGTTTGAAGAGCAACCCATTATTCAAGTTCTTGATATACCACCAACCTTTAGTGAAATTACTAGAGCAGTTAAGATCCTGAAAGATAACAAGTCTCCTGGTCCAGATGGTATACCAGCAGAGTTAATTAAATATGGAGGTTACCTACTGCTTCGAGATATTCACTCATTAATTTTGGAGGTATGGGACATGGAGTACATACCTCAGAAATGGAAAGATGCAAATATTATCACAATTTACAAAAACAAGGGTGATAAATCTAATTGGGGCAACAGCAGAGGCATTTCTCTTTTAGCTGTGGCAGGGAAGGTGCTGTCAAAAATCATGCTTCAGAGACTGTAGACCAAACTTACTGAGGAAATACTGCCAGTTACAATGCGGTTTCCGTAAAGATCGAGGAACTATTGACATGATTTTTACTATACGTCAATTGCAAGAAAAATGCAGGGAACAGAATAAAGACATTTTTATAGCCTTCATTGATCTGTCAAAAGCCTTTGATACCGTAAATCGAGAAACATTGTGGAATATTCTCCGTATCTTTGACTCTCCACCAAAATTTGTGGTACTTGTAAGGCAGTTTCGTGATGGCATGACGGCGAGAGTCACTGCAGGAGGCCATGCATCAGAATCATTTGCTGTTAATGCCGGAGTCAGACAAGGGTGTGTACTGGCACCAGTCCTTTTAAAAAAAATAATAATATGCGTTATAACACTTCTTCATAGGACTATAGCAAACAGAAGTGGAATCAACATAGACTATAGACTAGATGGCAACCTCTTTAACATTCGTAGATTTCAGGCAAGAACAAAAGTCTATGGAAAATATCCTGGAACTTCAGTATGCAGATGATTGTGCTCTTGTAGCTCACTCGCCAGAGAAACTAGAAGTCGTGCTTGAAGCTGCAGCAAGTGCTTACTGCAGAATGGGCCTGTCAGTTAACATCCAGAAAACACAAACAATTTCTCAGTGGTCAGCTCAGATACCACCTGTGCAGCCAGTGTTCAGATTAGCAGGAGAGGAGATAGCACAAGTTCCTTCCTTCAAGTATCTGGGAAGCTTCCTGTCTGAAACGGCCAGTATTGACGATGACGTACAACACCGACTGAGACAAGCTGCAGCATCTTTTGGCCGCCTCCAAGATACAGTTTTCCAAAATAATCACCTGACTCTTTGTACCAAAGTGGCTGTATATAACGCTGCGTGTATAACCACTTTGCTCTATGGTTGTGAGACATGGACGACATATAGACGCCATATACGACCCCTGGAGGCTTTCCACATCAGATGCCTCCAGAAGATTACGGGTATAACCTGGCAGGACCGTGTTCCTCGTATAACAATACTTGAAAGAGCCAACAATGTATTGAGACCCTTATCATAAAACAACAACTCAGATGGGTTGGGCATTTCATCCGTATGCCAGAGGAGAGACTGCCTCATAAAATACTATATGGACAGCTGCATGAAGGCCACAGAGCAGCTGGAGGACCAAAATTAAGATACAAAGACATATAAAGAAAATACTAAAAAGGTGCAATATACAACCAACTGCACTTGAAAACTTAGCATCAGATAGACCACTATGGCACTCACACTGCCAGCAAGGAACGAAGGAATTGGAACGTCAGAGGAAACACCACCAGCAGGAGAAGAGGGCCCGGAGACATGCACGCCGGGAACAACCAGCACCTCCTAATCCAGACTACCAGTGCCCAGACTGTGGCAGATGTGAATCACGGATAGGACTCTACAGTCATCGTAGAACTCACAACAGATGAATGCAGGAAGGGAACGTCATCATCGGACTACAATGGACTGCCATAAGCAGGGGTGGGGGTGATGTCTTTGTGAGTGAGGGTCCGAGCCTGGGGAGTGAGACTGTTGTTACGTCCTGGGATATATAAACACTGGGCTCTTTCTATTGGACTAGGTATGCGGCAACAAGCAACAACGGAAAACGCTAGATCCAACCCTTATCTATAAACCCAGGCAACAAACCACCCTAAACCGTCAAGAGTCCTGCCTGGACAACAAGGTATCCTATGACTCGGTTACAGGGTGCACGCACTATAGACTGCTGATAGTCAAGCAGGCTATATAAAAGATCACACAATTAAGTTGACTTAAAGCTTCAAGGAAAAGATAGATAACGGAATTAAATTGCAGAAACAATTTAATAACAAACTAGAAGAAAGTACATTTAACGTTACGTTAATTAATACAACTAATCACCCCTGCGTGAAAGAAGGTGAAAGCAAACAGTCCTCAAAACATCGTACCGGTAGACAAGATGCGGGTTTCTAAACTGCATGCGGCTACTGTAGGATCTGATGCTTAGCAAAGAAAGTACGTTACGGATTTAGAGAACTCTCAACTCATAAGCAGGAATAAATACTAGTGATAGGACCTACAGTGTATAATGGCATAGGTATAATTAAATAAAGGTAGCAACTCGCAACATAACCACATACAGGTGTGCTTCTCACTCTTAGTCAGGCAAGCCTGCTCGGACAGAGTCTCTAAGTCACACCCTGACTCACAATGCTCACAAAAACGGTAAACTGTGGCACAATAACAAGCATACAGAAATAATAAACCCCTAGCTGTTAATCTGCCAGGCGGCAGAGGTCTAGCCGGAAGGATATAGGCTTCGGATACCCGGGCTGAGCCACCTGCTCTAGCCTAGGGACGTTCCCAAGTCTGTGCGCCAAATTACTCTAATTGAAAGGGTGCTCTCTTGAGAGACTCAGATCGCAAGTATCTGACTCTCTCCTGGCGACCCTAAAACAAAAGCAAGACGTGCTAGCGCAGTGCTGAGTGGACTAGGCAAGGGCCCTCACACAACACAACACTAGACACACAGGGACACAGACAAGAAAATGCCCCCAGACTCCCACGGGTATCCTAGTAAAGTCGTGCTGGTCCACAGGACTCGCACCAGCAGACTTTACTTAAAGGATCGCAAAAAGCCTCCCCTCCGGTCTAGCCCCTGCTAACCTGACACAAGAACACACTAGCAAGCATGAAACCACCAAATATGAGACAACAAAAAAGCTTCCTAGGTCTCATTAACAATTACATCTCTGCATAAGGCCCAAAATCCTATCTAGTTATCTGAGAGCTCGTCGTTAAAACAATAATAGATATAAGGTCTATCAAGGGGATGGGATAATTAAATAGATTGGTGAAGTAGTGGAAAGAAGGTATACAAAGTAAGAGAGAAAGTTTCTAAGTGGGGTTGAGAGGGAAAGATATCAAGGGGGTCCGAAGGGTACGACAGTGAGGTGAGCTCTGAGTCTTGAATCTGTCTGGACCCCGCCCTAGGCATGCAGAATACATCCCATGCTTGGCAACACTCAACACAGTTGCCGGGTCAAAAATCGTCTACCCCGTGCGTGAGTCGAAATTAAGCCTAACGTTGCGATCAAATGCATATGGCAACATCAGGCTCGTCCCAAGCTGGACTCTCCGCGCGAAGCAACGTCCCCCAGCCGGTCTCTCTCTCCCGCTCGTCTCCTCCCACTCTCACTAGACTTACATCTTATATATTATAATGAAACAATCAACTTTCGAGAATAAAATATACTAAGATGCGTTGGTTAAGAATAAGGGCAGCTACAAGCTGTGAAACAACATAAGAATATCCCAGACATTAGTTACATTGTCGTAGGATATACACTAAGGAAAAGCTTCCGCCAGACGGTTTCTAAACGGCTGGGCAGCCGACGCGCGCGCATGCCCACACGTGGCTACTATGCAGAAGCGTCACACTGTGAAGCGCAGAGGCGAAGCAGCTTCAGAGATGGAGTTGGGTTCGAGCCGTGAATAGGTGCTTTGCATGTACAAGGAGTACAAAGGAGTACAAAGGAGTACAAAGGAAATCAAGCAACAACAGATCTAGTGACCCTTCTAGGTTGCTTGTCCTCCAAAACACTGAGGATCAAGTGTCCAAACAGTGGTTTAGAGTGGGTAAGGGAACATTGGAAAGGGAATTACTGCCCTGGAACTAATGTCCGTGGCAGGATTAGGAAGTTAGTAGGGGACAGATGGGTTAGTAACTGAGGGGGGGATAAAATAAAGTTATTCATTTACAAACGCAGTCAGTCGCGGGTTTGATGCGAGATATTTGTCTAGGCGGAGTTTAAATGAATCAACGGTGATACAGTCTATAACGTTTCGGGGAAGCCCATTCCACAAATGTCTCGCTCCCTAGACTGGAACAAGACCTAATGGGCCTCACCGTGTTCAGCGGTAGAGTGTAAAGGCTATCAGCCTATGCCCAAGAGGGAGAAGTTGGAATATAGAAAAACAAAATAAAAATAAAATAATGCATGAGTATGTGTTAGTGTGTGGTGTAGGTGTACATGTGTGTGGTGTAGGTGTACATGTGTGTATATGTATGAGTACCGGTATATGTAAGTGTGTGTGTGTGTGTGTGTGTGTGTTTATGAGTATGTATGTGTATGTATGTATGTATGTATGTATGTATGTATGTATGTGGTGATAGGGTGCTGCAAACTTAGCGTCACTCTCTCTCTCTCTCTCTCTCTTGGATGACACATTTTGTCCCTTAACTAAAACGTTATCCTTGTAATGACAGTGCGAGAGAGAGAGAGAGAGAGAGAGTGTGTGTGATAGTCTTGTGTGACACTTGTACTAAGGGGAAAGTGTTTTGTTTAATTTATTTATCTGTGTATTCGCTTCCTTTCTAGACCTCCATCAAGCTTAAAAAAATACCCCCAAAACCCCCTTCGAGATAAATGTGTGCGTTTATCGGTGGAAATATGTCCTGACCATTGCAAGCAATACTCGACACTTAAATAGCGCGAAAGATCTTATAATCTGACAAAGAAATTGGGTGAAAGGTCTTAAAATCGCCGCCAAACTAATAAAGCAAACGTCTTAAAATATCCAAACTGATGGGGCTAATGATGAGGGCGAAGGGAGTCAAGAATTAAAACAAAAAACCTACCCTCAATATATGGTAGTTGGTGAGTGTTTCAGTAAAGATATATCAATAAATATATAAATAAATATATATACAGTATAAATACTTCATTTTCATGGTGTCATTGTAAATTTATTCTGGCTAACCGTAGACGATTTTGACTCTGCTTCAGAAGGATGTGCAAGTATTATTGTTCACGTCGTTCTTAACACCAATAACACCTCAAATGAAAGTAATGACAGCATGCGATTCAACCAGGATTCAAACCCAGGATATCACATACTCAATGTACACGCTCTAACTATTACACCATCAAGGCAGTTAAGGGGAGGCAGTTGGTTTTTCGAGTCTTCCTCCTCCCTCATGTTAAGCCCTATTAGTTATGAGATTTCAAGACATTCGCCCCATTAGTTTGGCAATATTCAGACCTATTGCCCCATTTATTTGCCAATATTAAAACTTTTCGTGCCGTTTAGGGGTCGACTATTTTCCTGGCGAGCCAAAGCGAGCCTGTATTTGAAGAGGAATCGGCCTTCGGCCTTGACATTTTTCTACCGAAAAATGTACAAATTTATATCGAAAGGGGGCCTTGTGGGTGTATTTTAAGTTTGATAGAAGTTTAGAGAGCAAACTAAACCCCTTCCTTAAACCATTGAACCAAACCAGTAAATTATGCTGCACAATACCGCCTGAGCTCCCTTAACAGACAGAATAACAGAGGTATAACTACAGTAGACCTATATCTACTATAGGGACACAGGGGGTGCGCCACATTTCCTACACCATGTATACTGCGTATTTCCTACACGTCACATCTCCTACAAATTTAGCAGTTTTTAGAGTAATGACATATTTCCTACACATATATATACTGCATATCTCCTACACAGTTTTTAGTGTAGTGACATGTGTCCTACACATATACTGCATATCTCCTACACAGTTTTTAGTGTAGTGACATATTTCCTACACATATACTGCATATCTCCTACACAGTTTTTTAGTGTAGTGTCCTACACATATACTGCATATCTCCTACACAGTTGTTAGTGTAGTGACATATTTCCTACACATATACTGCATATCTCCTACACAGTTTTCAGTGTAGTGACATATTTCCTACACATATACTACATAATTATCTCCTACACAGTTTTTAGTGTAGTGACATATTTCCTACACATAAACTGCATATCTCCTACACAGTTTTTAGTGTAGTGACATATTTCCTACACATATACTGCATATCTCCTACACAGTTTTGAGTGTAGTGACATATTTCCTACACATATACTGCATATCTCCTACACAGTTTTTAGTGTAGTGACATATTTCCTACAGAGATACAGCATGTCTCCTACACACACAAATCTATATGGTCACATTTCCTACACTGCCGTGTAGGCTATACGGGGAAGAGCCTCTGTGGTTCTTCTGCCCTGCCGACACGCTGTCTCCTGTGCAGATTGCATAGCTATCCTTGTGGCAGCAGCAGATAATAACAACCCTGCAAATGTCCCACTTGTCGTACAATCATTCATGACAGGCTTGAGGTATTCGTTTAAAAAAAAAAATGTCCTCACGAAATACAATTTTAACTGGTTTTACAGTTTCATTTGATAGACGTATCTTTTTAAAGAGAAATAAAAACATTTCCCACATATATATTCTCCAGCGTTTTGTATTAATGCCACGTGATCGCATTGATGAGCACTGATCATGTATCAGAATTGTAGGAGATATGACAGTATAATTGTAGGAGTTATGCCGGATTCAGCGTGTGGTGTAGGAGATATGCTGGGTACTCAGTTTTGGTGTAGGAAATATGACCGACTATGTGTAGGGTATGTGGCAGTACTCCAACTTTTGTAGTTGTGTAGGAGATGTGACTACGCCCCGGGACACACAGTAGAGCGCCCACCTACGCCTACGCTGCCTTCTCACAAAATACACTTAAGGGAGCCCACCTCGCTTGTTTTCTCTTTTTCTCCCTCTCTCTTTGGCTTGTATCCATTCGGCCCCATTCACCCTACTGTTATAAGACGTTTACCCCCATCCTGGTGTCAATATTTTCCGTGAGTCAGCATATATATATTTTTGTTTTGACAGCAAACTAGATTTGTAAATTTTTCGATAGAAAAATGTCTCCGGTGAAGCCAGATTTCTCCATACAATGCTGGCTGGCTATCGCTTGCCAGGAAGAAATCGACACTTGGATGGGGATAAACGTCTTGAAACAGTTGGCTGAATGGAGCCGAATGGATACAAGCCAGAGAAAGAGAGAAAAGGAGAGAAACATAACAAAAACGGTGACCCCCCTTAAATGCACAACAATGACACCAGTGTGACATAAACTAAGAAGCTCATTATCTACGGATCCACTTCTTCCTTGGCGCATACTCTATCTGCCCGCCAAATGTCGTGAAAATCTGTTGATAACTTTGTGAGATATCTTTTGTACAGATAAACAAACACACTGACCAACAGAGGCGAAATCATAAGCTCCGTCCAATTTCGGTGGAGGAGTTAACCCTTTGACTCCCCCATACCTCTCCTATCCCGTGCAGTACCGGTGACGTCCTTTTCATTATATTATGGTGACTATTAGACGATTTTATTCAGGTTAGGAAGGACGTCTACCCATTAAAGGACTACAGACTATCTCAATTAATCCTTTAAGCTACCTTTTATTCCTCCTAAGCTTCATAAAATCGTCTAAATGTAGCTGACATATATACAAATAAGACGTCGCTGGTACAATAATGGGCTAATGTCTGTCAGATGTTGAATAGGGTGGGTAAGTGAAAGAACATGCTGTTTCTCACTTGAAACAAATAAATCAAATTTTAGATATTGCTGATACCAATTATTGATCAAAGTATACTTGGTACCGAGACATCACTTATTTGGCTGACTGTACCGGTACTAACGCTAAAATAAATAGTGAAGGAAATGGCCCCCCTCTCTGTGCTTGGCTATGGCTCTTGTTGTTGTTGTTGTATTGTTGTTTGAAGGTTATTGTTGTTGTTGTTGTTGTTACTTGTGTCCTTTATGGGAGTAGTTATTTCATTAGGGTGTAAAGGGTTGAAGGCCAATGGCTCTGTGTTTTAGTATAGTATACCGTGTACTGTATACTTATACAGTACAGTATAAGATATAAAGTATACAGTATATGCAGCTTTATTATACAGTACAGTATAAGATATAAGTATACAGTATATGCAGCTTTATTATACAGTACAGTATAAGATATAAGTATACAGTATATGCAGCTTTATTATACAGTACAGTATAAGATATAAAGTATACAGTATATGCAGCTTTATTATACAGTACAGTATAAGATATAAAGTATACAGTATATGCAGCTTTATTATACAGTACAGTATAAGATATACAGTATATGCAGCTTTATTATACAGTACAGTATAAGATATAAAGTATACAGTATATGCACCTTTATTATACAGTACAGTATAAGATATAAAGTATACAGTATATGCACCTTTATTCTTAAGGGGGGTCACCGTTTTTTGTTTTTTATCTCTCTCTCCTTTTCTTGTATTCATTCGGGCCCATTCAGCCAACCGTTTTAAGACGTTTATCACCATCAAGAGGTGTTGATTTCTTCCTGGAGAGCGATAGCGAGCCAGCATTGTATGGAGAAATCCGGCTTCGCCGGAGAATTTTTTCTATCGAAAAATGTACAAATTTAGCTTGCTGTCAAGACAAAAATGTATATATGCTGGCTCGCTACCGCTCGCCAGGAAAATATTGACACCTGGATGGGGGTCAACGTCTTAAAGCAGTAGGCTGAATGAGGCCGAATGGATACAAGCCAAAGAAAGAGGGAGAGAAAGATAAAAAAAAGCGAGGTGGGCTCCCTTAAGTGTAATAAATGTATTCACCTTTTCTGTACCGACGACGTCTCTTTAAATTATATTCTGGCTCTATTTAGACGATTGAGTGCTGTTTAAGAAGGATCTGTGTTAGTAGGAAGGATGAAGTGAGATAGTCTGTAGCTTTTTTTTATTGGTAGACGTCCTTCCTAAGCTGAATAAAGTCGTCTAATAATTGCCAAAATATAATGAACAGAATGTCACCGGTACTGAATGGGTTAATAATACAATATTAATGATGTTATTCTGCCTAATATTTTGACTATTTGACTTGGTTTATGAATGATCACACACATTCACACACACACTTGGTTTATGAATGATCACACACATTCACACACACACTTGGTTTATGAATGATCACACACATTCACACACACACTTGGTTTATGAATGATCACACACATTCACACACACACTTGGTTTATGAATGATCACACACATTCACACACACACACTTGGTTTATGAATGATCACACACATTCACACACACACTTGGTTTATGAATGATCACACACATTCACACACACACTTGGTATATGAATGATCACACACATTCACACACACACACTTGGTTTATGAATGATCACACACATTCACACACACACTTGGTTTATGAATGATCACACACATTCACACACACACACTTGGTTTATGAATGATCACACACATTCACACACACACTTGGTTTATGAATGATCACACACATTCACACACACACTTGGTTTATGAATGATCACACACATTCACACACACACTTAGTTTATGAATGATCACACACATTCACACACACTTGGTTTATGAATGATCACACACATTCACACACACACTTGGTTTATGAATGATCACACACATTCACACACACACTTGGTTTATGAATGATCACACACATTCACACACACACTTGGTTTATGAATGATCACACACATTCACACACACACTTGGTTTATGAATGATCACACACATTCACACACACACTTAGTTTATGAATGATCACACACATTCACACACACACTTGGTTTATGAATGATCACACACATTCACACACACACTTGGTTTATGAATGATCACACACATTCACACACACACTCATACAAATTCACACACATACTTAGAGGTGTGTGAATTTGTATTTTGTTGTTGTGTGTTCGTTGTTTTCTGTTGTGTTGTCCCTATTCTGGCTCTGTCTTGAGTCGGCCACCCCCTTTAAAAAATGTTTAGGAAAAGTGGGGATTGGGCCCTGAGTATATAGAATAAAATAGAATGAATGATATCTAGATTATTGTTGTTGTTGTTGTTGTTGTGTCATTAGGCTTGTGCTGGGCTGTAAAGGGTTGAAGTGTCAATGTTACGGGTTTTACTGGTGTTAACCCCATCTGTACCGGCGACGTCTTTTATTTTATTTCGGCTAAATTTAGACGATTTTGTGCTGTTTAAGAAGAATCAGTGGTAGTAAAAAGAACTGAGATAGTTAAAACCCTGTTAATTGTTTTAAGGGGGGTCACCAGCTTTTTTATCTTTCTCTCCTTTTCTCTCTTTCCCTGGCTTGTATCCATTTGGCCCCATTCAGCCAACTGTTTTAAGACGTTTATCCCCATCCAGGTGTTGATTTCTTCCTGGCGAGCGATAGCGACCCAGCATTGTATGGAGAAATCTGGCTTCGCCGGAGACATTTTTCTATAGACAAATTTACAAATTTAGCTTGCTGTAAAAACAAAAATATATAAATGCTGGCTCTCTACCGCTCGCCAGGAAAATATTGACACCTGAATGGGGATAAACGTCTTAAAACAGTAAGCTGAATGGGGCCGAATAAATACAAGCCAAAGAGAGAGGGAGAGAAAGAGAAAAAATAAACGAGGTGGGCCCCCTTAAGCCTTTCTTCAACCTGAATAAAATCTTTATATAATAGCCAGAATAAAGTTAAAAGGTAGATTATAAACTAAATCTTTATATAATAGCCAGAATAAAGTTAAAAGGTAGATTATAAACTAAAGAACATAGTCTAATGGTAACCCGAATATGAAGAAAATTACGCCATAGTGCTGAAGGTGTTAAAAAGAGCTATTCAAAATTGACCACTTGCGAGTTTCGGTCTATAAGGAAGTTGGAGCTGTGGCCATCAATATTTAGCAGAATTATCAGGTAAAATACGGTCATAATACATCTATCAATACACAAAACCAAATTTATCATACTTTTAATCCATCAGCAGCACACATTATTATTGCATTTCGCTTTAACCCTTCCTACCCGGGCTGCCTTAGGTAAGGACAGCTCGGCAGAAGGGCAGCTACCCGGGCGTCCTTACCTAAGGTATGTGCTTTAAAGCGCACTTTAAATTTAGCGCGGGCAAATTTTACTTGGCGTGGGCGATCGTAGCGCCACCAAGCCTCAACTACCCTCTCTTATCAGTTCCTACGTTGCCGCCATTGCGAGCTACAGCAAAAAAATGAATTCCGACGCGTCCGATACTGTGCAATCTCCCGCGCGTCCCAGTCCTAACCCGCTTGCAACATCTACGCCTCTGCCAACCGAGAAGAAAAAGAAACTAAGGAAAGTGAAACGTTTGCTAAGTGAGAGTGCAATACACCGTGAACTTTTCAACCCGGATTTGAGCAGTGGTGAAAGCTCTGTGGACAAAAACCTTTATATTCAGAGTAGAAGTGGAAGCGAAGTTGACGATTTTGTGGGATTTGGTGATGATGACAATGTGGATTTATTTGAGGGGGGTGATAGTAGTGATGATCCTGATGTGGAAGTGGTGGAGGAAGGTACTATTGAAGTACCAAGTGTGCTAGAGCCAACCCCTTCGCCTAGTTTCGTAGGTCAGGGTAGGCCTAGCCCTAGCCCTACGCCAGGACCTTCCCCTTTGCCTGCCCATACGCCCTTGAAAGTGGGTAAATACTTCTATAAACAGTCTTTAGTGAAAAGTGCAGCCAAGAAAGCACGCAGGGAATCAGAACAAGTGAAGGAAGGCGTAGATACTGATAGTGACGCCGACCCAGGCCTAGCAACCACCCGCATTCCTTTGTCCCGACGCCTTGACCCGGGACGCCGGGAGGGCCACCCACAGCCCTCGGCTTCATCTGTCCCTCAGGATGACCAAAGGGCCTCTACAAGAGCGTCATTGGCCTCCCACAGTGTGCCACCACAGGCCCTGCATCGTAGGTCATTATTTCCTGCGGAAAAGTCCATGGCTAGCCGCAATAGGAGCCCAACTCCCGAGGCCGAGGCTCCCATTGCTCAACCTCCCGCAGCCCCACGCCGCCGACGCCCGGTCTATTCTTCACCAGAGTTGTCTCCTGAAGAGGATGCTGACAACCCCAAAATTGCCCCAGATGATCTGACGTCGCCCGAGGAAGAGGAAGAGGAAGACGAAGAGGAAGAGCAAGTCCCGACAAGAAGAGTAAAAGGGCGAGGTCGTGGACGTGGTCAGCCTACCGACGCCGCTGCCCCTGGGCCTGGGCGTGCAGGGCGTCCGCCTTGGCGTCCGCGTGGCCAAGAGCGTGTGCCAGGGTGTCCAGGGCGTGTGCCTGCTGCAGCTGCACGTCCTCGTCCTCGAGCAGCTGACATGTTTGTGTGGACAGATGGGGCAGATTTTGAGCCAGATTGTCCTGCCTTTGATGAGGTACAACAGGGTTCCGGGGTGTCACCAGCATATCCCTGTGGCCCAAATGCCACCCCCAGTGAACTTTTCTGTGGCTTCTACGACAATGAAGTCATGGAATACCTTGTCAAAGAGACAAATAACCACCAGGCTATCTGTTCAAACTTTCTTGGGAGGAAGACCAGTGCCAAGATGGTGGCATGGAGAGCTCTCACTGTGGCAGAGTTATATGTGTTCTTGGCACTCAGAATGCTGATGACACACATAAAGAAGCACGTTCTGGCTGACTACTGGATAACTGGCGACCTCACAACGACTGCAGCATTTGGCAAATACATGTCAAGGGATAGGTACTTCGACATCCTCTCATATTTCCACCTGACAAATAACATGCATGTCCACGAGCCCGACACACTCTGGAAGATCAGGCAACTGTATGACATGATACGTCATCGATTTTCCACCTACCTGATTCCTTTTCAGAAGCTGTGCATCGACGAGTCTCTGGTCCTGTTCCGTGGTAGGCTGCACTTCCGACAGTATATCTCGTCCAGGAGACACCGCTTCGGCATCAAGCTCTTTGTCCTCTGCGACTGCAAGACGGGATATGTGCTCGACTTTATAGTCTACAGCGGCAAGGGTGGTGAAGTGCAGATTGACCCCCTCATTGGTTTTGGCGGCGCTGTGGTAAAGAGGATGATGTAGAGGTACTTCCATGACAACCACATCCTCTATACCGACAATTATTACATGTCGCCTATCCTCGCCAAGTACCTCCATGACCGCAAGACCGGAACTGTCGGCACAGTGAAGGGGAAGAGGAGGGGCATACCAGCCTACCCAACCAAGACTAAGAAGATGGACATCTTCCATAAGAAGAGTGGCCACATCCTCTCCATCCACTGGCATGACCAGCGCAAGGTCAACCTCCTCACCACATGCCACAAAGCAGAGATGGTCGCCACAGGGAAGGTGGACCGAAGGACGAAGAACCCTATCACGAAACCTGCTGCTGTCCTGGACTATAATGTCAACATGCGCCTCGTCGACAAGTCCGACATGCAGATGGGCTTCATAGACTGCCTGCGAACATCTTGCAGGTGGTACAAGAAGTTTGTCCTGCATACAGTAGATATGTCTGTCCTCAACGCGTACAACATCTACCGTTTGAGGACTCCAGTCATGAAGTACAAGAGCCTGCGGACCTTCCAAAAGCAGCTGATACTTAAGCTCCTGGGTAAACATGTGGGTACACCAGGGAGGCCACTACAAGGACCAGGCATGCTGGACAGAACAGGGTGTGCCGAGTTCTTCAGAAAGCACCAGCTCGTCGCCCTTCCTTTCCAGGGTCCTAACAGCAGAATAAAAATGCAGAAGAGATGCTATGTGTGCAGCCGCACAACTCGACGACCCCGCAAACCCACAAAAAGCACTTGGCAATGCCTCGAGTGTCAGGTGGGACTGTGTGCTGGCGCCTGCTTCAATGATTTCCACACTATGACAAACTATTGAAGTGTAAGTGACAGTGATAGTGACACTCAATAATAATAATAATAATATAACTAAGTATAAGTGAAAGAGACACACATAAGTAATAATAAGTGCCTTCAGAACAATATGAACAAGTGAAAGTGACACTAAAATATATATTCCTAACAATAAGTAAGTGAAAATGACACTATCAATTACCATAGTCCAGTATGAATAATCATAACTACTATAATAATAATAATAAAACTAAGTATAAGTGACAGAGACACAAATTTCTTCAGAAAAATAACTTTATTGAGTGGAAATAACATAATAACAATAATATATGGCATAATAAACAATAAAACACTAAAAAATCGCTTCCCGCCATAATTCAAGGTAGAGCGACGAGTCAAAACGTTCGTCGTAGCCTGGGCCGCGGTTGAGTGTTCGGACGCGGCGAGGTAAATAGGCGGCAAAAGTTACCTCCACTTCCATCACCATCACTCCAGAACCAGTTGAGCTAGAAAGCTCTACTTAACGCCATTCTACGCGGCAAGGTAAGGCACCCATTTTGACATATGTTTGATTAATGTAGGTAGTATATTAAGCGAGATTAGCCTTAGTTAACATATGTTGTGTTTTCAGCCAAATCGCCCCGATACAGCCTCCGTCCTTAAGTAAGGCAGCCCGGGGAGGAAGGGTTAATATCGATGTTCCCGGCTCCAACTTCCTTATAGAACAAAACTCGCAAGTCAGCAATTCACCAACACTACTACCATCCAATAATGCTATAATGCAATAATGCTATAATGCTATAATGCTATAATGCAATAATGCTATAATGCTATAATGCTATAATGCTATAATGCTATAATGCTATAATGCTATAATGCTATAATCTTTCTTATGGTGGTGAGAATTTGCTACTAAAGTTAAGGGGAGATGGGCTGGTTTTTCTGGCACCCCTGCACCCTCTTGTTTATTCAATTTTGTTTTGTTTTTTTTTCTTTAGATTTTAAGACGATCGGCCCATTAGTTTGGCGATTTTAAGACTTTACGCCCATTTCTTTGTCAATTAGGCCTATTTAGACCTTTCGTGATAATTAGGTGTCGATCTTTTCCCCAGGCGAGCGATAGCGAGCCTGAAATTTTAACAGGAAGAGGCCTTCGGCCAGGATATTTTTTCTACCGAAAGATGTACAAATTTATCTTGAAGGGGGTCGAGGGGGTGTTTTTGTTTTAAGCTTGATGGAGGTCTAGCGAGAAAACCAAAAGATAAAGGAATGTATACATAAATAGACACCCCAAAACGAACCTTACCCCCTTAAGGGATAAAATATGAATTGTGACAGGACATGAGGAGAGAGTTTCGATGATGTGTGAGGCTACTTAATGGGGGATGGGTGTATTGATTTGTTCATTTATGTATCTTTTTATTATTTTTGTAGTTTCCTCTCCAGACCTCAATCAAGCTTTAAAACAAAAGACTCAAGACTCTCCTTCAAGATAAATGTGTAAATATTTTTATAGAAAAATGGCCCGGCCAAAGGCCGGTTTCTATTAAATTACAGGTTCGCTATAGCTTGCCAGGAAAAACAATCGACACTTAAATGACACGAAAAGACTATAGATCTTGTTATCACCAAACTAATGGGCCAAGCGTCTTAAAATGTCAATACTAATGGGGTTAAACACGAGGAAGAAGGGGGACCAGATAAACGACCCATCTCCCCTTAAGGTATACCGTAATATATGAATTGTAACAGGACGTAAGAGAAAGTTTCAATGATGTGTGAGGCAAGTTAAAGAATACTGAGAATTGGGTATTTAATAATACCTGAAAAGGTAAAGGACACGAAAAGAAAGAGAGAGAATGAGAGTAGCAGCATGATACAGATAAAAGACGCTAACAATCAATATAGCGACGTTCATAATATCAAATTGGTCAATGAGAGAGAGAGTGAGAGTAGTAGCAGGATACAGATAAAAGACGCTAACAATCAATATAGCGACGTTCATAATATCAAATTGGTCAATGAGAGAGAGAGAGAGAGAGTAGTAGTAGCAGGATACAGATAAAAGACGCTAACAATCAATATAGCGACGTTCATAATATCAATTGGTCAATGAGAGAGAGAGAGAGAGTAGTAGTAGCAGGATACAGATAAAAGACGCTAACAATCAATATAGCGACGTTCATAATATCAAATTGGTCAATGAGAGAGAGAGAGAGAGTAGTAGCAGGATACAGATAAAAGACGCTAACAATCAATATAGCGACGTTCATAATATCAAATTGGTCAATGAGAGAGAGAGAGAGAGTAGTAGTAGCAGGATACAGATAAAAGACGCTAACAATCAATATAGCGACGTTCATAATATCAAATTGGTCAATGAGAGAGAGAGAGAGAGTAGTAGTAGCAGGATAGATAAAAGACGCTAACAATCAATATAGCGACGTTCATAATATCAAATTGGTCAATGAGAGAGAGTAGTAGCAGGATACAGATAAAAGACGCAAACATTTAATATAACGAAGTACACATGATATCAAATTGGTCAATGAGAGAGAGAGAGAGAGATAGGATAAAGAGAATAGACGCTAAAATTCAATATAGCGACATGTACATGATACAAATAGGTCAATGAGAGAGAGAGAGAGAGAGAAAGAGAGACAGACAGAGATTATGAAAATATGTGTTGTTCTATTGAAGACCAAGTTCTGTGTATTGAACATAATGAACAAGTTATAATACTCGTAGTAGTAGGATAAGTAAAATAAATATACTATTCCCTATTCCAAATAAATATACTATTCCCTATTCCAAATAACCCTATTCCAATATACTTTATTCCAAATAAATATACTATTACCTATTCCATATAAGTAGGCCAAATGTCTTGAACATTAACACCTTTAACTCACAAACGACAAGAGTAATCGAGCTAACATCTCTACCATTTGGGAAGGGTCAGCCAAGGAAAAGGTGAAGGAATGTATAGCCCATTTGCTCTAACCCATTTTAAGTTACAGAGGTTAAGAGTTCACGATTTTTGGCCTACCTATTTGGAACAGAGTATAACACAGTATTACATGCATTATTATACACTGCATCATTGTAAATGAAGGGGATAGTGGCCGGTGTTTTTTTAATTTCCTAGCCAGATCTCCATCAAGCTTAGAAAAACACCCCCTTCAAGAACAATGTGTAAATTTGTTCAGAAGAAAAATGTCCCGGCCGAAGGCCAGTTCGTCTTAAAATGACAGGCTCGCTATCGCTCGCCAGGAAAAAATAGAAACCAAAATGGCACGTAAGGTCTAAAAATGCATAACGAAATGGGACGAAAGTTATGAAAATCGCCAAACTAATGGGCCGAACGTCTTAAAATCTCAAAACTAATTGGGCTCAACACGAGGGAGAAAGGGGTCCCGAAAAACGACCTATCACTCCTTAAAGAAGAGATACTACCCCAATACATAGCGAAGTAAAAAGATTAAATATTGGTTGTGACAAATCATGAAGAAAAGTTTAGATGATGTGCGAGAGACGTGTATTGGACTTGTGAGAAATAGTAAGGGGAAAGAGTGGGTGGGTGGGTGTGGATAGTTGGGGGTCTGTGTGTGTGTGTGGGTGTTGGTCTGTGTGGGTGTGGGTGTGGGTATGTGTATGTGGAGGGGTGTGGGGGTGGGTCTCTATGTGTGCGTGTATGTGTGGGTGTGTGTACAATATTGCAAGTTAACATTTTTAAAAGTACCGACAACACAAATATAAAGTAATACATTAAGGAGAGGTGTACTATTTTTCTGGACCCCCTTCTCCCTCATGTTCAGCTGCATTAGTTTTGATATTTTAAGACGAAAGAGAGAGAGAGAGAGAGAGAGAGAGGTAGCAGATAAAATATTGATAGTGACAACTTGATAGTTGCGAAAGATTTGTGACCCAACTTTAATGGTGTTGTGTGTGTGTGTGTATGAAACGTGGCAAGTTAAGAAATAGAGTGAGGGTTGCTGGTTATTTTATTGAACTTGTGTGTGTGTGAGAGTGTGACGCACCCCAGTGCTGGGCAACGCAACCTGATTGTACTCCTTGGTACTCCACTGTACCGCCCGTGATCTGGCTACCGTCAGCCGCTATGTATATTGAGTGTGACAACTTATAACTATGTTCTTTGTATCTCTGCAAAGGTCTCGTCATGTGCTAACCAGTGGTGGGTTTTGTTTTAAGCCATGTCGAGACCTTCCATTTAATATGTAGTATCAATAGAGAAGTTGATAGATAGGATAATGGGAATTCAGAGAGAGAGAGTGAGTTGGGCTTCAGAGCAAGAGGGTAGCAACACGCCGCGCTGCCGGCCGGGTGGTTGCCAGACGTATGGACTGGTTGGCAGCCTTGCCCTTATAGCTAGGCGCGATAGGGTTGGTAGTCCATTGTTGCCTGCCTGGGCTGGGCCCATGTTGTCGTACAGCACACTGCCTGGAGGTTGGCTGTGTGTTCCTGGACTAGGTTGCCTAGAACCTTTGAGATTCTAACATCCCTTGCTCTCTCTCCCCACTTCTCACGGTTGCACTCTTTCTCTGACGACATTACTCTCATTTCATTCTTCTCTCTATTTAAATGCATAACTTTCCCTTGAGGTCCTAAAGGAGTTTCAGCACTCACCTCTCGTATTACTCTTAGGACAAGCATATATTTACATGTATTAGATTTAAGGGTTAATGTGAACAGCGATCTTCTTGATGAGGATAGTTGGTGAACGTTCTACATGTTCACGAGTTATATGCCCTGCTCATCATCCCATTTGTGACTAGACTGGTGCCATGTGTAAGAGCCCGACCATGCCCAGGAGTTGTCTGTAGAGGGACGAGGACTTAGCCTTGATTTGCATACCGAGCCAGGAGCGAGTGTAGCACCCGAGACTACAGCTCGCTCGTAGTGCCGGTATAGTAGAGTAACGTAATTTATCTGTCCTTGTGTTCTCTACAGTCTTCTCCTGGGTTTCTCGCTTTCGGTGCTGGGACTCGTTGTTCCTGTGACTTGGCCTGCTAGCTAGAACACATGGGGATGATGAGTGGGATATATCTTTATTTTACTATGCATTGCAGCTCTCTTTAAGTATATATCTATAACACTTTACAATACACATTACTCACACACAAGACAACACTATTAATACTTTCATGTATCAATTAACTGCACTGTCGTTTTGCTGCTGTGTCCGGAGTTCTGTTGCGTAGGGCGCATACGGACTCGGAGGGGAGACAGAGTGAGAGAAGCGAAGTAGCCTATGCGGTAGTAGGCTACCGGCGCAGTACTGTTGCCTGCAACCTTTTAGTTATTCCAAGTATAGATTCATTATTATAATAAGTGACTACTGTTTATGTTCCTCCCATGTGTATTATTAGGTATCTACTGGATCATGAACATCTTGTATGCTACATGCTAGTGCATGTTAGTAGGGGACAGTTAGTGTAGTGCACACGCTTTCAAGTAGGCATGTACATTTGTCATTTAGCATTTCACTGTCTTACCTTTAGCCTGCTTCTATTCTACATTATTAGAGGCTTAATATTAACGTAGTTTCTTGAGTATTGCATTTCTTTAGTAATAACGTAACCTATAAATGTCTGAGGGAGTTTAGCCTCATAGCCTACCCCTGTTGTACACTTTCGCCGAGTTAAGGTACCTCGTTACCGTAGACGATAACTCTGTAGGGCGTTGGTGCTTTTGTTGTCTGGAGCATATAGTATTTGGGACTGGAATCGAGCGTGTCGTTGTCACTTAAGCCATTTCTGTCCTACGATCAAGAATCCCGAATGTATTGCCGATCCAGCCGTAACAAATGGCGACCTTGCACAAGATTCAGTAGTATCCTATCACATGTTTTTTGGAGAACTATTCTATGCTACCTAGTAGAGCTGGCTAGAATTTTCTTGCATATTGGAGGAATTTTTATTGTGTCATTATTGTATTGGTGGACTTGCAGATTGTTTCGTTAGGTGTCTAGAGTAGAGTCATTCAAGCATCTTTAACATTTTGTGAGTCGAGACTGCAATTAGTAATAAGCACTTTTTTTTGTTTATGAACAGCAATTGTATAACCAGCACTATGTCTAATGACTCATCATTTACGGGGGAGGATAACACGGTACAGCCTAGTGACCAGCAAGTACAGCAGATATTTAGGGAGGGGAGTGTTATAAGTGGAGAGAGGGATGCCCGGGCATTTTTGCAGACACCTTTGACCGAACAGCGCCTGCAGGCTATTGATTGTTACGGTCTTCGCTGTTTAGCCACGGTTTTGGGGCGGGACTGTCCTGACAGTTGGCCCAAGAAGAATTTGGTGGCATGTTTGTTGGGTGATGGCGATGGGGCGGTGGGTGGAGTGGGGTCTTGGGGGGTTCCCTCCAAGCCTCCATTCCACTCTACCCCTGAGCTGGGCCCTCAGCCAGCGAGTCTTAGCACGATGCAGCAGGAGGGTTCTCAATGGCAAGCTGGCTTACCCGTAAACACGTCTCGGTGTGGATCCCCCATTTTGTGCTCTCCCCCCCCAGGCCTGTCTCCTGAGATGTTATTTCAGCTAGAACTAGCTAAGTTTAAGCTGCAGGAGACTCAGATACAACAGGCTAGTATAGAACGCATAGAGGTTGCTAGAATCCAAGCCAATCAGGATGCAACCAGGTACCAGGCTGAAATGGATGTCGAGAAGTCTAGAGTAGAGACCACGGGGCGTCATCTCGGTGGTGGGCACCGGGTTACAGACTCACTTTCGCATTTAATTAAGTTAGTACCCGCATTTGATGAAACAGCAGTGACTGAGTTTTTTGCTCGTTTCGAAAAGAAGTGTCGTGAGTATGACTGGCCGGAGGTTAAATGGGCAGCATTAGTTTCATCATGTCTAGTGGGTAAGGGGTTGAAAGCCTACGATGCACTGTCACTGGACGAGAGTGTCGTGTATGGACTGGTGAAGGAGGCTGTGCTCCGGGCCTACGAACTGCAACCCGAAACTTATAGATTGAAGTTCCGTGGCGTGAATAAGAAGAGCGACGTCAGTTTTGTATGGAGCACGCACGGGACTTAACAGATGCATGTAATAACTGGTTTCGGTCCGAGCACGCAGAGTCGGCTGAGGAAATTAAGCAACTTTTCTATCTGGAACAGTTTTACAAATGTACTGGAACCGATCTAACGCTGAACATTAAGGAAAAATGTCCCAAGACAGTAGAGGAGGCTGCCAAGATGGCAGACCTCAGATTATCATTGATTCGTGGTTGCGGTGCCGCTCAGAGGGCTGAGTCAGGGCAGAAGGGGCGCTATACCCCACCCACCAGAGTTTTCGATAATAACAAATCCTATGACACACATAACCACACTAAAAGCATTGCACCTAATAACACCTACAAACACAAGCCTCTCCCGTTTACTAAAGGTCAGGCCCCTTCTTCGCCCGCACAAGGGAAGAAGCCCATTGGGGATGTGAAATGTTACAAATGTCAGAAGCTAGGCCATTATTCACGTGAGTGCCCTAGTAACACTCCCGCTAAGCCGGTGTCATTGGTTCACAGTATCGGTGTGTCTCTGAAGGCTGCAGCAACTGCCCGGGGTAGGTTGTCAGCAGCTGAGGCACACGCGGTAAAGAAGCATACGGAAGGCTCGACACCTGTTCGGGACACTTTCTGTAGCCATCGGGGACACGGGTTTGTGAGCTGGGGGAGTGAACTACGGAGGGTTGACTTGTTGAGGGATACGGGGGCTTCGCAAACTTTGTTGAGGAACTTCACAGGGAAACCGATAAATGCGGCCAGATTTGTTGTGGTGCAGGGTATAAATGCTACGAGGTCATACCCACTTGTGAGGTTGGAGTTGAGAGTGGGAGAGGTGTGCAGGGAGCTGGATGTAGGGATCGTTGAGTGTTTGCCAGTTGAGGGCGTCGACCTTCTTCTCGGCAACGACTTTGCGGTGCCCACTTCCGGGACTCCACCCTTAGTCGTTGCCGAGAGGGCGGCCGACGTGGATGGTGAGAATCGGGAATGGGTTGGGAGGTGCCAACAGGATGAGATGGCCTGTGTGGTAACCCGATCTCGCTCTGCGGCTCCTGCACAGCCTAGCACTCAACCTCGGGGACAGTGGAGGAAGGATCAGGAGAAAGTTGCTAAGGGAAGGAAAAGGGACATTGATTCTGCTGCACTTCTCGGTGATTCGGTACTTGGACCTATAATAAACACGGGAGTTGACTCTGGCCCAGAGATGGTGTGTAACAAGGCAGAGTTGGGTAAGACTTCGCGTGAGGCAAGAGCTGTAGCGAGAGCCACTAAGGCAGTAGAGCCTACTAGCCGGGGTAATGTCTTATTACAAAACCATCTTGATGCATTGACGCCCGGGGACATAAGTGAGCAGCAGCTGCAAGACGCTAGCCTAGCTCGTTATAGCAATGGTGCCATAGAGTTGGAGGAAGATGGGGATGCGAAGCCGGGAGATTTCTTTAGGCTCAACAGGATATTGTACCGCAGATTTTTAGACCCCAAATCGAAGTGGGAGGGCGGTGCGAGGGTAGTAGACCAGGTGGTTGTTCCAAATAAGTATAGAGAGTCCTTATTGTGTCTGGCGCATGATGTGCCGGTGGCGGGTCATTTGGGGGTAACAAAAACATTGGCGGCATTGGGCAGGTTTTTCTGGTGGCCTGAGGTCAAGGCTGATGTCTGTGCATTGGTGGCTGGGTGTGCGACCTGCCAGACAACGGGGAAGCCTAACCAGACAATCCCGAAGGCACCTTTGTTTCCCATACCTGTCACCGGGCCTCCGTTCAGCAAAGTTGTAGTAGATTTGGTTGGCCCTTTCCCGCCTACTAGTAGTGGCAATAAATTCCTGTTGACAATCATGGATGTGGCTACGAGATACCCGGACGCATACCCCATGAGAAACGGCTCGGCAAAGGCAGTTGTTAAAAACTTATTATTGTTCTGTTCCCTTATGGATTTCCACGTGAGGTGCAGTCAGACCAGGGGAGCAATTTTACATCCAAATTGTTCAAGCAAACCCTTCAGTTGCACGGTATATGTTCTGTAGTGTCGTCAGCCTACCATCCCGAGAGTCAGGGAGTCTTGGAGCGGTGGCACTCGACCCTGAAGAGTATGCTACGCTGTTACTGTGCAGAACATGACACTGATTGGGATTTGGGTCTGCCGTATGTTCTGTTCGCTGCACGTGAAGTCCCAGGAGAGAGCCTGGGGTTCAGTCCAAATCAGCTAGTCTTTGGCCATAATGTGAGAGGACCTTTAAGTATGGTGAAAGAGATCTGGGAGGGCGAAGAGAAGCCGGGGTCTGTACTTAAATATGTCCTTGAGAGCCGGAGAGACTTATAGGTTGCATGGCAGCGGCAGGTAATAACTTGGTTAATGCACAGGCGGTCATGAAGCACCAGTATGACGCCAAGGTGAAGCTTCGGGAGTTTTCGGTGGTGTAATGTTGCTTTTACCTTTGCCTGGACACCCCCTTTCTGCCAAGTTCATTGGGCCGTATGTGGTGGCTAAGAAACTGTCCGACCTTGATTATCTCGTTGCAACACCTGACCGTAGGAAAAAAACATCAGTTATGTCATGTTAACCTCATGAAAGAGTATGTGAGATGCCCCTCAGAGCCTCTCACTGTCCCTGTGCTGGCCTGCAGCGGCCAGGGTGGAGAAGGAGGTGGGGACAGTCATGCTGCTGAGGAGGATAGCTGGGACTGTGTCATTTCCGCGGAACAGTGGGCGGGGAATACTGAACAAGAGGCTAGGCAAGCTGTAAGTCACCTGCCTGAGCACCAGGGTGCTGCTGTCCTAGGCCTGTTCAGGTCATACCCCTCTGTTTTCGCCGAACACCCAGGTCTCACTACTCAGGTAACGCACGACGTGGACGTCGGTGATAATGTGCCCTTCAAGTCAGTGCCCTACCGTGTGCCCCCGGTAAAGTTGCCAGCTTTACGGGAGGAGTTAAAGTACATGGTTGAGAGAGGGATGATCACTGAAGGTTATGTGAAGTGGACATCACCCGTCACGTTGCAGCCAAAACCTGACGGCAAGGTGCGGTTCTGCATAGATTTTCGTAGGCTAAATGGCTTGACCACCACCAACCCTTACCCTTTGCCTCGAGTTGACGACAGCGTGGACAAGATAGGGAATGCAAAGTACCTTACTAAAATTGATCTTGTAAAAGGCTACTGGCAAGTACCCCTGTCGGACCGAGCTAAGCAAGTTTGTGGTTTTGTGGTAGATGGCAAGACCTACCAATGTAACGTAATGCCTTATGGGCTGAAGAACGCACCTGCCACGTTTCAAAACCTGATGAACGATATTTGTGACGAAATCCCTAACTGCACGGTCTACCTTGATGACGTGATAGTATATGATGACGATTTTGAAAATCACCTAAGGCACTTAGAGACCCTGTTTAGGAAGTTGCACGATGCTGGGCTGGTGGTGAACCTGAGGAAGTGCGAGTTTGTAAAGGCTACTGTGCAGTATCTTGGCTTTGTGGTCGGGTTAGGCCGGGTGTGCCCCCCCCTGAGCAAGATACAGGCTATCAGTATGTTTCCCAGGCCCACCACTAAGCGCCAGGTCATGCGGTTCCTAGGTATGATAGGCTATTATAGGCGCTTCATCCGGGGATACTCTACTGTCTTAGCACCGTTAACTGATCTACTGTCGAAGTCAGTGAAGTTCTGTTGGGCTGCGGAGTGTCAGAGGGCTT
Organism: Paralithodes platypus; assembly: GCA_032716605.1. Lineage (NCBI taxonomy): Eukaryota > Metazoa > Arthropoda > Malacostraca > Decapoda > Lithodidae > Paralithodes > Paralithodes platypus. Next base: position 39,175,730 of record CM064573.1, on the reverse strand, counting down.
TCGACCTAGTCAAGCACCTGCTGTGTACACATCCGATTTTGAGGGCCCCAGACTTCTCCAGGAGTTTTCAGCTGGCGACTGATGCCAGCGGTGTGGGTGCCGGGGCAGTGTTACTGCAGACTGATTCCGAGGGCTTGGAACACCCAGTGAGCTTCTTTTCTCGCAAGTTTAATTCGGCACAAAGGAATTACTCGACTATAGAGAAGGAGCTTCTGGCTATCGTTTTGTCGCTCAAACATTTCGAAGTTTATGTTCCAGCCTACGGCCCGGTAGTGACGATTTATACGGACCATCATCCCTTGAAATTCCTAAATCAGTTTCACAATCGGAATATGCGGTTGACCAGGTGGTCCCTAATGCTCCAAGAGTATAATCTCAACATTCAGCATATTGCCGGGAGTGAGAACGTGATAGCAGATTGTCTATCAAGGGTTGATGATCCAAGATAGTCGTGCACGGTGTGTGGGTTGAGCAGGAGTAAAATTAGGCTATCATAACGCCGTCCAAAAAGATTATAAAACAATAAAATAAACGAGAAAACTCTTTCTTTTTTTTAGTTTTGTAACTCTTTATTGTTGTAGCATGATGCATGCAATATTGTTTTATGTATAATTCACACTTCAGTTGTTGTGCACCTTTTGCAATTAGTGGCAGCTAAGGGTAGCAGGTCGGTTGGTTGCCTGTCAGATTTTGATAATGCTTCTAAGGTCGATTATCTAAAATCTTGGGGGGGCTGTGACGCACCCCAGTGCTGGGCAACGCAACCTGATTGTACTCCTTGGTACTCCACTGTACCGCCCGTGATCTGGCTACCGTCAGCCGCTATGTATATTGAGTGTGACAACTTATAACTATGTTCTTTGTATCTCTGCAAAGGTCTCGTCATGTGCTAACCAGTGGTGGGTTTTGTTTTAAGCCATGTCGAGACCTTCCATTTAATATGTAGTATCAATAGAGAAGTTGATAGATAGGATAATGGGAATTCAGAGAGAGAGAGTGAGTTGGGCTTCAGAGCAAGAGGGTAGCAACACGCCGCGCTGCCGGCCGGGTGGTTGCCAGACGTATGGACTGGTTGGCAGCCTTGCCCTTATAGCTAGGCGCGATAGGGTTGGTAGTCCATTGTTGCCTGCCTGGGCTGGGCCCATGTTGTCGTACAGCACACTGCCTGGAGGTTGGCTGTGTGTTCCTGGACTAGGTTGCCTAGAACCTTTGAGATTCTAACATCCCTTGCTCTCTCTCCCCACTTCTCACGGTTGCACTCTTTCTCTCTGACGACATTACTCTCATTTCATTCTTCTCTCTATTTAAATGCATAACCTTCCCTTGAGGTCCTAAAGGAGTTTCAGCACTCACCTCTCGTATTACTCTTAGGACAAGCATATATTTACATGTATTAGATTTAAGGGGTTAATGTGAACAGCGATCTTCTTGATGAGGATAGTTGGTGAACGTTCTACATGTTCACGAGTTATATGCCCTGCTCATCATCCCATTTGTGACTAGACTGGTGCCATGTGTAAGAGCCCGACCATGCCCAGGAGTTGTCTGTAGAGGGACGAGGACTTAGCCTTGATTTGCATACCGAGCCAGGAGCGAGTGTAGCACCCGAGACTACAGCTCGCTCGTAGTGCCGGTATAGTAGAGTAACGTAATTTATCTGTCCTTGTGTTCTCTACAGTCTTCTCCTGGGTTCTCGCTTTCGGTGCTGGGACTCGTTGTTCCTGTGACTTGGCCTGCTAGCTAGAACACATGGGATGATGAGTGGGATATATCTTTATTTTACTATGCATTGCAGCTCTCTTTAAGTATATATCTATAACACTTTACAATACACATTACTCACACACAAGACAACACTATTAATACTTTCATGTATCAATTAACTGCACTGTCGTTTTGCTGCTGTGTCCGGAGTTCTGTTGCGTAGGGCGCATACGGACTCGGAGGGGAGACAGAGTGAGAGAAGCGAAGTAGCCTATGCGGTAGTAGGCTACCGGCGCAGTACTGTTGCCTGCAACCTTTTAGTTATTCCAAGTATAGATTCATTATTATAATAAGTGACTACTGTTTATGTTCCTCCCATGTGTATTATTAGGTATCTACTGGATCATGAACATCTTGTATGCTACATGCTAGTGCATGTTAGTAGGGGACAGTTAGTGTAGTGCACGCGCTTTCAAGTAGGCGTGTACATTTGTCATTTAGCATTTCACTGTCATACCTTTAGCCTGCTTCTATTCTACATTATTAGAGGCTTAATATTAACGTAGTTTCTTGAGTATTGCATTTCTTTAGTAATAACGTAACCTATAAATGTCTGAGGGAGTTTAGCCTCATAGCCTACCCCTGTTGTACACTTTCGCCGAGTTAAGGTACCTCGTTACCGTAGACGATAACTCTGTAGGGCGTTGGTGCTTTTGTTGTCTGGAGCATATAGTATTTGGGACTGGAATCGAGCGTGTCGTTGTCACTTAAGCCATTTCTGTCCTACGATCAAGAATCCCGAATATGTATTGCCGATCCAGCCGTAACAAGAGAGAGACAGAGTTACGCATGGTTACTCAGATCCTCAGACTACACAAACCTTGCGGTTCTTAATAGGTGGTCCGGCCTTAATACTACTAGAGACAGTTTTGTAGTAGAAGAAATCGGACAGCAAAGCAGAATGCTCTCTCCCCACCCACCTCACCCTCCGACCTTTGGTCGGCATGAAATTAAGTTGGGGAAAGAAGTTCCCCAGCAGAATGGGAAAAAACTTCTGCTGGGAAATGTATATTAATGAACGAAGATGCGAAATATTATATACTACTGATGCTTAACCATTTTTTTTTTTTTTTTTTTTTTTTTTTTATTACTCCCACCTCCTCAAAATGAATGTCTACACTTATGTTGAATGTGTCAATTGTCTTACTGTACATTGTACCACTTTCTCAGGCAATTTGTTCCACCCGAGGACCACACTGTAGGTGAAGAAGTGCTTTGTGACATCGAGATTCGCCCTCCTGGTTTTTAATTTCATTCCATTTCCCCGAGTTAATGAACTATTATGTATTTTGAAAGAGAGAGAGAGAGAGAGAGAGAGAGAGAGTGAAAGTTGTGATGATCTGGGAGCTAATTTTAATGGTCTTGTAAACATTAGTAGAGGGGGTTATATAGAGTTACATAGATACACCGACTGCACATACCTTGCTGTCCCTACTAGGCAATCCGGACTTAATGCTAACATAAAATTTGCTGCAAAGTGGAAGATAAGGACAGCAAAGCAGAAGCTAGGCTCTCTCCCCACCCACCACTCCTTCCGACCTTGGGTCGGCATGAAATTTAGTTGGGGAAATATGGCCCCCAGCAGAATGAGAAAATTTAAACTTTCAAATTCATAAAGAAGAAAGTTGAGAAATATTGTATACTACTGACGCTTAATATGTTATTATTATTATTATTATTATTATTATTATTATTATTATTACGGTACTCTAACCTCCTCGAAATGGATATCCAGACTCCTTGCGAATGTGTCAATTGTCTTACATTGTACAACTTTATCTGGCAGTTTGAGAGAAAGAGAGAGAGAGAGAGGTAAACGGTGCAATATGGATTTTGGCAGAACATACAGAAAGTTGGGAGGATATCTGAGCTTAACTATATTGGACTTGTCAGAAATATCAACCCTTTCAAGATCCAATACGCGTTTCTTTTCCGTTTTCTGGCTGTTATTAAACGATTTTATTCAGATTAGAAAGGGTATATGGAAGTCAGAGGGTTAATTGAGATAATCTTTGCTCCTATAATTCCCACAGATCCTTCGTAAACTGTATAATATCGGCTAATGATAGCCAGAATAAACTGTCAAAATGCGTCACAATATTCAAAGAGTTAAGGGGAGATGGGCGTATATATTTGTTTATATATTTAGCTATATATTTTATTATATATTTTGTGTTTACTCCCTAGACTAGACCTCCATCAAGCTTAAGAAACCGCCCCCCCACCCCCCCCCAAAAAAAAAACCCTCCTTCAAGATATATTTGTACATTTTTCGGTAGCAGAAATGTCACAGCCGAAGGCCGTTTCATCTTAAATTATAGGCTCGCTTCGCTCGCCAGGAAAAAAATCGACACCTAAATGAAACTTCTTAATATTGACAAAGAAATGGAGCTAAAGGTCTTAAAATCACCAAACTAATGGGCCGAACGTCTTAAAATCTTATAAATAATGGGGCTAAACATGAGGAAGAAGGGGGACCAGAAAATCAACGATCTCCCCTTAAGTAAATGGAGTATGTATGCGCGTACGTGTACTTCATCATATATATATATATATATATATATATATATATATATACAGTATATACTAACTTGTTTGTGTGTCAGAGCTCTTGTTTGATTGACTGTGTTAAGGAGGAAGGTCTTTGGTCTTCTCCCTCGTGTTTAGCCCCATAAGTTTTGAAATTATAAGACGTGCGCCCCATTAGTTTGACGATTTAAAGACCTGTCGCCCAATTTCTTTGTGGATATTCAGGCGTTTCGTGCCATTTAGGTGTCGATTTTTCCCTGGCGAGCCTGCCATTTTGGAAGAACCTAGAGAGAGAGAGAGGATGGATGGTGACAAAGCGTGAGAGAAAGTTACGATGTGCTGTGAGATAACTCTAATGGTCTTGAAAGAAATATTAAGGAGAGAGAGAGAGAGAGAGAGAGAGAGAGGGCGAGAGAGATGGATTATGATAGAGCATGAGCAAGTTGTGACGATCTGCGAGCTAACTTTAATGGTCTTGAAAGAAATGGGAGAGAGAGAGAGAGAGAGAGAGAGAGAGAGAGAGAGAGTAGGTCTGATAATAAGCCTTGCTCGTACTGCCAGAGACATTACCATATATAGGACACTTCAGGACCCAACCTAAGACCCATTTTCTTAATGAATTCGGGCACTCACTACCAAAATACTGTAGGGATAAAAGATATACCGTATAAAAACTAACAATGGACGCATAAATACGTTAGCGGAAAGCCACATATGCAGTATATATATATATATATATATATATATATATATATATAGTATAATTATTATATACTGTATACTGTATATATATATAAGAGAGAGAGAGGTAATGAAAGTATTACAGAAAGTACCCCATTACGTGTGTTGCTCAGACTGTCTGGCCATATTAAGAAAGCTACTTACCTCGCCTAAACAACCCCATTACTTTCCTGACTATATCATTTCATTTACACAATGTGTAAATGAAATGATTACACATACAAAATAATTAACTAAGAATGTCCAAATCTTTTGCTGCTAGATGCCATTTTAAGGGGCATGGTTCACTTTTTTGGCCGATTTGTTCATGTACCGCATATAATTTGTTTCTAGTTTCCTCCCTAGACCTCCATCATTCTTTAAAATTTACAGGCTTGCTATCGCTCCCCAGGAAGAAATCGACACCTAAATAACACAAGTCTTAATATTAACAAAGAAATAGGGCGAAAGGCCTTAAAATCGTCAAACTAATGGACCGAACGTCTAATAATCTGAAAACTAATGGGGCTATACATGAGGGAGAATAGGTCCCAGAAAAATTACCTATATCCCTTTAAGGACTCTTTACTATGTATATAAACACCATATGAGGAGGAGCACTTTATTGACAACGTTTCGCAGATAGCTTCTTCAGGTCGCTAGGGAAACATTGTCAATAAAGTGCTCCTCCTCATATGATGTTTATATTCATTTTGATGGTGTAATGGTTAGAGTGTTTAACTCCTTACGAGCGGGCCCGTCAGTAACTTCTACTACCCGCCAAGCGGGTGGTTTTACCCTAAACGACCTTGTTTCTGTGCTCTTTTTCATGCATAAGCAAGAGCCAGAGCGTAATACAGTAATGTATCCCTGAAAGGGCGTTAATTGAGCTTTCGAATGACGCCAGAACCATCCTTCTACGACCACGCGTTCTCTTGCAACGATCGTGCAAGACGAGTGCAAAATCCCTAAAATATGGTAATTTCCTTACATAATTCCCTGTGTAGCGAGGCAGTGAGTGTGGGTGTGTGTGGAGTAAACGTCAGTAGTCGCGCGGAACCCGTGCCGAGCGGTTATGAGCCGAGCTACGCTCCTCCCATCGCTCGTCTCTCTCTCAGAGCCATTATTGCTAAAAAATTGCACACAGACTTAAGTCGGGCCCCGCCACATAGTCCTTGGTTCTCTAGCCCGACTTAAGTCCACCCCCGCTAGACAAGGGTTAAAATCTATATGTGATAACCCAGGATTGAATCCCGGTGGATCACATGCTTGCTTTCATTAGTTTCTTTGGGAGGTGTTTGGTGTTGGAGTGAAATTAATAAGAATATAATATAATGAAAACAAAAATAATAACTTCAAGGTGAAATGTTTATAGATTTGTTCATGTATGTATTAATTTATGTATTCATTTATTATTGTTTGTATTTCCTCCTTAGACTTCCATCAAGCTTTAAAAAAATGCCCCCATAAACCCCCTTTGAGATAAATGTATGCATGTTTTCGGTATCTCCTCCTAACACACACACACACACACACACATACATTGCAGTAAGATTTGTATATATATGCTAATCTCACTTAAGACTCAGCTAGGCCCGGTAAGTAGCCCTAGAATGAAAACATTATGGCTGCTAGTTTTTGTTGTTGTTGTTTCCCCCGCATACAAAGTTGGACGGAGGTTGTGTTTTTGCCTTTGTTTGTCTATTTGTCAGTGTGTTTGTCTGTAAACAAGATATCTCAAAAAGTTACGAACCGATGTTCACGAAAGTTGGTGGGCATATAGGATGTTCTCCAGGGAAGAAGTGATTACATTTACGAGGTGGTCGGTACAGCGCATACCTCCACCAGCTTAGGCGGCGCACACAGTTATGAACCCATGTTCACTAAATTGGGTGAGCCAATAGGATATACGCTAAGGAAGAAGAGAAGTAATTCCATTTAAAAGGTGATCAGTAGAGCGCATAGGCTACATTTGCCAGCATAGACGGAGGTTCTTCCGAGTGACTCTCTAGTTTAATGTTATTATTTTTGGCTATTGTATTCTACTCTTTCTCATAATATGTATCTATGCATGTATATACTCAGGCACATACCCCATAGCTGGGGGAGGCCGATTCGAGACAAAGCTCGAACAGAAGCCACAAAATATATTAATAATAATAATTCACACACATCTAGGTCGCCCAGGAGAAGGCCCAGAGACCAAGGCCCATTCGTGGTCCCCAGCATAAGACTCCCAGGTCCCTGACCTCCCGGATAGGTTCTGGCCTCAGCAGGTAGATACGCAGCGGAACATATCACAATGCCTGCCCACTTCACTTTCATACATTGCCCTTCATATATACCGGTACACTAGATCCCCGAGTCGGGCACCTGACGAACTATTTTCTAGTCCAACTGGCACCCAGCCCCCACTCCCTACGACCGCGTTATCACTCATCTATTCACAATAATTCTCCATTAATTCTTATTCATCACCACTTCTCTTACCTGTTCTTCAGTCATTTCTTTAGCTTACAACGTTTTTATAATACCATCTCTCTATATTCTTCGAGGTCTTCCTCTCAATCTATTTCCCCTTGTTTCTGACTCATATATTCTCTTTGTAAGCTTTCATCTCCCATTTGTTCAACATGTCCATACCAGCACAGCACACTTCTGTCCACTCTGGCCGATAAGGGTTCCTGTTGTCCCACTCTTCTATGTACAGTCACTCATAAAAATTCGTGGACCCCCACGTTGGAGTAGATTTTAAAAAGGATTGTTCTTTAGTAGGTACTCTGGAGACAGCCTGGGGATTAGCACAGGGTGGGTGGGGTGGGAGGGAGGGGAAGGTGCATATGAGATGGGATAGTGGAGGAAACTATCAAACTGCCAATTTCTTATTACATAAAGCAATATTTCACATCATTTTAATTTCCTACAGTTATTATTTTAACTATTTATCCATCTCTATAACTCAATTAATAGTCGCTTCACTTTATATTACTGTATATAACTGTATTGTAGGCTATACGAGCATACCTAGAATTGTCTCTATATTTTTTGTTTCTCTTTGTTCGCCCATCCAGCTCACTCTCTGACTTTTCTTGCTGTCTCTCTCTCTCTCCCTCTCTCTCTCTCTCTCTCTCTCTCTCTCTCTCTCTCTCTCTCTCTCTCTCTCTCTCTCTCTCTCTCTCTCTCTCAAACACACACCCACACAAACACAAACAAACACACCCACACTATATCTTCCAGAAAGTTATAAGCTGATTATCTATTATACTTAGTTTTGCTTTTTTCTTATCTGATTAATCTTATTCTTGCCGATATTGCAAAATTCCCTTTTACTTCCACACACAACCCTTATCATTATTTATTTAAATATATCTGATAATCATCACGCTTCTCTTTAAAAATACAAATAAGTTTGTTGTTAAATGTTCTTGTTATTATTTACATGCAGCATTCTGTATATTTTCCAGATTTATTATAACATTAACAAAAGAAGCAATACAACACAGTTAAGTTAAAACTGTTTGATGGATTTTTAATACATTTTCGCAAATCAATCGATAACGTGTGCCATTTGTTAGTGTATACAGAATACACTATGCTCAATTTTACATCCATTAACGGGTGTCATCTGGTTTATTATCTATCCACCTATGCAGCTGTCTAGCTATTCATTTGTTTAACTATAAACTCACCAACCCCTATGTTTAACTATTTGTTCTATCCTATCCATTTGTCTAGTTATATATCCATCTGTGTAATTATTGATTTGTCTAACAATTCACCCACGTATCCACCTGTCTATATAATTAGCCATTCACTTTCATAATCATTAATTTGTAGACTATCCACCCTTATGTATTTATATGGATTACATTTCACTCAGCCACATTATATCTAACCACTGATCTTGAATAAGTATGCTTCTTGTCAGTCTGAAATGACGTTTTTGTATTTAATTTCGACAATCCAGCTATTTGAGAGACGTTTTACGTGAGTCATATATTGATTCTACTTATTGTAATATGGTAATCAAGAATAAACAGTTTCTATTCATAATTGTTATTTTTAAATAAGGAGAATCATCTTGAAAGTTGTAGAACCATGTCTTATCAACTCACTGGAATGTCGAAAATTACTGCAAAAAATCAATTTCGGACTGACAACAGGTATAACGCATTGTTTCTGTGCCACAATTTAGATCCACCTGGTGATCTTCCCTTCTCTTTCAGCCACATATTTGGGCAGTAAAGTCACAGGTTTAACTAGAATCTGCCAGACAGGGGATCAACGTTTGCCCACCAATTGTCTCAAATGGGCTTTAACCAGGACCAAATTTAACTATACGCATTTGGTTATTGAATATTTGGTTACATCTACCATTTGATGTAGGCAATTTTGTAATGCTTTGTGTGTTCTCTAAATTTCTAGTATTGCATTCTCCATACCGTATTGAGGCTGATAATTTACCTCCGTCAAAGATGTTACTTCCCAGTCCTACCCAGTGCGGGCTGCACCAGAGCTCCGTTGAACGGCGATATTTTTGCCGAAGAAGGGAGGAATCTCCGTTTTTTTGTTTTTGCGGTAGAAGAGCGAAAACTGGCCTAGTGTGATACCCCCTTCAAGCAGGCCCAGGAAGCACACCTATGTCGCTCTCTCTCTCTCATCTCCAACCACCCCCTCTCGCCACAAATATACTATTTTCACAAGATATTTGCTGTTTACACCTATTTTCTGGTCTTCACTGTTCACATGTTCTTCATACAAGTATAATATACACACATGGAGTATAAATAATGCTTTATATAGTAAATATTATGAATACTGTCAGAATCAAAGGTAATTAATTAGCATATACAGCCTTTTTGGAAACATAAGTTGCGCATTCCTCGGGTTAAGAGGCTCATGATCAATATTCCTGTATAAAGAGAAGTCCTATGCAATTCTAAATTACATCATCCCCTTGTGATACAACAATGTTGGGTGTATCTATTTTAGGTATTTGTGCTCAACAGTATGGATAATTTTACAATATAGTAACAATTAGTTAGCCATTATATGGCTCTGCCTTTTCCAAAGAGAACTATTATAACCTTGACAAATCGAAGAGAGCGTTTAAATTTATTAATATATTTTAACAAGGAGTAAGACTACTTTATTGTAGTTTGGTTATATTGAACTTTTGAATGTTTTCAATATGGTTCTTACATTTGTTATTATGTTAAATTTTGTTGCATACAAGATCATTAGAAGGGAATACAAATTCAATGAAAACAAAATGTATGCGACAAATGGCCTCCTCCATTTTTGGTAACGGAAACGTGGTAAAATATGGTAACTCTGTGACATGAGAAAAGATAATTGATTTTATACAGACAAGAGGACATAATAATTTATAGGTAGCATAAAATTATGTAACAATGTGGTGTAAGTGTAAGAAAAACGAATTTGCATAACAAAAAATAAGGGCAAAATTATGGATAGTGGATCGGCTATAAAAGCGGATAAAGACAAATTAAAAGCAAGCCATAAGACAAATGCAAACAACACAAAATTAAATTACGAAAGTCGAATTTATCAGATAAACGGTTAGTAGGGGTTGGATATACAAGGAGTTATCTAAATGATAATTAATAGAAACAATTTAAATAAGCTAAATATAAAGGAATTCTTGACAGTGAAGTAATCAAAACAGTAAAGATTATAAACAGACAAATAATAATAATTACCGTAGGGGTTACGTGAAAATGTTATCAGTTAAATTGATATCATACACAATGCATGTGAATAATATAATAACATGGAGTTTAATAAAGAAATTACTAGGAAACAATGAATATATAAAGAAAGAGGGAGGGAAATAGACAAGACAAAATCTGCTTATATATCTAGGAGGTTTGAACTATAGTATACATTTAATTATGAAAATTAGTGAAGGATTGTAGCAAAATTATTCAAGTTAATCAAATGTGAAGAGAGAAAGGGAACATTTGTAGTAAGAAAAATTATGGCAGAAAGTGAACAATACACTGACGAGAGAGAGTGGAAAGACAATATAGTTTATTTACAGTATATAAATATATACTGTATATATATATATATATGTTTCCAAGCTCTCAGTGGGGTTCGAACCGTCGACCGTCAGACGATAGCCGACGCTTTAATCAACTACACCACGGCAGTGGGCGGGTGCTCAACCCCGAAAAGGGTTGAAATAGGGGTGCTATCCCCCTCGCCAAAGGCGGCTTTCTAGAGCCTTTCCTAGCTGATGCTGAGAGGATTGGGTTCTAGTCATGTGGTGATGGGCTGGTCTATCAGTGAGAACTGAGCGATCTCTGCCATACCCATAGCTTACTCTGACTCTTCCTTTTACTTATATATTTTCTAGATCTCAAGTGACGGCGTCTCTTGCTTGGATTGACCTCCTAATCTACCAAGATTGGAAGCCATAGCGTCACATCTTTCCTTTGCCCCTCAACTTTCTCTTCATAATTGCTGAGGGGCACAGGGCCCTGGGTGGGGCTTAGGTTTCCCGGGCGTTTCCGCGCCCTCCTCAGCTCCCCGCCATGGAGTGGCTTCGGTCACCCAGGCTTTATTGTGGTCGGCGGGGAGGGTTCTGTGGGGGCGCTCGGTTGTGGCCTTGGCCTTGCTCGGGGCCTTGGGGCTGTTCGGCCAGGCAGCTTGGGGAAAAACAACAACAACAACAACACCACGGCAGTCTAAAAGACACTCAACCTTCTATCCTATTTATGTTAGGGAGAAGGGAAACCCACTAGGCGAATATATTTCAATTCATACCTAGTTGTAGGATCCATATTCCAGAATACCATACAAGGATTTCTGAGTGTCCCGACGCAACTCGGGCAGCAATTGATTTCATTTAATTCTAACCCATAAAGCATGAGAGTTACAAATATTGAGTATATATATCACAAATACACGTGAGCCACTAAATGTTTCCAAGCTCTCAGTGGGGTTCGAACCGTCGACCGTCAGACGATAGCCGACGCTTCAATCAACTACACCACGGCAGTCAGAAATCCTTGTATGGTATTCTGGAATATGAATCCTACAACTAGGTATGAATTGAAATATATTCGCCTAGTGGTTTTCCCTTCTCCCTAACATAAATAGGATAGAAGGTTGAGTGTCTTTTAGACTGCCGTGGTGTAGTTGATTAAAGCGTCGGCTATCGTCTGACGGTCGACGGTTCGAACCCGACTGAGAGCTTGGAAACATTTTGTGGCTCACGTGTATTTGTGATATATACTCAATATATATATATATATATATATTTGTATTTATGTATTCATTTATAAATGTGTTATTTACTAGAGAGAGAGATTTTCACTGATGGGTGTGATGTTTTGATAGACATGTATGTTTTGCATCATAGGCCTGCAGATAGAAGGACGGGTGAGTGGGAACTAGAATAGTGGATATATTAGGATTATGTTTTCTCTGAGCTGCTCTCTTCGGGTTATAATAGCTTGTATGGATAAATAGATTGCTGGAAACAATGACGGACATATGAGTGAATGTGGGTGATATTTTGGATAGATGAATGGAGACATGCATAATTATGTCGACAGATAGTAAGTGTCCCGCGATATTTTGTTTTTCTTCATATTCCAAATATTTAAGATTTTGCCATGCTGATTAAAACAATGACTTACGCTTTCTGCACATCTATGTAGCTATAGCCCCGAAAAGTCCACATGTTTGCGTTTGTTTGTTGTTTACGCCTTTATAGGAAAGGGATAATTAAAATTTTAAGTTGCGTATGATGAAGATTGGTAGGCCTATTATTACTTAGCAAAACAAAAGTGTGTGGGTTTTTTTCCATCTATATTAGTCAACTATAACAAAAAACACATATGATTGTTTTAATGTCTGTATGAACGAGTGATACAATACTTCATCATACACTATACTTATATATTGTGTTCATCATACACTATACTTATATATTGTGTTCATCATACACTATACTTATATATTGTGTTCATCATACACTATACTTATATATTGTGTTCATCATACACTATACTTATATATTGTGTTCATCATACACTATACTTATATATTGTGTTCATCATACACTATACTTATATATTGTGTTCATCATACACTATACTTATATATTGTGTTCATCATACACTATACTTATATATTGTGTTCATCATACACTATACTTATATATTGTGTTCATCATACACTATACTTATATATTGTGTTCATCATACACTATACTTATATATTGTGTTCATCATACACTATACTTATATATTGTGTTCATCATACACTATACTTATATATTGTGTTCATCATACACTATACTTATATATTGTGTTCATCATACACTATACTTATATATTGTGTTCATCATACACTATACTTATATATTGTGTTCATCATACACTATACTTATATTGTGTTCATCATACACTATACTTATATATTGTGTTCATCATACACTATACTTATATATTGTGTTCATCATACACTATACTTATATATTGTGTTCATCATACACTATACTTATATATTGTGTTCATCATACACTATACTTATATATTGTGTTCATCATACACTATACTTATATATTGTGTTCATCATACACTATACTTATATATTGTGTTCATCATACACTATACTTATATATTGTGTTCATTTCCATTTCCTTTAGATATGGATAAACCCCTTCTGTACCAGCGACGTCTTTTTAATTTTATTCTAGTTATATTTAGACGAATTTGTGCAGTTTAAGAAGGATCTGTGGTAGTGAAAAGGGTTAAATTAAATGAGATAGTTCAAAATTTATTACTTGATGGAGGCCTTTTATAAACTAAATAAAAACGTCTAATAGTAGCCAGAATATAGTTAAAGGAACGTCACCGGTTCTGAATAGGTTAAATACGGATCAAATTTAACGAAGCTTATCGCAACGGGCGGACAAAGAAAACTACAGATAAAATGTTGGGGTCTATTTGATGTATTGATACTTGTGTTCATAATACAATATTTGCCGGTTTCCCTATCCCCTTCTTTTAGACTAAAAACTGGTTTAAAAACTACAGGCAACTTAAAAATGCAGGTATACATATCATCAGGTTTTCTTTAAAAAGACAATCATATATATATATATATATATATATATATATATATATAGTTATGAGAACCTCACCAGGTGATCTTGGACACCGCAACTTCCAAATTAGTAGGGCAATGAGAAGAAATACGTTGTGGAACATCATTATTTATTCTAATTTTCGGCGACGTCACGCAGCCATCCTCAGGAAAGGGTTACCAACAGATCCTAAAAATTGAGTATAACTCTGTATATATTGCTAAAACAGGATCACTAAAATGTAATGCATTGTTAAACACGTGGCAATTTGCCTATCTAAAAAACAATTAAACAACATAATTTTGGCCAACTAGGCAAGGTTTGAATATAAAATAAATCTACGGCTAGACATCATCTAATTCAAAATTGCTAAATCTCAATGCAACAAAAGAAATCAAAACGCATAAGATATCAAATTTATGTTATCATTTCTTTTTCAATTCAAATATTATTCTGAACTGTAAAGGCTAAAATCTATTAAACAAAATTTAACCTACCGCTAAACAGCGTCCAAAGTATTATGCTAATATCCAACCATGTGAGGACAAGACTTAGCAAAAGCAATCATAATAGACGAGAATATTAAAATGAGGGACTTTAAATAACATTTCAAAATATCTAGTAAAATTAGAAGCAAATTATAGTAATCCTAATCACATCGAACCGCAACATAAAGCAAAAAAGTACATTTGAATTACTTGACTCTAAGAAACAAAAGATAAGTGTTGAAAATTCACATAAAGGAAAATTGTCACAAACAAATCGGAACTCACCATGATACCACCAGTCTCCAATGAAAGACGATGAGGGACTGATTAACTGAACACATTTGAACTCTATATGTAAACTCAATATATGGTGAAAATTAAACGAAATAAAGTGAAAAACCAAACTACATGAACACCCAAAAAGCAACCAATTGTACCTAATAATGAACCTTCAACTATTATTGACAAGATTTATTTCTGGTTTGTGCTTATTTATCAGCATTTTTTCGCCTATTAAAGCCTCATACGTGCTGCTAAACCTGCCGATGATTTCAAAATCCCTCTCCGAAAAAGGGTGATCTTCATCACGAGAGTGTTCCCTTACTGCAGACAAAGACATACTCCTCAAAAATATTCCAGACCTGAAGCTTTTCCCCAAATGCTCATATATTCTCATTTTGAATGATCTACTCGAACATCCAATGTACCCAGCCTGACAACTGGGACAAGTGAATTTATACACGATATTTGAGCATAAAGAGTCCGGCACCCGATCTTTGAAGTTGAAGAAGGTTCCTATCCTGAAATCATTGGTGAAAACAATTGTTTTTTAGATAGGCAAATTGCCACGTGTTTAACAATGCATTACATTTTAGTGATCCTGTTTTAGCAATATATACAGAGTTATACTCAATTTTTAGGATCTGTTGGTAACCCTTTCCTGAGGATGGCTGCGTGACGTCGCCGACAATTAGAATAAATCATGATGTTCCACAACGTATTTCTTCTCATTGCCCTACTAATATACTGTATATATATATATATATATATATATATATATATATATATATATATATATATATATATGTGTGTGTTATTATCTAAAACAAGTTTGATCCGTTGTATAGAACAAAGCTAAAAATTACAGTCAATAAAAAAAACACTGCGAAAATAATGGGATAAGAAATATTAGAAACTCGTAAAGAATAATTACCAAATATAAGATTACTGGAAAAATAGAGTACGAGAGAATTATATGCATTTACTAATAAATTACTAAAGTATAATAGGGAAGAGTTAAAACAGTTAAGACAATAAATTAGAAGAAGGGAAGAAAGAAACCTTGAAGGGGAAAGGATGAGATTTGAAAGTGAGAGAGAGAGGGAAGAACTAGGTAGAGCTGGTGCTGGACCTGGTATGTTGCTAAATAATACAAATGAGGGGTTGAAAGTTTCCTCCACTACCCCATCTTACACACACCCTCCCTTCCCACCCACCCTGTACTGAGCACCAGGCTGTCTCCAGGGTACCTACTAAAACATAATCCATTTTGATCAACGCTCTCACATGGGGGTCCACGAATTTTTATAAGTGACTGTACCTCGTCGCTCATTCCTCGTTCTGTATCTATGCGTTACTCCACACATACTCCTCAAGCAGCTCATCTCCATCACATCCAACCTTATTTTCTTTGTATATTCAGAGCCCATGTCTCAGTCCCATGCATCACAGTTGGTACAACTATCCCTTGATACATTGCACTCATAGCTTGCATTCTGAGATTTCTTACCTTCCACATACTTCCCTTTGCTCCGAAAACAATCCTTCCCTCACACTCTCTGTCTTACCTCCATTTCCATACCTGTGTCCCTGCTTATCACTCCTCCTAGATATTTAAAACACTCCACTTGTTCCAGCATTTCCCCATCCGGTCGTACATTTAGATTCACCCTAAGAGCAACTCTATTACACACCATCACTTTACTTTGTTGTACAGTATGTATATATAAGTTAAATGCAAAATAAGAGAAAGAACTCATTATGATGGGGTTTTTTTTAAATATTTGTTTCATTCTTTCTTGCTATTCATATATATTGGTCTCTGGATAGTGATTTTATACGACTTTCTATATTTTCTATTTTTGTCTTATTTATTTTGACTGTTTTCCTATTTTTTTCCTATTATTTCCTTTGTCTATATTTGTATTCATGGTATTACTATTTGTTTAGACTTTTTCTGAATTTTCCTTCTCAATACTTTTTTGTTTAGCTGTTTGGCTTTTTAGTGTATATGTATCATACTGAGAGAGAGATAGGGTTTATTTTAGTTGTTGTCAATGTTGATGATATTGTGTACTTTATTTATATATATATATATATATATATGCGATATTGACTGGTTGCATGGAAAGCGCAGTCTACATAGGAACAGTAGGACCAGGGTTATGAAAAACATCTTGGGAGGTGTTTTTATTCAATTCAACGTTCCGGACTCTCTGCGTCCATCATCAGGTCTAAAAACAGAAATGAACACAATATTTACAAACATGTAAGCAATAATAAAATGACGGCAAAATTCCGAGTTCACTTGGATTCACAGACAAAACAAAGAGGGAGTAGCTACCAAATGGAACAATAAGGAACAAGTAACGCGATTTCTAAATATGCAAAAGACAAGAAAAACAAAAGTTACCGAAATGACAGACTTAAAAAATAGAACGGTCAAGAGGGACAGGACTAGTAATTAAACAAAATATAAAACTCTGAGGGAGTTAAAACAATTATTTCAACCCAAAACATTAATTCACTAAGGCTACTGACTTAAAACTAAAGTAATGGTAACCCCAACACAAAACATCCTAAAAGCAAAGAAGGGGGACAGAGGTTCCGTTACCACCTGTACGAAGACGTACCACTGCTTGGTGAATGCTCTCCAGAATGCGTAGGTCCGCATCGCTACCGCTACTGTCTAAGACTGAAAAATGATTCCTATTTATAGGGTGGTCACGACTGAAAGCATGGTCTCGAATCGACGAGTGAACAGGTTTTGACAGTGGAAAACCAGTTCTCACCGATACACCTAGATGTTCCGAAATCCTGGTTTTCAAATATCTCTTTGTCTTACCGATATATGAAACCTTACAGCTACCACACGTGTATTGATAGATGACAGAAGAGGCAAGGTCCCCAGGAATCCTATCTTTATTTCTAAAAAAAACTACTTATTGAACAGCTGGATTTAAAAATAATTCTGATATTAATTCGATCAAGTAATCATGTTCCCCTGTTTTTGAATTATTTGAATGAGAAACACCGCAACATTAAGTTCACCTCGGAAACCGAAGTAAACGGGATTATTTCGTTTTTAGACATTAATACCACTCGAAAGGATTTAGGGTTTGAAACTTCACTATACCGGAAACTCACTTTCACTGACTTAACTACTAAATTTTCCTCATTTATTCCCATAGCTTACAAGCGTAATTTAATCCTAACTCTCACCTATAGAGCCTATCATATTTGTTCTGATTATTTAAAATTTCATAAAGAGATAGAATACCTTCCTGACCTCCTCTACAACATTGGGTTCCCCTATAAGTTCACCGACATGTATGTTGGCAAAGCCCTGGGTAAAATCATGGAAGGAAACAAAGATTCAGTTAGTACTGCCTCTAGAAATATTGTTTATTTCCCCATCATATTTACTGGCCCAAAATGTTTCACACTACGAAAAAGGCTCTCTTCCCTCCTTCGTGAATGTTATCCTCAAATTAATATCAGAATTAATTTTAAATCCAGCTGTTCAATAATTTTTTTTTTTTAGATATAAAGATAGGATTCCTGGGGACCTTGCCTCTTCTGTCATCTATCAATACACGTGTGGTAGCTGTAAGGTTTCATATATCGGTAAGACAAAGAGATATTTGAAAACCAGGATTTCGGAACATCTAGGTGTATCGGTGAGAACTGGTTTTCCACTGTCAAAACCTATTCACTCGTCGATTCGAGACCATGCTTTCAGTCGTGACCACCCTATAAATAAGAATCATTTTTCAGTCTTAGACAGTAGGGGTAGCGATGCGGACCTACTCATTCTGGAGAGCATTCACCAAGCAGTGGTACGTCTTCGTACAGGTGGTAACGGAACCTCTGTCCCCCTTCTTTGCTTTTAGGATGTTTTGTGTTGGGGTTACCATTACTTTAGTTTTAAGTCAGTAGCCTCAGTGAATTTATGTTTTGGATTGAAATAATTGTTTTAACTCCCTCAGAGTTTTATATTTTGTTTAATTACTAGTCCTGTCCCTCTTGACCGTTCTATTTTTTAAGTCTGTGTAATTTCGGTAACATTTGTTTTTCTTGTCTTTTGCATATTTAGAAATCGCTTCACTTGTTCCTTACTGTTTCATTTGGTAGCTGTTCCCCAATTTTTTTTTTTTTTGTCTGTGAATCCCAGTGAACTCGGAATTTTGCCGTCATTTTATTATTGCTTACGTTTGTAAATATTGTGTTCATTTCTGTGTTTAGACCTGATGATGGACGCAGAGAGTCCGAAACGTTGAATTGAATAAAAACACCTCCCAAGATGTTTTTCATAACCCTGGTCCTACTGTTCCTATGTAGACTGCGCTTTCCATGCAACCAGTCAATATCGCACATATATATACTGTATATGTATATATATATATTGTAATAATATTGATTTAAGTTCGCTCCCTAGACTTATATCAAGCTTATTAAAAAATAAACAAATTAAAAATAAATCGAAATATATTTGCATATTTTTCGGTAGAAAAATTACCTGGCTGAAGGTCGCTTCCTCCTTAATTACAGGATCATTATTGCACGCCAGGATGAAATCGACATATAAATGGTACGAAAGAACTTAATATGGACAAAGACATGAGACGAAAGGGAACGGGCGTACTGAACTGGAAGGAAGGAAGGATTAAGGATAGGAAGGAAGGATAGGAAGTAGCAATATATAGGGGGGAAGGAAGGAAGAGAGAATAAGGTTAGAGACGAACCAGGAAGGAAGGAAGAAAGGAAGGAAAGAAGAAAAGAAGGCGATTAAGGATAGGAAGTAGCAATATATAGGGAGGAAGGAAGGAAGAGAGAATAAGGATAAAGGATAGCCAGGAAGGAAGAAAGGAAGGAAGGAAGGAAGGATAGAGGATAACCAGGAAGGAAGGCGATTAAGGATAGGAAGTAGCCATTTAGAGGGAGGAAGGAAGGTAGGAATAGAGAATAAGGATAGAGGATAGCCAGGAAGGAAGGGGGATTAAGGATAGGAAGTAGCCATATAAAGGGAGGAAGGAAGGAAGAGAGAATAAGGATATAGGATAGCCAGGAAGGAAGGAAGGAAGGAAGAAAGACAGAAAAGAAGGAAGGCAAGGGGGATTAAGGATAGAGGATAGTGAAGCGAAGGGAAGAAGAGGGATTAATGCTAGGGAGAATTTAAGTGTAAGGAAGGAAGAGGGATTAATGCTAGGGAGTATTTAGTGTAAGGAAGGAAGAGGGATTAATGCTAGGAAGTATTTAAGTGTAAGGAAGGAAGCGGGATTAATACTAGGGAGTATTTAACCCTCTCCGACAAATGACGCAATTTTGAGCCTATTAGGGATACTTTAAAGTCTTTGTTACCATCAGGGGTATTTATAAACCTTTAGTTTAGTTACTTCAACCTCTGCAGTTGTCTTTAAGTTAGCTGTGGGCAGAACACTAATTTTGGAGAGGTAATTATAAGAGTGAGAGAACTCTATTTCTTATTGCTAATCTGGCAACCTCTGCGTCATATGTGCATGAAAGGGTTAAGTGTAAGGAATGAAGAGGGATTAATGGTAGGGAGTATTTAAGTGTAAGGAAGGAAGAGGGATTAATGCTAGGGAGTATTTAAGTGTAAGGAAGGAAGAGGGATTAATGCTAGGGAGTATTTAAGTGTAAGGAAGGAAGAGGGATTAATGCTAGGGAGTATTTAAGTGTAAGGAAGGAAGAAGGATTAATGCTAGAGAGTATTTAAGTGTAAGAAAATAAGAGGGATTAATGCTAGGGAGTATTTAAGTGTAAGGAAGGAAGAGGGATTAATGCTAGAGAGCATTTGAGTGTAAGGAAGGAAGAGGGATTAATGCTACGGAGTATTTAAGTGTAAGGAAGGATGGGGGATTAATGCTAGGGAATATTTAAGTGTAAGGAAGAAGGGGGAATTAAGGATAGGATATGCAAGGAAGGAAGGGGATTAACCCCTTCTGTACCGCAGAGGTCTCTTACATTTTATTCTAGCTCTATATTGACGATTTTAGTCAGTTTAAGAAGGGCCTCCAGCAATTAACAAGCTTCGAACTATCTTAATCAACCCTTTTTACTACAACAGATCCTTTTTAAGCTGCACAAAATCGTCAAAATATAGCTGAAATAAGAGAAAAAGACGTCGCCGGTACAGAAGGGGTTAAGGGAAGAGGGATTTAAGAAAGAGCGATAGAGGACAGGGATTAAGTGCATAGGGAAGGAAGGATTGAGGATAGAGGATAGTGAAGCGAAGGAAAGTGGGGGGGAGGGGAAACGAGGGAAGGGGCAGTTAATATATATGCTAATGCCATACCCGGTACATTGTTGTAGGTGGGAGAGGGGAGGGGAAGGGAGGAGAGGGAAGGGGTGAGGGATAGGGAAGGGAGAAGGAGAGGGAGTGAGGGAAGGGGAGGGGTGAGGGAAGGGTGATGGCAGGGGAGGGGGTGAGGGGAGAGGAGGGGGTGAGGGAAGGGGAAGGGGTGAGGGAAGGAGAGAGGGTTAGGGAAGGGGAGGGGGGTGAGGGGAGGGGAGGGACTAAGGACACACACACACACAATACACACACACACACACACATACACCGGCTAAGGACAAGGGCACCGGCTGTTACTTGACAACTTAATGTAGGGGAGGCTGTTGTTGTTGTTGTTGTTGCTATTGTTGTTGGTGGTGGTGTAGTTGTTTTTGTTATTGTGGTTGTTCTTGTTGTTGTTGTGATTGTTGTTGTTATTGCTGTTGTGATTGTTGTTGCTATTGCTGTTGTTGTTGTTTGTTGTCGTTGTTGTGGTTATTGTTGTTTTTGTGGTTGTTGTCGTTGTGGTTATTGTTGTTGTTGTTGTTGTTGTTTTTATTGTTGTTGGTGTGGTTATTGTTGTTGTGGTTGTTGTTGTTGTGGTTATTGTTGTTGTTGGTGTGGTTATTGTTGTTGTTGTGCTTGTTGTTGCTATTGTTGTTATTTTTGTTGGTGTGGTTATTGTTGTTGTTGTTGGTGTGGTTATTTTTGTTGTTGGTGTGGTTATTGTTGTTGTTATTGTTGTTGTTGTTGTTGGTGTGGTTATTGTTGTTGTTGTAGTTATTGTGGTTGTTGTTGTTGTTGTTGTTATGTTGTTGGTTGTGGTTATTGTTGTTGTTATTGTTGTTGTGGTTATTGTTGTTGGTGTTATTGTTGTTGGTGTGGTTATAGTTGTTGTTGTGGTTATTGTTCTTGTTGTTGTAGGTCAGGGGGGTATAAGACCGTTGTGATTTATCGAGGTAGTTTTTGAGATCCTGACTTGAAATTTTATATGAATCTTAGATGGGACTGCTTTATCGATTTGGCTCAATCCAAGTGGCGATTTTACTTAGGCGAGCGATAGCGAACCAACGTTGTAAAGTGATGTTCCGCCTTTGGCGGCGACATTTTTATGTAAAAAAATGGACAAATTGAGACACTTAGAGGTATGTAGGACGTTCTAAGCTTGTTGAAGGTTAAAGAGAGAGAGAGAGAGTGAGAGTGAGAGAGAGAGCGAGAAGGCGAACAGACAGACAGAGAGGGAGGGGGGGAGAGAGAGAGAGAGAGAGAGAGAGAGAGAGAGAGAGACGAACAGACAGACAGACAGAGAGAGAGAGATAGAGAGAGAGACACCAAAGGAACCGCCACCACCACCTCACTCTTCCCCCTCCCCCTTACACATTATCAAGTGACATTAATTGGCGTGATCGAGGGAGGGGGGATGCTGGGAATCGTGAGTCGGAATGGGAATGAGTTCGTGCTTGCTCTTTCTTTCTCTCTATCTCTCTCTCTCTCTCTCTCTCTCTCTCTGTATATATATCTTCTGTTGCACTAGACAAATCGAAGGCCTTCGATAAAGTCTGGCACAAATCCCTTATTTCCAAACTACCATCCTTCGGTTTCTATCCCTCCATCTGTGCCTTTGTCTCTAATTTCCTTCCCGGCCGTTCCATAGCTCCGGTTGTGGACGGCCACCGTTCTTTTCCTCAACCTATCTACTCCGGTGTTTCTCAGGGTTCTGTCCTATCTCCAATGATCTTCCTATTATTCATTAATGACCTTCTTAACTGCACCTCCAGCCCCATTCGCTCTTATACTGGACGGGGGGGGGGGGGGGGGGGGGGGGGGGGGGGGGACTCTACATTACACTATTTCACTAGCCTTCCACATCATTCACAGCAAGAACTCCAAAACTCACGTAAGGAGGCTATAAAGCACCTCTCTTCTGATCTCTCTACTATCTCTAATTAAGGTAGAGAAAAGACTATGCACTGATATAATATGCTTAGCAGTATTTGCTGCGTTCGCCCAAGCATTTGGTACTTTCCTGCTAAACACATTATATTAGCTACATATCTTTACATACCGGTACATGCCTGAAATCATTCAGAACTTGTAAATAGGTAATCGTGATATCACTACTGTGTTTAATTTCGCTTTATCCGGGTTATTGTCTCTTTCTTCTCCTTCTCCAACTCCCCCTTTTTCCTCTTCCTTCTCCTCCTACTCCTCTTCCTCCTCCTTCTCCTCCTCCTCCTCCTCCTCCTCCTTCTCCTCCTCCTCCACCTCCTTCTCCTCCTACTCCTCTTCCTCCTCCTTCTCCTCCTCCTCCACCTCCTTCTCCTCCTTCTCTCGTATTCTTCTTTAACCCTTTTGTGAACATTTGGAACAGGCTACCTACAAACAATATGGACTGTACCGTAATACAGTTTAGACTTTCAAGATCCGTCTAGATCAATACTTGGCCACTAACCCTCAATTAACACTTTCTTTCACACTAACTCTAACTCGTAATGAAGTAATACTACGGATCGAAATGAAAATACAATTTCTGCATAATCTTTTGCCTATGGCCGAAAATTGTGTCTTTTTTTCTAGGATCGTAGATGTAGGAACTAGCATAGACTACACATTAATCTCCTTTCGTCGTTTCCTATCCGAAATTCCATGTCAGTTTTTCCATGGGAGGTGTGGTGGAGTGGTCTTGCCACTGGCCTGGTAATCCAAAGGTCCCGGGTTCAAATCCCGATGTATCAATGGGAAGATATTCTGTGGTGATGGAATTTGTTGCTGTACCTAGTATCAGTGCATTACACAATGCCCACCGAAACGTCCAATAAAAATACCCTCATTGTTCCCATGATTAAATAGCACTGTAACTGCAATATTCCCATATGTCAAGAATATGCTATAGGGGTGCAATGCCTGGTGAGTTAATCTGACTCAACAGGTGGCGTTGTTGTGTGTGTAAGTGTGAGAGTCCGAGTGTAGTGGGTGAGAACAGTGAAGCACGGGAAAACGAGATGCGCTTCAGAGATGGTGGTCGTTTATTCGGGTCATGAGTGGGTAAGCACCGAGCCTCATGTGAAGGCAAGAGTGGCAGGTGCTCGTTGTTCTCTACGTGCTTCACATGTCTCACTCCCTAGACTGGAACAAGACGCTCACGGGCTTCACTCGTTCATTGTAAAGCGGTTTGAATGTCTTAAGGCTATCAGCCTATGCCCGAGAGAAAGTAAGTTGGAAAATAGATAAAAAAAAACAAACCAAAAAAAAAAAAAAAAATACTACAATGGTATGTATTTTTCAACTGTTTCCATGTCAGTGTAAGCTAGCTGGAGCCGGTGGGTGGGGGGAGCCTTCTGCT
>CM064573.1:39063998-39151088 GCA_032716605.1 Paralithodes platypus | reverse complement strand
TGAATAAAAACACCCTCCCAAGATGTTTTTTCATAACCCTGGTCCCTACTGTTCCGATGTAGACGTGCGCTTTCCATGCAACCAGTCATATCGCACATATATATACTGTCATGTATATATATAATATTGTAATAATATTGATTTAGTTCGCTCCCTAGACTTATATCAAGCTGGGATGAAAAATAAACAAATTAAAAATAAATCGGAAATATATTTGCATATTTTTCGGTAAGAAAATTACCTGGCTGAAGGTCTCTTTTCCTCCTTAATTAGCAGGATCATTATTGCACCGCCAGGATGAAATCGACATATAAATGGTACGAAAGAACTTAAGATGGACACAGACATTAGACTAAAGGGAACGGGCGGTACTGGAACTGGACGGACTGAAGGATTTACGGATAGGCCGGAAGGATAGGAAGTAGCAATATATAGGGAAGGAGGAGAAGGACGGAAAACAGAATAATTTAGAGACTAACCAGGAAGGAAGGAGAGACAGGAAGGAAAGAATAAAAGAAGGCGTTCAAGGATAGGAAGTAGCACTATATAGGGAGGAAGGAAGGAAGAGAGAATATAGGATAAAGGATAGCCATGAAGGTAAGAAAATGGAAGGAAGGACGGCAGGATCGAGGCTAACTGCCTTAAGGCGATTACGTATAGGACGTAGCCATTTATAGTGCGGTAGGAAAGGTAGGAATAGAGAATACGGCTCGATGATAGCCAGGACTGAAGGGTGATTAACGATAGGAATTATCATATAAAGGGAGGAAGGAACGAAGAGAGAATCAGGATATAGGATAGCCATCAGGAAGGAAGGAAGGACGAAAGCCAGAAAATAAGGGACGGCAAGGGGTATTACGGATAGAGTATATTGAAGCGAAGGGACCGCTGATTCATGCTAGGGAGAATCCTTAAGTGTACCGGAAGGACGCGGGCTTCACTGCTCGGGCGTCTTTAGTGTCCGACGGCCTCGGGCTTCCTTGCTAGGAAGTATTTCCGTGTATGAAGGCAGAGGGATTCCTACTAGATCTTATTTCCACCCTCTCCGCCAAATGACTCAATTTGGAGCCTATTAGGTTTATCTTTAAAGTCTTTGTTACCATCAGGGTGTATTTATAAACCTTTCGTTTCGTTACTTATCAACCTCTGGCTTTGTCGTTAAGTTAGCTGTGGGGCAGAACACTAATGTTTGGAGATGTAATTATAAGAGTGATAGAACTCTATTTCTTATTGGCTAATTCTGGCAACCTCTGCGCTCTAATGTGCCAGGAAATGGGTTAAGTGTAAGGAATGAAGTGGATTACTGGTAGGGAGTATTTAAGTGTAAGGAAGGAAGAGGGATTAATGCTAGGTATTATTTTAAGTGTAAGAGAAGTCAGAGGGATTAATGCTAGGGAGTAATTTCCGTGTAAGGAAGGAAGAGGGATTCATGCTAGGTAGTATTTAAGTGTAAGGAAGGAAGAAGGATTAATGCTAGAGAATATTTAACTGTCAGAAACTCGCGGGATTAATGCTGCGGAGTATTTAAGTGTCCTGAATTCCCGGGATTTCCATTCTATAGATCATTTGAAGGTGTAATTAAGGAAGAGTTATTAATGTCGTAGTATTTATGTTTAAGGAAGGATGGGTGATTCCTGCTAGGGAGTATTTAAGTGTAAGGAAGAAGGATGATTAAGGGATAGTATCTGCAAAGGAAGGAAGGGGATTAACCCCTCCTGTCGCCGCAGAGGTGCTCTTACATTTTCTTCTTCTCTATATTGATACGATTTTAGTCAGTTTAAGAAGGAGCCTCCATCACATTCACAAGCTTCGAACTATCTTAATCAACCCTTTTTTACTACAACAGATCCTTGTAAGCTGCACAAAAATCGTCAAAATATAGCTGAAATAAGAGAAAAAGACGTCGCCGGTACAGAATGGTTAAGGGAATAGGGATTTAAGAAAGAGCGATAGAGGACAGGGATTAAGTGCATAGGGAAGGAAGGATTGCGGATAGCGCTAGTGACGCGAAGGAAAGACTGGTGGGGTGAGGGAAACGAGGGAAGGGGCAGTTAATATATATTCTAATGCCATACCCGTTACATTGTTGTACGGTGGGAGAGGGGGAGGGAATGGGGAGGGGAAGGGAGGAGATGGGAAGGGGTGAGGGATAGGGAAGGTAGAAGGAGAGGGGCTGAGGGAAGGGGATGGGGTGAGGGCCTGGTGATGTCCCGGGGTAGGGTTTGCGTGGCGCGGCCGGGGGTGCGGGCAAGGGCCTGGTAGAGGGCCGGAGCAGCGGTTAGGTCCTTGGCCGAATGGGGGGTGAGAGTTAATGGGAGGGTCTAAGGTACAACCCACACCCACCATACCCACACACACAGCAGCACCTACACCATCTAAGGACAAGTGCACCGGGGGGGGGCTGTTTACTTGACAACTTAATGTAGGTTAGGCTGTTGCTTTGTTGTTGTTGTTGCTATTGTTGTTTTGTTGGTGTGTAGTTGTTTTTTGTTATTGTGGTTTTGTGTCTTGTTGTTGTTGTGATTGTTGTTGTTTTATTAGTGCATGTGTGTAGTGTTGTGTTGCTTTTCTGTTGTTTGTTGTTTGTTGTCAGTTGGTTGTGGTTTATTGTTGTTTTTTGTGGTTTGTTGTCGTTTTGGGGTTCTTTTTGTTGTTGATTGTTTGTTGTTTTTATTGTTGTTTGTTGGGGTTATTGTTGTTGTGGTTGTTTTTGTTGTGGTTATTAGTTTTTTTTTGTGTGTGT
Organism: Paralithodes platypus; assembly: GCA_032716605.1. Lineage (NCBI taxonomy): Eukaryota > Metazoa > Arthropoda > Malacostraca > Decapoda > Lithodidae > Paralithodes > Paralithodes platypus. Next base: position 39,148,345 of record CM064573.1, on the reverse strand, counting down.
TATTGTTGTTGTTGTTCTTGTTTGTTGCTATTGTTGTTATTTTTTTGTTGGTGTGGTTATTGTTGTTTGTTGGTTGTGCTGGTTATTGTTTTTTGTTGGTGTGGTTATTGTTGTTGTGTCTTGTTGTTGTTGTTGTTGGTTTGGTTGATTGTTTGTTGTTTTAGTTATTTTGTTGTCGTTGTTGTTGTTGTTATGTTGTTGGTTGTTGTTATATTGTTGGTTGTGGTTATTGTTGTTTGTTATTGTTGTTGTGTTATTGTTGTTGGTGTTATTGTTGTTGGTGTGGTTAGTAGTTTGTTGTTGTGGTTATTGTTCTTGGTTTGTTGTAGGTCAGGGGGGTATAAAACCGTTGTGATTTTATCGAGGTAGTTTTTTGAGATCCTTTACTTGAAAGTTGTTATATTAATCTTAGATGGGACTGCTTTTATCGATTTGGCTCAATCCAAGTGGGCGATTTTACTTAGGAGTTCGAGCGATAGCTAACCACCGTTGGTAAAGTGATGTCCAGCCTTTGGCGGCGACATTTTTATGTAAAAAAATGGACAAATTGAGACACTTAGAGGTATGTAGGACGTTTTAAGCTTGTTGAAGGTTAAAGAGAGCGAGAGAGAGTGAGTGAGAGTGAGAGTGAGCGAGAAGGCGAACAGACAGACAGAGAGGAGGGGGGGAGAGATAGAGAACAGACAGAGAGAGAGAGAGAGAGGAGAGACTGAGACAGAGAGAGAGAGCGAGAGAGAGAGAGAGAGAAGATAGAGAGACGACAGACTACATGACGAGAAGAGCAGAGAGATAGAGAGAGAGACACCAAAGGAACCGCCACCACCACCTCACTCTTCCCCCTCCCCCTTACACATTATCAAGTGACATTAATTGGCGTGATCGAGGGAGGGGGATGCTGTTTAATCCGTGATTCGGAATGGGAAATTGAGTTCGTGCTTGCTCTTTCTTTCTCTCTATCTCTCTCTCTCTCTCTCTCTCTCTCTCTCTCTCTCTCTCTCTCTCTCTCTCTCTGTATATACATCTTCTGTTGCACTAGACAAATCGAAGGCCTTCGATAAAGTCTGGCACAAATCCCTTATTTCCAAACTACCATCCTTCGGTTTCTATCCCTCCATCTGTGCCTTTGTCTCTAATTTCCTTCCCGGCCGTTCCATAGCTCCGGTTGTGGACGGCCACCGTTCTTTTCCTCAACCTATCTACTCCGGTGTTTCTCAGGGTTCTGTCCTATCTCCAATGATCTTCCTATTATTCGTTAATGACCTTCTTAACTGCACCTCCAGCCCCATTCGCTCTTATACTGACGACTCTACATTACACTATTTCACTAGCCTTCCACATCATTCACAGCAAGAACTCCAAAACTCACGTAAGGAGGCTATAAAGCACATCCTTCTTTCTGATCTCTCTACTATCTCTAATTAAGGTAGAGAAAAAACTATAGCACTGCGATAATAAAGCTTAGCAGTATTTGCTGCGTTCGCCCAAGCATTTGGTACTTTCCTGCTAAACACATTATATTAGCTACATATCTTTACATACCGGTACATGCCTGAAATCATTCAGAACTTGTAAATAGGTAATCGTGATATCACTACTGTGTTTAATTTCGCTTTAATGCCGGTTAATTGTCTCTTTCTTCTCCTTCTCCAACTCCCCCTTTTCCTCTTCCTTCTCCTCCTACTCCTCTTCCTCCTCCTTCTCCTCCTCCTCCTCCTCCTCCTCCTCCTTCTCCTCCTCCTCCACCTCCTTCTCCCTCCTACTCCTCGTCCTTCCTGCCTTCTCCTCCTCCTCCACCTCCTTCTCCTCCTTCTCTCGTATTCTTCTTTAACCCTTTTGTGAACATTTGGAACAGGCTACCTACAAACAATATGGACTGTACCGTAATACAGTTTAGACTTTCAAGATCCGTCTAGATCAATACTTGGCCACTAACCCTCAATTAACACTTGCTTTCACACTAACTCTAACTCGTAATGAAGTAATACTACGGATCGAAATGAAAATACAATTTCTGCATAATCTTTTGCCTATGGCCGAAAATTGTGTCTTTTTTTCTAGGATCGTAGATGTAGGAACTAGCATAGACTACACATTAATCTCCTTTCGTCGTTTCCTATCCGAAATTCCTGGTCCATTTTTCCCTATGGGAGGTGTGGTGGAGTGGTCTTTGCCACGTGGACTGGTAACCTAAAGGTCCCGGGTTCAAATCCCGATGTATCATTAGGAATATATTAGTGGGATGGAATTTGTGCTGTACCTAGTATCATCATGTCAAAAAAATAAAAAAAATGCATTACCACAAAGCAGACCGAAACGTCAATAAAATACCCTCATTGTTCCCTGATTAAATAGCACTGTATGAATATTTCCCTAATTCAAAATAATGCTATAGGGGTGCCGATGCCTGGTGCGTTTATCTATATCTTCTCAACAGGTGGCGTTGTGTGTGTTAGTGTGAGAGTCCGAGTAGTGGGTGAGACAGTGAAGCACGGGAACGAGATGGCTTTCAGAGATGGTGTCGTTTCGGGTCATGAGTGAGCACCGTGTCCTCATGTGAAGGCAATATGGCAGGTGCTCTTTGTGCTCTACGTCTTTCACATGTCTCACTCCCTAGACTGGAACAGAAGACCTCACGGGCTTCATTCACTGGTTCATTGTAAAGCGGTGAATGTTAAGGCTCTCAGCCTATGCCCGAGAGAAAGTAAGTTGGAATATAGAAAAAAAAAAAAAAAAAAAAAAAAAAAAAAATACTACATGGTATGTATTTTCAACTGTTTCCATGTCAGTGTAAGCTAGAGGGAGCGGTGGGTGGGGGGAGCCTTCTGCTTTACTATCCTTTTTTCTACCTAGTAGTTAGTAGCGTAGCAGTGTAGATAATTATGTAAACTGCCCCGTCAGAACCAGTAGGTTTGTTCCAGTTTGCATGTCCTTTGTATTCCTCCTCCTCCTCCTCCTCCTCCTCCTCCCCTCCTTCCTTCCACTCCTCCACCTCCTCTCTCTCCTCCAAATCCTCCTCCTCCTCCTCTTCCTCTTTGTCTCCCAGTTATCCTCGTTCTCCCCACCCTAGCCTTCAATCAAAGCGAGGCCCCTTCGTTTCAAAGTCGCGTTCCAAGTTTGTTATCTATGACGTCCCCCTCCTCCTTAGTTGCCATGGTTACGCAGATATTAATTTCACTTGGAAGGGAGGGAGGGTGTTAAAGAGGGGTGGGGGTGGGGGGAGATATATTAAGGGTGTAGTGCTTGATTTTTTGGTCTATGTAGAGTATTTTTATATATTTGAGTTTCCTCGCTAGGCAGCCATCAAGCTTAAAACAGCAAACCCTATACCCCCTTTCAAGATAAATTTGTACATTTTTCGGTAGGAAAATATTCCGGCCGAAGGCCGGTTCCTTCTAAAATTACAGGCTCACTATCGTTCGCCAGGACAAAAAATTGACACCTAAATAGCACGAAAGATCTTAATATTGACAAAGAAATGGGGCGAAATGTCTTAAAATCAACACACTAATGGGGCAATCATATACAAATCTGAAAAGTAAAGGGGATTAAGCATGAGTGAGATCGGTGTCCAGTAAAAACCAGACCAAGGGCTTGTTCTGTTTTTTTTTTTTTTTTTTTTTTTTTTTTCTTTTTTTTTTTTTTTTTTAGTGGAGGTGGTGCTTCTGAGCGGGGAAAGGCGTTATGGAGTGATATGGGTCGTTTTTCTGGTCCCCTTTCTCCTTCGTGTCAAGCCCCAGGAGGAGAATAGAACCCGCCTTCCCCATGTAGGCGGCTATCTCTCCCCCTCCGGTTGCCTAGAGGGCCTCCAAACTTCGCATGACGGCTCAGCTCAGGACCCACACACTAACAGGTCAACCGGCCAGCCCTGGCCGCGCGGGGGGGGGTGGGGGGGGGGGGGGGGGGGGGTGAGTTTGCGTGACGTCACTGACGCCTTGGGTCTGCCCAGACCTGACCACTTGATTCACTTATATAGCCTAAGTTCATTATACCCAGTACCTGCTCAGTATTACCGTACTCACTTTCCATGATGGTCACAGTATTAGTAGTTGTAACAACTGGTGCATCAACTCTACAGTTTACAGATAAGGAACAATAATTGTCATGTTTACAGCAATAGACATAACATTACATGTGGCAGATTATTACATGTGTAGTGGTATTCTACTAAATACAGTAATGCAATATACTATCAATGACATCGAAAACAACAGCAGTGCAGTGATAGTACGGTACCAATCTTCACCACACTGCTACAAATTCGCTGTCATTATCATCGCCGATACAGTAATATTATAAAAAATAACCATAGTAATTATCATCATGACAACAATAATAATAATAATAACAATAATAATATTACACTATATATTATACAATACTAGATTGTGTAGGAATTTATTATTAACCCTTAATTGGCGGCGCGCAACTTATGTCGTGTGAAATCAATTTGGACTAAGTGGCGGTTCACAACTTATGTCGTGCGCCATTTTCAGCACGTAATGTTGCTGAGAGAGAGAGCTGAGCGGTGTGAGGAGCCTAGCAACCCTATGACCGCTCACGACCACCGCGGTGGACCAACTGAGGTGCCTCCCACCCTTCCCTCCCCTCTCTCACTCGCTACACAGGGAATTATGTAGGGAAATTACCTAATTACAGGGTTTTTGCACTCGTGTTGCACAATCGTCGCAAGAGAACCAGCGGTCGTACAAGGATGGTTCGGGTGTTATTGGAAAGCTCTGTTTACGCCCTTTCAGGGATAGATACTTGTTTTACGCTCTGGGTCTTATTTAGGCATAAAAATGATCACGTAAACAACCCTATTTAGGGTAAAAACAGCCCGCTGGGCGCTACGGTCCGCTAGACCGCCTAGCCCGCTAATAAGGTGTTAAGGAGATAAATATGCAAATATATAGCAAGAATGTGTGTGTTTGCTGATGTCCCTCATCTCCTCAAACTAAGTAGAAATAATCTCCTAGATTCAGGATTTGTGATGAAGATTAGAGATATTATATCAGATGATTGCATTCGTGAAATGTCCATGATAACTAAATCTGAATATGGCTTAGCTTACAAACTTAGTGAAACTCACCAAAATGTTCAAGGACAACAAATTATAGCGAGTAAAGTATGCAATAATATATTTAGGAGAGAGATAATTTAATCAGCACAAACTGGAAAGAAACTGCAAGCTTCATATTAACAACAGATGCATAGTTTCATGTGGTGAATTCTTCTATATCAAGCGATAGGAAAGCACTGTGCGTCTGGTCTGCATTTGGAAGAACAGCTAAGCAATTTGCGCACAATGATCCACATTATGACCACAATAGAGTTCAATTTCAGCCCACTACAGATTTCAGCAAAGAGTAGTTTTATCTTGCCTTTTCCTTATATGACTCTTTGAAATGCTCAAAGCTACTGATAACCTTGAATTTATCATGACAAGAAGGTTAAATCAGGACACTTTTCACATTATTATATATACTGTATATTGTTTGTATTTATATATTTATTATAAATCAGGACACTTTACACATTATCATATATACTGTATATTGTTTGTATTTATATATTTATTATAAATCAGGACACTTTACACATTATCATATATACTGTATATTGTTTGTATTTATATATTTATTATAAATCAGGACACTTTACACATTATCATATATACTGTATATTGTTTGTATTTATATATTTATTCATATATTATTTTTTGGTTGTATAAGACATCCAGATGCTGTCAGTTGCAAACAAAGACTAAAGCAACTGATAGTGTATTGCTCAGCAATAAAAGCAACATCACTCAGGATCCCGAAAATTTATAATATTTCTTGGGTAAAACTGGTCATAGCAAAAACAAAACTAACTAACGACCGTGAGTTACGCCTAGAAAATTGTGCTTATCAGATCTGTCTGTTGTTCAATGATATGATATTTAGAAGTAGGTATTGAGTATGATTTTTGTTTAGATATATGAGAAACTACAAAAAAAAAAAAAATTACCACCACTCTCGTAGAAGAACAGTCTTTAGATTTTGTTGCTGGCTATATGGTAAGGAGATTTTCCTTTTAAAGTATCACTTCTTAGGAAACAAGATCAGAGGGCACATCGTAGACAGAAGTGGTAACAGAGGTCAGCTGTATAATTTTGTTTGTCTCATTTGACCAATATACGAAAAATATGCAAAGTTGTCCATGGTGAATGGCTTCAAGATGAAGGGACTGCTACTCAAGTGGATTAGGTCATGGCTGATTGGTAGGAAGCAGATAGTTAGTATCAATGGTGTAAAATCGGACTGGGGATTAGTTAAAAGTGGGGTCCCCCAAGGGTCTGTTTTGGGCCCACTTCTGTTCATTATCTATATAAATGATCTTAACTTAGGCATAAAGAGTAGGATCAGTAAATTTGCTGATGATACTAAAATGGGTAGGATAATAGTCAGCTAGCGACAGGGAATGTCTTCAAAAGGATCTCGATCATTTGCACGAGTGGTCAATAAATTGGCAGATAAGTTTCAATGTAGGCAAATGTAAGGTATTAAGGATTGGAAATCGTAATTTAGAAGCGAAATACAAACTAGACAATGTAAAATTGGATAACTCAGAATGTGAGAAGGATCTGGGGGCGCTCGTTAGTAATGATCTGAAATCCAGAAAACAATGTATAAGAGTTAGGAACAGGGCAAATAGAGTTCTAGGATTCATATCTAGGAGTGTTAGTAACAGGACTGCTGAAGTTTTCTTGAAACTGTACTGAGCACTAGTAAGACCCATTTAAACTATGCTGCCCAATTTTGGTGCCCTTATTACAGAATGGATATCGACCCTTTAGAGGCAGTCCAAAGAAGAATGACGAAGATGATACATAATATTAGAAACTTATTGGGTGAGGAGAGATTGAAAGCCTTAGGCTTGCACTCACTAGAAAGACGAAGATGTAGGGGAGACGATGGTAGAGGTATTTAAATGGATAAAAAGGTATAAATAAGGGCGATACAGATAAGGTATTAAAGCTAAAGAGCGGCGACATAACCCGCTCAAATGGTTTCAAGTTAGATAAGTTTAGATATAGGAAAGCATAGGAAAGCACTTGTTTGAGAATAGAGTTGTTAACATGTGGAATGGACTGCCCAGAGCAGTGATTAGCTCAGGAACAGTTCAAAGCTTTAAGCTGAAGTTGGATTCGCATATGGATGATATGGGCTGGGTGTGAATGGGAGCTGCCTCGTGTGGGCCGCATGGCCTTATGCAGTTTCCCGCGATCTTATGTTCTTAAGTAATGTTTGTCTTTAATAATACATGTTTATATTTGTATTGAATTAAACATTATCCCAAGCTTTCAACAAAAGAGAGAGAGAACAACAAATAACGGTATTCTACATTAGGCAAACAAAATATCTGTACTAGCCTAGCTATGACCTATTGTATATGTATGCGTGTTACAGATATGTTGGATTTGTAATCAGGTTTGTTTCAGTCCAATCATTTTCATTTTGTATGTCTTTCCTATTCCTAAACTTGATTTTGTTTGAACTTATTACTGATGGGTATGTTTTATTTATGTAAGATTTTAGGATACTGTAGAATTACATTGATAAACATGCAGTGCATCACTAAGTGGTCGTGCTTGCCTCTTTAAGGAACTCTACCATAAGGGACAACATGCTAATAATGACAACACAACCACATCTAGGGTTAAATTGTAATTCATTTTGGATTTATCATATTAGTTTATTGTATGTAGGCTACCATCATGGAATTACTCAACAGCATGTAGTAATTTTGATTTTTATGTACCCAAGTAGGCTATATTATATATGTACCCAAGTAGGCTATATTATATTCCAAAATATTGATATTTCCCCTTCTAAACCCCTTGAAGCTCTGACACGTTTTAGCATTATATTTTGGCTATCATTAGACGATTTTATGCAGCTTAGGAAGGATCTGTGGGTATTTTAAAAGGCTAAATCCTATCTCAATCAACCGTTTGACTTCCATATACCGTTACTAATCAGAATAAAATCATCTACTAATAGCTAGAAAACAGAACAGAAACGCGTATTGGAGCTTGAAAGGGTTAATTGTTACAAAATAGTATAATCATAGATATTTAAGTCACAAAGTTACACACAATATTACTAGTTGCATTTATTTTGTCAAAGAAAATAATATAATTTTGCTCAACAACTAACAAAAAGGAGCTTTAAACATAGCGAAAGGAGTGGGAGAGTGTGAGTGGTGAGCGAGCCCTGGGTGAAGGCGAGCGTGACGTCACTGAGTATCCCACTCCCGTTTTCTTTTTACTGGCCGGTTGACCTGTTGTGTGTGGGTCCTGCCTCAGCTGTTGGTGGTAATTATTGCAAAGTTCAGCGAGTAATTTTCGGGGGAGTTGTGAAGTTGGGTGTTATCTCCTTGTTGGGCCCTCACTCACACTCACTCACTCTCTCTCTTTCTCTCTCTGTCCCTCTCTCTCTCTCTCTCTCTCTCTCTCTCTCTCTCTCTCTCTCTCTCTCTCTCTCTCTCTCTCTCTCTCTCTCTCTCTCTCTCTCCACTCTCTCTCTCTCTCTCTCTCGACTCTCTCTCTCTCTCTCTCTCTCTCTCTCTCTCTCTCTCTCTCTCTCTCCTCTCTCTCTCTCTCTCTCTCTCTCTCTCACACTCTCTCTCTCTCCTCTCCTCTCTCTCTCCTCTCTCTCTCTATCTCTCTCTCTCTCTGTTATTATTGTCATTGTTGTTGTTGGGGCTAAGCATGAGGGAGAAGAGGGACCAGAAAAACGACCCAACTTCCCTTAATTTGTAATACTCCTCTAAATAATATATACTGTATACCGAAATTTTAGTATTCCGCCCTTTCCAAGTTCCTGCGCTATTTGGCTGTTATATATTGTCACGCACACACACACACACACACACACTATCTATCTGCCTGTCTGTCTGTCTGTCTGTCTGTCTGTCTGTCTGTCTATCTATCGATATCAATTTATCTATATATCTATCTATCTATCTATGTCGGTTTGTCTGTCTGTATGTCTATCTAGCTATCTATCTGTCTGTATCTATCTATCTATTAATCTATATATCTATATATCTTCTCTCACACACACAAAGGCTAGAATCATACACACACACGCAAAAGGCATCGTATAGCTGTGGCATTATTGCACTCATTGGCCCTTTTGCAATACTCTCTCTCTCTCACTCTCTCTTACACACACCCAAAGGTATCGTATATCTGTGGCATTATTGCACGCATTGCCCCTTTTGAAATAATGTATCACCGTGCAAAGAATTATTACTTTAATCAATTGGGTCTCAGAGGGTTGCCTCCCATTCCTTCTTCTTCTTCTTCTTGTATGTTTGTTGTCGTTATTGTTGTTCTTGTCTTCATTGTCCTTCTTCTCCTCCTTTTCCTCTTTTTCTTTTCTTGTTTTCTTTTCTTCTTCTTCTTCCGATTCTTCTTATTCTTTTTATGTTTATTGCTTTTTTTTCTTCGTCCTCGTCTTCCTCTTCTTGTCTTCGTTGTTGTTCTCCTTTTTATTCCTGTTCCTCCTCCCTCCATTTCCCTCTTGTTAGTTCAACAAAGCACAGGCTAAGAGGGGACCTAATTCAAGTGTTGAACATTATTAAATGTATTGACAATGTGGATGTCAACAAATACTTCACATTTGATCACTCAAATTACACTAGAGGAAATGGTTGTAAGATAAATGGAAAGCCTTTTAACTCACATGAGGCGAAGCATTTCTTGTTTAATTAAGTGGTAAACTTATGGAATGGACTACCTAATATTGTCATAGAGTGTAGTACTGTTCAAACTTTCAAAAATCGTCTAGACAAATATCTCGCTCTTAACCCCCGATTAACTACGTTTACAAACGAATAGCACCACTTTATACTGGGCAATCCTTTCCGGTGTTCACATAGGTTCGGTAGTTTAGCTACAAGCAGCTTCGTAAGGATCAATTAATATTTTGTTACTTGTTTTCCTTTGTACTCCTTTGCACACTTCGTCATTCCTTCGCATTTTGATTCCGCTTCTTAATCTCATTTGTGTTATTATTATTACATGTATTATTATTATTATTATTATTTTTTTTTTTTGTTTTTTTGTATTATTATTATTATTATTATTATTATCAATAACTTACTTTTTCTCAGGTTTGCTCTTCTATTTTTCTGGTATGTTGTTTGTTATTCCGCAAGCTGATGAGAGAAGGTAAAGCCATTATATTTGTTCTTAGCTTCTGTAACATGGAATTCCGATGTGTAATGCCTAAGTTCTTGTATAATGCAGTATATATATATATATATATATATATATATATATATATATATATATATATATATATACAGTATATATATATAATTATTCATTTATTTATTAATGCATTTATTCTATTTTATGTACTATATATATTTGTGTTTTGCTGCCATAGAGGTGTGTCCGGAAACGCCCCCTTACGACGTTCCAGGAAATAAAACATGCAAGTCAAACATTATACCGTAAAGGCACTACAGTGTAAGATTATTGACAAAACACCAGGTTAATTTATGAGGACGTTATAATATTTGTTTGTTTGTTATTCATTGTTACCGGTACATATATTTGTTTTCGTTTGCTTCCTAGACCTCGATCAAGTTTTAAATAATACACCCAAGACCACCCTTTGATTTTTTTTTTTCGGAAGAATAATATACCAGCCAAAGGCTGGTCCCTCTAATATTGTAAGCTCGCTATATAAGATCTTTCGTGCCATTTATGGGTCGATTGGCTGTGTATTTACGCGCAATCGAATGCATGCTGTCGACGAAGTGAATATCTAATTAACCCCTACTGTACCAGAGGATACAGAAATAAAAGTCCCCCAACCACAGTCCCAAGCAATGTGGCCAAAATGGCAAGATAGAACAACCTTCCACCTCAAGAGATGAAGGAAGCCTGGCTCTCCCAGCCTTCAGTGGATTTTATATAAGCTGAGAAGTGTTGCCATATCGAGAGCAGTGCTCAAACAGTCGTGGTACCAGGTACAGCCTGGTACAGGCAGTTACAAGGAAAGTACATTACTGACGTCTCTCAGCCGTCGCTGGGACTAGGGAGTGACTTATCTACTGACGGCTGGTAGCCGTCGCTGGGATTGTACGGGTTAATACCGATTGTTTCCTTACAACAAAAAGAGTATTTCATGGGTATGGGCTAATGCCCTTTCCTAACTATCTCTTTAGCTAGTTCTAACCTATTCATCAATTACTAAACCACTCTGAGCTACTTAGTTGCTCTCTCTAATTTTCTTAGGGAAATCCTGTTAACCCTGGTTATTTGTATATAATCAGTTACTTGCCCATTTATGCTAACCACGAACTCCCACTTAAAGTTTTTGAGTCTCTATCTTACTTAAGCTCCTATAAGATCCTCTACTACTGCTGGCTAATAGGCTGGTCGCCTTTACTAACAAGAACAACTATATCTCACAACACTTCATCTCTTTATTGCATCAATTGTCTAGTCAAAAATCTCTTTAGTTGTTCTATAAGAACACATCATATTTTATAGTTGGAACATCCCTGGTAGTCTTAGCATTTATCTTTCTTTAATAAGTCTGTTCGGGCCCATAAGGGTCCTTTGATAAAATGTTAGGTTGTCTTCACCACTTCAGAGCGGGCCAGTAGATAATTTCCATTCTCTCCATTCCATCTACCACTTTTGTGAACATCTCGAACCGCTTGGCTTAGGGTATGAAGGCCAGCGATGTGTCTGCAGGCCTCAGGTTACTGGAGGTGTATCTGAGCTGTGGTGGGTGGAGGTATACTCTTCGGGGTTGTCTTGGGTGTGGTGGTGCAAGGTTGCTGGAGCCCTGGAACAGACTTAATTGTTTTCCCCAGAGTGCCAATGTGAGGCTCGGGGTTGCCTTTATTAACCCTTAATTGACGGCGCGCAACTTATGTCGTGTGAAATAAATTTGGACTAACTGGCGGTTCACAACTTATGTCATGCGCCATTTTCAGCACGTAATGTTGCTGAGAGAGAGAGCTGAGCAGTGTGAGTAGCCTAGCAACCTTATGACCACTCCGCACGACCACCGTGGACCAACTGAGGTGGCTCCCTCCCTCTCTCACTCGCTACACAGGGAATTATATAGGGAAAGTACCTAATTACATGTTTTTTGCACTCGTGTTGCACGATCGTTGCAAGAGAACCAGCGGTCGTACAAGGATGGTTCGGGTGTCATTGGAAAGCTCTGTTTATGCCCTTTCAGGGATAGATACTTGTTTTACACTCTGGGTCTTATTTAGGCATGAAAATGATCACGTAAACAACCCTATTTAGGGTAAAAACACCCCGCTGGGCACTACGGTCCGCTAGACCGCCTAGCCCGCTAATAAGGTGTTAAGCGCGGATAGCTGTGTTTCCCTCACGAGCCCAGGGGTTAGTGACTCATGGTGCCCCGCCCACATCCTAATATACCCCTCCCTCATGGCTGGGCGCTCTGTGACTGGTCGAGTCGCACGGCTGGGAGGAGTCTGGCTATCCTGCTCACTTCGAACCTGTCTCCCCTTCCTCTCCTGCTCCATTCTATCCTCTAAATATTCTCCTGGCAGCTTGTTTGAAATGTCCTTTAGTGGCTGACGGGAGTAAGAAGGTTGCACCGTGGTATTAGGACATCTGCGACCAGGATAGAATATGCGTGAAAGAACTAGGAGCGAAGTTACTGGTGAGGATGAGGAAAGGCGCACAGCTTGCTCAAATCGCTGCGTCATGGGAGGCTTCTGATTGGCGGAGAGCAAGGGTGTGGCAGTGCTGTTCTCTTGACATATTGCAGAGGGTAAATCTTCCCTTTTTACCTAAGCATAACCCGTCTCCTGATTGGCGGACGGAATTACTCGTTTACCATCCCCTTCTCGAATAAGGCAAGCACCTGATTGCCTTAATTTTTCTCCTCGAAAGTTGTTATGGTCTTCTTGCCATTTTATCAATCCACTGTGCTATATTAAACACTGGTGGAGTTGAATAGCTGGGTTTTGGTTACCTACAGCTGTCTTGGCGAAGAGGATCTGACCAGGTTGACTGAGAAGGTGTTTCAGTGTATGTACTGTCTGCACTCTCTGACCCTTTCCGTCGACCACTGCTATGAGATGAAGCAGCCTACAGTATACTGGGGGTCGCGCATGGTTCCTTTCAACTGAATCTGACCTCAGACGCTCTATTTATACCCGAGTCCGTGTACCTGATTGGTGGACGGCTAATCCTATCACTACGCATGACTGTTACAGGGGAGTCACTTGGTTTAAAATGCTTAGTTTTACTTTGTTTAGGTAGATCATTTATTTGGCCTTCCGGTGATTTAACTACTTCAGTCGACGGATTTCCATTTTTAATGTTAGGTTTATCAAACGCCCCGTTTTCTGGTATCACATCGACTAATTCGTCCTCCTCGCTACTCAGAGTATCATTCAAATCTCCATCAGTAAATTAAACTTCGCTTGCTGGATCTGTAGATTTAACCGATTTTCTGGTTTCGCTCTCTCAGTCGGTCGTGATTCCCCTGTTTAACAAACCTCTTAGACTTCTTCCACGATATCCTCAACCTCTACGATGAGAGTAAAGCTGTAGATATTATATACCTTGATTTTCAAAAGGCCTTTGACAAAGTTCCCCACAAAAGTTTACTGCTAAAACTAAAAGCGCATGGAATACAAGACGGTATGTTGAAATGGATAGAAAATTGGCTCAGCGACAGAAAGCAAAGAGTAGTCATAAACGGTAAGGCATATAAATGGACCAATGTAAGTAACTGTGTACCCCAGGGATTGGTACTAAGACCAATTCTCTTTCTAATTTACATCAACGACATGCTGTAGATGAGGGTCTCACCTGTACAATCTCAAAATTTGCTGACGATACAAAAATTGCAAATAGCGTACTCTCAAAAGAACAAGTTGACGATATGCAACACAATCTAGATAAGTTGTCATGTTGGGTCCAAATTTGGCAAATGAGTTTCAATGCGGATAAATGTAAAGTATTACATATCGGATACCAAAATGAGAAAGCAAACTATTTCATGAATGGCACTCAGCTTAAGAATGTAAATAGAGAAACCGATCCGGGAGTAACGATATCGAGTAACCTAAAACCGAGTCAACAATGTTCAGAAGTTGTTAAGAAGGCAAACAAAATAATTGGCTTTATAGGTAGGTCATTTGAGCATAAATCTAAAGACGTTATCCTAACCCTTTACAATTCCTTAGTCCGCCCTCTTCTGGAATACTGCGTTCAATCCTGGTGCCCTTATTACCATAAAGATATAGACAAGCTAGAACGAGTTCAACGTAGAGTTACCAAAATGATACCTAGCCTAAATATTAAAAGAACAAACCATACTAGGAGCGTCTTAGAGAATTAAATCTATTTCCTTTAACCCAGCGCAGATTAAGAGGCGACTTAATTCAAGTGTTCAAAATCATCAAAGGCATCGACAATATGAACTGTAGTAAGTACTTCATTATCGACCAATCTAATTACACGTGGGGAAACGGGTGCAAAATTATTGGTAAATCTTTTAACTCACACGAAGCTAAACATTTCTTCTTCAATCGAGTTGTCAACTTATGGAGTGGGTTTCCCGAGATGTTATAGACTGCAGCACCGTTGATTCATTTAAACTTCGCCTAGACAAATATCTCGCATGAAACCCGCGACTGACTGCGTTTGTTAATGAATAACTTTATATTTTCCTCCCCTCAGTTACTAACCCATCTGTCCCCTACTAACTTCCTAATCCTGCCATGGACATTAGTTCCAGGGCAGTATTTCCCTTTCCAATGTTCCCTTACCCACTCTAAACCACTGTGTGGACACTTGATCCTCAGTGTTTTGGAGGACAAGCAGCCTAGAAGAGTCACTAGACATGTTGTTGCTTGATTTCCTTTGTACTCATTTGTACTCTTTTGTTCTTTCCCAGTCTTCAAATTATGATTCTTAGTTTAACCCTGTTTTTCTCCTACTACAGGATGACCAGAATAGGCTTCCTCTTATAATTTCAGGCTCGCTATCACTCGTCAGGAAAAAATCGAAACCTAAATGGCACGTAAGGTCTTAAAATTGACAACGAAATGGGTCGAAAAGAGTTAAAATCGCCAAATTAATGGGCAGAACGTCTTATAATCTCAAAACATATGGAGCTTAACACGAGGGAGAAAGGGGACCAGAAAATCGACCCATCTCCCCTTAAAGTGAAAATAAAATATAGCTAGGTGGATTGTGGAGGGTTGAGGGTGGATGAAGGTCGAGAAAGAAATTGGGAAGAAGGAATGGAGATGGAAGGAAGGAAGGAAGGAAGGAAGGAGAAAAAATAAGGAAGGAAGGAGGGTGGAAAGGGAATAAGGTAGGCAGTAAGGAAGGAAGAAAGGAGAAAGAAGGAAGAGAGGAGAGAGAGTGAAAAGGGAAGAAGGAAGGGAGGGAGGGAGGGAGGAAGGAAGGAAGATGGAAAGGGAAGGAAGGAAGAAAAGTAGAAAGGAAGGAAGGAAGGATGAATGACAGTGTGTGTGTGTGTGTATATATATATGTGTGTGTGTATGTGTGTCTATATATGTGTGTCTGTGTGTGTGTGTATTCATTAGACTCTCTCCAGTATGACCTGAGCCGCCGTAAAATTGAGTGAACGCTAGCCACGCTAGGCCCGTGCTGGGAGAGAGAGAGAGAGAGAGTGAGAGTGAGATAGGGGTCGGAGAGGAAAGGAGAGAGAGAAAGGATGGGAGGAGGGGAAAAGAAAGAGAATGAGAGAGAGAGATGGGGGGGGGGGTCGAGTGAGAGGGAGATAGGGGTCGGAGAGGAAAGGAGAGAGAGAGAGTGAGTGAGAAAAACGATGGGAGGAAGGGCAAAGAAAGAAAGTGAGAGAGATGGGGAGGAGTGATTGTGTGAGAGAGAGAGAGAGAGAGAGAGAGAAAAAAAAGAAAGATAATTAAAACAAACAGTATAGGCTATGAATGTATGTGTAATAAAAACTCAAAATAAAGGCTGATTCCTCCTAAATTAACTTTATTTAGAGGAATATATGTATTACATCATACACAGGTAGAACACGACTTTTAATCTTACCTGTACGGATAATTAAGGGGGTACTACTCGCTTTTTCTGGACCCCTTCTCCCTCGTGTTTAACATTTTTGAGGTTTTAAGACGTTTGTTCCGTTAGTTTGGCGATTTTGTGACCTTTCGTCTAATTTTGTTATCTATATTAAGACCTTTCGTGCCCTTTAGGTGTCGATATTTTCCTGGTGAGCGATAGCAAGCCTCTAATTTTAGAAGGAACCGGCCTTCGGCCGGGAAATTTTTCTACCGAAAAATGTACACATTTATTTTGAAAGGGGGTCTAGGGGTTGTTTTTCTAAGCTTGAGGGAGGTCTAGCGAGGAAACTCAAAAATAAATAAATACATATATAGACCAAACACCAAGCACTACCCCCTTAAACCATTTTGTGTACCCGTGTTCTTTGTGGTACCTAGAGTGGAAGGCAACAATGAAGGTTAAATCCTCTAATTACCATACCCGTAAGTACCATCGACATGTGTTACATTTTATTCTAGCTATAATTAAACGATATTATGAAGCTTAGGAAGGATCTGTGGCATTTATAAGGGTTGGTTGAGAGAGTTTGAAGCCTTATTATTGCTAAAGGTCTTTCCTAAGCTGAATGAAACCGTCTAATAGCTGACAGAATATGATAAAAAGGACGTCCCTGGTACTGTACGGGTTAAAAATACGTCGCCGGTAGAGAAGGGGTTAAAATAACCGGACAAAGAGAACGATATGCCAGAGACATGTTTGTGCTTAAGCCAGACCACCTTGCTTTGTTTTATCTTTCTCTCCCTCTCTCTTTGGCTTGTATCCATTCGGCCCCATTCAGCCTACTGTTTTAAGACGTTTATCCCCATCCCGGTGTCAATATTTTCCTGGCGAACGGTAGCGAGCCAACAAATATATATTTTTGTTTTGACAGCAAGCTAAATTTGTACATTTTTCGATAGAAAAATAGACGGATTTCGACACCTGTATGGGGATAAACGTCTTAAAAAAGTTGGTGAATGGGGCCGAAGGGGTACAAGCCAGGGAAAGAGAGAAAAGGAGAAAAATATAAAACTAGCAGGTGACCCCCCTTAACTCCTTCAGCACGATGATACCTTTTTATCTTTTATTCTGGCTAAAGCTAGACGAGTTTATGCAGTTTAAAAAGGACCTACTGTATATTATTCCAAGGGTTTATGGATATCGCACTTACCCCTTTGAGTCCTTAGAAGTAGATTATAAGCCAAAGAAAATCGTCTAATGGTAACCAAAATAAGATACAAAAATACGTCATCGTGCTGAAGGGGTTAAAAATTGTTAAATGTTTAAGAATGTTTATTTAACAAATAATATACTGTAGGTATTGTGTTATTAGAAGCCCCCACCCCTGAAGGATTCCCCTGATGATGACAGCTGTAGTGATAATGATAGTAGTAGTGAAAATGGTGATAGTATTACTGATGATGGTAATACTATAGGTAGCGTCAACGAACTTGACAATAATGTTGATCCGTTACCTCTCTGTAACTCAAAAGGGCCTAGAGCAAACTGGCTGTAAATATTCACACCTATTTCCTGGTGGACTCTTCCTAAATGATAGAAATGTCAACCGATTGTTTGAATTAATTATGAGTTATAAGAAGTTAAAGGACCAAGAATATTGTCAAGTTCGTTGGCGCTACCTATAGTGATGATGGTAACCCATCGCAGTTGGGTATGCCGTTTTGATATTGGGCTAAATGGCACATCTATATATATATATATATATATAGATACATTGAGAGATGTACAGTATTATATATAGATAGATAGATACATAGATAAATAGATGCATAGATATAGTTATATAGTATAAATATATATAGATTGATAGATAGATAGATAGATAGATGTAGATCGATAGGTACACTCACACGTACTAAACGTTGCTCAGGGGTGTGTCCTTCCTTCCCCTACTCCAACCTGGGCAGGTGGAAGGGGAGAGTCGGGTCCAAGTCTATCCCCACCTTCCACCCCCAAACTATCTCCAACTCCCCAACCTTCCTTCTCTAGCTGGCAGTTACCCAGCAAACATTGAACAATCGGCCCGATACAGAGTTAATAACGGCCTTCTAATTTTTGTTTGTATCGGCCCGATATTCGTAGTTTTTGTTGCCGTCACCGTCCCAATTTATTTTAGTTTGCCGTTTGCACACCAGCCTTCGATGGAGCTTCATTGGCCCGTTAACTGGGCCAATGGTGGATAACTATAACCGTGCCGACACCAATTTTAATATATTGTGCCAATAACCTGTAATGTAGCTGCCTGAAGTGGGCCAATGTATTTCCAGCAAACATTGAACAATCGGCCCGATAAATAGTTAATAATGGCCTCCTAATTTTTGTTTGTATCGGCCCGATATCCGTAGTATTTGTTGCCGTCAAACCGTCCCAATTTATTTTAGTTTACCGTTTGCACACCAGCCTTCGATGGAACTTCATTGGCCCAATAACTGGGCCAATGGTGGATAACTATAACCGTGCCGACACCAATGTTAATATATTGTGCCAATAACCTGTAATGTAGCTGCCTGAAGTGGGCCAATGTATTTCCAGCAAACATTGAAAAATCGGCCCGATAAATAGTTGATAACGGCCTTATAATATTTGTTTTTATCGGCCCGATATTGAAGTTTTTGTTGTCGTCATCATCCCAATTTATTTTAGTTTACCGTTTGCACACCAGCCTTCGATGGAACTTCATTGGCCCGTTAACTGGGCCAATGGTGGATAACTATAACCGTTGCCACACCAATTTTAATATATTGTGCCAATAACCTGTAATGTAGCTGCCTGAAGTGGGTCAATGTATTTCCAGCAAACCTTGAACAATCGGCCCGATAAATAGTTAACCCGGGAACTGCGGGGAGACTCTTAAGAGTTCCCCCGGCGGACTGCGGGGAGACTCTTAAGAGTCAGAGAAAAAAAAATCAACTTTTGACATCGAAAAAAAAAAAAAAAAAAAAAAATATTTGGCCCCTGGGCCATGCAAGATCTCAGTCCTCTACCTCCCCTCCTTCCCCACTTTCCTCCTCTCCTTCAGTTATCACCTATTTTCCCTGTTATTCCCTTATTCTGAGGTATATTTTCGTGCTAACATTAGCAATCCGGTTCCAGGGTGTGGTCATCACTGATAGCAAGCGAATGCAAGAGAGAGAGAGAGAGTATCGATGACTGTGTCTCAGTGGCCTTGGGGGAAATTGGCGGGAAAGCAGCTTGCCTCACCCATACATTATACAACTCGCGGGCTATATCTCCGATTTTGACCATCCAAACGCTGTTTTCACTCGTTTTATTGTTGTTTCAGGTTAATACCTTTATAATCAACCCATAATAGGCGCATATGGATAAGTATTAATGGTATTAACCCGTACAGCCCCAGCGACGCGCCTGACGCGTCGGCGATGTATGTAACGCACAGCCCCAGAGACGCGCCTGTCGCGTCACCCTAATTGCGCCGACCGTAACCTCAGGTGTAGCCACTCAAGAGGGCTCAGATTTGTATGGGAACTGTGTACGTATCCCACGCAACCGTGCCGATGGTTGAAAACTCTCACAGTCCACGTGCGTGCGCGCGAGCGCGCAATAACCTGGTTTTTTGGGATAATTGCCTTCAATTTTTTACTCTTGTAAAATACGTTTTCGGGGGCTCTGTAGGACCATTCTTTAAGCTTTTTGAGCGGTTTTTCGTGGTTTTTCCTTCATTCCTAACCCATTCGCTATTGTTTCTGGAATAAAACCATTTTTTGAAAACCGGCCGGGTTCTGGTGCGCAAACATTACAAAACTAGCCGGGGCTCCATGGGTTAATGGTACAATGAATATTTTAGTGACGGAAACACCTCAAATACATGCGCACAGGGAGAGGTGTCTAATTACCCCGATGCGCACTTCAGAGGTTAATAACGTCCTTGTAATATTTGTTTTTATCGGCCCGATAACTGTAGTTTTTGTTGTCGTCATCGTCCCAATTTATTTTAGTTTACCGTTTGTACACCAGTCTTCGATGGAACTTCATTGGCCCGTTAACTGGGCCAATGGTGGATAACTATAACCGTGCCGACACCAATTTTAACATACTGTGCCAATGACCTGTAATGTAGCTGCCTGAAGTGGGCCAATGTATTTCCAGCAAACATTGAACAATCGGCCCGATATAGAGTTAATAACGGCCTTATAATATTTGTTTTTATCGGCCCGATATATGAAGTTTTTGTTGTCGTCACCGTCCCAATTTATTTTAGTTTACTGTTTGCACACCGGCCTTCGATGGAACAACATTGGCCCAGTAACTGGGCCAATAGTGGATAACTATAACCGTGCCAACACCAATTTTAATATATTGTGCCAATAACCTGTAATATAGCTGCCTGAAGTGGGCCAATGTATTTCCAGCAAACATTGAACAATCGGCCCGATAAATAGTTAATAACGGCCTTATAATATTTGCTTTTATCGGCCCGATATTCGTAGTTTTTGTTGTCGTCATCGTCCCAATTTATTTTAGTTTACCGTTTTCCCACCGGCTTTCGATGGAACAACATTGGCCCGGTAACTGGGCCAATGGTGGATAACCATAATCGTGCCGACATCAATGTTAGCACATTGTGCCAATAGCCTGTAATGTAGCTGACTGAAGTGGGCCAATGTATTTTAGTTATTTCATAAACATCCCAGATTATTTGGGCCAATGTACTTGAGCAATAATCAGGCCAGCACTGTGTTGTCTTGTATTGGTCCGATACCTTTAGATCTGTCAGCCAATATCGGCCCATTTGATTTATGCAAATATTCAGAAACCCAAGATATATTGGTCCTATGCATGATAACCTAATCATGCCAATTAATGTTGTATTTAAGTGGCCTAGTAAATAAAATGTCAGCTGCCAGCATTGTACCAATGATGGAAGACCTTGCATGTGCCGATTCACTCTGTGCTGTACTGGGCCAATAACTGCCAGAACCGCTCCGTTTCATTTTAGTTTACCGGTTGCACCCCGCCCTTTGACGAAACAACATTGGCCCGGTAACTGGGCCAATGGTGGATAACCATAATCGTGCCGACATCAATGTTAACACATTGTGCCAATAACCTGTAATGTAGCTGACTGAAGTGGGCCAATTTATTTTAGTTATTTCATAAGCATCAAAGATTAATTGGGCCACTGCAGTAAAACAATAATCAGACCAGCATTGTTTTGTTTTATATTGGTCCAATACCTTTTGATCTTTCGGCCAATATCGGCCCAATGATTTAATTAAATACATGTATACCAAACCTCAATATACATTGACCCTATGCATGAGAAACATGGTCGTGCTAATTAATGTTGTATTTAAGTGGCCCAGTAAATCTAATGTCACCTGTCAGTATTGGACCAATGATGGAAGACCTTGCTTGTGCCGATTCACTCTGTGCTGTACTGGGCCAATAAATCTGCCAGAACCGCTCCGTTTCATTTTAGTTTACCGCTTGCATATCGGCCTTTGATGGAACAACATTGGCCCGGTAACTGGGCCAATGGTGGATAACCATAATCGTGCCGACATCAATGTTAACATGTGCCAATTATGTGTAATGTAGCTGCCTGAAGTTGGCCAATGAATCACAGATTATTTCGGCCATGTAATCAGACCAGCACTGTGTTGTCTTGTATTGGTCCGATACCTTTAGATATTGTGACGCACCCCAGTGCTGGGCAACGCAACCTGATTGTACTCCTTGGTACTCCACTGTACCGCCCGTGATCTGGCTACCGTCAGCCGCAATGTATATTGAGTGTGACAACTTATAACTATTTTCTTTGTATCTCTGCAAAGGTCTCGTCATGTGCTAACCAGTGGTGGGTTTTGTTTTAAGCCATGTCGAGACCTTCCATTTAATATGTAGTATCAATAGAGAAGTTGATAGATAGGATAATGGGAATTCAGAGAGAGAGAGTGAGTTGGGCTTCAGAGCAAGAGGGTAGCAACACGCCGCGCTGCCGGCCGGGTGGTTGCCAGACGTATGGACTGGTTGGCAGCCTTGCCCTTATAGCTAGGCGCGATAGGGTTGGTAGTCCATTGTTGCCTGCCTGGGCTGGGCCCATGTTGTCGTACAGCACACTGCCTGGAGGTTGGCTGTGTGTTCCTTGACCAGGTTGCCTAGAACCTTTGAGATTCTAACATCCCTTGCTCTCTCTCCCAACTTCTCACGGTTGCACTCTTTCTCTCTGACGACATTACTCTCATTTCATTCTTCTCTCTATTTAAATGCATAACCTTCCCTTGAGGTCCTAAAGGAGTTTCAGCACTCACCTCTCGTATTACTCTTAGGACAAGCATATATTTACATGTATTAGATTTAAGGGGTTAATGTGAACAGCGATCTTCTTGATGAGGATAGTTGGTGAACGTTCTACATGTTCACGAGTTATATGCCCCGCTCATCATCCCATTTGTGACTGGACTGGTGCCATGTGTAAGAGCCCGACCATGCCCAGGAGTTGTCTGTAGAGGGACGAGGACTTAGCCTTGATTTGCATACCGAGCCAGGAGCGAGTGTAGCACCCGAGACTACAGCTCGCTCGTAGTGCCGGTATAGTAGAGTAACGTAATTTATCTGTCCTTGTGTTCTCTACAGTCTTCTCCTGGGTTCTCGCTTTCGGTGCTGGGACTCGTTGTTCCTGTGACTTGGCCTGCTAGCTAGAACACGTGGGGATGATGAGTGGGATATATCTTTATTTTACTATGCATTGCAGCTCTCTTTAAGTATATATCTATAACACTTTACAATACACATTACTCACACACAAGACAACACTATTAATACTTTCATGTATCAATTAACTGCACTGTCGTTTTGCTGCTGTGTCCGGAGTTCTGTTGCGTAGGGCGCATACGGACTCGGAGGGGAGACAGAGTGAGAGAAGCGAAGTAGCCTATGCGGTAGTAGGCTACCGGCGCAGTACTGTTGCCTGCAACCTTTTAGTTATTCCAAGTATAGATTCATTATTATAATAAGTGACTACTGTTTATGTTCCTCCCATGTGTATTATTAGGTATCTACTGGATCATGAACATCTTGTATGCTACATGCTAGTGCATGTTAGTAGGGGACAGTTAGTGTATTGCACGCGCTTTCAAGTAGGCGTGTACATTTGTCATTTAGCATTTCACTGTCATACCTTTAGCCTGCTTCTATTCTACATTATTAGAGGCTTAATATTAACGTAGTTTCTTGAGTATTGCATTTCTTTAGTAATAACGTAACCTATAAATGTCTGAGGGAGTTTAGCCTCATAGCCTACCCCTGTTGTACACTTTCGCCGAGTTAAGGTACCTCGTTACCGTAGACGATAACTCTGTAGGGCGTTGGTGCTTTTGTTGTCTGGAGCATATAGTATTTGGGACTGGAATCGAGCGTGTCGTTGTCACTTAAGCCATTTCTGTCCTACGATCAAGAATCCCGAATATGTATTGCCGATCCAGCCGTAACAATATGTCGGCCAATATCGGCCAATTTGATTTATGCAAATACCGGTATTCAGAAACCCAAGATATATTGGCCCTATGCATGATCACCATAATCATGCCAATTAATGTTGTATTTAAGTGGCCTAGTAAATCAAATGTCAGCTGCCAGCATTGGACCAATGATGGAAGACCTTGCATGTGCCGATTCACTCTATGCTGTACTGGGCCAATAGCTGCCATAACCGCTCCGTTTCATTTTAGTTTACCATTTGCACCCCGGCATTCGATGGAACAACATTGGCCCGGTAAATGGGCAAATAATGGATAACCTGATTCATGACAACATCAGTTTTTACATTGTGCCAATATCCCTTAAAAGGGACAAAAACAACAGTGTTAATAATGTCACTGTTATGAAGCTGGCTGTCTGTATTGGGTGAATATTGGCCATATTCAGAACCAATTGCGGGAAACCATAAAAATTCCAATACCAATTTTCACTCTATTGATTTGATAACCTAAACTCTCATTGCCATCTTTGGCCCAATTTGCTACCGTTGTCCGTTTGCACAGCAGCATGTATGGGCCCAGTGCTGCCCCGTGTTGTGTTTCGGACCAATAAAGGTAAACCTGAAGCATGTTGACAGCAGTCTTTACTACAATGTGCCATTAACCCTTAAGTAATTAAGCTGGCTGCCTGTATTGGTCCAACAGATGCCGGTTCTGCCGGATTTCAGAATCTTTGGGGTCCGAAACAGCGAAGTTTTACTGTACAGTATATTTTGTTTTATATTGGTTCAATGTTGGCCCTAATCAGGACCGATGTCAGTGAACTTGAATCATGCCAATGTCAATTTTAACTTTATAAATCTGATAACCTTTACTCAGATTGCCCGCTTTGGCCCAATTTAATATAGTTATCCGTTTGCACAGCAGGATATGTACCGGTATGTGCCCAGTAGTGGTCGATGTTTCGGACCGATGAGGGAAAACATAAGTCATGCCGACTCCAATTTGCACTACATTCGACCAACAATCTTAAACCTAGGTGCCAGTATTCGCCCAATTCAATTTATATATCAGCTTGTATAACAGTTCTATAATAGTATTAATCTGGACAAAAGATGATGAACCGTAATCATGCCATTATAGATTATAACTATATTTTGCCAATAACCATAAATCTGACTCATGTTTTGCCCCATTTATTTTAGTTATCATTTGCACAGTGAAATGTATGGGCCTAGTAACTGGCCCATGTGTAGTACTGATGATGGGAGACCGGAATCATGCCAACACCAAATTGTCCTATATTGGACAAAGTACTGTACCTTAAAAGCTGATATTTAAAATATATCGGTCCAAAACTGGCAACAACATATGATATTGATATCCGTTTGCACCCAGGAATGTATGTGTTTAGTACTGGCCCGTGTAGGCTATGTGTGTGCTACTCAAGGGAAAATCTACAAATAGTTTATTTTTAAGAGGTAAATGGAAAATCTACCCTCTCGCACATAGGGATGCGTTTCAAGTTCTTCGAGTTGAGTAGGTCACCAAATGTGAACCCAGGATTCGAAATGCACCCTTTATATACAGTATAGATAAGTACAGTAAATAAGAATCAAATTGACTAGATTATGTCCTTCAGAGGATGCATTAATGTTTTAGTAATTTGAAGGAGGTAATACGGTAATTTTCAATCACGTCCACACCATATATATATATATATATATTGCGGATAATATAACCAGGAATATGGAAAATACTAGATGTCGCCAGGGTTGTAGTTTATTCAGTTATTTTGTATTCCGTGTAGTTCTGAGAAGTTTATACTATGATTATTATTTTTTTTTTTAGGACTATCAGAAACATTAATTCATACACGAACATTGGAATACAGACAATAGTTACTTATTATCTAAACGCACGAAGACATAGTCACTTTAAGGGGGGTGACCTGCTTTTTTGTTCTCCTTTCCTCTTTTTCTTTGGTTTGTATCCATTTGGCCCCATTAAGCCTACTATTTTAAGATGTTTATTCCCATTCAGGTGTCGATTTCTTCCTGGCGAGCGATAGCAAGCCAGCATTGTAGGGAGACAATGGTTTCACCGGAGATGTTTTTTCCGAAAAATTTACAAACTTAGCCTGCTGTCAAAAACATTATAAAAATATGCTTGCTCGCTATCGCTCGCCAGGTAAATACCGACACCTGGTTGGGGATAAACGTCTTAAAACAGTAGGCTGAATGGAGCCGAATGGATACAACCCAGAGGGAGAGGGAGAGGAAAAAAACGAGGTGGGCCCCCTTAACCAAATACCGGGTACTTCCGTTTAGCTATATTCTGGCTACTACTAGACGATTTTATTCAGATTAAAATAGGCCTCCAGCAATCAACAGGCTTCGAACTATCTCACTTAATCCATTTTACCACCAAAGGACCTTCTTAAACCGCACAAAATCGTGTGAATATAGCTAGGAAAATATTTAAAGGACGTCCGCCGTAAAGGGTAAAGCATGCGAACTCTCTCTCTCTCTCTCTCTCTCTCTCTCTTCATCTTTGCTATCCTTTCCTTTCACTTTCTCTTAGGGTTGCTATCTCTACTAGGATTAAGTCCTGGCCACCTCGCAGGGATTGTAAGATCTGTGTGGCCAGTGTATCTATGTATGTAAGCCTATGTACATCTCTCTCTCTCTCTCTCTCTCTCTCTCTCTCTCTCTCTCTCTCTCTCTCTCTCTCTCTCTCTCTCTCTCTCTCTCTCTCTCTCTCTCTCTCTCTCTCTCGCACGATATCCTAAAAGTATATTATTTTAGGTGACAACATTCTTATAAAAGTTTTAATCAGTAGCTCCCAGACGTGCAGAGAAAAAGTGTTCTATTGAATCTGCCATATCAAATTCATCTATTAGAAAGGGCT
The DNA here is from genome assembly GCA_032716605.1 of Paralithodes platypus. Lineage (NCBI taxonomy): Eukaryota > Metazoa > Arthropoda > Malacostraca > Decapoda > Lithodidae > Paralithodes > Paralithodes platypus. The sequence continues at coordinate 39,121,864 of CM064573.1, read as the reverse complement.
TATAAGCAAATTTTATTAGTGAACGTTAAGGGGGATTTTTTTTTTCTGGCCCCCCTTCTCTCTCATGTTTAGTCTCATTAGCTTTGAGATTTTAAGACGTTCGTTTAATTATTTTGTCGATTCAAAGACCTTTCGCCCCATTTCTGTTGTCAGTATAAATACCTTTCGTGCCATTTATGTGTGGAGTTTTTCACTGGCCAGCGATAGTGAGCCTTTAATTTTAGGAATAGCCGGCCGATTATTTAAGTGGAACCGATATATTGTAAACATTTGTCTTTTAAGGGGGTCAAGAGGGTGTAATTTAAAGCTTGATGGAGGTCTAGGGAACAAACTAAAAAAACTCCCCTTAAAACAGACCCATCAGAATTAACCCCTTTACTACCGGTACCGTACGGTTTTATTCAGCTTGGGAATGATGTCTACCCGTTAAAATATGACAAACTGTCTCAATTCATCCTTTTAGCTACCATATGTCCTTCCTAACCTTCACAAAATCGTCTAAATGCAGCTGAAATATAAAGAGAAAGACGTCGCCGGGGAGTTTTTTTAGTTTATTCCCTAGACCTCCATCAAGCTTTAAATTACACCCCCTAGACCCCCTTTCAAGATAAATTTGTACATTTTTCGATTCCTCTTAAATTATCGGCCAGTTCCTCCTATAACTAAAGGCTCGCTACCGCTTGCCAGGAAAAAATCGACACATAAATGGCACGAAAGGTCTTTATACTGACAACAAAAATGGGGCGAAAGGTCTTTGAATCGCCAAAATGATTAATGAAACGAACGTCTAAAAATCTCGGTATGGGTTAATAAACGCGACATGACTCAAGGACGCAATACGACAAAGATGAGATGCCCTGAGTGGAGGAAAACCAACTAACTTCCCGGAAACAACAGTGGAGAGGAGAGAGAGAGAGAGTGCATTACCCCTCTCTCCAATAATAACATATAGGAGAGAGAGAGAGAGAGAGAGAGAGAGAGAGAGAGAGAGAGAGAGAGAGAGAGAGAGAGAGAGAGAGAGAGAGGAGGGGGTAGGAGGAGGAGATATAAGTTGGGAGAGTAAAGGATGAGGAGCAGGAGAGAGAGAAAGAGAGAGAGAGGAGAAGCACAGTAATGAGGAGATGATGACAGCGGGAACTGTCTTGGAACAGAATGGAGGAGGAGGAGGAGGAGGAGGAAGGAAGAGAAGGAGGAGGAGAGAGAGAAGAGGAAGGAGGCGGAGGAGGAGTATAATAGAGAAAGAATGGGAGGAAGAGGAGGGAAGGAGAAGGTTGGGGAGGAGGAGGAGGAAAAGGTGAAGGAGGAGGAGGAGGAATGAAGGTTAAGAAGGAGGAGGAAAAAGGTGGAGGAGGAGGAGGAGAAGGAAATGGTTGAGGAGGAGAAGGAAATGGTTGAGGAGGAGAAGGAGCAGGAGGATGGGAAAGAGAGTTGAGAAAAAAGGAAGAAATGGAAAGGAGGAAGAAATATTGGAACTGAGTGGAAGAAGAAGAAGAAGAAGAAGAAGATATGAGAAGAGGGAGAAGGTGGAGAGACAGAAACCATGAGGAGTATATGAGAAGAATTAGGAAGAAGAAGAAGGAAGGAAGGAAGGATTGGGCAGATACTGAAGTGGGAAAGAGGAAGATAAAGACGTGGAGGATAAGAAGAAGTGGAAGTATAATATATAATTCATGGGATGCGGAGAATAAAGAAAGAATATTGATAAACTATAGAAGAGGCTGATAAAAGGAAGATTGATGGTAGTAAAAGCAGATATGGAAATTAATAAAGAGATAAATTGATTGTGAAAACTGGATAATTCGATATATAAGGACAAGTTTTAGAGAGAGAGAGAGAGAGAGTATGGAAATAAGGATGGAATGAAAGAGAGGGAGATATATTGATATTGTATAACGTATTCTTTCACTTTGACCAGCATCATAATTATGTATCACAATGTTTATATATAAAAGAGAGAGAGAGAGAGAGAGCGCTGCCTGACATAATGATATTTGCACGGGGTGTCGCCCAAGTTAATATCTGGGGATTCATTATCGTACCAATTGATTATGCTCTTTCTCTCTTCTCTCTCTCTCTCTCTCTCTCTCTCTCTTTTATTCCTAAGTTTTCCATTCCTTCTCCTTAATCTTTCTTGCTCCTTTATCATCTGCCTCTCTTTCAATCAATCCATCAATCACACACACACACACTGACACACACACGTCATTGTAATTCTAGTCTGATGGTTGGAATTAGCCCAGTCCATTCACACACACACACACACACCTGGTCCTGGTGATCCTGGTGATGAGTTGAGGACGTCTGGTCGTCCCTCGGTCATGCTGATGCACCACCGCCAGTAGTAGTCATCCACCGCTCGTACCCGTCCCCAGTGGAGGACACGGGGGCAAGGGGACCAGTAGATGGACTGTCCGTGGTAGACAGATCGGTAATAAAAATAACGTCTGCTCTCATCAGGGCAAGCTGATCAGGAATGCTGTTACTCAGTGCCCTGATGTTGTAGTGGGGCATTTTTGGCTGGTCAGGGGCACTCTTGAGGAACCTGTCCAGCACCCTCTTGAACTGGTCAGCCAAGGAGCACTCTGTTTCACGCACATATCTTGGCAGCATGTTAAAGAGTGTTGGGCACCGGTACGATATTGAGGTAATTCTCTAAGTCACCACTCTGGCCAAGGCTCTATTATTGATGTTTCCCAATTCACAGAGTTTGCCTCGCCTCTTGCTGAGTTTCTCACTTATTTTTGACTCATTGTTTAAGTTTGGGACATAGTCATTCAGCACTTTCCAAACGTAGATTATGATGTACCGCTCATACCGTTGCTCTAACGAGTACAACTCAAGTGCTTTAAATCTTTCCCAGTAATCGAGATGTTGCACGGAGGAGATCTTGTTTGTAAATGTACGTTGGACGCCTTCAAGGGCTTGTCGTTCTCCAACCCTCCACGGGTCCCAGAGTTGGCAGCAGTACTCGAGGATTGGCATTATTAGAGATTTGTATAATATTTTTATTGATTTTTCTTCCTTTGTGGCAAACGTCCGTAGAATCCAAAGCATTTGATTGCGAGCAGAACGGACTATGTCTTGGATGTGTTCAGTAAATGTTGCATCACTGCTTATTGTTACACCTACTGTAGATCTTTAATACTGGCCACTGCATTTATACTGTTTCCATCATAGAATGAGTACACAGTATTTTCTTTTAGTTGGATATCAGGTCCACACACACACACTGACACAGACACATGCACTGACACACACACACACACACACACTGACACACACACTCACATACACACACACACATACACATACACATACACACACACACGTAATTATAGTTGTAGCCTATGATTGGAATTAGCCCAGTCTATTCACTATAGCCCGCTCTCAGTATTTAGTCCCTTAAGGGGGGATGGGCTGGTATTTATGGCCCCCTTTCTTCCTTGTGTTTAGCCCCATTGGTTTTTAGATTTTAAGACGTTCGGCCCATTAATTTTGCGATTTTAATACCTTTAATCCCCATTTCCTGTCAATATCAAGACCTTTCATACCATTTAGGTGTCGTTTCCTGGCGAGCGATAGCGAGCCTGTTATTTAAGGGAAATCGGCCTTCGGCCGGGAAATTTTTCTACCGAAAAATGTACAAATTTATTTTGAAGGGGGGTTTATGGTGTGTTTTTTACAGCTTGATGGAGGTCTAGGGAGGAAACTAGAGAAATAATATATGAACAAAAAATAAACATTCGACCAAAAAGTGAGCCACTGTCCCCTTAATACGATGCCCTTCAAGTGCCGTGTTTTTATTGTTTGGGTATCAATAGGAGGTCTGATTAATGCCCATACAACATCCAAACCTTTTCACCTCTCGTAAAAGAATATCGGGGAAGTTTTTTTAAAGGGCATAGCTTATGCAATATCCCATTCCATTTTATCACTGTCTAAAACATGTTAAAGAAATATTGATACTGCACAGTTGTCTTGGTTTACCACACATTTTGATATACAATAGTAAACAAAGCCACGTAAGATATTTTAAGCTTAGAAAGTTAATGGCAGCCCCTGTCGCCTCTCTCTTGTGTTAAGGGGGTATCACACTGGGCCAATTCTCGCCATTCTACCGCAAAAAATGGAGCTACCGCCAGTCTCCAACACAAATCTCACCATTTGACGGAGCTAGGATGCTTCCCGCACTGGGTGGGAAGCTCCATTTTTTGACGGCGGTAGATTGTCAGCCTCTTTACAGCTCGCATTTAATCTCATTGATATCTCAAGTATATGACGTCAAAATATATATTTTGCTACATAATTGTGTGTTTTGATCGTGAGAAGGGCTGCGGATAGACATAAACTAAGTGAATTAATGATAAAATAGCTACACCACTTGCAGCTAAATAACCACTTCCTATACCTACGCCGCGGCGATTGGTATGAAACGAAAACATTCGGTTGTGTAGAAGGAGGAACTGTTTTTCAGATGCCTATTTACTAAGAATCATTGAACAATATATTTAACCTAGCCTAACCTAACCTAGTATATTAGTGGACTATTTATGAATGTAAAATGTAAAAAATATAAAGTAACATTACCAAATTATTGAGATAAATACAAGTCTACCCGATTATACCAGGCATTCTGCAACCTCCGAAAAGTTCAAAATATTTCCTCATATATGCTCCAAATATAAAAAATAATGCGCAAACTTGTAGATTGAGTCATATTGAAATATAATTGTCGATATAAATCCATATTACTCTAAATTATTGGTGAAACAGCACAATATAAACGATCACTTAGTGCCGAGGTAACGACAGGGGCTCCGTCAGGCTATAGCCTATATTTTGCGAAAAACTTCCCCATAGCTACTTATATAAGCTTCAAACGCAAAACATATCAACATGAACGTATAGATTGGGTCCTATTACACAAAGTTTGTCAATATCAATCCATAACGATCGAAATATATATTTTGCTACAACATTAAGTGTTTTGATTGTGAGAAGGGTTGCTGGTAGACATACAATTTTCAAGGTGAATTAATGCTAACATAGCTACACCACTTGCAGCTAGTAAATAACCAATGTTCTATAGCCTACGCCACGGCGATTGGTATGAATCGAAAACATTCGAAAACCTCCGAGAAGTTTAAAATATAAATTTCCTCATATAAGCTTCAAATTTAAAAAAAATTACACTAACGTGTAGATTGAGTTATATTGCATTATAACTGTAGATGTAAATTCATATTACTATACATTACAGTATAGGTGAAACGGACCAATATAGGCTAAGGTCGGACATTGTTATTGTTGTGTCGGAGACTCACGCAGCCAGGACGCTTGGCGTGTGTGATAGAATTTGCCGGCGCTACTGACCGGAAACGGAGACTGGTTATCGGAGAATGGCGAGAATTTGGCCCAGTGTGATGCCCGCTTCAGTGATAACGGAATTAGACCGGGAAATTCGAATACGTTTTCATATTTCCTTTAGCTACCCTACCCTGATATATTTCATACATGATGAAGTAATGTGAAGGCAGTATTTGATATATATATCACGTGAGTGTAATATTTGTCTATCCTTAAGTATCTATCAAATCAATTATTCATAGTTTGGTCTCGTTAATCATAAATAAATACGTATTGGCAGCTCTATCCATATGACAACACTAATAGTACCGGCCTGTGTAGAGGAGGTCTTGCCTTAATGGTACACAGATACTCTAGCACAATAGTGTACGTCCAACGTATCAAAAGATTCCATCTTGACTTTCACTTTCACAGTACATTATTCGATAGATTGCCATTATTTCTACATTTCATTATTAATCTTATGCTGCTCGTACAATTTATCATACCCCTCTATTAAATATCTGTCAATCTTTGTAACTGCTTTCACAGCAAGGAGTACTTAACAGAGATACTGAGAATCAAAATGGTGGCCATTGACCTGACTCCTTAAACTCTTTGACCGATTGTGTTATTCTATAGGTACCCAGTGCCCTTGTAAACGTCACGAGGGGCTCGGAAATGCCTCTCGCCACCACCGTCCAAAACACTAATTTATTTATATTTACATTTATATGAAACTCGGGCTACTATTATTGCACATAAGAGGTATACTGTACACTGACATCTGTGATATTGAGGATAGCTGACCCCATGCGCTATGCCCTTTATTATCAAATCATCAAATCACTATAAAACCTCACCTCGTAAAAACTATAACTGGAGTTTTTAACATAAAATCATCACAAATTCTAACCTCAAATCTCGTAAAAATATCTGGGAAGTTTATTTAATATCAAATCATCAAATCACTCTATAAATATGGCAGGGGTTATTAGAGGAAAAATGTAGAAGCCCTTCCTATTCAGCCATATCGCCTTATATGCAGGACAAATGGTGCCTTGTTGAGAAGACCGACAACATTGACCGAAGATTGCCAACGGCCATACCACGTTGAATGCCAACGGCCATACCACGTTGAATGCCAACGGCCATACCACGTTGAATGTCAACGGCCATACCACGTTGAATGCCAACGGCCATACCACGTTGAATGCCAACGGCCATACCACGTTGAATGCACCGCTTCTCGTCCGATCAGCGAAGTTAAGCAACGTAGAGTCTGGTTAGTACTTGGATGGGTGACCGCCTGGGAACACCAGATGCTGTTGGCATCCACACTTTCAGGGATCTGCCTTGCTTAGGCCAATCGGCTTTCTGCAGACTCCCATTTTCTTATGTTCTTAACATACAGTAGTTCTTTTGTCGTTATGTATTGCAAAAATAATGCCTTTACCATATTCAATTTAAAGGGGACTGACATGCTTTTTGTATCTCCCTTTCTCTCTTTTACTGGCTTGTATCCATTCGGCCCCATTCAGCCTACTGTTTTAAGACGTTTACCCCTATCCAGCTGTCAATATTTTCCTGGCGAGCGGTAGCGAGCCAGCATATTATATTTTTGTTTTGACAAGCTAAATTTTTACATTTTTCGATAGAAAAATTTCTCCGGCGAAGCCGGATTTCTCCATACAATACTGGCTCGCTATCGCTCGCCAGGAAGAAATCGACACCTAGATGATGATAAACGTCTGAACACAGTTGGCTGAATGGGGCCGAATGGATATAAGCCAGAGAAAGAGAGAAAAGGAGAGAAATATTAAAAACAAGCAGGTGACCCCCCTTAACGTATTGAGTGTTTGTGTTGTTATTATAATATATGCATATATGGGGTGATGAACTACTATCATCGGCATACATGTTGGAAGTTTAATAGTCGACTGTTTTCCCATCATTTGTTTTCCCATTCATTCAAAGCAACATATCACGGGCACTTAACCCATTCAGTATCAGGGTCGTCCATTTCATCGTATTCTGGCAACTATTAGACGGTTTTATTCAGGTTAAGAAGGGCCTCTAGCAATAATAAGGCTCCAAACACTGAACCAATATTTGTAGCTACCGCAGATCCTTCCTAAGCTGCAAAATATCGTCCAAATATAGCTAGAATGCAATATAGCAATAATAGCACACGTCGCTGGTACTCAAAGGGGTAAGTCTCTGTATGTAAGGGGAGACGTTAACCCCTTATGTACCGGTGACGTCTTTCGTATTTTATTTCAACTACATTTAGACAGTTTTATGTAGCTTGGGAAGGATATATGGTAGCTAAAACAATTAATTGCGATAGTCTATAGCTTTTAAATTGGTAGACATCTTTCCTAAGCTGATCAAAAATCGTCGAATAGTTGTCAGAATATAATGAAAAGTACACCACCGTAGAAGGGGTTAATAGTAAAACCCTTTGATGGCAGATAAAACAAAATGTTATTTTTTTTGTACTTCTAAGTGGGGTAGGAGGCGTGTAGATCGGCTGTTATCTTTTACATATGTTTTTTATTTCCAATGTAAATGTGCTATAGCATGTGGAAATAGTTATATACTGTATACGTTTATATATATATATATATATATATATATATATATATATATATATATATATATATATATATATATATACTGTATATATATATATAGAGACAGAGAGTGTGAATATGAGTGAGTGAGATCCTTGAAGACCCCCATGCTAGAAAATCCCCCCCCCCCCCCCCCCCAAACAAAAAATCTCTCTCTCTCTCTCTCTCTCTCTCTCTCTCCATCCCCTTTACTTATGCAGAGGCTGCTGAATAGTTGCGACAAGTTGGCGTGTCTTTTGCGTAGGAAGTTGTCTTTCTCGTCCAGTTTTCTTTTTCGCCCAGTTTCTTATAGCCCAAGTTTCTCAGCCAAGTCAAATGCCGAGTTTTAGGCGGGGCTTTGACTGTAAGGAAAAAGTGGAAGAAGAGGAGAACACAGAACACGGGAATTGAGATAGGGGTGAATAATTAACCCGTCATTTTACCTTATTATCTCACTTAACCCTTTTTACTACCTCAGACCCTTCTTAAACTGTACAAAATCGTCTAAATATAGCTAGATTGAAATACAAAAGATGTCCTCTCTTCCACTCACTCACAGACAACACACAGCTGCATGCACGACCTCCCGAAATCCATCCTTCCGAATCCTCCCTTCCTCGCGAGGACAGAGTCCACCTGGCCAGGCTGAGATGCGGACACCATCCAGCTCTCCTGAGCTATCAGAAGAGACTGGATGACTCCGTTGTCGACGCCTGCCCGGGATGTAACACAGCACCCCATACCATTAAACACATCATAGAAGACTGCATTTCACACAACCACTTACGCCAACAACACAATCTACACTCAATGAGAGCTCTGTGGGAAAGCCCGATCGTGGCCATGGCCTTTCTCAGGGACTCGGGGCTGTTCGGCCAGGCAGCTTAGGGAACAACAACAACAACAACAACAAAAGATGTCGCCCGTATAGAAGGGGTTAAGGATAGAAAATAAAAAAGGACACACAATAAATAAGAAGGTATCAAGGAGAATGGTTGCTAACTAAGAAACAATTAATAGTATAATTTAAAACGAGCAATAAGAAAATGCACAGAAATAGTCAAGAGATGCGAAACAGAAAGAGGTTAAGATTAAGAAAGATAAACTAAAACTTACGCAGGATTATGTTTTTGTTTTGTTTTTAACGTTTTTATTTTATTTTTTGTTTTATTTATTTTTTTATTTTTGTACTCTCTATTTTACGAGCGAAGTTTCTCAGCCAAGTCAGGCTGGCTTAGATGATAGACGCGTGAAAAATATGCGGAAAGGGAGAAAAGATACATGGGAATTGAGATAATTATTATATTTTCTCACCAACCAACTTCACTTCTAAACTCAATTAATGAAATCAATAAATACATGTGGCACTCCAAGGACTCGAACCTAGGATACTCACACCGAAATTCCGCGCACTTATACATTACGCTATCAAGACAGTTATTATGAAATATGCACAAGCCTACGATTTATTATGCAGTTTTGAATCCTGCATATTAATCTGAGCATGTACATATATTCATATATTATTCATATATATTCATATATAATAATATACAGTATATTCATATAATTATATTCATATATTCATATATATTCATATATATGAATGTATTCATATATACATATTGTTATGTCGGGCTATAATATTTACAACTCGTGATATAGTCTTTACTAAAATCCAGATCTGGACTTATAGACCGTAAATAACTCAACAGGGTCAAATCTAACACAGTCTTACTCTCACAAATAAGTATTTAATTAGGTGCTAAAGTACTCAATAACAACACACATAACAATTATAACACATGTTTATTCAAATAGATCTAATACCTGAAAATCAGAATGTAGCTTCACCTAGATAATTGTGGGAACTATCAGGCAAGGATTACCAGGCATATAAATGGTAGATCATAAATGGGGAGCAATTGCTCTTCAACTGAGGTTATAACCAGGTGAATAATCTGCAACTAAATAATATATGTAACTTATAGAATCAACCTTAATAATAATCGTGATGTGAGTCGAGTGTCGTTCGTGAATAAAACAACTGTGAAAGCACTAGAACACAATCTCAAACAAGCGAGGCTGGAAGAGTTGAGAGAGTAAATAATAACTCAAGTTTGGAGACTGAGTCAGACCGGCCACCGCCGGCCACCGGCCACCGCCACCGGTAGTGGCGGGCCGGCTAGGTAGTCGCGGTATACTCAAGTGACCTTCCTAATTAACCTGTGGAGGTCAGGTCACCTACTGGACTGAGGTGGCTGAAATTAATTTCAAAGTTAATGCAACTAGAATGGTAATTTATATAATATTACTCTGAAACTGGGGGCTAGAGAAGATTTAATTTATTTCACAAAAGATTAAGCAGGTGGACTAAATTATGTAATTTCTAATGAATATCTTATATTCATATCAACGATCGTATGTAAGAATAACGAAACGAGCCGAAGAATTCAGATATAAATTTAATATATAATTAGGAATGGAATATAGGGGAATATCTATTAATTGGATTTAAGAATAATTATAATTGATTAAATGAGCTTAGATAATGAAAGCTCTGCAACTATCAAGGAATGACAGTGTAATTAATAATTAATTCAATATTGATTATGAATAGAAGGGGGCGTACACGACAAAGTTGTACTCAGGTAACACTCTAAATAGTATACCCAAAAGGCCTGAATGAATTTACAGGAAGGTGACGCCCACGACAGAGATGTGCTAAGGTAATACTCAAAGTAGTATACCCAAAAGGCCTGAATGAATTAACATGGGGGGACGCACACGACGAAGTTGTGCTAAGGTAATACTCAAAATAGTATTACCAAGACGTCTGAACGAGTTGACAGAGTCTTAATATTAACCTACACCAAAATACGGGTGTAGGGTAAGTGATGTTGAACCAAGCAACAGACTCTATGCAATACTGAAATTCCCATGCATGAAGAATCAGAATTACTTACATCAGTAATCAAATGAACGTAAATATTAGTTCATTAAATAATTACAATGGAGTTTAAGTAAGAGAGAAAAAATGGGGGAGCTCGGGAAATGAATGTGTTGATAGAGTAACAACACTTCTCAATGAGGGTACTGTGGTAAATTAAATATTAAATAGGGCGTAGGTTCTAGGTAATCAGTGATGACTCAAGAAGGGTAATTACATACGAAATACACGTCGACCTCAACTTGCAAAATACACAACAGAATACATATATTAGGAAAATCTGTGAAGTGTGCAAGGTAAGTTAATTAAACAAAATTTATATAACGTATGCGTAGGACGTTCTAGAGAAAATAAATTAATTACGAACACTAGGTCTTAACACAGACCTTAACTAAGTCTTTATATAATGATTCTGAAGGATGAATACAATACGTAATTAAAGATCTTGGGCACAGATCTCAGAATTAATTATCACAACACGATTCACATATTTTCACCTATACCTCAACAACAATAACACAACGAAAAGACACACAGAACTTTAGGGAAGGTTTGGAGGGCTGATGAAGAGAGTGCAGGGCTGGCCAACGTAGATCGTAGGTCCTAGGGGCAGGGTGTCCTGGGGCAGCACTTCCGGGGGCAAGGCGTCTCGAGCAGCACTTCCGGGGTATAAGGCGTCCTCGGGCAGCACTTCAGGCTCTAGGCTTCAGGAAGGTGGGGTGTCCCTCCTACAGGACCCCAGGGGGCACTTCAGGATCGCATACTCTCCGGGCAGGGCAGAAGCAGGCTGATACAAACCAACACCATAACTTAAACTCCGATCCCATCGTGGGGAGTAAGAATAGAAGAGAGGTGTGATTTGCATACTCCTCTACTATTTCTTGGAGGTCCTATGAAGATTATCTTTGACCCTTGGTGTTCTGGTTTCGGGGTCACAAGGCTATGGGGAAAAAGGTTATGTGATCATTGTGAGGTACATACTTAACCTAGCCTTGAAAGTGAGTTATTAATAGAATGGCATACTTCCAAGGTATAATCTTACATATATAATACTTGCCAACTTGGCTTAAGGCTGGTGCAATCTTACCTAAACTAGGATAGGCCTATAATCCTAGTTACCTCTTCACATTGATATAGCTCGCTTAATACTTGCTCTTGGTCGAGGTTTACTGGATCTCCTGATCCGCCACAATGTGTCCTCTCGTTTATATCCATTCCTGTCGGTAAATTCCAGGCCGTTAATGTTTTATTTGCATAACCACTTTTCATTCGTGTCCTCCATATCCAGGAGCTGAGGCGTGACCCGAGCAGGTGGCTAATAAGTTTGGGTGACCTCCCATACCGTTGTCTCGTCGTAGAAAACGGTAAAACAGGGGTCGCTTGGGTATTTGTCCAGGGCTAGAGCATGGGAGAATTGGGGTGTCTCTGCTATTTTCTTTTCTTGATTATGGGGTTTTGGAGTTGCAGACTGGCTATTCTGTAGCTGTTATTTGGGTGGCTCGTCTTCAGACACAAAATCTCACATATACATATATAAACGTAATGAAGCCATAGAACTCTTAAATTCTGATCTAACTACTATCTCCAATTGGGGCAGAGAAAACCTTGTTACCTTTAATTTTTCCAAAACCCAATTTCTCCATCTATCTACCCGTAAGGAACTCCCCGCGGACTATCCCTTATTCTTCAATAATACAAAAATCAATCCTTCATCTTCTCTCAATATTTTAGGTATCTCTTTTTCTTGCTCTCTCAGTTGGAAGGACCATATTACCAGTCTTGCTAAGGGAGCATCCCAGAAGCTGAGTGTGCTCAACCGCCTTAGGGGGTTCTTTTCCCCTGCACAGCTTCTTGCTCTGTACAGGGGCATAGTGCGTCCTTGTATTGAGTATTGTTCACATGTGTGGGGAGGTTCCTCTCACACCACTTTCCTAGACAAAGTTGAAAGGAAGGCCTTTCGTATCATTAACCCGGGAACTGCGGGGAGACTCTTAAGAGTTCCCCCGGCGGACTGCGGGGAGACTCTTAAAAGTGAGTGAAAAAAAAAATCAACTTTTGACATCGAAAAAAAAAAAAATAAAAAAAAAAAAAAAATTGGCCCCTGGGCCATGCAAAATCTCAGTCCTCTACCTCCCCTCCTTCCCCATTTTCCTCCTCTCCTTCAGTTATCACCTATTTTCCCTGTTATTCCCTTATTCTGAGATATATTTTCGTGCTAACATTAGAAATCCGGTTGGAGGGTGTGGTCATCACTGATAGCAAGAGAGAGAGAGAGAGTATCGATCGACTGTGTCTCAGTGGCCTTGGGGGAAATTGGCGGGAAAGCAGCTTGCCTCACCCATACATTATACAACTCGCGGGCTATATCTCCGATTTTGACCATCCAAACGCTGTTTTCACTCGTTTTATTGTTGTTTCAGGTTAATACCTTTATAATCAACCCATAATAGGCGCATATGGATAAGTATTAATGCTATTAATGGCACAATGAATATTTTAGTGACGGAAACACCTCAAATACGTCAGCACAGGGGGACGTTTCCAATTACCCCCATGCGCACTTGTTAGGTTAACTCCCGTCCACTCACCAACTCTCTGCAATCTCTCTCTCTCCGCCGCAATGTTGCATCTCTCTCGCTATTCTATCGCTACTATAATAATCAGTATTCCTCAGAGCTTTCCCAGTGTATACCACCTCCTTTACATAGGGCACGTGGTACCCGTCTTGCAACTCAATCCCACCCCTACTTTGTGCAACTCTCCAACCCAAGAGTGAAACATTACTCTCAAACTTTCTTCTACTCAACAGCTGAGCTCTGGAACTCTCTCCCAGAATCAGTCTTTCCCTCTTCCTATGACTTAAATTGCTTCAAACTCCGTGTGTCCAGGCATTTTGGCTCGAATGTCCGTTGATTTTGGCCCTGTCACTCTTTCAACTATGGGGGAGGCACTCTCTATAGGCAGTTCTGCCTTTTGCCTCTCTCAATCACATAGAAAAAAAAAAAAAAAAAAACGAGAGAATAAGTTAAAAAAAAAAAGTAGAGAAGGATAAATTATCAAACACAGATAAAAAGTGATATCATTGATTGGGGTAAATGTGCGTAAAGATACTTTAAGCAAGGTGACAGACGTGTGAAAATGTACGAAAAGGGAGAACAAGATACATGGGAAATTGACTACTTGCGAGTTTCAGGCTATAAGGAAGTTGGAGCCGCAGACTAGATACAAAACGGAAAGGCAATTAAAATTTAGGTTTGCGATAGATAAAAAGTATGGGAATTTAATGATATGTATTTATAAATGTACTAAGACTGTATTTTAGCTGGTAATTCGGCTTAATATCGATGTCTACAGGTCCAACTTCCTTATAGCCTCAAACTCGTAAGTGGTCAATTGAGATACGGGGAAACATTAGGAAAGACGAAACAAATTGATAAAGTAATAAGGAAAATGGTTGATAAATACCGGTACTTTATTATAAAATATATATACCTTAAAACTGGGACAAAAGGTCTTAAAATCGCCAAACTAATGGGTTGAACGTCTTAAAATGTCAAAACTAAAGGGGCTAAACATGAGGAAGAATGGTTGGTATGTACTTATATATTTTATACAAAATTCATATATATACTTTACAATTAGGAAAATGTCTTAAAATCGCCAAACTAATGGGTCGAACGTCTTAATATGTCAAAACTAAAGGGGCTAAACATGAGAGACAATGGTTAATAAATACTTAATAATAACAAACGTTATATAATTAAAATCGTCAAACCGCCCCTTAATCTTGAAAGTCTACGGAGTTTTGCTGCCATATATGAGTATACCCTGTTCCAAGTAGGTAGGTCAGCAATCGTGACCCCTAACCTCTGTAATTCAAGAAGGGCTAGAGAAAATGAGCTTCACATTTCCGCAGCTATTCTCTGGCCGACCCTTTCCACCATGGGGTTAACCCCCTTGAGGATTAGTACGTTGCTGGAGGCCCTTTGGAAACTGAATATAATCGTCTCATAGTAGCCAGAATAGCGTTAGAAAGGACGGCACCGGTACTGAAAGGGTTGGGTAGTCACCATCATAGATTTAGCCCTTTCAGTACCGGTGACATTATTTCCATTACATTCTGGCAACTATCAGACGGTCTTATTCAGCTTAGGAAGGATGTCTCCCCATTATAAGGCTACAGACTATCTCAATTCACTATTTTAGCTACCATATATCCTTCCTAAGCTTCATAAAATCGTCTAAATGCAGCTAAAATAAAAACAAAAATACGTCGCTGGTACTGTAAGGGTTAATGTAAGCTCCGGAAATGTTAATCAGATTGTTTCGCCTGTTCCGAGTGCCAATCAGAAGCTACTAATCAATTGGCAATTACTTGTCGCAACATTGGCTATTAAGGGGGGATGGGCGTATTTATTTGCTTGTTTAATTATTTTGTATTGTTTCCTCCCTAGATCTCCATCAAGCTTTAAAAAAAAACCACACAAAAACAAAAACAAAAAACACACACACCCAAGACCTACCTTCAAGATAACACAAATGTATAGACAAATGTTCTGGCACGAGGCCGGTTACTATTATAATACAGGCTCGCTTTCGCTCGCTAGGAAAAAAAAGCGACCCCTAAATTACACGAAAGAGCTTGATATTGACAAAGAAATGAGGTGCAAGGCCTTCAAATCGCCAAACTAATGAGCCGAACGTCTTAAATTGTGAAAACTAATGGTGCTAAACATGAGGGAGAAGGGGGTGGCAGAAAAAAAACAGCCATGGCCCCTTTAAAATAGGCTCAGGATATGCCAATCAGATTAGTTCATACCGAGTGCCAATCAGAAGCTACTAATCACTGGGCGCAACTTGCAATGAACTTATCGCCGAGTTTTGTGCACCATTATATATTTAAAATGAGCCTTAATGACATACGTGCTATCAGGAGGGAGCTTGACTAACCTTTGGAGCTATGGATTTATTTGATTATGTTATATATATATATATATTTAGATAGATAGACAGACGGATGCATGGATGGATGGATAGATAGATATATATATATAGATAGATACATAGATAGATGGATGGATGGATGGAGGGATGGATGGAGGGATGGATGGATGGATAGATAGATAGATAGATGAGTTGGTGGGTGGGTGGATAGAGGAGTTGGTGGGTGGATGGATGGATGGATAGATAGATAGATAGATGAGTTGGTGAGTGGATGGATGGATAGATAGATAGATGGATAATTTATAGGTAACCTTTTTATAATAAGGACGCACAAACACTCACTCTAATACGCACACACTCACTCACCCAAAAGTTGCAAATAGCGTACTCTCAAAAGATCAAGTTGACGATATGCAACACAATCTAGATAAATTGTCACATTGGGCCCAAATTTGGCAAATGAGTTTCAATGCGGATAAATGTAAAGTACTACATATCGGATACCTAAATGAGAAAGCAAACTATTCGATGAATGGCAGTCAGCTTAAGAATGTAAACAGAGAAACCGATCTGGGAGTAACAATATCGAGAAACCTAAAACCGAGTCAACAATGTTCAGAACTTGTTAAGAAGGCAAACAAAATAATTGGCTTTATAGGCAGGTCATTTGAGCATAAATCCAAAGACGTTATCCTAACCCTTTACAATTCCTTAGTCCGCCCTCTTCTGGAATACTGCGTTCAATGCTGGTGCCCTTATTACCAAAAAGACATAAACAAGCTAGAACGAGTTCAACGTAGAGTTACCAAAATGATACCTAGCCTAAAGAACAAACCATACGAAGAGCGTCTTAGAGAATTAAATCTATTTCCTTTAACCCAGCGCAGATTTAGAGGTGACTTAATTCAAGTGTTCAAAATCATCAAAGGCATCGACAATATGAACTGTAGTAAGTACTTCACTATCGACCAATCTAATTACACGCAGGGAAACGGTTGCAAAATTATTGGTAAATCTTTTAACTCACACGAATCTAAGAATTTCTTCTTCAATCGAGTTGTCAACTTGTGGAATGGGCTTCCCCGAGACGTTATAGACTGCAGCACCATTGATTCATTTAAACTCCGCCTAGACAAATATCTCGCATCAAACCCGCGACTGACTGCGTTTGTAAATGAATAACTTTATTTTATACTCCCCTCAGTTACTAACCCATATGTCCCCTACTAACTTCCTAGTCCTGCCACGGACATTAGTTCCCTTTCCAATGTTCCCTTACCCACTCTAAACCACTGTTTGGACACTTGATCCTCAGTGTTTTGGAGGACAAGCAGCCTAGAAGGGTCACTAGACATGTTGTTGCTTGATTTCCTTTGTACTCCTTTGTACACACACACACACTCTCTCTTTTGTTCTCTCTCTCTCTCTCTCCCTTCCTTTATCATAATGTACCTTGTTCATCCCCATTACATAGCCTTTATATTGAATTACTACCCCTTTTTTATTTATTTCGCTCTCTCTCTCTCTCTCTCTCCCTTCCTTTATCATAATGTACCTTGTTTATCCCCATTATATATAGCCTTTATTGAATTACTACCCCCTTTTTAATTCCCTCTCTCTCTCTCTCTCCCTTCCTTTATCATAATGTACCTTGTTTATCCCCATTACATATAGCCTTTATTGAATTACTACCCCCTTTTTAATTCCTTCTCTCTCTCTCCTTCCCTTCTCATCAATTTTCCCTTATTCCCCAAACCCCCACCGTATTATCGTATTTTATCTTAATTCTCCTTCGATTGTCTTGCAGTAATGTGGCGTTTTATGTTCGATTTATTTATTTTGTTTAGCATTTAGCGATTTTGTATAGCTTGAAGGTAGATTATGTTAGCTAGTTTATTTCTTATGAAACTTAACCAATTCTGTACCAGTGACATCCTTTTCATCATATTTTGGCAATTTTATTCAGCTTAGGAAGGATCTTTGGTCGCTAATAAGATGAAATGGAGGTGGAGGTTATTCCTAAGCTGAATAAAATCCTCTAATAGTTGCCAGAATCCAAGGAAAAGGACGTCGCCGGTACAGAAAGGGTCACATTCTGAAGCTGTCAGAATACAATTGTTCGTAAACATTGACCGAAAAATCGTGGTGAGACCGCCTTTTAAGGGGGTAGTGTTTGGTTTTTGGTATATGTATTTTTATATTATTCTATTTTGTTATTTGTATCACTAGACCTCCATCAAGCTTATACAAACACCCCCTAGACCCCTTTTCAAAATAAATTTGTACATTTTTCGGTAAAACAAAATTCCGGCCGAAGGCCGATTCCTTCTAAAATTACAGGCTCGCTCTTGCTCGCCAGGAAAAAATCGACACCTAAATGGCACGAAAGGTCTTAATGTTGACAAATAAATGGGGCGAAAAAATATACAAAATAATAGAACAAACGTCATAAAACCTCAAAACTAATATGCTAAACATGAGGGAGAAGTGGGTCCAGAAAAAGCGACTACTTCCCCCTTAATAGCCCTAAAAAGGTGGAGAAATGAGTTATCATATATTAAAACCATCTATTTTCTTTATTTCTTCCCTATACATATCTTTATCAGGCGTTTCTCTCTCCCCTCCCTTCCGTGTGTGTAATACGTTAAGCCATCACAAGGGAGAGAGAGAGAGAGAGAGAGAGAGAGAGAGAGAAGTAGGTAGCGAGAGTAAAGTGAATGTGAAATTTAGGTAATGTGTGTGAGTGAGAGAGAGAGAGAGGGAGAGGTACAAAGGAAATCAAGCAACAAAAGGTCTAGTGACCCTTCTAGGCTGCTTGTCCTCCAAAACACTGAGGATCAAGTGACCAAACAGTGGTTTAGAGTGGGCAAGGGAACATTGGAAAGGGAACTACTGCCCTGGAACAAATGTCCGTGGCAGGATTAGGAAGTTAGTAGGGGACAGATGGGTTAGTAACTGAGGGGAGGATAAAATAAAGTTATTCATTTACAAACGCAGTCAATCGCGGGTTTGATGCGAGATATTTGTCTAGGTGAAGTTTTAATGAATCAACGGTGCTGCAGTCTATAACATCTCGGGGAAGCCCATTCCATAAGTTGATAAATTGATTGAAGAAGAAATGTTTAGCTTCGTGTGAGTTAAGATTTACAAATAATTTTGCACCCGTTTCCCCCGCGTGTAATTAGATTGGTCGATAGTGAAGTACTTAATACAGTTCATATTGTCGATGCCTTTGATGATTTTGAACACTTGAATTAAGTCGCCTCTTAATCTGCACTGGGTTAAAGGAAATAGATTTAATTCTCTAAGACGCTCCTCCTATAGTTTGTTCTTTAGGATAGGTATAATTTTGGTAACTCTACGTTGAACTCGTTCCAGCTTGTCTATATCTTTTTGGTAATACGGGCACCAGGATTGAACGCAGTATTCCAGAAGAGGGCGGACTAAGGAATTGTAAAGGGTTAGGATAACGTCTTTGGATTTATGCTCAAATGACCTGCCTATAAAGCCAATTATTTTGTTTGCCATCTTAACAACTTCTGACCATTGTTGACTCGGTTGTAGGTTACTCGATATTGTTACTCCCAGATCGGTTTACATTCTTAAGCTGAGTGCCATTCATCAAATAGTTTGCTTTCTCATTTTGGTATCCGATATGTAGTACTTTACATTTATCCGCATTGAACCTCATTTGCCAAATTTGGGCCCAACATGACAACTTATCTAGATTGTGTTTCATATCTTCAACTTGTTCTTTTCAGATTACGCTATTTGCAATTTTTGTATCGTCAGCAAATTTTGAGATTGTACAGGTGAGACCCTCAATCTATGTCGTTAATGTAAATTAGAAAGAGAATTGGTCCTAGTACCGATCCCTGGGGTACCCTGCTACTTACATTGGTCCATTTAGATGCCTTACCGTTGTGACGCCTCCCGGCGTTAGCAGAATGGTTGCGTGAGACATTGCAGCTCGCTAGCGCTCGCCAGGATGGGGGGATAGGCTACAGTTGTCCTAGAATGATCTGCTTTATTTCATTAGTGTCGTGTTGCCACAGACAGTCTAGAAATGATCTTTGTTTTTGTCTGTGACCGCGCCTTATATTTTATATTCGCTATAATATAAATGTTGCTTGTGTGGGAGGCGAGCGAGAGAGGGTGAGGGGGTACACCCGGCAGCGAGGTGAGCTATGACGTGGCTCGCTTGGGCGCTGACGGCGTTGGCGACCGGGTGGTCAACTAGTCCCTTCCCGTCGCTGCCTCATGTTCTTTACCAGCTCAGAGCTTGCCTGACACGCGTATCGCCTACATCCTTTGCAATTCTGTCCCCCATACTCGCCACTTTGCATACTATTTCTCTCTCTCGACTTCTCCTTTCTCATTCTCCAATCTTTATTAAACTCAACATCCCTTCTGGTTTCAGCATAGACGTTCACCGTCGACCAGTCGTATTGTACGCGAAGCTCTCAGATATTTCCATGTATTAGGTTAAGGAGGTATTATGCTTTATTGAGGTTTTGAGAGACGGACTTTTCCGTATGTGTCCTCTCTCGGGAAGGTTGTAGACCGGTATATGTCTCCCTGGCAAGGTGTTGAGTGATTCTTCTTGGTTATCTAAAGCTAGACTAGGGGTAAGGTTACTGTGTCGTTGTCTCCGATGTGTGCATTGTTAGCTAAGCCCTGCACGACATCGACAGGTACTGTGGGAGCCTAAGTTGTCTTCGGGTGGGTTTACTTTGCGAGCACAGCGCTGTGGTGTGAGAGGGCCATAGCCTATCCCTCACAACATAGTCCTGCCTCTTTGTGTTGACTTCTGAGGGATCGCCAGGATAGAGCTAGGTACTAGAGACCTAGATTTATCAAGAGAGCATCCCCGTCATATAACGTAATCTTCATTATACCACCCTCGGACAACATTAGGCTACGAGCCGCGTGCTCGCCCATTGTTGCCCTGCCTTGATACCCCAGCTAGACTTTATTAACTGAGCAGACACTGGTTAGAGATAAGCTCCATTATTATATGTATGCAGCATTATCATGCACTGCACTTTTGAGCCGAGGTTGTTGTTGAGTTGCACAACCCTAGTAGGCTGTTGCGTTGTGTCACGAAGCATTTCTTTAGTTGTCGAGCATTACTACCTTTGCGCAGTCTTTATTATTCGCCTGCCTATTATTACTATATGTCCTAGCATTTATTGTGACCCGTATTCTGCATTATAATTGTTCAAGATTCTTTACGAACATCTTCCCAGCATCAGACTTATTTCAGAAGTTTCCAGTTGATGTTGCAGGACTAGCATTGCACTTTCTTTAATACAGGAGTGCCAGTTATTTGAGTATCTACCGTAACGTTAATTAATCACGTTAACTATCTTTTCTTTGTGTAACATAATCAAGTAATCTTTTACTGTTTGAGAATAGGCTGTTTCATTGAGTGTCAGCCTAGTGGGTGTGCACCAGTTACCGAGTCATAGGATACCTCGTTGTCCAGGCACGACTCAGGGCGGTAATGGTGTTTTGTTTTCCAGTGTTTAAGGCAGGGGTTGGATCTAGTGTTACCGTTGTTGCATTTTGCCATTATCTAGTCCAATGTTGAAGAGCCCTGTGTCTTTGAGAACCTGGATCGTAACAAATGGCGACCTATCTCAGGATCTTGTGAACTAAGAGATAATTGCAGGATTGTTGTGGTCATTTGTTTTATTGAGGAATATAGTGGGCACGTTAAAAAAAAAATTTGGCAAAGTAGTATAGCACTTTAGAGTCTTCAGAAATTTTTGGCAAGTGAATAGTGCTACATAGGAGCTTGGGTACTTCTTCTTTTTTGTATAAACGTGAGAATTTTTGGTGGACAGAATGGGAGACGAATCAGATCATACTGAGAGTTCAGGAAATGATGCAGGCTCTGATGGGCAGATGCCAGGGGGATTAGTAACTAGTGAGGAGGCCGCAAAGAAGTTTTTGGAGGTGCCTATAACAGCTGATCGACTAGAGGGAATTAGCAAGTATGGTCTACAGTGTTTGGCTCCCCTCATGGGGCTTAAGGTGGCTCATGGCATCAAGAAGAACGATTTGAGGGCTTGCGTACTGGGGGCGGCTAGTGAGGTCCAGGGTGGAGAGGGTGCTCGCGGACTTCTGCTCGAGCCCCCCATCCACTCTACGCCCATCGGGACCTCCAGGACACCGGAGTTTAGCACGTTCCCGCAGGTTGATAGTCAGTGGCAGCGTGGTGTTGGATCGCTGGGTGGGCCTCCAATTATTGCAACTCCTCCTCCTCAAGGTTTGCCTCCAGACATGCTTTTCCAACTTGAGATGGCTAAGATTCAGCAGCAACAGCGAGAAACTGAAGCTCATGAGAGAAGAGCTGAACGAGAAGCTGGAGTTCGTCAGCGAGAAGCTGAGCTTAAGTACCAGTCTGAGCAGTACTGTGCAGATATTGAGCTTGAGACGTCTCGGGTGGAGACGACAGGGCAGCGGATCGGTTCTGGGAATCGAGGTCATGATCAGTCTTTGTCGCACTTGCTCAAGTTAGTCCCTGTGTTTGACGAGTCGGGTGTCACCGAATTTTTCATGAGATTCGAGAAGAAGTGCCAGGAACACCAGTGGCCTGGGGAGAAGTGGGCAGCCCTTGTTTCCTCTAGACTTGTCGGCAAGGGACTCAGGGCTTATGATGCATTGCCTATAGAGTCTTGTATTATCTATGAGGAACTCAAGGAGGCTGTCCTGAGAGCATACGAACTACAACCAGAGACGTACAGGTTGAAGTTCCGGGGTGTTACCAAGGGTCGGGAGAGCACCTTTTTGGAATATGCCCGGGAGCTGTCCGATGCTTTTGGGAATTGGCTGAGGTCGGAGAAAGCTACTACGTTTGACGACATTAAACAGTTGGTGCTTTTAGAGCAGTTTTTCAAATGCACGGGCGGCGACCTGACGTTAAACCTGAAAGAAAAGCAACCAAAAACCCTACAGGAGGCAGCTGATATGGTTGACCTCCGGCTATCACTAACTCGTGGGTGCGGGTCTGCCCAGCGTAGTGAGGCAGGTAACAAGGGGCGTGATGCCCCACCCCCCCGAGTTAGTGGTATACCTTATGCAAACAAGTACAAGAGCCATGGTACCAAGACTGACCACAAGACTAGCACCGTCCCGTTTAAGAAGGGGCCGGGCCCTTCCCAGGACCAAGGGAAGCCCAAAGGGGAGTTGGAGTGTTATCATTGTCATAAAAAGGGGCACTTTGCAAGAGTCTGTCCTAGCAAACCACCTACAGCAGCTGTGTCTTTGGCCTGCAACATTGGTGTGTCTCCGAAGTCATCTGAGTTTGCCCGGGGCAGTTCGTCAGAGGCTGAGGCACAGCCAATGCAGAAGCACCTGGGAGGCTCGAACCCTGCTCAGGATGTTTTTTGCGACCATAGAGGGCGGGGTTGCGTGATGTGGGCGGGGCGCAAGCATGGAGTAGAGGTCTTGCGTGATACAGGTGCTTCCCAGACTCTGATGAAAAACTTGACTGGCTACCCTATAAACGCGGCTCGGGTGGTAGTGGTGCAGGGTATTAATGCAACTCGGTCATACCCGCTGGTGCGGTTGGAGTTGGAGGTGGATGGTGTGGCACGTGAATTGGATGTCGGGATTGTGGAGAAACTGCCAGTGGAGGGCGTCGACCTTCTTCTCGGCAACGACTTTGCAATGCCCGCTTCTGAGGTTCTACCCTTAGTCGTTGCCGAGAGGCCGGCCGACGTGAGTAGGGAAGAGCAAGAGTGGGTCGAGCGGTGCCAGACACAACCCATGGCGAGTGTTGTCACCCGAGCTCGGGCAGCTAAAGTGTCACAGCCTAGTCCTCCGTCTTCAGACCAGCGGAGGAACGATCAACAGGAGGTGGCTAAAGCTGGAGTTGGTTTTAAGAGTTTTGACTCAGCGGCTCTCCTGGGTGATTCAGTATTAGCACCATTACTTAATTCTGGAGTAGCCCCTGGGCCTGTCATCGAGAGTGACGAGGCTGGGCATGACGAGACTCCACGACAGCAACGTTATGTACATCGAGAGAGACAGAGGGAGCAGCCCAGTATCGGGGAAGGTCATGCATTGCTCCGGGAGCAGTTAGATCGCTTGGCACCCTCAGATATACGTCGGTTGCAACTAGAGGACCCTGAGCTCCAAACGTGTGCTAATGGAGCTGTAGAACTCGACGAGGACGGCGATGCACAGCCAGGAGATTTTTTTTATTTAGAAGGCATCCTCTATAGGCGTTTTCAAGACCCTAAACGTAGTTGGCAAGAGGGGTCCGGAGTAGTGGACCAGTTGGTGGTGCCACGGGAGTGCAGGGATAGCCTACTGAGGTTGGCGCATGACATACCACTGGCACGACATCTAGGGGTGAGAAAAACGGTGGCGGCTTTAGAAAAATTGTTTTGGTGGCCGGGGTTGAAGGGGCAGGTGGTAACCTGGATAGCAAGGTGTCATACGTGCCAGAGGGTTGGAAAACCTAACCAAACAATTCCGAGAGCCCCGTTGCACCCCATTCCTGTCAGTGGACCGCCCTTCAGTAAGGTCATCATTGATATGGTCGGACCCCTACCCCCTACTAGTGCCGGTAATAAATTTCTATTAACTATCATGGATGTGGCCACTCGTTATCCTGATGCATATCCAATGAGAAATGGCACGGCAAAACTGTTGTCCGGAACCTGCTCTTGTATTGCTCGCGGTTTGGTTACCCGCAAGAGGTGCAATCGGACCAAGGTTCTAATTTGACATCTAATCTGTTCAAACAAACTATGATTCAGCATGGCATCAGCACTGTCGTCTCTTCTGCGTATCACCCGGAGAGTCAAGGGGTGTTGGAGAGGTGGCACGCCACGCTGAAAAGCATGCTTCAATGTTACTGCGCAGAGAACGGAAAGGATTGGGACCTTGGTCTGCCGTATGTTTTGTTCGCGGCAAGAGAAGTACCTGGAGAGAGTCTCGGTTTCAGTCCGAATGAGCTTGTTTTCGGGCATCAGGTGAGGGGCCCTCTCCACATGGTGGAGGAGATTTGGGAGGGTACCGCTAAGCCATGTTCTATGTTGAGATACGTCCTCGAGAGCAGAGAGAGAATGCTTAGAAGTCTGGAGCTGGCCGGGCGTAATTTGGTGAGTTCGCAGGCCCGTATGAAGGACAGGTACGATACTAAGGCGAAACTCCGGGAGTTTCAGGTAGGTCAAGAGGTGTTGGTCCTGTTGCCTTTGTCAGGTCATCCTCTGGCTGCCAAGTACGCTGGGCCTTATCGGGTGGTGTCAAAGATCTCCGATCTAGATTACCTCGTTGCCACTCCAGACCGGAAGAAGCGTAACCAAACTATGCCACATTAATTTGTTGAAGGAGTATGTGAGGCGCCCACCTGAGTCACTAGCTGTCCCTGTGTTGACCTGCTGCGGTCATGGTGGAGAAGGAGAGGGGGGCAGCAATGATCAGGTGGATGATAACTGGGATTGTCATGTCTCGGCTGATCAGTGGGCGGGGAATTCGAGCCAATGTGCGCATGATGCTCTGGCGCACCTGCCGGAGGAACAGCAGGTGGCAGTGCAGCGCCTGTTCGATTCATACCCCACTGTATTTGCCGAGCACCCAGGCCTCACTACTCAAGCGGTGCATGACGTCGATGTAGGAAAGCACCCCCCCTTCAAGTCGATACCTTATCGGGTGCCACCCATTAAACTCCCAGCGCTCAGGGATGAGCTGGAGTATATGCTGGCGAGAGGCTTGATCGAGAAGGGGGCAGTACGGTGGACTTCTCCTGTCACTCTGCAGCCCAAACCTGATGGAAAAGTTCGGTTCTGCATTGACTTTAGGCGGTTTGAACGGGTTGACCCCCACCAATGCATATCCTCTTCCCCGGGTGGATGACAGTGTGGATAAGATCGGGAAAGCAAGGTACTTGACCAAGGTAGACCTCGTCAAAGGCTACTGGCAAGTACCACTGTCTGAGC
The DNA here is from genome assembly GCA_032716605.1 of Paralithodes platypus. NCBI lineage: Eukaryota > Metazoa > Arthropoda > Malacostraca > Decapoda > Lithodidae > Paralithodes > Paralithodes platypus. The sequence goes on along the minus strand of CM064573.1, from coordinate 39,096,053 downwards.
GGCCTAAAGAGGTGTGCGGGTTTGTGGTGGATGGCAGTACTTACCGTTGCAACGTGATGCCATATGGTCTGAAAAATGCGCCGGCCACTTTCCAGAGCTTAATGAACGACATCGTAGCAGACATCCCAAACTGTACTGTCTACCTTGATGACGTGATCATTTATGACAACGATTTCCAAAGTCACTGTGAGCACATAGAAGCCTTATTTAGTCAACTTAGTAAAGCAGGCTTGGTGGTTAATCTGGGCAAGTGTGACTTTGTGCAAGCCACGGTGCAGTATCTGGGGTTTGTGGTTGGGTTAGGGCAGGTGAGCCCGCCCCAACAGAAGATACAGGCTATCGACTTGTTCCCCAGGCCGACCACCAAGCGGCAGATCATGAGATTTTTGGGCATGATTGGGTATTACCGCCGCTTTATAAGAGGCTATTCTACTGTGTTAGCTCCTTTGACAGATCTACTAGCTAAAGATAAAAAGGTCCGCTGGGCACCTGAGTGTGAGCAGGCGTTTCGAGTAGTTAAACACCTTTTATGCACTCACCCTATCCTCAGGGCCCCGGACTTTGAACGACCATTTCAGTTGGCGACTGATGCCAGCGGAGTAGGGGCTGGTGCCGTACTTTTGCAGACAGACGAGGAAGGTCTTGAGCATCCAGTCAGTTTCTTTTCAAAGAAATTTAATTCAGCACAGAAAAACTATTCGGTTGTTGAAAAGGAACTGCTGGCAATCGTGTTAGCGCTCAGACACTTTGAGGTCTATGTTCCTACCTATGGGCCAGTCGTGGTAGTGTATACCGACCACCACCCGCTTAAATTCCTCAATCAATTCCACAACCGGAATATGAGGCTGACCAGATGGTCGCTCATGTTGCAAGAGTACAACTTAGACATTCGCCATATTGCCGGTTGTGAGAATGTGATTGCGAACTGTTTGTCGCGGGTGGAGGATCCGGGGTAGGCTACCACAGTATGTTGGTATAGCCTCCTGTCTTGGCTCGCGGTGTATTTTTGCGCTGGTGCTTGGTGGCTCGCGTGTGTAGCATCAGCGTAGGGTCGCAGGGCAGGAGTTGTTGGCTTTGATTAGAAGAAAATTAGGCTACATCTATAGTAGCCGCCAAAAACAACATTAAAATAAAATATGAAAAATTAAATAAAAACTCTTTCTTTTAATAATTAATTTTAAGATAATATTGTAGCTGAGTACTGAGTGCAGATGTTTTCCCTCAGTAGGCTGTGCTTCTTAAAGCTCGCTCTGGGAGCACAATGTTATGAATTAATGTATTATATTTGGGAAGGGTGATAAGATTTTTTTTATATAAAAATGTTGTTGTGTATTTTTTTTTGAGGAGACTGAGCTTGCATTCCATGAGTGGCAGAGTGGTTAGGAGTGGCCGATTCTAGCGACATTCTGCCTGTTCAGATATGGGCTCATGGTTGAGTGTCCCATATCTTGGGGGGGGTGTGACGCCTCCCGGCGTTAGCAGAATGGTTGCGTGAGACATTGCAGCTCGCTAGCGCTCGCCAGGATGGGGGGATAGGCTACAGCTATCCTAGAATGATCTGCTTTATTTCATTAGTGTCGTGTTGCCACAGACAGTCTAGAAATTATCTTTGTTTTGGTCTGTGACCGCCCCTTATATTTTATATTCGCTATAATATAAATGTTGCTTGTGTGGGAGGCGAGCGAGAGAGGGTGAGGGGGTACACCCGGCAGCGAGGTGAGCTATGACGCGGCTCGCTTGGGCGCTGACGGCGTTGGCGGCCGAGTGGTCAACTAGTCCCTTCCCGTCGCTGCCTCATGTTCTTTACCAGCTCAGAGCTTTCCTGACACGCGTATCACCTATATCCTTTGCAATTCTGTCCCCCATACTCGCCACTTTGCATACTATTTCTCTCTCTCGACTTCTCCTTTCTCATTCTCCAATCTTTATTAAACTCAACATCCCTTCTGGTTTCAGCATAGACGTTCACCGTCGACCAGTCGTATTGTACGCGAAGCTCTCAGATATTTCCATGTATTAGGTTAAGGAGGTATTATGCTTTATTGAGGTTTTGAGAGACGGACTTTTCCGTATGTGTCCTCTCTCGGGAAGGTTGTAGACCGGTATATGTCTCCCTGGCAAGGTGTTGAGTGATTCTTCTTGGTTATCTAAAGCTAGACTAGGGGTAAGGTTACTGTGTCGTTGTCTCCGATGTGTGCAGTGTTAGCTAAGCCCTGCACGACATCGACAGGTACTGTGGGAGCCTAAGTTGTCTTCGGGTGGGTTTACTTTGCGAGCACAGCGCTGTGGTGTGAGAGGGCCATAGCCTATCCCTCACAACATAGTGCTGCCTCTTTGTGTTGACTTCTGAGGGATCGCCAGGATAGAGCTAGATACTAGAGACCTAGATTTATCAAGAGAGCATCCCCGTCATATAACGTAATCTTCATTATACCACCCTCGGACAACGTTAGGCTACGAGCCGCATGATCGCCCATTGTTGCCCTGCCTTGATACCCCAGCTAGACTTTATTAACTGAGCAGACACTGGTTAGAGATAAGCCCCATTATTATATGTATGCAGCATTATTATTCACTGCACTTTTGAGCCGAGGTTGTTGTTGAGTTGCACAACCCTAGTAGGCTGTTGCATTGTGTCACGAAGCATTTCTTTAGTTGTCGAGCATTACTACCTTTGCGCAATCTTTATTATTCGCCTGCCTATTATTACTATATGTCCTAGCATTTATTGTGACCCGTATTCTGCATTATAATTGTTCAAGATTCTTTACGAACATCTTCCCAGCATCAGACTTATTTCAGAAGTTTCCAGTTGATGTTGCAGGACTAGCATTGCACTTTCTTTAATACAGGAGTGCCAGTTATTTGAGTATCTACCGTAACGTTAATTAATCACGTTAACTATCTTTTCTTTGTGTAACATAATCGAGTAATCTTTTACTGTTTGAGAATAGGCTGTTTCATTGAGCGTCAGCCTAGTGGGTGTGCACCAGTTACCGAGTCATAGGATACCTCGTTGTCCAGGCACGACTCAGGGCGGTAATGGTGTTTTGTTTTCCAGTGTTTAAGCCGGGGTTGGATCTAGTGTTACCGTTGTTGCATTTTGCCATTATCTAGTCCAATGTTGAAGAGCCCTGTGTCTTTGAGAACCTGGATCGTAACACCGTTTATGACTACTCTTTGCTTTCTGTCGCTGAGCCAATTTTCTATCCATTTCAACACACCGTCTTGTATTCCATGCGCTTTTAGTTTTAGCAGTAAACGTTTGTGGGGAACTTGTCAAAGGCCTTTTGAAAATCAAGGTATATAATATCTACAGCTTTACTCTCATCGTAGAGGTTGAGGATATCGTGGAAGAAGTCTAAGAGGTTTGTTAAACAGGAACGTTTTTTACGAAAGCCGTGTTGAGTATCTTTAAGTATGTTATTATCCTCTAAGTGATTTATGAGTCTGTCTCTTATGAGTGTTTCTAGCATTTTACATACAACTGAGGTTAAGCTAATTGGACGATAGTTACTGGGTAGGGATTTGCTGCCTTTTTTTAATATCGGTGTTACGTTGGCTAGCTTCCACTGATCAGGCATAGTTCCAGACTACAAGGATTTATTGAATAGCAATGTCAGTGGTTTAGAGAGCTCATCCTTAGCTTCCTTTAGGACTCTAGGTGAGATTGTATCAGGTCCAGGCGTTTTATTTACCTTGAGTTTATCTAAACAATTCAATACTTCTCTCTCTGTAATGGTGATATTGCTTAGAACATCTGAATTATCAATCTGAATTGGCGATAGTGTAGGGATATCACTGAGGTCTTCCGTTGTAAGAACTGATGCAAAGAAAGTATTGAGTTAATTACTCATTTGTACTTCGTCTTTGGTGTATTCTCCATTTTCATCGACTAACGGTCCAACAGTTGAAGTAACTATTTTTTTCTTTCTGATATAACTATAGAATTCTGTAGGGTTTGTTTTAATTTGATTCCCAACATGTAACTCCAGGGTCTTTTTACTTTGCTTAATTAACTTTTTGGCTTTGCGTCGTAGCTCTACAAATTTCACCCGTTCTACGTCATTTTGTAAGGATTTTAATCTATCATTAGCAAACATTTTAGCAAGCAGACAGTTTGAAATATCTTTATTCCATCATTTGGGCTTATTAATATGGGCTGTACGCCGTATTTTCGATGGTATGCAGTCCTGCACTGCTTTTAGGTAAGTGGTTTCGAATAATTCCCAAGATGTATTTATGTCGTTATTGTTAATTAAAAAGCTCCAGCCAGTTTCTTTAAACATAGCTCTAAGTTTATGAAAGTTTGCTTTCTTGAAATTAGGGACTTTTTCGATGCTGCTATTTGGTTCGTTACTAGTAAACTTTAAAGTGAAAGTTATTGTACGATGGTCGCTGTTACTGAATTCATCACCAACATTCAAATTCTCTATTAATTCTTCTTTTGTTGCAAGTACAAGGTCAAGAACGTTATTACCACGGGTCGGCGATCGAACAAATTGATAGACTGAACTCTCTTGCAAGTTCGCATACAAGTCATGTCCGGAGTGTGAAGTATCGCCCCACTTGGTCACAGGTAAATTAAAGTCGCCAAAAAATACGGTATCTTGTGATTTACATACATCTGCAATTTGTTCATAAATTTCTCGGTCAGTTTGCACTGATTGAGCTGGAGGTCTGTATATTAATGCAAGTATTATTTTTGTACCTTTAACCCTTTCGCTGAGGGTGACGTTCTGGAACGTCCTGGCAAGTTACAGCAATTTCCAGGCTTTAAAAGCCTGTAAAAACCGTAAAAATTGAGTGTCAGTGGGCGGGAGCGTGAGGGGCCCACCTCCGACCCTCAGAGGACCGAGCGGCTCACTGAGGTTGACTGTGTCTCGCGCGGGTCTCTCTGTGTCTCCCAACAGTGTAGCCAAGCGAGCGAGTGTTACATAATAACGGGTTTCCCGAGTTTCACTGGCACCACTGCGGGTGAACCAGACCACGTACGGGGCCCGTTCTGGTGTCATTTTGAAGCTATTCTCGCCTAGTTTTCGGCAGAATACACTTCATTTAATGCAGATGCTTGATTTATCATTCAGGAGTGCCTGAATATGCCCTAAATAGCCCAAACATGGCCGCAGCCAAATGGTTAATATTCTTTATTAGCACAAAAAATGTGTCGACGTTCACAATTTGAGGTTTTGACAAGAGGGTCGGGTTAAGACTTTCTTTGATATAAAATAAAACGCCACCTCCATTTTTATTTATTCGGCTGTTCTCAATCATTACATAACCGGGAAGTGAATACTCTGCTAAAAGGTCTCTATCGTCTGTATTGAGCCAAGATTCTGTTATGCCAATCACATCATAATTTTCTGTAAACACTAGTTCCTCTAAATCTGAAAATTGATTGCGTATGCTACGAGCGTTTGCATAGAAAACTTTAAAGTTGCGGTTTTAGAACTCACAGAACGTTCTTTAATCAAATTTTTGGTTCTGGCCGGATCTACATTTACATTCATGGCTGTCCTCGGTCCTCAGTCGTTTTCCCAGGCGGTTTTGAATTTGGGTCGTGTTGGTGGAGCTTTATCCAAATTCGCGGTTCTTGACGGATTAGCATTTAATTCCTTTGCAGGTTGCCGTCCTCACTGTCTTCGGTCCTCCTTCCTGGTTGTCCTGTGCTGAGTCGATTTCTTCTCCGAAAATCCTTCACCGCATCGTTGAGAAGACGCCCAAAACGTGCTGCTCCCACCTGGTTCAGACGAACTCCATCGTCCGAAAACAAATAGTCATCGTAGTAGAAATTGTCCCAGGTGTCGACGAATCCCACGTTCTCCTTCTTGCAGAGGTTTGCTAGACAACGATTTGTGCTGGTGGCTATGTTGTAAAATCGGCTCTCTACACCGAGCCGGGGGACGATTCCTGAGACTATGATCGTTGATGACTTCTCCTTAAACTACTTGATCAGCTGCTGGTACTTTAAAAGCAAATCTTCCGACCGGGTTCGCTGTACATCGTTGGATCCAACGTGGATGACGTACATTGTATTAGCAGGGGCCAGCTTTGATACTTCGTCAACTGCAGCAACTACGTCGTCCACACCACCACCAGGGATACAAAACCGCTTCCTGGTCTTAGGTGCCCTGGCGCAAAACTCTGTGAGCTGACCACATATCATCGAGTCTCCCACGAGCCGGACTTCTTCTATTTCCTCTTAGTCATCTGAGTCTGTGAGTATCTGGAAACGGTTTTGACACTCGGTAATCGGTATGAGTTTCCTGGTCTTGGGGCAAACGTTGCTCCTCACGACACGACACGGAAGTTGTCTTGAGGGGGAAGAGAGTCACTATTTGTTTCTTGAGTATCGGAACCATCAGCTGAAGTGGCTACTGCAGGCGTTGAATTGTTGGCAGTTGACGTTGAGGCATTGGTGGCTGCTGGAGAGGTAGGTAGGTAGGTAGGTAGGTAGCGAGAGTAAAGTGAATGTGAAATTTAGGGAATGTGTGTGTGTGTGTGTGTGTGAGCGAGAGAGAGAGAGGGAGAGGTAGGTAGGTAGCGAGCGTAAAGTGAATGTGAAATTTAGGGAATGTGTGTGTGAGAGAGAGAGAGAGAGGGAGAAGGAGAGGTAGGTAGGTAGGTAGCGAAAGTAAAGTGAATGTGAAATTTAGGGAATGTGTGTGTGTATGAGAGAGAGAGAGAGGTAGGTAGGCAACGAGAGTAAAGTGAATGTGAAATTTAGGGAATGTGTGTGTGAGAGTGAGAGAGAGAGAGAGGGAGAGGGAGAGGTAGGTTGGTAGGTAGCGAGAGTAAAGTGAATGTGAAATTTAGGGAAAGTGTGTGTGTATGAGAGAGAGAGGTAGGTAGGTAGGTAGCGAGAGTAAAGTGAATGTGAAATTTAGGGAATGTGTGTGTGAGAGAGAGAGAGAATAAGCTAAAGAAATGCGTTATCATATATTAAAATCACCTATATTCTTTATTTCGTCTCTATACATATCTTTATCAGGCGTTTCTCTCTCCCCTTCTTCCATGTGTGTAATATATTAAGGGAGCCCACCTCGCTTTTTTATCTTTCTCTCCCTCTATCTTTGGCTTGTGTCCATTCGGCCCCATTCAGCCTACTATACTGTTTTAAGACGTTTACCCCCATCCAGGTGTCAATATTTTCTTGGCGAGCAGTAGCGAGCCAGCATATATATTTTTTTGTTTTGACAGCAAGCTAAATTTGTACATTTTTCGATAGAAAAATGTCTCCGGCGAAGCCTGATTTCCCCATAAAATGTTGGCTCGTTATAGCTCGCCAGGAAGACATCGACACCTGGATGGGGATAAACGTCTTAAAACAATTGGCTGAATGGTGCCGAATGGATACAGGCCAGGGAAAGAGAGAAAAGGAGGTAAAGATAAAGATAAAAAAAGCCGGTGACCCCTCTTAAGCGATGGTAAGCCTTTTAAATCTTTTAATCCTCATTATTCCTGGCCTTTGTTTATTATCTTGTGTTTCCTCTCTCCCCTTGTTCGCTTTTTAGAATAATATATAGTGTTTTTTTTATACTGTTTATGCTTCTATCTGTTTCTCTCTTTATATATATATATATATATATAATAATATATATATATATTATAATATAATATATATATATATATATATATATATATATATATATATATACTGTATATATATATATATATATACAGTATACATACAGTATATATATATATATATATATATATATATATATTCTGACATACGGAGTCCTGTATGTTAATTTAAGAGTTAGAATTAGAGTTGAAGGAGTGTCAAACTACCCAAGCGGCGAAGCAGACTAGCGAGCGAACTAGCTAGTGGGAAACCATCTCGCCCCATACCAGCAAACAAGCCTTCACACCTGCGTGCGTCATAGGGGACCCTGCAAACTACTTCGATGACCCGACGCTATGACGTATGATCGACGCCAGGAGCCCCCATTGGACGACGCACCTGCTATGCAACTCGAGGAGCTATGATAGGGGCGCGCACCATCACTCGCCTCCTGATTCGTTCCTACACCATCATTGTTTAGTATATAAGACCCGAGTAGTGGGCATTCAAATCAGCCTCATTTGAAGTTGGGGAAGGTGAACTTGCAGCTAGAGGAAAATGGGGTGAAGTATTATAATGGGATTGTGCCTGTCAGTCAGATTATATAAGTGTGTGTTAAGTGTGTTCGGTGTAAACACTTACGTTATGTTGGTTAGTGAGATATGTGATTGGGAATTAACGTTAACGCTACTATTATGTGCTTAACTATTTGATTGGGAATTAACGTTAATGCTACTATTATGTGCTTAACTATTTGATTGGGAATTAACGTTAACGCTACTATTATGTACTTAACTATTTTAGTTGACTAACTTGTGGACTAAAGCAACTCTTCAAGTAATTGGTTATGATAAAAGTAATACTATTGTTTTATATTAAGACTTAAGAGTTCTTTCATATTTTCTTTTAATTAAGCTTACATTGCTTAACGGTACTTAGTACGGTGATACTATTGTTTCATATTAGTAATATCGCCTTAGACTAACATGGCTGTTTTAATGTTACTTCTAGTGATTTCCTAAGCTGAAGAAAATTCTTTTAGCTTCAAAATATTATTTTTGCTTTACATATTATTTGAGTGAGACCTGAATCGAATCTATGAAGCGATCCTGTAACTTAATTTACTCATAATCAAACCTCAATGTTACGTGGTTAAGAAATACATTTATCTAATTATTAAATATATATCTAAATTTTTATGTGACTTTGATATTAATCCTGATAATAATAATATAAAACTATTAACGTAAGACAAGAACCAAGAATAATAACTACATTAAATATAAATAAAAGGACATATAAGAAAACTATCTATTCATTTCAAAAAGGGTAAGAGACAAATATTCTTACCTTAATATTTATCTTTCAAGACTTGATATATAATTAATAGTCCTTCTTTAGATATAACTTATTCGGTTCATAACCATAGCCTACTAAGCTTCGGTTAAATAATAATTCTTTATAAATACTACATAACTTTAATTAGTTTCAGTATTGTTTCATAATTAAAGAGTATCAGTCAATAAAGGATACCAAGTCCTAAGATCCAAAAGGAAAGGAAGCAACAACAGGAAATAATTTTATTAGATTTTACTTTCGTTTTGCCTTCAGCTGACTGATACCTTAATATATATCTCTGTGCTATCTAGTTTCATAAAGTTAACCACTTGAGGATCAAGATACGCAACAATATATATACTTTATATATATATATATATACTTGATAATAAATATCTTTCTGATACAATGTACAGTCGGTCACCTTTCCGACTGGGCCACCTAATGGTAATTTCGCCGGGTCTTTCGCTCTGGTATTACTAAGATCGCTCACTCCCCCCCACCCTGAATCTGTTGAATATTATGTCTCATAGATGGCGTCATTAGATTTGCTGGGAAGGAGAGGGGTGGGCTACACGGAGAAGGGGGGGGGGGGGGAGTTATTGTGTAGGTAAAGTTGGAAGTATGTAGGGTGGGGGAGGGGGGTTACGTGAATTATATCACCAGTGTTATGGTTACTGTTTTATCTCTTGATATTAATTAAGATGTAAATAGTTTTTGCTAGTGAAATCTGCCTTTAAGAAATATATGTTTGTGTAATTATTGATTACAAACTAATTTGTAGGGATTGCTAGATTCACTATCTATTTAGTAAGACAGCTCTGTCTCACTCATTCACTCACATTATCTATTTATCTATCTATCTATATCTATCCACATTATAGATTAGTCTTTTCCTTAGCTGATGTTCATTTGCTCTTCTTTGGGTTAATGTTGGTCTCTTAATTTTGGTTGAGGTCCCGGGCTGGCCCGTATAGTCGATTTGCGGCATTTGTTTTGGGGCTGCTCATTCCTCTCTGTCTCATGCCTTTTTCTTCAAATACAGCATTATGTGTAGCATTGTGTTGTTACTTAAAATAACAATGTATTGCATATCCATATCCATCTAGTGAAATTCCCATACACAAAATAACAGCTTTCATAACTAGTCGCTTACACCAAAGAATCCCACACTGTTAGATAAAATAGGTCATTCAGAAATAAAAGCAATGCAATATATATTGATATAATTATGATATTCTCCAGATGTGTATTTTGTGTTTGAGAAGGGGGTTTGAAGAAGAAAATATATATATATGACTAAAATACAGTACAAAAATATCAGACTTTAGAACTGGTAACCCACTTGAATAGAAACAAATACATTATTTGCTCGGAAATAAGTGCTATAAACTTCAAAGTCGTTATAACTTATAAGAAAAATAGGTCCTACTAAAATGTCATTGGAAAACGCTATATACTTTCAAAGTAGCACCAGAGAAGTTTTAGTGGTTTGCATTTCCCAATGTTGATATGTATGATAAAGGTGTTTGTTATTAGCATATACATTTGGATAGCAATGCAAATATAATTAACCCGTTCAGAGAGAGAGAGTGAGAAGGAAAGGGAGATACGAACTAAATGGACGAATACATCGAAGAGACTTATACACAAAAGCTTGACTCTAATATCTGTGGATAGAGTATTTATTAATCAAAATAATTAGTAGTCGGTGATGTTTACTCTATATATTCATATAAACATATGACAAAAATGACCCGCAGAGCCACTTCACCTATGTAATGCAAATTCCCATTACAAGCAACCCAATTCCTCGATATGACAATCAAAGGTTTGATGTTCTCCACTTCCCTTTACCTAATAAATTGTTTCTCTGCGTATGAAAGCGACAAGAGGCAAAACTACTTATACACAATTTGACGTCCTATTGTCCCCCTTACCCCAGTCAGAACAGAATGCTTAGTACAGAACCATATTTATAACTAATTCTCTATGACTATGAGCAATTAGACTGAAATTAGATCGAGTTCAAATATAAGGTTATCGGTATTGAAGGCGGGAATCACAAGATAATAGTTAACCCGTGGAGCCCCGGCTAGTTTTGTAATGTTTGCGCACCAGAACCCGGCTGGTTTTCAAAAAATGGTTTTATTCCAGAAACAATAGCGAATGGGTTAGGAATGAAGGAAAAACCACGAAAAAACGCTCAAAAAGCTTAAAAAATGTCCTACAGAGCCCCCGAAAACGGATTTTACAAGAGTAAAAATTAGAAGGCAATTATCCCAAAAAAACAGGTTATTGCGCGCTCGCGCGCACGCACGTGGACTTTGAGAGTTTTCAACCATCGGCACGGTTGCGTGGGATACGTACACAGTTCCCATACAAATCTGAGCCCTCTTGAGTGGCTACACCTGAGGTTACGGTCGGCGCAATTAGGGTGACGCGTCAGGCGCGTCTCTGGGGCTGTGCGTTACATACATCGCCGACGCGTCAGATGCGTCGCTGGGGCTGTACGGGTTAAACAAGCAAATGGCCGAAATGTAGTGTGGGTTAGAAAAGGGCACTCGTATACGTAGCTCCTTTAACTAAACACAACAATGATCAGATTACGTTAAGTTAATATTCATACAGTACTAAGATAAAGCTTAATATGATTCACTCAAATAATAAACAAAGTATATACATTACGATGGCACTTAATGCACAACGAAATGATAAACACAAGAAAGTTGGAATAGATGTTGTCTTGTCTGTGGACTGGCGAGGACTGCTTGTGGGCCAGGGTTATCATCAGGGACCTAACGTATTTCCCGCCTTGCGCAGGTGGACGTCTCACATAATATTATAATAGAGACGATCAAGCTCTATCCAAAGCTTATATATAATATATACAATATATTAATATTGTAAATCAATGTCAATGGATAAATAATAACTAGCCGTCTAAGACTTATAGATACATTTTAGTACCAATTCAAACCACCAGGGCACTCCACAGGTGCGCGGGTGATTCGAAAAGAACAATAGGTACGAAATGACGAGATGTAGATAGGATAGATAAGAAACAGATAGAAAACAGGACAAATATCATACCATACATGCAATGTCTCTATCGCATCCACGATATCTTTACCTAATAAATTGTTTCTCTGCGTATGAAAGAGACAAGAGGCAAAACTACTTATAAACAATTTGACGTCCAATTGTCCCCCTTACCCCAGTCAGAACAGAATGCTTAGTACAGAACCATATTCAAGGTGTACTGGAATGTAACTTCAGGACACGCAAACCTTGAAACAAAGTCATAGGGTGAGGGATAGACACATTTACGGAGTGAATTCCATACTTTACTTGTTGAGCTGAAAAATTACGGGGAAATTTAAGTTAACTGTTGGCTTTGAATGGTGAGTAGAAAAGTGGTGGGAATGAGTTACGAAGCGGATGGCCCTCTGTCTCTGCAGAGTGAGAGGTATACGCTGGGACAGCTGTGAAGAACACTGATTATAATAATGGCATAACAGTAATATACATGCAGTGTTCACAATGTGGAGAGATTGTAGACAATATGGTGGAGAAGAGTAGAGATTACATGCCTTTGACTGCACCCTTTCAGAGGCATTTTTCATATGCAAACAATACCTGATACGCTTACAACAGTGTCCCTGTACGGAGAAAGAGGCTGTACGGGGATAAGGGGGTAACAGACGATTGAGCAAATCTAACCTCTGGGAAACTTTTTAATCAACAATGCTAATATGATCTTTCAAAGACACACACACACACACACACACACTTGTGTTTCGATAAACACTAATGTTTCACTGCATGCTCGCGCATATCAGTATATGTTATGGCTCTAGCCATCTCTCTCTCTCTCTCTCTCTCTCTCTCTCTCTCTCTCTCTCTCTCTCTCTCTCTCTCTCTCTCTCTCTCTCTCTCTCTCTCTCTCTCTGTAGGAATAATGGTTTGGCAGGAGAGTCACAGGGACCGCACTTTCTACCAATTATCTTTCGCAACTAACTCAGCGTGTTACAGGTTGCCAGGGTAGCTCATGAAAAAGCTATATCCACTGATATTTTAACAACCAATCATGTTATGACTTATACCTATTGGCTTCTGGAAGAGAAAAACATGCGTAGGAACTATTTAAGATATACTGAAACTTAGCAACCACGCTAGGCTAGAGACCATAATTATATCACAATTCCATGTGGCAGCTGTATGTGTGTGAGTGTGTGTGTGTGTGGGGGGGGGGGGGTTAAATGCCGATATAACTATGTTAACGTTAAATATCTCCTGATTAAGTCTATGCAAGGGTAACTATATATTATGTGCAGTAAAATGTATATGTTAGATAAGAGACTGTCACCCTATATAATCATTAATAACTATATGCGTAACCATAAACCGAGTGCACTGTGAGGAATACTGGAGAATTCGCCCCGAAACGAGTTCGCCCCTCCGCGAGTTCGCCCCGTTAATGTCCCCCCTCCACCCTAAAGGGGTACTGAAGAATTCCCCCTCTATTCATCTATCTAACCTAACCAAACCAAACCAAACCAAACCAAACCAAACCTAACCTAACCTAAAATAACCTAACCCTAACCTAACCTAACCCTAACCTAACCTAACCTAACAAATTAGTACAAATGAGTAATGTCCTCAATTCCTTCTTTGCATCAGTTTTTACTACAGAAGACCTCAGGGGTTGGGGGAGGGATGGAAATAAGTAGTAAGCTCCAGGAGTGGTGGTGGTGGTGGTGGTGGGTGGGGGGATAAACGGGGCGAACTCGTTGTCCAAGAGCTGGGCGACTTGGTTTCGAGGCGAATTCTCCTTTAACCACTGTGAGTGATGGCAGATAATATCTGTAGGACGGTGACTCCGAGGACCATTAGTTTATAAAACCCTGTTGGGTATTGTTAATGTGTCCATTATGTGGGCTGCTGGATCACTATACTTTGTTTCAGCGACGCTGAGGTGAGATGTCAATAAGTCTAGCTGATTGGCTCATGCGATAGTGTTCAATGTCTCGTCCTTTAGTAATTATTCATTCTTAAAGATTTAAATAATCACGGTCGCACAAGTCAATCAGCTGGAACTATTGACATCTACCTGGTCGCTGAAACAGTATAGTCATTAGTACATAACAGACAGCACCTGGTCATGCTAATGCTACCACAGAAAGTGTAACAGGCAGTCAGACAGTCAATAGCCAACCCTTCATTCCCGTTATATAGATGGGGAGGATTAGCAAGGGACATTAGAAAGGGAACAATGATGACCGGGAGAAAATGAATACAATAAACACCTTCCAAAGCAAGTATCTTAACATTCGGAACAACATTCACCAGACCTCAATACCTTTGACTTCACCTCAGATGATATACACTACCACAACACAGTCTCTTCACAACATCGGGGATGATAACCTTCCAGGTTTGTCAATTAAAAGGTTACAAATACCTTCACATGGTCTTCCTAACAAACTTCCTCCATTCATTCCTGTAACAACAATCGCATAATTATAATATCCGTGTTAATAGTTCATACATCGACCATGAACCTCCCGACCATGGTTCACCGTTATTGTTTTGGCTGCAATCATACATTTTATTGACACTAGTGCTTGAAAATTTCATTCAGCACTGGAGCCACGGCGATCGAGTGGCAAGCACGCTCACGTGTGAATCTGCTTGGCCTGGGTTCGATCCCAGCCAAGGCTGACATATTTAGTGGGTGTGAAACTCAGGTGTCTGAAGCAACTGCCATCAGCCCCTTCTCTGTATCCTCCTACTTGCTCTATCCTAGTTTCAAAGCCAAAGGCAGATGTTGTGCATACTTGCACAACAAACTCACTTGCTCTCGTATTTCTGATTGTGGCTCCTCTGAATTCTCCACTTTTTGGCTCAAACTTTCCTGTCATTCTCATATTAAATATTTATGTGATATCTGTCTTTCCCCTAACTCTACCGACTTTCCCAAATTGTTTGATTATCTAAACTCTAAAGTGGAACACATTCTAGCCATTTCTCCTTTCTCTGAATCTCCATTTTAGGAGATTTCAACGTTCATCACCACCAATGGCTCTCTTCTAATTCTACTGACCAACTTGGTGAACAAGCCTACGTCTTTTCTATCCTAAATGACCTAGAGCAGTTGGTTCAGCAACCTACCCGTATCCCGGATTGCCTTGGAGATTGGCCCAACATTCTTGACTTGTTTCTAACTTCTAACCCTTCTTCTTATAGTGTCGATCTTTTCTCTCCTTTGGGCTCCTCCGACCATAAACTTATCTCTGTCATCTGTCCTATCTCTCCAGTACGGCCACCTGATCCCCTTGGCAGGCGGCGCTTGTGGCACTTTGTCGCTGACGACTGGGAGGCTCTCTGGCAGTACTTTTTTTATTTCCCATGGAATGAATATTGCTTCTGTGGCCGAGGACCCTCGGAGAGTGCTGAACGCATTACCGAGGTAATCCTATCAGGCATGGAGGCATACATTCCATTTTCTTTCTCTCTGACTAGTGCAAAAATTCTTGGTTTACTCATGCTTTTTCTACTGCTGTCTGCAATAAGGAGGAAGCATTTAAACAGTACCGACGCCTTAAACCTCAAGAATCTCATTCTTCTTATATTTCTGCCGGAATCAAGCCAAATCTGTTCTTCGACTTGCCAAACACTCTTTCATCAATAATAAATGCACTGAACTATCCAACTCTAGCTCTTCCCAAGCTTTCTAGCATCTAGCCAAAAACCTGTCCGACAATTTTTCTTCCTCGTTTTTCCCTCCCCTTTTCCACTCTGATGGCACAACCATCACTTCTTCCTCTGACAAAGCTGAACTAATCGCTCAACCTTTCGCTAAAAACTCCACCTTGGATAATTTCGGTTCTATTCATCCCTCTCCATTCCCCTCTCTCCTACTTATGCCTAATATCCTAATCTCTTCTAAAGATGTACTTTCTACCCTCTCTAGGCTTAGTACATAGAAGGCGTATGGTCCGAATGGTGTTCCTCCTGTTGTACTCAAAAACTGTTCTTCCGTGCTGACTCCCTGCCTAGGCAAACTCTTTTGTCTCTGTCTCTTCTCTAACGTCTTCCCTTCTTGCTGGAAGTTCGCTCTCATTCAACCTGTCCCAAAGAAGGGTGACCATTCTCAATCCTCCAACTATCGTTCAATTCCTCTCATCTCTTGTGTCTCTAGTTTTTGAAACTATTCTTACTTCCAAATTTCTTAAGCATTTATCTTCTCATAATCTACTCTCAGATCGCCAGTATGGCTTCCTTAAGGGTCGCTCTATTGGAGATCTTCTTTCATATCTTACTAACTCCTGGTCATCCTCCTTTCGGGACTTCGGTGAGACCTTTTCTATTGCTCTAGACAGCTAGACATATCGAAGGCCTTCAATGTAAGAGGTATAGAGTTATAAGAGGTTCTACCGTATTTCGTCATTATTATGTAATTCACTTCCATTCTCTCGTATATTATTCGTGTATTTCTATGTAATATTCCCTAATATCAATATGTCCATTTCCTTTATCCGTAAACCGTTTATCCTTAAAATGTGGCGACCGCCTAAATTACATAATTGTGTTAATAGTTCTACTCAGTCATTCTTAACTCCTTTCGTACCGGCGACGTCTTTTTATTTTCTTCTAGCTACTATTAGACGATATTTTTCAGCTTAAAAAGGGCCTCTAGCAATTAAGCGGCTTTGAACTATCTCAATTAACCCTTTATTCTACCACAGATCCTTCTTAATTAAGCTGCACAAAATCATCTAAATATAGCTAGAATAAAATTAAAAAGACGTCGCGGTACAACCGATCCTACGATTACCTTATCTCAGAGAACCTAATCTGTTTACAATAGGAGTACTCGCCTAAATTATACGAGGTTAAGGGGAGATGGGGCTTTTTTCTGTTCCCCTTTCTTTCTCAAGTTTAGCCCCATTAGTTTTCTGTTCGTGTCATTTAGGAGTCGATTTTTTCCTGGCGAGCGATAGCGATATATCTGTGTAAGTCTGTATGAATGAATGGGTCTTCGTTCTGTAAAGAGGGATGCGAGTGGTCATTTTGAGTTTGGTAGATGTAATAATAGTTTGTAGTACAACCTTTAATACAATTAAATTATTGTATGCATCGTTACCATAATCATTAAATATATTGTATATGCCAATACAAACTAGTTAAAAGTATAGAACTTCAGAAGAATATTTAAATATTTAGAATTACATGTTATGCAGACAGTAGCCATCATACATTAGCCAACCTTATTTCACCAATGTGGAGGCTGGCGATTTCGATTTGCTTCATCTAGCCTATATTTGTGCGAGAGATTAGGAATGTTAACGAATCATGCTAAAATGTGAAGTTATGCACGACACAAATATATTGTTAACAGGATTATAAGCATAATGCAAAATAAGTAGCCAAAATACAAGTTTCAGTCCATTTTCATAAATATAGATCGGGCACGGATTATGTAAAGTAATCGATAGGTGTGACCCATGGTAGAGCAAGGAAATAATCTGATTATTATCATACGATTGTGACACAATTTGTATAAGTCTACCCAACATGTCACGTTTAACAAATAAGTAAAAAGGAAAACAAGCAACAACAGATCTACTGATCCTTACGAGGCTGCTTGTAAATATGATTGCAAAAGAGCAGATACACATATAATGATATGGAGTAAAATAAGTCCACATATAACGTCATTATCACCATATAAGGCCTAGACCCCCCTTCAAGATAAATTTGTAAATTTTTCGGTAGAAAAATGTTTCGGCCGAAGGCCGCTTCCTCTTAAAATGGCAGGTTTGCTATAGCTCGCCAGGAAATAATCGACACCTAAATGGCACGAAAGGTCTAAAAATTGACAACGAAATGGGGCGAAAGGTGTTAAAATCGCCAAACTAATTGGCCGAACGTCTTATAATCTCAAAACTAGTGGGGCTAAACATTAGGGAGAAGGGGGTCCAAAAACACGGTCTGCCTCCCCTTAACTCTTTACCAGTTATTTACATTTCGGAGGTTCGTTAACTCCTTCTGTACCGGCGACGTCTTTTTAATTTTATTCTACCTATATTTAGACGTTTTTCTGCAGTTTAAGAAAGATCTATGTTAATAAAAAGGGTTAAGTGAGATCATTCGAAACCTGTTAATTGCTGGAGGCCCTTTTTAAACTGAATAACATCGTCTAATATTAGCCTAATTAAAATGAAAAATACGTCGCCGGTAAAGAAAGGGTTAATCAGTTCAGGGCTTCAAAGCGTATCGGAATTAATGACTGCGACTATACCTCAATTCTGGTTGCCGAAATAATAATAAAGTTGGTGATCGTATATTGCCGGAAATACTGCCGGTGTGACTCAGTAGAATATCTATTATAAGGAATTGTTTTTGTTCTTCTGTGTTAGCCACACTACACTTGCGTGACCCGCCATCGAATGTTGTCATATTTGATAACTTGCATCTACTATTGGCCTATATATACCGGTAACCTGTTTAAAATCCATATTATCATTTGGTGTCACATAAGTCGTGGGGATAAGTATGCTATAATTAATGATATATATAGTATAGATTTTCGCCTACTCTTATGACTTCAGAAAGCTACCTTACATTTGTAATTTTTTAAAATTTACTTTTTATTTAAACTAATACAGCATTGTCTTTTCTTTTATATGCTGTGCAATCTCAGACAACTAATAACATATTCTCATGCAATTGACAACAGTGATAGTCATTGGTCGATCATCACTCTCTAACCTCGGAAACACAAACTACGTCAACTAAGCATTACTCTTGGCATAATTGGTAATCACACACACACACACACACTCAGAATATTGTGTGCCTCAATAAGCATTATCGGAGTGAATATGCTTTTTATAGATAATTATATTTGGTTGTAACATGGAACACTTAGCAAAGTCATTATTTAGCAACAGTACTAAATGTATGCTACGCAATTGAGATATAATATATCATAAGCATATATTGCGTGACACCTCATGTAATAGTGGGTGGACATAACAATAGCCATTATGTGCGTTTGCGTATGCGTGCGTGTGTGCATGTCTGCTTGTTTGCATATGCTTGTGGCGTGTTATAGTGAAGTAATTATAGTTCAGAAATATATACATATAAGTTATGTTGTAAGAACAGAAATATATATTTATTTGAATATAGTATTTATTCAAGTTCCAAATCAAATTACCACAGTAATCCTTTGTATTTTAATTAGTATAACTATAATAATGGTTTCCAATGCAAGTCACGAGGATATATTGTCTCCAGGCATACCAACAGTTATATTCTGCACATTTTTCTAATCAAAACAACTTCACAAGAAGCACATCAAGCACCTGTTATTTGTTAGCATTGGAAGATAACGCAGGTGGGTCAAAACCATTATATTGTTAAGGACAGTAAAGATAGAGGGTGTATATTGATATCGTGACACATGTTGGCATGCCTGAACAGCTGTAAGTGTGGCATTTTCAGAGGTGTTAGGGTGGCGAGGAATTGAGCCATACCATTTTCAACTTTCTGTCATGAGACAAAAGAGGTCAAAATAGCATTCACGTCTACAGTGAGGTAACGGAAGTTTGATGATGCAGAGTATTTCAGTCCGTATCTAGCTGTGCAATAGATCGTTAATACAATCAATCATAAAATACGGTTGCCAGCTTCATTTTAATTTTTGACATACCAATTTTCCTGGATGGCATAGAATACATACCGTAGTAATTTTCTTTATTATATATACCTACGGTAGTTCATCAACTAATTTACTTTCGGAATACGATTATCTTGAGTTAATAGGCATAGGCCAAATAAACAAAGGTTCATGGCCAATAAATGTTTGTAAAATGTTTGTAAAAGATAGGGAAGATGCATACAAATGTTAAATATAAACTAGCTAATATGGAATTAGAAAACTCGAATTGTGAGAAAGATCTAGGTGTGTTTGTTAGCAATGATTTGAAGCCTAGACAACAGTGTATAAGCGTTCGAAACAAGGCAAACAGGATTCTCGGGTTCATCCCTAGGAGTGTGAGTAACAGAACTGCTGATGTTATCTTAAAACTTTACTTGTCATTAGTGAGACCCCATATGGATTATGCTGTTCAATTTTGGTGTCCTTATTACAGAATGGACATAGATTCATTGGAGAGAGTACAACGTAGAATGACAAAAATGATCCATAATATTTGAAATCTTCCGTATAAAGAAAGGTTGAAGAAATTAGGCTTACATTCGTTAGAGAGACGCAGAGTTAGAGGGGATATGATAGAGGTGTTCAAGTGGGTTAGTGGGATTAACAAAGGGGACATGACAAATGTACTAAAGCTCAGTGATGGCGAAAGAACTCGTACCAATGGTTTCAAATTAGATAAATTTCGTTTCAGAAAAGATATATGCAAATATTGGTTTGGTAACAGAGTTGTAGAGGGGTGGAATGGACTACCAAGTGCTATAGTGGGATTAAAAACGATAGGGAGCTTTAAGATAAAATTGGATAAGCATATGGACGAGAAGGGTTGGGTGTGAAGGGGGATCAGCAGGGTTGGGCCAATCAGCGCTCTGCAGACCCCGTAATCCTGCGTTAAATCTCTAACCGTTTTGGTAAGATGATCCTCAGGGTACTAGAGTGTCCAGCCTATAATTGGGCTATGTAATTGGGGTTGTGTGGGACAGGGATCTGCCTTGCTTAGGCCAATCGGCTTTCTGCAGACTCCCATTTTCTTATGTTCTTATGTTCTTAAAATACTGTATATCAAATAAGATTAATATGTAAATCGCCCATGATCAAATTGTACAAAAGGCTAATACACTATTTGTGTTGGTTTGTTTGTTTGTTTTGTATCATCAACCTTTCCTAAACAATAATACCCCCCCCCCCCCCTCTCCCCGCCGAAAATCTAACTACGCCATCTATTGGACATAATATGCAACAGATTCAGGGTGGGGGGAGTGAGCGATCTTACTAATATCAGAGCGAAAGACTCCCAGCGAAATTACCATAGGTGGCCCAGTCGGAAAGGTGACCGACTGTACACTCGGAAACCATAGTCTTTAGCCCACTCATACACATTCGTGGACTTCGCCTATTTCTAATTATGAAAGTATATCTCTGGAAACGAATTTAAAAATATATTTTCTATAAATCAACTACAAAACTATGCACACTATTTATTGAAAAACAAGCTTTATCTCAAAATCAAGCCAGATTGTTTTAAATGCATAAAGAATAACATAGGGGGTCCACGAATTATAATGAGTAGGCTAGAGACTATGGTATCCGAGTGTACTTTATGCATGCCTTCTTAATATGCTCTTAGGGTACATTCTCCCCGCACATACTAATAATAATAATTTGTATTTTTGGTTCTCCTTTATACCTCCTTAATTTCCTTCCCTTATGGAGGTAATCATATTATACCTATTCCCGTATTCGACCCCTGCTTCCTTAATCTCTCTCTCTCTCTCTCTCTCTCTATATATATATATATATATATATATATATATATATATATATATATAGTATATATCTGTACCTACCACCAATCTCCTCAGTCCTTCTCCCAACACAATGTCAATCTTCATAAACTCCATAATTCCGTTCCTTTCTTTCCTTAATTTCGTTCATAATGTCCTCTAAACGTATTATTATTATTATTATTATTATTATTATTATTATTGTTATTATTATTATTATTATTATTATTATTATTCACCCAACTAATGGGGCGAACATCATAAAATCTCAAAACTCATAGGGCTAAACATGAGGGAGAAGAGGGTCCAGGCAAACCAAATGCTTCCCCTTCAGAATACAAGTGGCAGGCGATTTTATTGACCATCTCACAAACTATGACCCTGTTCCAAATACTGTAGGTAGGCCAGACATCATTAATCCTATCTATTTATCTATATACTCAGGCCCAATCCCCATTTTTCCTATTTTTATTTATCTGTTTATTTATTTATTTATTTATTTATTTATTTTAATTTTATTTTATTTGTTTTGGGGGGGACTCAAAAGAGAGCCCCGAATAGGGACAACAAAAAGAAAACAATGAACACACAAAAATAAAAATAAAAATTAACACGCATATAGGTCATCCAGGAGAAGACCCAGAGACCAGGGTCACCAAGGTCCCTCCAGCACTTCCCAGGCCCCCTACCACCCGGAGAGGTTCCGATCTCAGCAGGCAGACATGCAGCGGAGCCGAAACCATAAGCCCGCCCAACACACTTCCAGCCGAACCCTTCATATTATTTCACTCCCAACATCAAACACCCCAAAATGAAAGTAATGAAAGCATATGATCCTCCCGGTTTTCGAACTTGGGATACCACATGCAGAACTTAAAAACTTTAACCATTACACCATCAAGACAGTTAAGGGGAGATGGGCCGTTTTTCTGGTCCCCCTTCTTCCTCATGTTTAGCCCTATTAGTTTTAAGATTTTAAGATGTTTGTCCCATTAGTTTGTCGATTTTAAGACCTTCCGCCCCATTTCCTTGTCAATATCAAGATCTTTCGTGCTATATCGTGCCAGGGATCAGTTTTGGCCCCAACTCTGTTCCTCATTCATATCAATGATCTCATATCTACCTCTCATAATCCAATACATTCCTACGCAGATGACTCAACACTCCACAGTTCCTTCACATTTACCAATTCTTTCACCCAACCCGATCTTATAAATTCAAAAATAAACACTGCAATTTCTCTGAACCAGGACCTTTCTAGAATTAATGAATGGGGACAAAAGAATGTAGTTTCCTTTAATGCACAGAAAACCAAGTACATTCAATTTTCTAACCGACAGAATCTCACTGACTCCCATATATTTTTTAATGATGTAAATATTCCCACTTCCCCTAGTATTGACATTCTCGGTGTAACACTAACTACTAACTTGAGCTGGACACATTATGTTAGAAGCATTGCTAAGAATGCCTCTAAAAAGCTGGGACTCCTGTACAGAGTTTGAGAATTCTTCACTGACGAGCAGTTGGTCGTAATATATAAAAGTCATGTGCGTTCTCAAATGGATTACTGTTCACCTCTGTGGAGTGGAAGTGGAGTGGTTGCATTGAGGCAGTTGGACAAAATTCAAAATAAAGCTATTAGATTAATCAATAACCCTGCAATCACACAGGACCTTCCTACATTATCCATACGAAGAAACGTTGCATCCCTTGCATTATTCTACAGATATTTTCACAGCAATTGTTCCGAGGAACTTGCTTCAATTGTGCCGCCTCTCCACATCTTTCCCCGTGGAACTAGGGCAGCTGAGAGCGCCCATGAATTTACACTTTCTCCTCCACAATGCAGAACTTCTGCTTATCAAAATTAATTTATCCCTAGAACTACTACTCTTTGGAATTCACTTCCCTCGAGTTGCTTTCCACAAACTTACAATCTACAAAAGTTTAAATCCAGTTGTTACAAACATTTTATGAATGGAGGATGCCTTTAGGCACATGGACCTTTTTGTTTTATCTGTGTTTTTCCTTCCTCCGTTCATTGTCTCTTAAAACAAAAACAAAAAAATATATTTGTTTTCCAGGCGAACGATAATGAGTCTGTAATTTTGGAAGAACCGGCATTTTCTACCGAAAAATGTACACATTAATCTAGAATGGGGATCTAATGATGTTTTTTTTTAAAGTTCGATTTAGGTCTAAAGAGGAAAATTGAAAAATAATAAATATATGAAAAAATCAACCAAAAAGTTAACCATCCTCTAATGGTTCAGCACATGACCACGATTAATATCTATTTATTGAATTATTCTGTTTATTCAATGAAACTCAATGAAATCCACAAATACATGTGGCACTCCAAGGACTCGAACCCAGGATACTCACATCAAAATTCCGCGCACTAGATATAAATTTATTCACATAATAGACCCAACTGCACCATGAATAGCGTAATGCTTATGTGAGAGGAAAGAACAAATGATGGGGAACAAATCTCAAAGGACTGACCTTGTAACGAAATTGTTCCTGATCCTACCCATAAAGGGCTAGAGCAAATGGGCTGTACATTTCAACACCCATTCCCTGGCTGACTCCTCCCATATGGTAGAAATATTAGCTCGATTACTCTAGTCGTTTGTGAGTTAAAGAGATTAATGTTCAAAAGTCTTGGCCTACTTCTTTGGAACATGGTATAGTACCCCCTCTACACCTCATTACATAGTTGTCTCTCTTTCTCTCTGATATTCCCACTAACTAGGGACCCCTCTGCACCTCATCACAAATTCACCCCTCCATTCAAAGCTCTCTCGCTCTCTCTCTCTGGCTTGAAGTTTTTTATCAGTTTTGAGCACACACTTGGTTTTAATCCACCCCTTGCTCCCTCGCTCTCTCTCTCTCTCTCTCTCTCTCTCTCTCTCTCTCTCTCTCTCTCTCTCTCTCATCCATCACAAACCCACGTAATGTTGATATTCATGCTATATATCGATGTTTACGGCTCCAACTTCCTTATAGCCTGAATCTCGCCCTCTCTCAGCATTGTTCCTCCCTACCTCCCCCTTTCTCGCTTGGCAGGTTGAATCCCAGATAAATCTGGCCCTAAACCTTCGATAAATCCCCCTAAATCCCTCAATTGTCTGGTCTGACCTAAGCTGCTCCTGGTGATTCCTCCATGACCCTTCTATCTATCTATCTATCTATCTATCTATCTGCTAATCTATCTATATGTATTTATCTGTCTATCTTTGTATATATTTATATATACTGTATATATATATATATATATATATATATATATATATATATATATATATATATATATATATATATATATATATATATATATACAGTATATACTGCATATATATATATTGTTACGACCGGGGCTACGAATAAAACAAGGGCACTAAATAATTGGACTAGTAATAGGGCACTATGCAACAACGGTACGCTAGATCCAAACCCTCGAACTTATATGCCGGCGAACAAAAACACCTATATCCTCTAGAGTTAATCTGCGATAACGGGGTATCCTTAACTGGGCATAAATGTACTCTACTTCAGGCTAACCCACACTGGTATAGCCTGATAACAAACAAGATGCAAGTTACGTTAAAATGCATAAAAGGGAAGCTATGGAAAGATCAATTAAATCACTGCAACATTTAATACAATAAAAAGATGCTTCACTACAGTTACTCTAAACAACAATAAACTCTTCACTCCTATCTGAAAGACAGTGAAGTATAGTCCTACGGCATAGACCTGGAAACTTCTGAAGAAAGTCTGATGCTCATAAGATGCTCGTATCTTAAATTATATAAAGGCCTGAGGCAGGACACCACACGTGTAGACTGAATACACTAAAAGATAGGACATATAATGTTAACTGACACAAGAATACTATAAATGCGCAACGGTAGTAATGCTCGACACTAAAAGAAGTACTTCCTCATCAACGAAACAGTCTGCTATGGTTGTGTGGCTCAACAACAACCTAGACTAATAAATGCTGTGAATAATAATGTATACATAACAAAAGAGCTCATGTCCTAACTAGTGTCTGCTCGGCGAATAAAGTCTAGCTGGGATATCAAGGTTAGGAAACTGTGGCTGAGCAAGACAGGCTCATAGCCTAGCGTTGTCCTTAAGGCGGTATGATTAGAGTTACGTTAATGACGGGGATGCTCTCTTGGTAGATCCAGATCTCAAGTATCTGGTTCTACCCTGGCGATCCCTCTAAAGTCAAGCAAAGAGGCAGCACTGTGTTATAAGGTAGTAGGCTAATGCCCTCTTACAACACGATGCTGCACTCGCAAAAGACACAACCAAAAGGACAACGTAGGCTACCACAGAAACCGTCGAAGTCGTGTAGGTATAAGCAAACCATACACACATTGCTGACAACGACAACAGAAGCCTTATCCCAGTCTAGCATTAAATAACCCAGCAGAGCACTACTGATAATGAGGGAGACACACACAAAGAGTCATCAAACCTCCATAAACTAAGGACACTGAGGGAGACACACACAGAGTCATCAAAACCTCCATAGACTAAGAACCCTTATAGCCTATTCTAATACATGGAAATATATATGAGAGCGACACACACAATACGATGGGCCGATATGAAATCGTGTACAGAACCCAAAGGGAGTGCTGTGACGTTAAAAGATTAGAGGAATGAAAGAAAGAAAGTTGAGTGAGAGAGACAGTATCAGAATGGTGGAGATATGGAGGACAGCTGTAAAATGGATGTTAGTCGTGTGCGCTCCTAGCCTGCTCTGAGGAGGGCAGCTGCTCGGGACCCTCAGGATCCCACAAAGGCATGATGGTCGGCCAATCACAGGCCGATACGTCACAAGGCAGCAGGCCCCTAGGACGCGCCAAGAACCACCATCCAGTCAAAGACGAGAGAAAGCCCGCGTGGGCGGGAAACTCCTCCGAGCGAGGAGGAGGGAGGCAACACTTACTACCCCCTCGCTGCCCGCTCGCTCTCTCTCTCAACTTCACACTACAATGCATCTTATATTCTACTCATGATATAAAATACTTCCCGTTGTCACAGACGAAAATAAAGACCACCACTGGACTGTCTGTAACAATGCAAGTACTATGAAAGAAAGAACAACATTATCTGATAACTGTAGCCCATTTCACTGCCCTGGCAAGCGCTAGTGGCTAACGAGAGGCGATTCTGCCCACGCTGGTAGGCGTCACACCCCGCCCAAGATATGGGACTCTCAACATTAGGCGAGCACCATATCTGACAAGGCAGAATGCCGACAAGACCCGCCATAACCAGCCACTCCACCAGAAATGAAATGCAAAGCTCAATCATAAATAAAACAAAATTTTAGCATAAATCAAATCTTATAACCCCTCCCAAACATAAGAGTATAATTTTAGCCTGCTATGCTCCCTGAGCGAGCTTCACAGAGCCCAGCCTACTAAGTGAAAGACAGGTTCAACTTAGGACTTTAGCTATAACATTGGCAACTTACAATTAACTATCAAAAAGAAAGAGTTTTTATGTGATTTTTTTTTATTTAATTTTTTTTTTTTTTTTGACGGCTGCTCTACAGGGGCAAGCCTGATTTTTCTCCACTCAAACCCACACACCTCTGGTGATCTACGTCGGATCCTCCACCCTCGACAAACAGTCTGCAATCACATTCTCACAACCGGCAATATGGCGAATGTCTAGATTGTATTCTTGCAACATGAGTGACCAACGTGTCAGCTTCATATTCCGGTTGTGGAATTGGTTCAGAAATTTAAGAGGGTGGTGGTTGGTGTAAATCACCACGACTGGCCCGTAGGCATGAACATATACTTCAAAGTTCCTGAGCGCCAACACTATTGCCAGCAGTTCTTTCTCTACCAAAGAGTAGTTTTTCTGAGCGGAATTAAACTTCTTGGAAAAGAAACTGACTGGATGCTCCAAACCTTCCTCGTCTGTCTGCATTAAGACGGCACCAGCCCCTACACCGCTGGCATCTGTTGCCAGCTGGAATGGTCTTTCAAAGTCAGGGGCCCTGAGGATTGGGTGAGTGCATAGTAGGTGCTTGACCAGCGAAAAAGCCCTTTCACACTCAGGTGCCCACTTGAACTTTTTCTCTTTTGCTAGTAAATCTGTCAGAGGAGCTAACACAGTAGAATAACCCCGAATGAAGCGGCGATAGTAACCGATCATGCCTAAAAATCTCATGATATGCCGCTTAGTGGACGGCCTGGGGAACTGGTTAATAGCCTGTATCTTGTTTTTTTTTTGGGGGGGGGGGGGCACACCTGGCCTAACCCGATCACAAACCCAAGATATTGCACAGTTGCCTGGACAAAGTCGCACTTGCCCAGATTAACCACCAAGCTGGCCTCACTAAACTTCCGAAACAAGAATTCTATGTGCTCACAGTGACTCTCAAAGTTGTCATCGTATATTATAACGTCATCTAGGTAGACAGTGCAGTTAGGGATGTCACCTACTAACGCATTCATAAGACTCTGGAAGGTTGCTGGGGCATTTTTAAGGCCATACGGCATCACATTGCAACGGTAGGTGTTCCCATCAACCACAAACCCGCATACCCCCTTCGCCCGCTCAGACAAGGGCACCTGCCAATAGCCTTTCACTAGGTCTACCTTAGTTAGAAACTGTGCCTTACCAATCTTGTCTACGCTATCATCAACCCGGGGAAAGGGATAAGCATTGGTGGGAGTCAACTCGTTCAATCTCCGAAAGTCAATGCAGAAGCAAACCTTCCCATCAGGCTTGGGCTGCAGAGTGACAGGAGATGTCCACCTAACTGCCCCCTTCTCAATCAACCCCCATTCTAACATATACTCTAACTCTGCTCTGAGGGCTGGGAGTTTAATGGGTGGAATTCTGTAGGGTACTGATTTAAAGGTGGGGTGATCTCCCACGTTCACGTCATCCACCACTTGAGTTGTGAGGCCTGGGTGCTCTGCGAACACAGTGGGGTATGAAGCAAACAGGCGCTGCACGGCTACACGCTGTTGCTCAGGCAGGTGCACTAGGGCATCGTCAGCCACCAGTCTGAAGTTCCCCGCCCACTGGTCAGCAGAGACATGACACTCCCAGTTATCTTCCACCTGAGCTTCACTGTCCCTCACTCCTTCTCCTCCATGCAGGTCAACACAGGGACAGCGAGAGGCTCAGGGGGGCGCCTCACAAAGTCTTTCACCAGGTTCACATGGCACAGCTGGTTCTTTTTACGCCTATCTGGTGTAGCCACGAGATAGTCTAGGTCAGAGATCTTTTTTACCACCTTATAAGGACCAGCGTACTTGGCAGACAAAGGATGACCTGGCAGAGGTAACAGAATCAACACCTCTTGCCCCACCTTAAACTCCCGGAGTTTCGCCTTCTCATTGTACCTGTCCTTCATAAGTGCTTGCGACCCTACCAAATTCCTACCTGCCAACTCAAGGCTTCTCAGCATTCTCTCTCTGCTCTCGAGGACATACTTTAACATGGAACATGGTTTTGCTGTGCCCTCCCAAATTTCTCTAATCATGTTGAGGGGCCTCTGACCTGATGTCCAAAAACTAACTCATTGGGACTGAACCCTAGGCTTTCACCAGGTACCTCCCGAGCAGCGAATAATACATAGGGCAACCCAAGATCCCAATCTTTGCCATTTTCAACACAGTAACAACGCAACATGCTCTTCAGAGTCGAGTGCCACCTCTCCAACACCCCTTGACTCTCTGGGTGATAGGCTGAAGAGACAACTGTACTGATACCGTGCTGCTGCATGGTCTGTTTGAAAAGGTTAGAAGTAAAGTTGGACCCCTGGTCTGATTGCAATTCCTGCTGGTACCCGTACCTAGAACAGTACAATAGCAAGTTACGAACAACAGTCTTAGCAGTACCATTTCGCATGGGGTATGCATCCGGATAACGAGTGGCAACATCCATAATGGTAAGGAGGTACTTGTTGCCTGCACTAGTAGGGGGTAGAGGGCCAACCATGTCGATTATAAACTTACTGAATGGTGGCCCGATAACAGGAATAGGGTGTAACAGAGCCTTGGGAATACACTGGTTTGGTTTACCTACTGTCTGGCAGGTACTGCACATTGCCACCCATGACGCAACATGTGCCTTCATCCCTGGCCACCAAAACAATTTCGCCAATGCTGCTACCGTCTTACGTACACCCAAATGCCCTGCCACCGGTACATCATGTGCCAACCTCAGTAGGCTATCACAGCACACACTAGGCACTACCAACTGGTCAACCACTCTCGACCCACCCTCCCAACTCCGTCTGGGATCTAGAAAACGCCTGTACAAAATACCCCCCACTCGAAAGAAGTCCCCCGGCTTTGCATCCCCGTCCTCCTCCAGTTCGATTGCACCGTTACTGCACTTCTGAAGCTCAGGATCACCCAACTGCAGCCAACAGATATCCGAAGGAGCCAATTTATCGAGATGCTCCCGGAGCAACTTATGGCCTCCCACGGTACTAGGCTGTTCGACCCAATCCTGCTTTTGCGAGTAACGGTGCTGTCTCAGAGTTTTCACCCGCCCTTCCTCCTCAACAAGTGTGGTAGGTTCTGGGGCCACTCCGGACATAGGTGCTAATACTGAGTCGCCAAGGAGAGCCGCTGGATCAAAACTCTCAAAACTTTTCTCAACTTTAGCCTTCTCCTTTCGACCGTTCCTCCGCTGGTCTAGAGACTGAGGAATAGGCTGTGACACTTTGGATGCTCGAGAACGGGTGACAACACACGCCATCTGTTATAGTTGACACCTCTCGACCAACTCCTGCCCCTCCCTACTCACGTCGGTCGCCCTTTCGGCAACAACTATGGGTGGAACTTCAGAAGTAGGCACCGCAAAGTCATTGCCGAGAAGAAGGTCGACGCCCTCTACTGGCAGTTTCTCCACGATTCCGACATCCAACTCTCGTGTCACACCTTCTACATCCAGCTCCACTCGGACCAATGGATATGACCGTGTAGCATTGATATCCTGCACCACAACTACCCGTGCCGCGTTTATAGGTTTGCCTGTAAAGTTTTTCATCAATGTCTGGGAAGCACCTGTATCACGCAAGAATTCTACTCCATGCTTGCAACCAGCCCAACTTACGCAGCCGCGCCCTCTATGGTCACAAAAAGTATCACGGACAGGTGCCAAGCCTTCCGGACACTTCTTCACTGGCTGTGCTCCAGCCACTGACCATTTACCCCGGGCAAACGCAGACGACTTCAAAGACACTCCAATGTTGCGAGCCAAAGACACGACTGATGTAGGTAGCTTGCTAGGACAGGATCGTGCAAAATGCCCCTTCTTGTGACAATGAAAACACTCTAACTCCCCCTTGGGCTTCCCTTGAAGTGGGGAAGGGCCCGGACCCTTCTTAAACGGGACGGTTTTAGGTTTGTGGTCAAAATTGGTATCATTGCTCTTGCTCTTGTTATTAAATGTGTTATCACTGACTCGGGGGGGTGGAGTGTTGCGCCTCTTGTTAACTGCATCAGTCCGTTGTGCAGACCCGCACCCACGGATCAGTGATAATCTCAGGTCAGCCATCTCAGCTGCCTCTTGTAGAGTTTTAGGGTGTTTCTCTTTGAGGTTCAAAGTCAGGTCGCCGCCTGTGCACTTGAAATATTGCTCTAGAAGGACTAACTGCTGAAGCTCTCCGAATGTCGTCACCTTCTCTGACCTCAGCCAATTTCTCAAAGCATCAGACAGTTCCCGGGCATGTTCTAGAAAAGTGCACTCACGACCCTTCGTAACACCCCGGAACTTCAACCTATATGTCTCTGGTTGTAACTCGTACGCCCGCAGAACAGCTTCCTTCAGTACCTCATAATCGATGCAAGACTCCAAGGGCAACGCATCATATGCCTCGAGTCCTTTGCCAACCAACCTAGAGGAAACAAGGGCTGCCTACTTAACCTCGGGCCATTGGTGCTCCCGGCACTTCTTCTCAAAACGCAGGACAAATTCGGTGACACCCGACTCGTCAAATGCAGGGACTAACTTGAGAAGGTGCGATAGAGACTGATCAAGACCTCGATTCCCAGAACCGAGACGCTGCCCTGTCGACTCCACCCTAGACTTCTCAAGATCTCTGTCTGCACAGTACATGGTCTTTCTCTCCTCAGCCTGAATCCTAGCCATCTCAATCTCAGATTCATGCTTTCGTTGCTCAAGAGCCTCATGCCTTCGTTGCTCGATCTTAGCCATCTCAAGCTGATATTCCTGCTGCTTAGCCATCTTAGCCATCTCAAGCTAGAAGATCATATCTGCAGTTAAACCTTGAGGAGGAGGAGATGCAACAATTGGAGACCCACCCAGTGACAAACCACGCTGCCATTGACTATCGGCCTGCGGGAACGTACCCGGCTCCGGAGCCCGAGGGGGCGCCATGGTAGGAGTCGAGTGGAATGGGGGCTAGGCCGAAGGTGCCCCAGCTCCCGCTCCACCCGAAGCCCCACACACCCCGCCGAGCACACAGGCCACCAGGTCACCTCTCGTCATGCTGCTAGTGCCCACATGCCCCATGACCGTCGCCAAACACTGGAGACCATACCGATCAATCCCCGACACCCGGTCAACAGTAATAGGCATCTCCAGAAACTTCCTTGCATCCTCCT